>CM036603.1:10749767-11478380 GCA_020745705.1 Hemiprocne comata
ACTTTGGGCAATAGTACCAACATGAGACTGTCTTTTCCTAGTAATACTTTTCTATTCCAGACATTCAGTCCCAAATCTGTAACAGCAATGGTATTTCCCCTCCCCCAGCACATCATTAATCATCCTGCACATAATTAACTGATGGATTGTTAGTAGCCCAACCCTGTTCACATTCGTTTTTAATTTCCTGGTTTTGCAAGGCTGTTTATGAAGAGTTTTATTACTTCCAAGATGTCAACATTTCTTACAAGGCTTGTGAAATTTCACGATGGGTTTCAAATGCACAATGAACATTTTGTGTAGCTCAAACCCTTCAATCTGTAATGCTGATTGTGGTGAAAACTAGAATGTGCTTTGAGTAAATCAACACTTCTTACTTCTGTAAATACCCAGGGTTGTGTGTACATTAATTCCCTGACTTAAGGGCTGCGTTGCCAGCTCTCCTCATCACATCCTTCATTTGTAAAGGCATCAAGATCAACTCCCAAATGCTCCAAAAGAATCACCTACCTCCCCAGCAGTCGCCGTTATGTCTCCAGAAAGCAGGTTTATAGTTGTGCTTTTTCCAGCTCCATTGGGTCCTAACAGACCTAACACTTCTCCTGGAACAAATATGCAAGAACTCTATTATTAACAGTTATTAACAAGAATAAATATTTCACTATATATTAACATATATAGTTAACATAATAACATAGCAGTTGTTAATATATTGACAATATTTATTATTGTTAACAAGACCCCCTTCCCTGTGTGCTAGGCAACATCTAAAGGTATGGTAGGAGAAAGGGTTGCTCATTAATTTATCTCAATAAATTAAATGATGAATGCAGGAGCGCAGGTGTGTTGGGTCTGGTCGCACACAAGAAAGTTCTAACAAAAACATGGTCTCCAAATGTGACCTTCACATTAGATTTTAGTCATTTATAAGGAATGCAGAAAAATACTTGAACCTTTCTTGACAGTAAAAGAGAGGTTTTTGATGGCAACTTTCTTCTTTTTCCTGAAGATGGAACTGGCTTTCTTGTCTTCGTATTCCTTGCGCAAACTGTTGACAATGATAACTGATTCCTGTGAAGAGATGACAGTGGGAAGTAAAAACTCTCCTCTTGTCCCATGAGACAGCTCATGTGTCCTTACCATTAAGTATGACTCTTTACAGACAAAATGTCTAAATTAAAAATCCAGGAAACAGAGCAATGGGGGGGCTGGAGGGGGAAGGAAAAAAGCAGAATGAGAATAAAAAAATTAGCACCAGCTAAATGCCCTCATCTGCCAGGGGGACCGAGAGCTGGGTGGTGAGATGTTCACTTGGACTTCAGATCAGTAAAGAATAAGTGTATGAGCTAAGAAAGCAGAGACAGACCTGAAGATGGAGAATGAACAAGAAAAGAAGCCAGAAGGCTGGTTTCACCTCCTCCTGCTGTGGGGAGGCCATCGCGCTCCTCACCCTCTCCCTCTCTGCCTGGACTTCTGGGGACTCCTCCCCAGGGTGCTCCCGGTTCTGGTGGGCAACTGCTCTCCTCTGCTGGATCCTACAAGTGAAGGAGGAGGAGAAATGGGGTCACCAGGAATCACTGCCAAAAAGGCTTGGTTTTACCAGTTTATTCCCAGGGCAGCGCCAGTGCAGCACCCTGCAAAATTTATTAGAATTGAGGGAGCTGTTCACACTGTTTGCTTAAATATTTATTAATGGGAGGAAAAGAAAATAAAAGTCCCACTGCCATGCATGAGAAAATAAAGGTCAGCTTTAGCTTTGCTTTCATCACTTAAGTATTGACTAGTGCCCTGTTGAACACATGCCAAGGAGAATTAAAATACACGGGGCAGGTTTTTCAAAGCTACTTGGGCATCAAACTCTTAGCTGAGTCACATCTGTTCATGCTTGATAATTTAATAGTTTTCACAGATCTCCCACATGACTTGGGTGGTCAAGTCCATGCTGTTGGTAACAGATAAGCAGAGAGCAGGTAGCAGACAACCTCAGCCTGACAAAGCTTTTGAGAAAGTCTCTATCCTGCAGAGAGCACTACTGACACATTTGAAAATAAGTTAAAACATTGGATTTCAATTTGTAGCTATTCATGTAGCCAGCTGTACTGAAATGTCCTGAAGCCACAGCTATGGAACTCCATAAAAAAAGCTTAAATCCCTTTTTTTTTTTTCTCTCTCTCTTGGACACTGCAGTCCAGCAGATCTTCTGTTGCAACCCACAGGGTGGGAATTTGCCTCCAGATACATTAAGGGAAACTCCAGTAAGTGAAGTTGTAAACTGCAATGACTCAAAGGAATAAAAAAATCCCTCCCTTCATTCCCAGTTTCCTCCTCTCCAGACAAACTGGTTAGAACTAAAAACACAGGCTTTAGCCACACTTTGCAAAATGGTTTGATGTTCTCTTCTGCTGTCAGGGGGGAGCCAGGAGGGTCCAGCATGGCTGTGCAGCACAAAGCCCACCCCACAGAGCAGGATACCCTCAGGGCCCCCCAGCAGCTGGCTGCCCGGGACACACCTGAAGATGGGATCAGGTCTGGTGACAGCTTCTCCACATCTCATCTCCAAACAGCGCAGGAGAAAAGCAAAAATCACACAGTGGATGTAAGGCTAAAAGGCAGTAATGAATTAGGTTTGTATGGAGACAAGGTAACAACACACTCGATTAATTTTAATTACAAGGGGCTGCAGGGACCTATCTCATTTACTTCAGCTATTGAAAAGGTCCAAAAAGGGGATCAAGTTAAATCGATGCTTTGCATACATTTTCATCTCATCTGCAGATCATTCACAAAAGCCTTGACTTCATACTGCAGTTTTAGCTCAGACAACCTGCACCCCAACAGACAGCCTACAGGATCAGACACCACATCTTTCTTTTGTAGAAGCACCATTAGACTGATTAGCTGATTAATATCTCTGCCTTATACATGGGCTCCACTTAATCCCCCCACCATTTTCCCCCATATGGTGCAGCATCCAGGGGTCACAGGAGACACAAGCCCATGATCACTGGGATGTACCTCCCCTGCCAACACTCCATGTGAAACTTTGACCACATAACTCATGATTTCTTTATGGGGAGAGTAATCCAGGCCCAGTGCAAATCCATCGCATTAGAGCAGTCATCCTTTCCAAAACACCCATAATCAAATTGCTCCTTACTGCAAAGACAGCTACAAAGATGTGATTCCAGGATTCAGAAAGGTCCATAGCATGAAACAATGAGTAACGCTACAAGAAAACAAGATAAAAGTCTGTAAATTAGAAAAATTCCTTAGCACTGTGTGCCTCAGTGCACGGTCAGAGCAGGTGTGGGATGTAGGGATGCTTAGATATTCTGCAGGAAGGGATTAAGCAGCTTTGATTTGTATTTATTTTTGGGGGGTCATACTGCCTCAAAGTGCTGTGCCTTCCTTGGCTACAGCTAATTCAGAGGTGCCTCAAATCAGCCAGGTTAGATTGACCTTTCTCCTCATTGCTTCTCTTTTCCCAGCCCTTTCACCTCCTACTGTCAGCTCCCTTCATCCCTCCAGGTCCTTCCACTCCACCACCTTCTCCTCCCATCTACCTTGCCTGCCAAAATAGTCATTGGAACAGTTTTGTGTAACTAAACAAAAACTATCAAACAAAGGATTAAAAAGTCAAATCTTGGTCCCCTCTCACTCCCAGCCTGGACCTCATCTTCTCCTGATCTCGTCTTGTTCTTTGCCTTTTTGACAGCTGACATTTTGAGATAGGGAATTTGGAAAGCACATCTTGCTTTTCCAGTTTGCACCATCTGGACCATTATTGAATTTAGTAGGACATGTTTACTTACTGATGTAGAGACCAACCAGCCCATCAGTGGAAACACAGGAAACAGAATAGAGAAGGTCAAGTAAAGTGCTTTTTCTAGGTCACTGAACATATAGAGAGTGAAATTCACCTGGAATAAAGCAGAAGTATTTCCAGTATTAATATATTGTTGCTAAAATAATAGGCTCTTTGTCACTGATTTGGGTTATTCTGCTGAATACCGGTGTGTTTGAAGCAAAACCTCAAGTGGCAAGATGTGTAAATCAAACCCTTCAGAGTGAAGATTCACTTCACTTACCAGAATGAAGATGAAAGACCAAATGTAACGATTGCTTCGTCCCATACGAAATTTAAAGGCAATTATGTAGATGAGGAGGACAAGAGAGACTCCATAACCAAGGAGACAAACGATCTAGAGAGCAAGAGACTGATGTCAGTGGGGCTTTGAGCAACCTGGCCTAGTGGGAGGTGTCCCTGCCCATGCAGGGGGGTTGGAACTCAAACTATTTTATGATTCTAAGATATGAGTCTATGACTAGGAGATGGATATGGGAATATGAAAACCTGCCCAGAGCAGCTTGTTTAATTTAAAATATTTCATGCAAAACCTCACAGCGAAGGGAATGAGGCGGATTTGTTTGTGCCCCACACAAAGAGCTCACCAGGGTCAGCAGGCTGCTGGCCTGCAAGGGGCAGACTCGGTTGAAGAGTAGCACGACCCCAAACATGAGGCCCACCAGGATCCAGAAAACGGGGACGTCCACCAGCGCCTGCCCGCACCAGTACGCTGAGGGGAAGAGCCCCGCGAGCCGCAGCTGGGCACGAGCCTGGAGCTGGGAAACCAGAGGGGAGAGGGAGGTGATTGAGCAGAGCCCAAAGCATCATTCCTGCTCTTCCCTCCTTCTCCCTTCCCTGGCTGAGTCTTCCTCTCCCTTCCAAGCACTTTCAATTCTTTCTTAGCTTTACTGTTGTTCAAAAAAAACACATCATTCTTCAAAAGAAAGAAAACAAAACAAAAAACAAACCCTCTGGACACCAAAATCTGTATTAACACCCAAAGCGTTCCAAGCCCAATCTGATTCCCCAAGAGGCAGGTTAGTGTGCTTTGGTACAACCTTGCACTTGTGTGGTTGTTGTTCTGCCAGCATCCTCCCTAGGAACTCCAGCCAGCCCATGGGCACACCAGCTGCTATCCAGGGTGGTGGCATTTGCGTTCACGACTTGTACAAGACTGCTTCTTACCTTGTAATCCTCCCTGCTGCTCACCACAAAGTGAGGTGGCAAACCAGCAGCCAAGCTCAGCATGTAGCTGAGGCAGATGAAAAAAATTTCAGCCTTTATTTCTGGGTTTTGTATCTGCAGAAGAGAAATTCAGAAGTCATCACTAACCAGCAGCTGCCCAGGGAAGATCTGGCTGGCCCCATGCTCCAAGGGTGGGTAAACATGCAAGTGAGCAGGAACACTTATGGTGAGTCATTTGTGTTCAAGAACACAAAACAAGGCAATAAAACCAAACCCCACAACATTGAGCATCTTAAAATTTGCAAAAAGTATTGGACTTGCTGTAAATTGTTGAGGATAGAGGCCAACTCTTTGATGCTGATTCTTGCCAAATGTACACTGAAGAAACATGAGGTTTGCACATATTACTGTTGTATTCCTACAATATAGCCAAGTAACACAAGCTGAAATGTCTGATGGCACTGAAACCCTACAGAGCTCTTAAACACTGCAGAAGAAATTCTCTTTAAATTGCCCTGATATTGACTCTGAGTAGTGCCCCCAGGAACCGGCCAGCAGTTGGACCACTGACCCCAATCCTTGGAGGCTGCTCATCCAGCCACACTTCCAACTAGTCCAGTCCTTATTGCTTCATCATGTAGTGAGAGGACAGGGGGTAATGGATTAAAACTTGAAGGGTAGAGGTTTAGATTAGACATTAGGAAGAAATTATTCATGATGAGGGTGGTGAGACACTGGAACAGGTTGTGGCTGCCCCATCCTTGGTAGTGTTCAAGGCCAGGTTGGATGGGGCTTGGAACAACCTGGTCTAGTGGGAGGTGGCCCTGCCATGCAGGGGGGTTGGAACTAGGTGGTCTTTAAAGTCCCTTCCAACCCAAACCATCCCGTGATTCTGTGATCAGGGCTATTTCAATGAATTGTCACTGAGAAAGGCAGGACACTTACGTTGTAAAAGGGGTCACTCCAGATGCGGAGACGTGCTGTGGAATTGAAGAGCCTGAGGAAGGTGTTGCTGAGGATATTCATGAGCATAGGGAAGCAGTTGATGGGTTCTGCACTGCACATGACTGTGAACCGGTAGCTCTGGAGATGTAAGAGTGAAAGATGTTACCTCCAGGAGGGGTGTGAGGAGGAGCAGACCCCAGCCAGGGCTTCAGAGAAAAGCCAGGAGAAAGGACAAAGGCAATCAGGCAGTTCTATTGGTGACCATGGGCACTTGGAAGTGTGCTAACAGGCACCATGAGCAAAATGATGGATAAAGACCATTTCTGGAGGCAGGCACAAAAGGTTTGCATTGATGCTTTTCACTAAAGCTCTCTGTAAAAAAGCATAGAGTGGAAAGAACCAAATGTAATCCTGGCTTCCCACAAACTGGATTAGCAACGTTATTTAATATGTCAAACAAACATTCTCCCTTTTGCTGGTGTGTGCATTTTGATGGGCCCCATTTAAACATGTTTCAGAAAATCCTGTTGCCATACAGGATGAAACGAGAAAATATCACCCACCTTGTTTTCCAGGGATATTTTTATAGCTCCATTGTGTAGTGGAATGCTTGTGATGTTTTTCTCAAGGGTAATTTCTGGCATTATGTTTTGAGTCTTCAAAGCAGCGATAATATCCTCAATTTCTGATCCTGAAATCAAGTCAAGAACAGAAATTAGAATAATTATGAGGTTTTAAAAAAAAATATAAAAACTTTCTTACAGACAAGTTCCCACTTGCAAAGCAGAGGTATGTTAAAAAAATCATAATCCAAGCAAACTTACATTGTCTATTTTTTTTTTCTATTTTAATTAAACTGGTTAAACCAAATGTATGCTTCCATGTTTGTTTCTTGCTTTTTTTAATTTATTTTTAATTTGTCTGGTGCATTATTCTTTTAAATATCAGCTATTCAATTATCACCACTAAAACTGGATTTTTTTTCTTTTTCTCAGAAGAAAATACTTCCCAAAGCCACAAATATATAAATGAATGTACAAAAAGAGTAAGGCAAGGTTGGTCTATCAACTCTAAGAGGACTCAGAGTGGTGCAGAAAGTGCATCAACATCACATGTTCTTCTTCACCTGTATCATTGAGGATGAGGAGATTTGTTGACTTATTTTGAGTTTTATCTTCAGTGGGAAGAAAATATGAGCTAGCTGAGATTTCCCAGTTGCCGGAGCTCTGCCACAGTTGGAGATCCATGAAAATCATGACTATTGGAAGGATAAATATTCCAAAGAACAGCAATCTAGATGGAAAACAGACCATGAGTGGCTCCAGAGAGCTCCCTCTTTAATTCATTGTGTGATTTGTGTTGCAAAGGGCCCGGGGAAATTTAAAACTTAAGCCATTCAGAGCTCCGCCAGTAAATGCTAACTGCCCTTATTACTGCAGCTTTCAAACATTTCCCACCTAATTCTTAGCTTCCAAACCTCTCCCACCAATATTCCCTCAGCCACTCAAGGGAATGATCAAACCCTTTGGGAAGCACCAAGCCAGCACGAGGGCTGCAGAGTAGGTGAGATCTCCTGTACGTACATGAACCTGAGGAACTTTCCTTCGTGCTTCAGCCTGAGGAAGCGAACCCTCCTGATGGCACAGACCTGCTGCCTCCAGAGCTCCATCCCACTCACTGCTGTGCTGTCCTGCTCTGAGAGCACCTGCAGCCTTTGGGCCCTCTCCTCCAGGTCTCCATCTTCTGCGTGTTCACCTCGAGAAATACCATTATCCACAAAGAGCATTCAAAGGACACATTTTAATTGCAAACTATCAACAAGGATCTTCTGTTCTGAAGAGAGGAATGCTTTGCTTTTTTTAGCCAGAGGGCAGAGAAAAGGGGCCATAATTTACCCAGAACTTAATTTAAATCAGTGGATTCAGACTGATTGAACCTGAGCTCCTATGGCAATACATCCAGTGTCTTTACTGGCCTTGTGAAATACCTTCTGGCTAGTTTATCTCTTCCCACCTCCTGGTCTGGGCAGCATACCCTTCAAAAGCAAATACCCTCCCAACCTCATTCTCAATTCATGTGCTTAAAAGCCTGTGGGAAATCAAGACTGAATCATCTAGACTTCTTCAAGATGATATCCTTCACTAAAGGAAGGCTGAATAAACTGCAACTCTTGACCTACCAAAACCTACCAAAATCCACATTTAACAGAAACTCATTAGGTATTAATTAAAACATATTTATATATGGAACATTAATCATACCATGCTTATAAATTAGAATCAAGGTTTTACCTGCTTGATCAATGGCCTCCTCACCCTCCAGCTTCAGGAAGACATCTTCCAGGGTTGTCCTGCTAACCTCATAGTTAACAACCCCCTGCAAAAGGCTGCTCTCGAGGTGGCTGAACAGATCTGCATGACAGAAGCAGCCAGACTGAGCCCAACCACCGAGGCTAGAGTTGAGCAGAGGCTCAGACTGATATGATTAATGTTGTACTTTTTAGCATTCACATAATTAATTTCCATAACTTAGAAGCCACGACAAAATTATCACGCTCTTTATAGTTCAGTATAAAAGTTGGATTTCTTGATTACTATGGGACATCCTGGTGGGAGAAGCCTCATCCTGAAACCAGAGGAGACTCTGTGGATTTTAGTTTGTAGATTAGTTGGTGGATTTTCTTTTGTTTATCTTCAGTATTGCTATTAGCATGACCATGACTATTCCTTCCACAGCAACTTGGCTTTTCTGCTGTTTCCCTTTACAGCCCTGACATGAGAGGCTTTTCTTACCTGGGAAGCTGTCTGTGTTTTCCAGGGGCAGCATATAGCAGAGCTCACCCCTCTTCTGTCCTTTGAGCACAGCACCAGGGATGTACTGCCTGACCAGGGACGATGCAAGCTCAGGGTCACACAGGTCATTTATGTGCATCCTGTTTGTATCAAAAAACAATTGCTGTAATATTAAAAAAATATGCATGCATGATCCATTTAAAATACAAAGCCAACGGTGGTTCTTCAGGCTACAGGGAAACCTCCAGAACTGGGCAGCATTTCAGTGGGAATTTTTACAGATGTCTGCAGTGTCCCTGGTTTTGCCACACATGTGAGAAATAGTTGAGGCTAAGAACCATGATCCTGGCCAGTACTGCTAAACCAAGAAGACAGAAATTAAAATCCAGAGAAAAACAACTTTACATTAAAGCTGTCATACATCACTCCACAGAGTATGTGGGAATTGCAATTTGCCTTGCTCTGGTCCCCTTTTGGCTGAGAAGGAGGTTGCAAAGTCATGTTAGCTCCATGCCCAAAGCTTTCAGGATTGGGTTCCAAAGCAAAGAAGCTTGCTGTCCAAGGCAAGATAATTTTGGCAGCCTCACAAGTTTTCTAAAATGAATGGTCAAAGAAACTCGAGAGAGAGAGAGGGTCTATAAGAAAATACGACTAGAAGCTTCTCATAAAAAGAATGATGACCAAAAAGAGAAGGATTTACCTTAAATGATAGCCAATCCCCCATTTTCTCTTCAAGTACAGAGATGAGCCAACACACCGTAATCTCCCCTTTGAGAGAAAAGCTTTCCGATCTAAGGAGGCAGGAGTACAAAGGATTTAGGGGGGATTTACAGCAGTGCTGTAGGCTGACCTCACTCTGCTCCTCCTGAACTCAGACATTTTTATAATCAAGTTGAGAGGAGTAAAACGAGGCCAGAGCTGAAGGCTTTTTTCTTTTTGAACTGCAGCCTAAGCATCAAGGTTAAACTTTTAATTACGTATTCTTGCAGGCTTGTGGAAAATTCCCTATACAGCCTGGGAGCAATAAGGAAATGGGGAAGATACTAATTCAAACAGTATCACTAATTTGTGTGGGTGCTGCTAGTGGTACATCCAGACAACATGCAACTGCTACACCCTGAGGCAGAACACGAGCAAGGTCTTGGAATGGTATGGCAGTCCAGTTTGTGCCTTTGCCCAGCCCAGGTTGAGTGGTCACTATCAGACAAAACGTGTCCAGCGAGCACAGGTGGCATCGTGGCAGCCCCCCCGGGTGGGCTCTGCAAGGGGGAACTCATTTTCAAACTAGGAGTCAAGCCTGGTGTCAAAATCTGGGCTCACCAGCATGAGCATCTGCCTCCTCCATGGACTGGGTGGTGAAGAGTGTGACACGTCCAGCCTGGCGTTCCTTCAGAAGGCTCCACACGTGGTGCCTGGCACAGGGATCCAACCCCAGTGTTGGTTCATCTAAAAGCAACACCTGCAAAGGCCAACAAGATCAGACTCCCATGTCTCCAAACCAGCATTTCTGTGTTTACATCATTTCATCTCATGTTTTTAATGATCTCACTCTAAGAATAAAACGCATCCTCAAATACCAGCCATTTCTATTGCTCTCTCTTATTAAAATATTATTACCCTTTTCATTTAAAATACAGTTCTCACTGACCTAGATTCCTCCATCCTGCCAGCAGCCAAGTGAATTAGGAGGTCAGCAGGCTTGGAGTGCCAGGGGAAAGCTACAAATGTCTGCGTGCCAAACCAAAATGCAAAAATGCTGCAGCAGTACACGTTGTGTGTGTGTAAATATCACCAGTTCCTACCTGGGGATTCCCTAGAATTGCAATTCCAAGGGACAATTTTCTCTTTTGTCCCCCACTCAGAGTAGCAGCACAGATGTCCTGAAGGTCAGTGAGGTCCAACATCACGAGAACTTTCTGCACCTTGGCGATATACAAAGATGAGAGTTAGATTTCCAAAGCACTGGTTGCATTTTAATTCATACATGGCCACACACAGTGCAGGGGAGCATAGCTTCAGGATTTTAAAATTATGTACTTTAAATGGCTCTGTTTAGAGATAAGTACTGCAAATCTGAATTATAATTCTTATGACATGAAGAGAAGAAAAAATTGAAAAAAACCCACTTCTCCCCTAAGTTAGGGTTGTTCTCATTTCCACAGAACAAGATGCTCATAATCAACTTTTTAATATGAAGTTCAAAGTGTCCAAGATGCTGTAAAACAGAGGACAGTGCCTGGTAAGCACATACCAACCTCTGGCTCTACTTCCTTCCAATGAATCCCCTTGATGTGAGCAAAAGTTCTCAAGTTTTCCTTCACTGTTAAGGCTTCAAAATGCAAATTCAATTGGGGGCAAATCCCAACCATTGCCTGAATTCCTTCCATATCCTGTACTTCAGATACTTTGTAGTTGTAGATCATTGCAGAACCTGCACAGAGGAATGAACAAAACAAATCCCATACTGTAGAGTATTTCCCAGTCATTAGCAGACTGTGTGTTCATACCTTTGACCTTAATTCCAGCACTGTGGGTGTTTCTCAGGTGGTTTTTATTTAAATAATAATAAAAAAAAAAAAGGCAAAATAATGTTTTGTTGTCCAAAGCTTTAATACCATTTGAAAATACTGCGGAGCACCAAATCTCCTAAGAACTAAAAGGTGTTTCCTATGGGTATGCAGCTCATGGAAAACATCAGGCCATCCAGATGGAGAAAGAACAACCTGTGGGTGCTTGCACACACAAGTGTTTCCACAAGGGACACCTCAGCCCTGAAGGTCATGCTGAAGGAGCACTCTGCACTGCCAATGAGCCAGACTGAATAACTGAGGGAAAACCTGATTTTCCTGCATCTTCACCCCCTTACACTTGAAAAAACAAACAGCTTCTCCTCTTCAGCATTCAGGTCCATCACCTTACCTGCTGAAGGCTTGGAAAATCCACCAAGCACATTTAAGAGAGTAGTTTTTCCAGATCCACTGTGGCCAAGTAATGCAGTGATCTGCCCTTCGTATATATTTAAGGACAAACCTAGAACAGAAATAGGGTAACATGGGGATGGAAGTTTGTGAGAAATAACCTTGAACCTGTAGCTTGCAGCCAGGTGTGGCCAAGGGGTGACATTTCTTTTGAAGATTAGAGGGAAAAACACAGATCCAAAACCATGGGCTGCATCTTCAGAAGCTAGGACTAAACCAAAGAACTTGCAGTTATCTCTTGATTGAACTGAGGGATGTGTGTATTAACTTCAATAATTAAAGAATTTTGACTTCTCTTTTCTGCGAGGTTCATAACTTCTTATTTTATCATGGCCCAAGAAGGAGTCCCCTAAAAGAGAAGACCTCATGGCCCTTCCAATGCTTGAGATTTCAAGAGTTATTTCAAAGCAGCCAGACTTTGGCTACCTCATTTCTTTTTTTAAAAAAACACCTTATTTTTTGTGGGTTGTTTGTGTGAGTTGTTTTCTTTGGTTGTTTGTTTTTTTTTACTCACCATAAACCTTTGAGACCGTGTTGATATTTTCACTGTCACTTGGAGTTCTGGTTAAACAAAAGCATTTAATAAACATCCCACAACTATGCCAACTACTTGCATACCTGCAGTTGGCAGAGGAACAAGTGCTTGCAGGACACTGGTCAGCCAGCAACAGTGGACTTGGCTCCAGCCAGTGACCACAGAAATAGTTTCATTTGCCCAGAAGAGTTTACATTTTGAGAGGGAGGTGTGATAGGTGATTTTTAGAGTGGTTCATGGCTGCAAAGCCCACAGCTTTTAAGGATACTTCTGCTGGTGCAAAAAATAAGAAACAGTAATTTTCCTGGAGTGAACAAGAAGGTAACAACCTGGTAGAAATTTGCCAGTAATTTACCCCAGCAGAAATAACCATTGCATCATGCATTTGAACAGTGCTGGAGGCAGAATTAAGTACATCCAGTACATTTCAAAACATTTTGGGTTCATATCTAGTGAAAAGTGAAATTAAAAGAATTCCGAAACCTCTCTTACCCCTTAAAGCTTCAGTTCTCTTGTCCTTCTTCTTGTATATTTTCTGAATATTGTTTACTCTAAAGAAAAGGTAAACAAGCCATTAGTGTCAAGTTTGAACAATTTTGGTGTGTTTTCTCTGGCTCAAAGTAACCTTTGAAAACTATTGGAAGAATATTTCTCAACCCCCTCCTCAGACTGGTCCTGCTTGCTACCATCAGGTGTTAGTGTAATTCCATCTGGAGGAACTGCTTTATATTGTTCATTTCTTGTACACTTAAAACCAGAATTAACTAATGTACTTCTCTAAAAGGTGTTTAAAAGGTTCCAAGGTCAAACTCAGCGAACACTTAGTGAATGAAGTGGGAGGCCCTGCTGCCTGGTGGCACTGCCCAAGTCCCTTCAGTCATCTTTGCTTCTGCATCTGTAAAACAAGTGTCATTGAGCCTATTTGTTTTCTTTCCTTGCCTGTAGGAAAAGGAAGGGAATTTCCTCCATTAGGAGGAAATTCTTCATTATGAGGGTGGTGAGACACTAGAACAGGCTGCCCAGGGAAGCTGTGGCTGCCCCATCCCTGGAAGTGTTCAAGGGCAGGTTGGATGGGGCTTGGAGCAACCTGGTGTGGTGGAAGGTGTCCCTGTCCATGCAGGGGGGTTGGATCTAGATGATCTTTAAGGTCCCTTCCAACCCAAACCATTCTATGAAAACACGTGCCTGTATAATTAAAAGCAGTGACCTATTATTTTGAATAGATTTGTATTTGCTTTCTAGTAATAAGCAGTGGGCAGCAACAGCAATGGGCCAAACTGGCCCCGTGAGAATGTAAATAGCAGCATCTTCTGCAGCACACACCAGCAGCCGTGTCCCTAAAGGCAGTGGTGAAAGGGAACAGTCACTGCTGCTGCTCTGCAAGGAGGAAGCTCCTGGGCAGCAAGTCAATCCGTGGCACATCAGGTGCACCATGTCCTCTAAATGTTCAAATCCAGCTCTGGAGCAGAGCAGAACACTGAACAAACCCTCCTTTTTGTGCATTAATTGCCATTAACCTGTATATGTTGACAGCTCAGTCTAACTTTCAGCAGTGCAATGCAGCTGTGCTCTCTAGAGTCAATATAAAGTGTAGTATTCTATTTTTCATGCCTGGTTACCTGATTGCTTCCTTCCCATTGAAGCCTGGAGGCATTGGCTCAGTGTTGTTGCTGAGGATGGGATCGTGGCTGCTCTCACTGCCAGCTCCTACCCCCATGAACCTGCTCCTGGGCCTGAACCAGTATGATGGCCTCAGGAAGAACGTAGGTGGGTATGGTACTCCATACTTGCCTGATTCAGAAAAAAAGAAGGTGGAATATCAACCAAAAGCTGCTACATGTCAGCTCGACTTTGGTAAATGCCACGTCCAACCATCTCTTCCTCTGCAGCTGCAGGACGTGGCCTTTCAGCAACGTAAAAGTGTTGGTGAGTTCTGTGGTTTTCCACTCATCCAGAGCTGTCAGTGCAGGTGGGGAACAACCACAGCAAAGACCTCACTGAGCACCTCTTTGGCCCAGATGTTATAGGGCAATCAGATCAAGACCTACAATATCCTGTTAAAGCGGGTGGTCAGGGCTGCTGCAGGAGATGTAAAGGATCTCAGTGCCTCACTGAAAGATTTGATGTCCCTTTCAGAGCCTATTTTTGAGGCAGGGCCCAGTGAGGTAGCTACATGCACCCAGCTTCTGGGAAAACAGCATTCTTGACAACCAGTTTTTCCCAAGCAATACAGCAAATGGAGTTTTCAGCCCCTCAGGTGACGTGGCACAGCTCATTGCTGTTCAGATGCCACACAAAACCTGACCAGCTCCCTACTAGGACACCTTTTTTGTTGCTCCACACAGATTATAGCATTCTCAGCTCTATCCCACCACTTCTTTGGCCCCTTTTTGTCCTACGAGGCAAGAGGATCACAGAAGAAAAAAAGGACGAAAATTTGTATTTTTTTCCCCACATTTCTACTTACCAGGCAAAACCCTATCAAAGTAGATGGCCAAGAGCAAATACAAGACACTGTCAAGGGTCAGGATGATGTACAGGTGAAAGAAAGGGTGCAATTCTGGTGCAAAGGCTGGTCTGTATTTTTGTAATTTTACCATCTAGGGGGAAAAAAAGCACAAGTCAGATGCAATGCTTCCTTTAGCCAGAAATACTATGTGCAAACCAGAGCTGTGTCATCACAACCATCTTCACCAGAAACCCCTGCCCACCCGTGATCCTGACACCGTTTCCAAACAAGGCAATACCTTATTATAACCACAAGTATCAGGAGTGCTTCAGTCAGATGAATTCATCATTCTGCAGAAGAAATTACTACACCAGAAGAGAGGTGCACACAATATTTGCTGGGGCAGCACTGCAAGACCTCACGGTTCTTGCAGACCATGGTACCCACCAGACACATCCCACTGCTGCAATGATGTTCCAGAGATCAAAGTATATTGTACTACAGAGCTGGTAAAATCTGTGATGCAGTTGAGAGTCTAACTATATTTGTTATGACTTAGCACATACTTTTTGGAGTCAAGTTTTCTTTTTACAAAGCACCTCAGGCAGAGGGGCATGATTGGGTCCTTATGGCAATGCAAGTTCTGAAGGGCAGCTGCTGCTATCTGGTAGAAGTCTGCAGATACTTGCTGTGGGCTCAACTTTTATGATGTGCTGGCTTTAATTTGAACATACCTTTGAGATGCCAGCTGTAAAGGCAAAAGGACTCAAAAGATTAAAAATCCATTCCAAAGATGGTGGGAGTTTTTCAAACAGTGTCAAGAAGCCCAGCAGTCCAAAGATGATGTGAAGGGCAAAGCCCACAAAAGTGACGATATTTGGCTGCTTTAACAAGGAGCTGAGCATGAAACAGAAGTGAATCTGCAGCAGAGAAAAGCAGTAGTTAACAGGATGCATTTCTGCTGGCTATTAAAAAAAACACCAAACCACAAACCATGAAAATCAACATGAAAAGCAAAATTAGAGACTCAGCTGAGTTTCAGTTATTCCCTACAGATGCACATGGCACAGCTCAAGGCTTGTGTCATCCAGCAGACAACTCAGATGTTTAGGGCAGGACTCAAGGGGCAGACAAGTCAGACCCCTCTTGGCCTCCTGAGACTCAAGGAGGAAGCCCTGGCCCCAGGGACACACAGCATCAGCCTTTCCATCCATTCTGCTGTCAGCACATCTCTTCACTCTGATTTCCAGTCAGAATCTCCCAAAAATATAATAGAAGGAACATATCAGCCTACAAATTATACTCGTAAATCCTAGAAGTGAAGTTTTTGTTACCTTCTCATACGATGCGTGGCCCTTTCAGTACTCTGGGGTCTCAGAGTTTTAGATTATTTGATTAGCAAATGGAAAAAAAAAGAACGCAATATTTAAGAATGCGGAAGCCAACTTACAGATGCTATGCCATAAAAGAAATAAAAAAGTATATTTCAAAAAAGCTGTGATCATGGATGATCCCTTGGATTGTGATCAGTGTCAGCAGACTGGAGGTTATTGAGATGTAAAGGGTGTACAGCAAGCTCCAGGACAGCCTAGGAATGAAGGCACAGTTATTTTTGACTCTGTACATGACAGCACTTGCCATTACATGGCCAGCATAAGACACACTCTTTTTAATTAAAATATGTCAGAATTCCCAAACACACTTCCATTTACAGGTTCCAAATGGGAAAGGTGCAGATGTTCTTGTCTTACATGGACCCAAATCTCTGCAGAGGCAACGGTGCCAGCCAAGAGCCACAGGGCATCTAAGCACAGGCTCTGCAGCCAGGGACACTTCTTATGCAAAATACTCAAGCTCAGAAGGCTCTGGAAGCCTGTTTTGATAGACCCTACGTCCCCCTGTGCTTCATCATTTGCAGTTTTTCTCAAAAATGTGTTGTTTTTTCAGTTTTCTCTGTTCTTTGTATGTATCCACCCATTTCCTGGGGGCAACAAGAATGTTGCTATGTGCCTCTCTGGTACACAAAGAGTGCTCTTGCTCTTTTTAGGGGGAGGAGAGCAGAGCTAAATATGACAAACAACCAGAAAAAAATCCTGTGTCAGACCAATGTGCTTGGAAACTGAGGTTCTCCAGCAAATGGCACATTATAAAAGCAGCCAAGTTTTTTGTTTCAGCAGCATGTAAACTTGGCATCAGAGAGTCCAGCCCTTGGGTTAGGCAATTGCAAATGACTGCTGGTGGGGTTGGGGGAATTATTGCTTCTCAGCTGAGCACTGGTACCAAACCCCATCCATCCCATGAGCTACATCCTGTGTACCCTAAATACACAAGATAATGGAACTCCTGTAATGACACCATCTATTTCTACCAGACTTACCAGAACGCGATGTCTTGCAAACCCATTGCTCTCATTAACACCTTGAGCTTCTTTTTCTCCCTTAGAACTTTCACTGATAAAAAGTACATATAGGGGGAGAAACACAATATCATGTAAATAATGACCCAGACATAATCCAGTTTATACACAGGTCTCAACAAGGGTGATTTCAGCCGAACGCCGCTAATTGACTTCATCTCTTCCCAGACAGAATGGTTTGTTTCCATCTGAAGAGAAGAAGTTAGCCATTAATTTGACTTTCTGTAGTGATACAGCCAACATCAGAACAGGTTTTCATAAGCATTGCAGTGATTAGCTTGTCAATAACAATGTTACATTTATAAGTGGCAAACAACCTCAATATTTTGCACCTTTTTGTGTTTCCTTGTAATAAATGCTGCCCTCGAGCCATGAGAATGATCTATCATCTTTTAACTTTTGAATCACACTATGTGTTAAAAAAGTTAATGATCAGAGAAACTTAACTAGTTTGGGGTTTTGTTCGTTTGGTCGGTTGTTTTTTTTTTTAAGTTTACAGATAACTCTGGAAAGAACAGGAAACATATTTTCCATCATGATCATACTTACTTCTATGAGTGCTGCATCAATGCTGGACTGCACTGAGAGGAAACCCGTGTACCAGTACAAAGGCACTTTGCAGTGACTGGATGAGAAATTGAAGCAGGTATCTGTGAGAAAGGAGAAAATAACTAAGAATTTGATCTAGCTATTCCCAAATATATCTGTTTATAGGCTTATCTATACGTGAGGGGTTGAAAATGTAGTTGACCTAAAGAATCTGGAAATCAAGATCTGGTTTTACTCAGCCTTTCCCCATCATTTCCATTTTCCAAGATCAGCTCTCAGCAAAATACTTTTATTTTCATCATCAACTGATGAACTCACTTGATTTTTTTAATCTGATAATAAGCTTACTTTTTGTTTTGGAGGGGTTACTACTTGTAGTCAGGAAACAGGGGTGCATTTGTTCAAAGAAGTAGTGATGAGGACAAGTGTGTGTGCAGGTTTATGTTTTAATGTATTAAATATATGTCCATGCACATAGGTTAGAAGAACATTAGTGCACACACAATGCTCATTTTCAGGACATGATAAGACACAGAAAGGAGAGGGACAACAGGGACTGTGGATAATTTGTACGTGTTCACAAAATTCTTTTCCCTTGACATTTCTTTCCTTCTAGGTGAACAAAACCTCACATTCTAATTAGTATCTTTCTTGAAGCATTTAGCACATCCAGCCTTGATCCTTCCCCAGTGCCATGGCAGCACAGAGATCCAGCAAAGCACTTTGAAGTGTAAAAATCAAGTTATCTGGTTTGATTCGTTACCGATGTGTTCGAAGACATCATCTGGATATACCACACTGTAGCTTTGAAATCTGAGATGGTAGGAGAAGTCATCCTTAAAAACAACACCAATAACGTCTCCTTCCAAAACTCCTCTCATTTCCAATTCTCTCTCATTTTCCATCTCTTCTATTATTACACCTACCATTAAAAAAAAAAAAGCAGAAGGAAAAAAAGCATAAAACCACGACAGCTGAAACTTTGATTAGACATGCAACAACATGGACACATGAGCCATGTACCCTTAAAAATTGTGTTGTTCTCCTCCTTTTCTCCCCCCACCCCAAGGAAGGCTGAGGTGCCCCTGGTGTTGGGGTGGGATCAGACACTGTAGCTGCCAGGACTGCAGAGCAGCATTACCTCTCAACACAGAAGTTGAAGCCACTTTACTCATGATTCTCCTGGTGGTGTTTGTTACAGGGGTGTAGGCGAGAGTAACTCCCGTGGCATTAAAGGCTGGATCATCCAGCCATCCCAGGAAGCTGTAAGGGATTTCTTGATGAGGGTCGTGGGTCACTCCAAATGATGCTACTTGTATTATTAAGAGAAAAACCCCTGATGTAATCCATTCCTAGATGAAAGAAAAGAAATGCAAAGGTGAGAGGCAGCACGGTGACTCAGGGGTTGGGTGGGATGGGAAGTGTCCTCAGTGCTGGGTGTGATTTGTGATGTGATCTGTGATGTGATCTGGCTGCAGGATCCAGCTCCTCCAGCCCTCAGTGCCTTCTGTCTGTAAAGGGGGAAGAGCTGTTTCACAGGTGTAATAATTTTTAAAATATGAGGAAAGTTCCAAGGGAAAAACATGTTTTCTTAGTACCAGAGCCAACGAGGTCTGCTGATAATTTTACACCAGCAATCATGAATTGGACATTGTGTTCTTCTGGAGAGAGCAGAAATGGGATCAACAACCCAAAAAGAACAAGCCAGCTCTGTAACAAGCCCTTATTATGCTATGATGTTGTAGTGTCTCAGGAAGAAGTATAACTGCTGACATTTTCCAGAGAACCACATTAGCAGCTGAGGCTTCTCAGATATCACCTAGCACAAAAACAAACACAACGTAAAAAATCCTTCATGGTGGAAATCCTAACTTCCCTTTGGAAGAAGGGACACTTGCCTGAAAGCTTTCTGTCTTCATCCTCCACACCAGAAGAATATTTTTCCACAGGAGAGCACGGGTTTGCTGAAATATTTTTGAGGCTTTCTTGAATATCCCCTGCATTTTCCCAGCTAGGGTGAGAAAGAAAAGAATCTCATTTAGAATAGAACAGGTCACTGGAAATTAATATATTTACTTGGGTAAATGCCACTTCAGAGGAAGCCAGTAACCTGCCAGAGGTTATGAGCTTTTCTCCATTTTACAATTTGGGACAAGCAAAAAGTGTGAAAGAAATAGTCCAAGATGACTCAATGGAACAGGGAACTGGGGTGGACTCAGCTGCCTCTTCCACGTGCACAGGTTCATCCTTCTTCATCCTAAAGAGGCATTAGAGTGCCTATAGTTTGATTCTTCACTTACATAAAAAGAACAGCAAAGCCAGACTTGTCCTGTACTAAAAATGTGTGAGAACTGAATGACAGATAGAAGACATACATTTTAATTTTCTTTTTTTTATGCAGTTATTCAAAATACTTAAAACATACGTGACCTGCAGCAGCAGCCCCAGCTCCTGAATTTATGTCTCACCTTAGACGTGTGTTTTGTTGGCAAACCACTGCTCATCTGCTCTAGGTGTTGTAACTAGACCCTCAAACACCACCACGACATACATGCCTCTCCCCACATTGTCTGTAGGGGAAGGCAGCTGCCCCCCAGGAGGTGGTTAAATGCTAAGAGTAGCCTAAGATAGATGCTGCCACTGTCTCCCTTATGCAGGCTGGTGAGAAACCAACTTGTCACTTTTCCACCCAAATGCTAAAATAATGAATTACAACTCTAGTATAGCTAGAGCAGGGCAGCATTAAAACACCAGTGTGTTTCTTTATATCCTGCTACAGGCTGCACAGGGAGTGTTTATTGGGGGATATTTCTATGGGGAATATTTATTTCTGCTCCAACTTTGATCATGTGGCCAAGCAGCAAATGTCCCGTGCAGGAACAACAGCAGTTTCAGGGTGACTGGTTTCAACACCTTTCCAGGAGAGCAGGGGAGGGAATCTCGGAACATGTTTTTGTATTTTACTCCCTTAAAATGGCTGAAACCAAAAATCAAAGCAAACACATTGTGCTCTTTTCCCCTTGGACATCACTTCCTGATTTGAGGGATTGGGCAGCTGGAGTTAATAAACAGTTCCACTACTCTGTTCCCTTCATTGTTTGTTTTTGGAAGAATTAAATATTTGCGTACTCCAGGGGCAATGGATCCAGAATCCCTGTTTACCCTGGGACTGTCAGCACAAGCCTTATCTTCTCGGGGCTCTGCTTTCCCTGCCTGGAGCTGTCTCCAGTGCTTCCCCATCTCAGCTTACAACAGAGGTGAAAGGCAAACAGGATGGGATTTCTAGGAAGTGCTGCTTTTTTTGCCCAGGTATTTCAGTTGTTGTGAGCTGAAAGCAGCTGCCCAGCCTGGGATGTTGGGGCAGTAAACAAAGGTTCATGCTGGAGTATTTGGATAACATGGAAAATACAATTTTCTTGTAAAAATGGCACCGAATCTCTACAGATGTAAGAAACACCTCATTAAAAAGGACATGGAGCAAATTTTTATTTTTTTTTTAATTACAACTAATTTTCTTTTAGTTTTAATATTATTTTTGCCTTTGGAGCCAGAAGCAAATACCCAAATAACCCTGAGACATGAACCCAGCAAGTTAAGTGAGTGATGCTGCCTACAAATGCTGCACAAACTTCATCAGGAAGAATTCAGTTTAAATTAGATATCAAAGGACACCAAATGTAAGCAGCAGAGATGCCTCCACAAGACCTGAGATTGAAGCCTGCACATTCAGAAGACAAAAACAAACATCAGAAATTTATTTAGAGGCAACAGTGTTTGAGAAGCCTCAAACCACTAAGAGTATCACTGGTAAAAACAAGTGTCTCTGGAAGCATTTCCCTTCCAAGAGCTCAGTAAACACACCCAAACTTTTTGCTCTCCAGGAACAGGCTCCTCAGGCACTGCAATCAGTTCCATGGGATCCTGTGTCCACCTCTGCTGTACCCAAGGCTGTCCCAGGAAGCATGTCCCATGTCACCACTTCATTTGTTTACCATCTCAAGGGTTTACTATTTGTCACCTCCTCAGACTTCCGCCCCATAATAAAAACTTTACAGAGCATATTGTGACTAACACCTAAAAGCAGGTTGCTCTCCAGGAGCACTGGCAGGAGGAAACTCTGGATACTACGAGGAAAGCAACGTGTGATGCATCTTGTGCTTCCTGGAGGAGCCACTGGCTTTCCAAGAGTCAGTGATTAATCCCTGCATGTGGGGAGCACAGAGGTGAACATGCCCTCCCCATCCCCTCCTGTTTGCCAGTTACTGCAAACACAAAAACCTGCATCTAGACACTCTGCAGCCCTGGCTTTTTCTCCTGAAAAACAAGAGACAGAGTCATACCGAGACCACTTTCACACCTGGCTTTTGAAACAAGTTTTTTTCCCTGCACTCAACTCAAGAAAAATAGCTGAAAGCCTGCCCTGTATCAAAGTTTAGCACTTCAGATCATAGAGAGTGAACGTTGGGGAGGGGTCCACATTTTTAGAAGCCTTTCTTGGTGCTGGCAAGGCTGGAGGAGGGGGAGCCAAGGGAGGCATCACAGCAGGGAGGACACAGCTCTCAACCTGTGGCTCTTCACCTACAGGCAGAGCACATCAGTGGCGAGGACCAAAATCCAGGCACATCCAGCAAAACAGAAGAGTTTTGCTCCTTTGCCTCTTAAACGTTTTGATGCAAAGCTCAGTGTTTGTCAGAACAGAGCTGGAAAGCACAGCTCTTCTGCATCCAGCATAACGCTGTGGTAATAAGGAAAAATTCATCACCAAACACAACACCAGCAAGAAAATACCCCAGGTATAATTTTTCCTTTGAAAAAAAAGGGAAATATGGAATTCCTTACCTGGCAATGCGTTTTCCATTAGGAACAGGTCTCCTTCAGCACCGGGGTGTCTGGGCTCCTTGTCTCTTTGCAGCCCTGGGGAGGGTTCCCTGCCATAGCAGCTCCAATGGCCATGCCCCCCTCCAGCCTGACGTCAGAGCCCACCCCCGGCACTCCCAACGTTTGGAGCAACCACCCAAGTGGGGAGCAATGGCTCCAGCCAGCTGGCCTGGACCTTGCAGACAGTAACACTACATCGTGCAGTATTTAACACAACACGTGCATCATCTGGGATGTAACAGCTTGTTCCTACCAGGCTGACAAGTCCTGGGAAGAGCAGCAGTGGGAGAGCTGTGTGTCCTGAGATGGGGCGACCCTGAGATCCCCATGGGTGGCAAAGCATCCTCATCCCTGCCTGAGCTTCTCAGGAGGGAAACCTTCACCACCTCCTCCCCATCCTGCTCGGAGCCCGAGTCAGCAAGCACTCCTTCCTCTGCAGAGGGGAATCCTGCATCCCAGGACCAACAGAGTTTTATTTTTTCACTTCTCTTTTCCCTTTTGTTTAATAATATATTTTTTTCAGCTTCCACTTCTTTGAGTCATTTTTCCAGCAGCTGCCACGCAGCTGGAATCAGAATGAAGCTTGTTGTGGGTTTTTATTTTTCAAAAAATAGGTTCCCAGTGGATCTGCATTCAAAACAGGGAGGTGATGAAACAGATGAATCAGGAAAGCTAAATGAGCTGGAAGGGTGTACAGCCATGTGATAATTCAAGTAGTTACAGGAATTTGGCTGTCCCGGAACTTCAACAGCTTGAGAACTCTGCACCTGATTATCAGAGACAACTAAAACCCCAAAAGCTGTCTGGTTGTTGCTTAACAAAAGGCCGTAGTTCTTCTGCAGCTGCTGATTTACTCATTTTCGAGGAACGAGCTCACTTAGGAGAGGGGCAGAGCCCTTTTCTCCATCACTTCCCACTAGGCAACGAGCAAGAAATGGGGAAGGCAACTCCTGACTGCAGAAACACGTAGCTGGGATGCTCCTCACTAAAAACCCACTACATTTCTGACACGTACCCTGTGCCAGAGTGTGCTGGCAGTTCCTGGCAAAACCTTGAGCCCTTCCATGCCTGTAAAAATCATTTTAACATAAAAATGACATCTGCCCCGAGCGCTCCTTGGGGTTTCCCATCCTGTGTCCTGGGTGCTGCTCCCAGCTCTGCCACTGAAGTGGGATCCCAGACCAGGGTGACACATTTGGGCTTCACTGAAAAGCAGCTAAAGAGTATGTAGCGTTTCAAAATGTCATTATTAGAACCCCAAGCAGCTGCTCCACAGGATTTCTGAGGAGAAGACTCAGGACCAACCCTCGCCTCTACCAGGAGGAGAAGAGGGGCTGAGGACAGAGCCAGCATCCACCAAGGGGGACACTCCAAGCAACATCTAGCAGGAAAAAGGAGAACCGAAAGCTCCAGGACACTCTTAGCAAGGAGAAATGCAGCATACTAAATGAGGGACTTTCTGAAGATCTCTTAAAGGAAGGATTACAAGGGAATGGGTTAATTTTACAGCTTAAAAATAATTGTCATGCTACCCCTAACACACCATTAAAGAAAAGCTGGTATGAAAACCTGAGAACTTTTAAGTTCAAATTAGACTTCTTTGGGGTTATTTTCCTTCCCATTGAGGGCTCCAGGGCTTTCATTTGGCTAGGTCATCCACTGACCTGCAGGGCTGGAGGTGGACCCCCTCCTCCTCCTCCTCGCCAGCAGCACTCTGTCCCTTGTGCTGGAGCAAGCACCCAACCAGCCACCCAGCACATTCACCTCGGGCACGGATCCAAGCAGAAAAATGAATTCTCTCTTTTTTCTGTGGGGTTAATTTCCGAGTGGATGAAGGTGATTCATCCCTGCAGATGCACAACACGACGTGCCAGGAGCACACAGCTGCCGCGGGCTCTCCGCTAGCCCCAAGTGGGCGGTCAAATCCCAAGTGTTGCAATATGGCAATTCCCTGAATTCAGTTGAAAATATGCAATTCCTGAAGCCTGACACCCCCAGCCACGCCAAGAGCCAGGTCCCCCCATGCTCTGCCCAAGCCCCCCCAGCCCACTCACCTTCACACCTCGGCGTGGTCCAGGGGATGGCCCAGGCTGTCAAGAACAGCCCCCCCCATGTCTAGCATGGCAAAACACACGCAGGACAAGCTTTTAACAATCCAATCTTTATTTTGGTAGTACTTTCTGCTGGAAAAGGAAAAAAAAAACCACACAACCCTCAGCTTTACCAATACAGCAAAGTGGTAAAAGAAAGGCAGGTGTATAAAATAAACTGCAAAGGATCCAAAGTGCCTGATGGCAACATCAGGAGGAGGGTTACAAATGGGTCGCCTTCAGACCCACTACCTTCTGTTCCTGCTACCAGAATGCTGGATTTTGGCTATGGAATAGACTTCACTTGCTATACAGAGACATTTTTAAATAAGGGTTTTTCTTGGTAATGTAAACAAAAATCAGACACACTGAATTCCTCCATAGAAAAATACCACCTTAGAACACCACCACAAAGTAAATGCATCTTCCAAGTTTTAGATGTACTAGCTAGCTATTTCTCACAACAACCCTGCAAGGCAATTAAAACCATCATACTTGGGACATGGCACAAACAGAACTGATTTGCCCCAAGTCCCCCAGTCAGCCCAAATCCAGCTGCCTCATCCCCATTTTCTCTCCTCAAGCACAAACTGTGTGTGTATCGTACGGCTGGGATTTGGCATGTCACCAGTAACAGCCAAACAAAGTGACTTCAAATTACAGGAATAAAGCTCTCTCCAAGGAATTCTGTGGTTTCATTTTGCATGTTTTTCCCCTTATTCTGGTAATTATAGGCATCATGAGACACTTGGAAAGACTTCTGATACAATACACGGTGAGTACAGTGATGTGTCGGGGTGGCATCTTACACTGCATTGACACATGATGCCACCATGCCAGAAAGATCCCACCCAAATACACAGTTAACATAACAAGCCAAACTCTTTGCACGTGTAGCTGCATAAATAACAGTGCCACCATCAACTGGGTCACTCCATGGTAAACAAGAACACTACCAAAGTGAGCAAACCCAGCTGCTAATGAAAGTTTTCATATGATCCATTTGAAACGATAGAAAATAAGGAACTCTTTGAAATACGATGATGCCATTCAGACAATACAGAACTATTTTACTATTAACTCTAAGTTAAAAAATAAAATTGAGACATCAAGGCTAACAGGTCACAACTGTACCCTCATAACTCCACGTGGAAAGAGCATGCTGTGCACTGCTGGAGAGATGGGGATGACACTTGGCTGCAACACCATTTACAAAGGGGGATGGAAGAAAGAAGTGTGGGGTTTGGTGGAGATGCACTTTACTTGTATGTACAGACATGGGAAAGCATCACAAGACAAAATTCTGGGTCCCACCTTTGAACCAAATAAAGGAAAATGCTCAGAGATAGTGGCCAGCAGCAGGGATGGAGCTGGGAGCAACAGGCCAAGGGTCCCCAGGGGCTAAATAAAAGGCTGCATAGACAAAAGGGCTGAATTGGGGGAAGTTTTGTTTTTTGACAGGCAAGCTTCAGCCCTGGGAAGATTGCTACTGGAGCTGCAGTTTAGAGGCTGGTGCTGTAATCCTGTGTCTTGTTTCCAGCACAGGAGATCAGGGCATGTGCAGGTATCACTGCTCAGGGCTCACCAAAACAGGCAGAGTGATAGTCTGCACTCCCCTGGGGACACCCAGGTGCTTCTGCAGTTCTTGGGCTCAATTTGGAACCACAAAACCAAATCTCTACATTTATATGCAATCTATGGGTACACAAGAGGATGCAGAAGTTGTACATAAGGAATTCACACCTCCCCATGGTAGACTAAGAAACTAATGAAGACAGATTTTTGGCTCAACACAATTATAAACCATTACCAGACATACAACCCACACTACTGCCTGGTAATTACAGTCGGGACACAGAACTCCACCTAAACCAAATTTTTGGAGTTTTCACAAGAAAAACAAAGGTCTTTTCTGACTTTAATGTGAAGACACATCATTGATATGACTTATGAAGCCAATGTTTCAATATAAATGCATCTCTATATTTGCTCATCGCAGAACACAATGAGCTGTTAGCAGTCTTTAATCCCACCTTAAAGAACTAAAAGAGTGATGATAGCTTTGTGTAGAAAAAAAATAACACACTTTCAATATATATGTCAGATCTTAGGATAAAGAATTACATATTCTGCTCTTAGTGCTTCTATGCAAACAAAAGGCACCATTCCTACTGCTGAGGTGGGGAATTTGGATCTTTTTTGGGGGGAGAGAGTCACAAAGGTGAATGAAAAATTGCCAGGTGAGGACAAAGCAAACGTTCCTGTGCAGAGCACACTCCTGCAGCACTGGCTGCCATCACAACAAAGATGGATTAGGAAATGCTTTGCATGTACTTAGAAATTCACAGTCAAGAAAAATGAGAACATCTAACCAGGACTGTCCCGAAAAACAGTTGGCAGGTACACGTCATTACACCCAATGGAATAATTAGACTGTTTTTAACGAAAATGAGGAACGCTCACACCTCTGGAAATCCTGTAACTACACAGTTATGTCTTTGTACTTTTACCAAGTGTGTGGGGGGGAAAAAACAACCAAGCATCTACTTGTGTACACCCCCTTCAGCCCTACAGTGCATGCACCAAGCCCAGTGCCACCCGGGATGGCAGGAGGCCTCAGCCACATCCACCAACTCGCAGTAGCAAGGACACAAACACAAGTTCTACCAAGTGCCATGTTCTACCTGTAAATGAGCACTTCCACAGTGACAGGCTGCCAAGCTCAGCTGGCAGTGTAACTCAGGACCCCTCTGCAGGGAATACAAGGACTTTGGAGTGGTTTTTCCCCCCTCTCTTCTAAGCAGGTGCAGCTCCTAAGCATAAGCAGGGATGGATGAGCTGGTGGGGAGCAGGACCTTGCAGGGATATGCATCTGCTCAGCATCTCTGTGGGCAGTGATGGCCAACTGAGGGCACAGGGCATGGCAAAACCCTGTGAACCCACAGGGTGGGACACTGCAGTGGCAACTGGTTTTGCTCAACAGCAGGATTCCCAGGAAGGACAGCCCAGCTTCTGACTGCCAGCCGTGATGCCCGCGAGCGAGGAGGACAGGCAGGGGCTCCTGCCCGAGTGACCAACACCAGGAGATGACCAACTACTGTGGCAGCATCTTCTCACTCAACACAAACCCAGAATCAAGAAGGGGAGAAGGAATTTCAGCTCAGCCAGAATAACAGTGGGGCTGCTCTCCACTCCCACCACCATTGTGGTGTTACTCCTAAGGCCAGGATGGTGGAACATGCTCAGTGCTTCCCAGTGCCGCTTCCCTTGTCCATCCCAGTTCCAATGTTTCCCACACAGCTGCCCCAATATGTGTGCAGAGCATCAGGGCTGGCACAAAGCAGGAGCTGCCGAGCAGAAGGGGACTCCTGGAGCTCAGAAAACAACTCTGTCTTCCTGTGTCCTCTCCCACCACAGCGTGCTGTTCAGCGTGCCGAAGCTGCTGTCCTCCTCCTCCTGCTCCTTAGCGAGCTCCACAAAAACCTGGCACAGACAGAAAGGATGTGAACGTGCCCTGCTCCTTGTAGGGATTTGCTCAGGCACAATTAGAACTCATGCTAAACCCCCCACAAATACTGAGGGCACTGCTTTATCTCCAAGTAGGAATTTTTTTGTATTTTAGGTTTTTCCTCCTTGCTCCTGCCCTCCCAGCTCATTTCAAGAGCACAATGAAAAGGAAGTTGAACCAAATACACGCTGAAGGACATTTATCCTCAGCAATAACTAACCCAGGATAAGCAATAAGCAGCCTCAGCTTTACCCTCCTTTCAGAAGCGAGCAGCAATCTCCAGCTTTTGAATAAATCATTTTCACTAATGCCACAAATTGATTTTGCTCCAGTCACTGCAGTTGTTGTGTCTTATTTTAAAAAGAAAGGAGAAAATGGGAATAGGTCCTGTTCAGATACCTGTTCCAGTGTTGCCTGAGAAAAGCTGTACTCCTCGATGTTAAAGGCATGTTTTACTGTTGAAAGAATTAATGAGAGAGCATATTTAGGGATACTTCATTATCTGACACAGATGGATTTAAAGTATTTTAAGCTGGTACAAGTGCTTCCTCTTGATTTCACAAGAAAGACTTGGGAACAGCAATAATAATAGAAAAAAAAATAAGTTAAATAACTTTGGAACAGAAATGCAGAAGTGCCACTGGATGGCAAATCTGTCAGTTATGAGAGACAAAACTATTTCTCTATGTGATGCATGACAAGTGCTTCATTACCTTCTTCCAGCTTGGAAAAAGAATGTGAAAGAGACTGTACATCTTCTTTAGGAATTTTATAGGCCAAAATAGAAGCAAAACTGAAACAAAGAAAAAAGCGAATTTACCCTCAAGTAAAATTACTCAAAGCAAAAATATTAATATTCAAGTGAATGGATTTAAATTCATTTTCTGAAGGTTACTCGAGGCATTTTAACTAGTCAGCATCATACAAGACAACAGGAACGATGTAGTTCCAGGAGACCAGTGGGTTTATAATGTGTCTCAGAGATCCAGCTGAGACCCACCCAAGACTGCTCTATGATTTATATGCTTTTCAGCTAAGATTCAACCATTTATACTCTGCCATTAAACTCACGGAAGAAAAATCCCTGCCTGGGACTTTCAAAGTTATGAGGTTTTGTCTTTCAAATGAACTCGGAGGTCACAGGATCTCTTGGGGCTTTGGATCATCCAGTGATTCCTGCAACCCAGACTCCAGAACAGGGAGCTGCTCTACCTCACACATTTGCTTCTGAAAAATGAACTCTCCTCCAAATCTCCCGAGTTGAGGAATGCTCCTCACATGATGCCTGCAGTGCCCTTTTTGGAGAGTCTCCTCAGTGGCCACCAAACCAGACCCTTGAGTCTGTTCAGCAGAAATTCAAAGCTGTTAGGGGAAAACCAATCCACCCACCCCCCGAACTTTGAGGGATTCTCAGAAAATGTTTCTAGGAAAGGGCCAGTGACTCATTTTACTCCCATTTCCCAGGGGTTCCCAACCAAGGAGGAAGCCATCAGGCACCAGCTATGCAGAAATGAGAGTTTTGCTTCATCTGTGCCCAACACCCACACGCAGGGCTCGCTTTTGCTGGCATGCGACACCCTTCCTCTTTTCATTTATTTTTTTAAGCTAAGTACTTTTTGTACATTTTAGGATTCTGACATTCCCTACGCAGTGCCAAGGAACTGCTGAGAAATCAGGGCCTGTATGAATATCAATGTCTTCTGCATATTTATTAAGTTTACCTTTCCTGACGATTTGCATTCGGGAAGATGTGCAAGATCTGGCTCTGCAGATACTCCACCTGCTGCACGTCTGCTGCTTCTTTTAATTTCATTTCCAAGAAGTATCCTCTGCCAAACTTACTCTTCAGGTGTTGGACAGTACCTATACACCTACCAATTGCAGGGAGAAAAATCAGATTTATACATGTTACAAAACACTCAAAAAGCAGCCTAACTTCTAACAGATCTTTTTAGCAGTTTAACTTTGCTCTGAGTTTAAGGTGCAAACCAACTGTCTGGCTATAGTTTGAAAAGAGTATGTTCTAGCCAGCAGCTGCTCTATCCTCCCTGCCACAACAGGAGAAGGCTCCAGTGGTACCTGAGCTGCCCTGACACCAGGATGGCCACACGGTCACAGACAGCATCTGCCTCCTCCATGTAGTGAGTGGTCAGGATAGCTGCTCTCTCCTTGTTCTTAAATGCTGCTCGAATTGCCCGCCTACAAAACATATCAAAAGAAAAAAAAAAGCAAAAAAAAAAGTCCCTGAATAAAATATTTGGCAGGTAACAGTAAGTTCTGGGTTAGCAGGAAAAGAGGACTGTGATGGTCAAACACAAACCCTTTATTTTATGGACCAGTTCTACTCCCACAGCGACTACTACCACCCGATTTTTTCACAATGATTACTCAAATCTCACACTCCTGCGATTTGAAGATTTATTTCAACTTGCAAGCTTTTCACCTCCAAGCTATTCTGGGCGAGGACACAGAGGAAGGACACCCAGCCCTAAGGCAGCGTTGATTCCCTGCCTATGGCTCTCCCTAGTGTTAACAGGAATATTGCACACATACAATTAGAGAAATCCCCACAGAGAAAGGAGCCCGGGGCAGACCCAGCCCTGGTGGCACTCACCACATGTGCTGCTTGGCTTTTGGATCCATCCCAGTTGACGGTTCATCCAAGAGCGTGACCCTCGGGTTGCCCAGCATGCTCAGGGCAAAGCAGAGCTGGGAGGGAGGCAAAGGGAAAGGGTAAGGACACCCTGGCTGCTGGGAACACCCACCACAGCAGCTCCCAGAGCTCCTCCATACCTTGCGTTTCAGCCCTACACCCAGCTTCTTTGTTGTCTTCTGCAGGTGGTCTTTTAAATCCAGGGCACTCACGATGCTGCAGGAGAGGGAGGAACGGGTGTGAAAGGCTGAGAGGGGGATGTCTCAGCTGCTCCCACATCACAGAGCATACAAACAGCCTCACTTAAAGAACTCAGTCACTAATATTTGTATTTAAAGCATAAAAAAACCCCACAACAAAACAGAGCAAATAGGCAGAATGGGAGCTGGGCATTTCCATGGAAAACCACCTGCCCCGTGTCAGCCCAGTGTGACAACCCAGAAACAGCTCCAAGCCCTGGACTCCCCACAGCCTCTGAAAAGGTCATGGTTAGCACTTCATAATTGAAAGAAAGAAATACTATTACCAGTTGAATTTTGTGTAGCTGAATCTGTATCTCCTAACCTACAAATTCACACTTGCTGAATTTAGTGGGAAGATCCAATCAAGCGCAAATGAAAAAAAATGCAGCTAATTGCAGGAAATCTTTTAAAGCAAATGTGTGATAGGAAGAAAGCAATGAATACTGTTTATTTGGAAGACAGGAGTGGTTCCTTTGAATCAGTTCTCTTGCATAATTATGTAGTTAGGGCATGTTCTATTTTAAATTAAATCTCTTGCATATTCATGAAAATACTCTGAACCTGTGGGCCGGCTGGCATGACTCTTAGTATGTAGTTTGTATGAAGGAATGCCCTTCAATCTTTTTTCCCCTTTCATATTATTATGGAAACACATATTTCATATTATTACACATAGTTAGCCTGTATGGCCTATCAAAACTTAAATATTATGACAAACCAGTAACAGAAAATTGCCAGAGAAATGGTTTAAATGAAAATGAAGAACACGAGAAGCTGCTGCTCTGAACCATGAGCATCACAGTTGTTTTTTCTTGAACAGCTTGACCTATGTAAGATATCAGTGAGTGGTATTAAAAAAGTATACTTCATTTCCCTCAGCTTTTCATCTCCAGCAGTGACTCTGTATTTGCAGTCTGCAAACCATAAACATTTTTGTTAAAAAAAAAAACAAATCAGGAAAAATAACAAAAACCAAAATGCTATGAAAAATATAGTTAAACCTCAAACATTCCTATAATAAACTACTTACCGTTTTATGACTTCCTTAACATCAGACTGACTCATTCCTTTGATAGCACCATAAATTTCAAAGTGTTCCTGCAATGTAATATCTGGCCAAAGAGGATTTGTTTGAGGACAATATCCCACAAATTTCACTGAGTCATCTTCGCTGTTTGAGCCAGAATCTCCCATCAGAACCTGCCAGGAAAACGTACACACCTTACACAATAATATTCTAAGTTTCAGAAGTGTTTTTTGTAAAGTTTTAGCATAAAAAACATGGAAATATTTGCAATAATAATGAAAAAATATAGGCTAATTTTCTATTTAGTTTGTAGGACATCAGGTACCTGCCCACTCGTTGGCTCAATCTCTCCAACAAGCATATTAATTAATGTGCTCTTCCCAGCTCCATTGGGCCCCAACAAACCCAGTATTTCCCCTGCAGAAAGGATGACACAAAAACATTGTCCATGAGGTCAGATAACTGGATTCAAGAGGATTTCTGTAAATAAAACAGCTCAACAGGAAGTCATTGAACTCCAACCTTTTTTTACACAGAGAGAAACATGCTTCGTTGCCACTTTCTTAATTTTTCTCCCCAGAAGAAATTCCTTTCTTTCATCAAACTCTTTGTGCAAGCTGCTGACCAGGATCGCTGGCATCTGACAGAGAAGAAAGAAGTGGCTGCAGATCCCAGCAGCTCTGGGGAACACCTGGATTTGGGATGTGGGCAGTGCCACAGGCACAGGGAATTACCTCCTCGCTTTTGGGGCTGCTCAGGATTTCCTGGACTCGCAGCCTCTCTGCCTTCACATCTTCATCTTCATTCTCATCACGTGGGACATCTGGGAACTTCCAGGTTTTGGCTTTTGTAAAACATTTTCTAAAGGGGAAGAAAACAACAGAAAGCCTCTGCTCAGCACTGAGATCTGCTCCCTGCTTTGATGCAGAAAGCAGTTGGTGTTTGCCCAATCCAGCAGCAACACATTTATGAAGCACAACTGAGGAGCCCAAAAAGAGCAGAAAGAGCTGTCAACTATTGCAAATATTTCACCTTCATACTGAGCTCTGTGTTGGGGTGTAGCAGCTCTAGCCGAGCCGTGGGAAAGGAAGTTCCCTTGTTTTTATACTGTGGATGTCCTTACAAAATTCCCAATTTTGCAGTGATGTAACTTCAAAGGAAGTAAAAACCCTATTTATGCACTTTCTTGCCTGAATTTCAGACAACTAAAGTTAGGAGAACAAACTCTTTAGACATTTGGGATGGGATATAACCACAGGTATTCTATTTTCTGCAGTATCCCCCATCACTGTACACTGCACACTCCAGTCTCACCACCAGCATTGCTTTAAAAAATGGCTTCTTTGGACTATTCCTCCTTGAAAGTCCATTCAACAGAAACATACCTGAAGAATGGATCCTCTCTAACTGTCCTCCCCCCATTCTTCAGCTCGAAACATCTCAGTAGGAGGAGCCACACGACACACTGCAAATAGGGCTAAAATAGACAGAGACAGTTCTGGTTACTCAGAGTGCTGCCAGCCCTGTGAGGCTAGTGGTCCTAGAGATGATCCCAGAGGTGATCCCACCAATGCAATGAGTGAGAAGAAGCACCAGCTCTTCCCCACCACTAATATTTCTGAAAAGATGAAATGTATCATTAGATGCTGCCCAGTGGGTCGATGTTGAGGATGCACAACTAGAGTTTGCTTAGATTTAATAGCAATTATTTGTTTTTTGAAGAAAGACAGGACTGTTTCCTGCTCTGGAGTTCTTGCTCCATCAGCACAGGCTCCCATAATGATCAGGATTAATGTCAGCACTGTTAATAAGACTATTGAGGCAGCAGATGTTGAGTTGGTAAGCACAGCAGCTTTTCCTGATCCCATTTGTGCTGCAACAGGTTGCAGAGCTGCAGGCTCCAGTGATGCTCAGCATTAGATCAAATCTTTATTAATAAAGATGCCTGAACAGAAGGGGCCTCCCAGCAGGAGCTGGCAATTCTCTACAGCACATTTGGCAAATAATCAAATCATCATGCTTACAGCTATGACTGCTACCAGGAGCCGGTCCCACGGGTCGTAGTATCCCCCACTCTTCCTCTTGCCTTTCCATGAGACCTGACAATGCAAGAAAATACCTGCAGGTAAAGAATCACTTACCAGAGACTGTGTGTTCTACACCATGCTTTAATCTCAAATCAGTCATTTAAATCCTGTTGCTCAAGCACTTGCTGAGCTCTGCAGAGACCTTGCTGCACGAGTTGAATGCAAATAAAACTCCATCAAAAGTCCCCGGGGCTGCTCTGGGTTTAAAGCCACTGACTCCCAATTAACCCATCTCCCCCCCACTGTGTTCACCTAGTCCACAGGCTGAGAAACCCATGGTTTTCCTTCAGACATTTAACAGAAGACTTGCTTCTTTCCTCATTTTAAAACTGCAGTGTCCTCCTTACAGGAAAAAAAGGTGGGTTTTCACCAGCAGTTGTTCTTCTTCACGTGTTTAATGGCTACAGAGGACACCACACCCCTAAGACATTAAAGACACTAACCCAACCCCAGCCATTCACAAGTGCTCTGGAGAGGATTTCTTGTGCCCCCTTACCTTTATAAAACAGATCAAACAGCCAATAAGGGGATAAATAGGAATGAAGATGGAGAAGACATAATGCAGTATGGTGGTTACCACATAATAGTCCAGAAAAAAGGCCACTTCAGTGACAACCGTACAGAGCAAGGCTGTCTGTACAAAAGGAAACAAAAAGTCTATTTTAGTTCAGTTCAGACAAAGTTATCTTATTTGAGTCACATTTTTTAAAGCTTTTTCTCATTTAGGGTAAGGCAGCGATAAAGAGACATTGGTAAATACTTCTCATTTCTTGTGTGTTAAGGACACACAGATAAATAAAATCACTGGGAAGCCTGTTGGGACTTTGGAGATAACCCATCTTCCCAGCTAACCCAGCTCCAGGTGGATGTACTCACCACTGAAAATATAAATGACCAAAATTCTTTTGTATTCTGGACTTTCTTGAACGTGAAGGAGACCACGTAAGTGAAGAGCACGACAGACGGGACATAACCAATCAGGCAAAAAATCTGCAAAGGTAGGAAAGGTTTTTCAGGAAATGTACAGCAAGAATGTGAATGTTTTGTGCAAGTATCAACTGGAATTACTTCAGTGCTACATAACTCAGGATTCAACTTTGTCATTAATTTGATCTATTTTGCCACCTTGGTACATGCAGCAGATACTATTAAAGACACAAATAAAAGAGTACATGGACAGGCAGGAACCTCACTCAGTTTCCTTTACATTATTTCCCTTTTTTTATATATATATATATATATATATATATATATATATAAAAACACAAGCTCCCATAAACGCTGACCTGATCATTTTGGCAAATATTAGGAATTCCACCCTTCAGCCTTAGCATTTTCACAGAAATTAAAACAAGGGTAGATGCACTAGTAGAAAAACTGCCCTGCAGCACAGTGGTCACATCCCAAACCTGATGAACTTGGAGCTTCTGGGAAAGCAGGTGGGAAAACCCCATTTTTCTCAGTTACAGCCAATATGTCAGGGAAGCCCACCCTGAATATAAAAGACACAAAGACTTGTAGTGTCTTCAGTTTAAAAACATGCTTCAATTCATTGTGGAGCTAGTCTGTGTTCAAAAAAAATCCCTGCAACCTCAGTGTTAGCTGCATGCTGATGCAAACTGAGATATTATCAAGCAGCAGGAAGTAGGGCAAAGAAGACTGAGCAAGCAGGGCAAAAAGGATGGAGCATTTCCTTGGAAGATCCTGGTGTTTCAAAGCTCCATTTTATTTCAGTTCTGCATGAAACTCCAAAATACTAATATTTGTCCCCATGAGAAGTAGGGCTATTTTGCCTTTGGTGCAGCCTGACTGGTGCCTCTGTGCCAGCAGCCTTCATTAGGCATTGGCCCAGTCTCTCTGTTGGAAAAAGCATGTTGAACCATCTAATATAAAGAAAATAAAAACGCAAAAAAAATTATAACAGAAGAAAATAAGATTGTGGAAAATAACATAACCAGGCTCTGGCATCTCCACGTGTGCTCCCACTCACCACAGCAACAAACTTGCCCACGTAGAAGTAAACACCGTAGTGGAAGGCGAAGAGGCTGCCAATCATCAGGACCAGGATTGAGTAGAATAGTGGGAGGTCAATGATGGCTTGTCCCATCCAGTAAGCAGAGGGATAAAGCCCTGCAATCTTCAGCTGCGTGTAGGCTTTGATCTGCAAGGGCAAAAAAACCAAGGCAACATTTAATTAAATGTTAATGAAAATTAATACAATTGGAGACCTCATAGCGGCCTTCCAGTATCTGAAGGGGACCTACAGGAAAGCTGGGAAGGGACTTTTGACAAGGGTTTGTAGTGAGAGGACAAGGGGAAATGGATTAAAACTGGAAGATGGAAGATTTAGGTGAGACACTGGGAAGAAATTCTTCAGTGTGAGGGTGGTGAGACACTGGAACAGGTTGCCCAGGGAAGCTGTGGCTGCCCCATCCCTGGAAGTGTTCAAGGGCAGGTTGGATGGGGCTTGGAGCAACCTGGTCTAGTGGGAGGTGTCCCTGCCCATGCAGGGGGGTTGGGTCTAGATGATCTTTAAGGCCCCTTCCAACCCAAACAATTCTATGATTCTATGAACGTGGTGTTCATCTGCCTTGGCGGGCAAGTAGGATCTTGCTTTTCCCTCTAATCCGCCACTTTTACGCTGATGTGCCTTACCCACTTAGTATGATTTTCACTGTCAAAGTAACAAAAAGCATTTCCATGGAAAGTAAAAGGGCCTTTCCCAAATCTGCTCTACCCAAGGCAGCAAACTGCAGTCACATCCATAGTGCCTCTCATCACAAAAGATGCTATTTAAAATATCCCTTTGGGTTTTCCCAAAATCCCAAGGTTTTTGTGCAATCTTTGAATCCACATCTGGGAGTTTACCTTATGGTTTTCTGCATTGTCCATGGCAAAATAGGGTGGCATTCCAGTAATAATGATTCCCAGTAACACAGCTTCAAAATAGATCTCTAGTCTGAAAATAGTGTCTGGAAGATTCTGAAATATAAACCACGTTTCTTCAATACCAGGATGTGTGTGGCCAAAAAAAAATATGCATTTAGAATTGGAACATGACCATAAGTGCTAAAACTTATATTCTGTGTCTCTCAAGATCACCTGAGCTGTAGCACGAACCTATGGAAGGTTTTGGATATTGTAAGAGCATCTAACAAACTCCTACAACACTGATGTCTGGCAGCAGGTCCTCTCCTCAGGCCACCCCAGCGCTGCACCTGTGAGAACTGCAGGTAACCTGTAACAAACCCCTGACAAATTCCCAACAGGACATCCTCCTCCTAGCCCCTTTTTCTTCCACAAGCTGCAGAACAGAAATCCCAGAACTTTTCAAGTCCTCTTTCATTCTGCAAAGCTCCATATCCCCAAGGACTTACTCCACAGGCTTTGGCTGCTGAGCTCCAATCCTTCCTGATGGTGCTGCTGACAGTCCCAAACAGCTTCTCCCTTTATTTTTGGGGCATTTTTACACTCCTCTTCTCCCCCCAGGGTTGCTTTGCGACCCACCCCATGTTTATGGGCGATTTTTGCCCCTCCAGCAGCCCAGGGGTGCTGCTCACCTGAATGAAGGGATTGCTCCAGATCTGGATGCTCTCTGTTACATTTAAATTACGCAGAAGTAGGTTGCTGACAATATTCATCAAAACTGGCAGGGAATGCACCATGGTGCTGTTGAATATGACTGTGAAAACATAGCTCTGGAAAGGAAAGTGTTTGCTGTATTAATTCTTCTGCACAAAGAGTAATAATACCCTGGGAGGGCTCTTCTATGAGCTTAATTACACCTGGACTTTGGGGAAAAAATCTTTGACTAATAAGAGTATGCTTTGCAGGAAGCACAGGGTGGTTAAAACACAACCTAATTCAGGAAAACAGTTGTGTTCATAGAGACCAAATCATTTGGATTAAATTCCCTGGATGTTTTATATGCAACTGTGACCCTATGACAAATGATGCTCCAGACAGTGACAGTCTGGAAAACAACACACACAATGACCCGTGCTCAGATGGGCTCGCTAATGCACTTCAAAACCAGACAGGCAAAAATTTACATTAGCCAAGGGCTCTGCTGCCACACTCATGTGAACAGTTTGCAATGAATAAAAATGGGAACAAGAGACAGAGCTGGCCCATCACACAGCAGTTCCTTTGTTGGAGATTAAATACGACCCCAGTGTTAAAATCTTTCTGACACTCCTTCAGTGACCATATCAAAATGAATACTTACAACCCAAGAAACTCATTTTTCTCTACACATGAGAGCACCATGGAGTTACACCTCTGTCAGACTGTCTAATTCAGCCAGTATAAGTAAAACTAAAATAAATTCCTACGCCAGGTCTTTTGTGAAGTAATATATTTGTCTTGGCTTTTTGTGGGGTAGACAGGGGGATGCAAATTTTATTACCCTACCTTAATTATAATTATTGACATTTATTTTTATAATATTTCCATTCTGTTAATTCAAGTCCTCTTTGCAGGCCTCTAGTACAAGTAAAATTATATTATTATTTGATTATATGACTCAGTAAGTGCCTTTCAGGCAAGACTGCAACCAAACCAGCCCCTTAACCAGCTGCTTGTGTGTTCTTTGGGATGTGGCCAAGCTGCTCTGTTCATCTTACCTGTCTGGATTCAAGGTCAAATACGTTCAAAGCTGCACTGTGAGGTGCAGCTGAGACATAATCACTGCCATTGAACATCTCCAAGAGTATGTTCATGCTCCCAAGAGAGTGGACAATGTCATCAATTCCTGATTCTGGTGTAAGACAGAGGAAAAAAAAAACATGATTACTCATCACCTGCTTGGAGTATTTCACACAAAATTATTGATGCATTTCCCCACTGATGAAATATCAGTTTCCTTACACGACAAGTGAAAAGAATTCTTTGCTACTTTCAACAATGTGACTGTTTTTATTTCAGCTTCCCACTCAACAGCCTCCAAAGCAGCCACCAAAAAATTTTTGTTACATTCTCCAATTAATTCGTACACGTGAAGTGTAGCAGTGAGGAAGCTGAGGTGCCAAAGAGCATTATCAGGATGTTCAAAGCTTCAGTTGAGCAGAGAATTAGTCAAGAGAGCAGAACCCCACCAGCACTTTGATACAGAGTCCAGAGAAACTAAGTCATGTTAAGCACAAATCCCCAGACACTCGTTTCTATTGCCTGATTGTTGCAGCACGCTCCTAAACATCCCAAGTTGAAACAAAAAGGAATTTTCCAAAATGCTTTGTGGCAGGATTTCAATGTGGATGTACTCAAAGGTCTCTCTGGCCAGTGCCTTCAGACAGGTCTTCTTATGGCATGGGGAGCACAAGGCTACCAGACATGGGAGGAGGAAGATCTGATACGGCGTGAAGGATACTCATTTTCTACCATCTCTGGGTACTTGGAAACTCTTCATTTGGGCTAATTTCAAGAAAAAAGTTTGTTCTGAACCCCCAAAGTACCCCATGCCATCTTTCCCCACCACACGAAGTGCTATATTTAGAGAGAGAGGAGTCAGGAACTGCCCCCATGGAGCATCTCTGCTCTCCTACCTGTGGAGTTCTGCAGCAGGAGACGACTCCTGTACTTGTGATAGTTCTCCCCAGGCTTCAGCAAGTACAAATCTGGGGAAAGTTTGATAGCAGCTACAGAATTTTTGATGATGTGGTGTATGAAAAACAGTAAAATCTGAACTACAAGATAAATCAGAAAAAGCAACAACCTGAAAGAAATAAAAATACCAGTTTTATTAAAATTCAGTGGAAACCAAGCCAGTTCACCTGCATGTTACTAAGACAACCTCTCCCTTGCCCCCCAAAAAACATAACTTCAACAGCAATACCTGTTATTGTTGAAATGTAACTATGAGGAAAAAATCAATTGCATCCTGCCCCTTCTCTGGTATAATTCAAACAGATTTTAAGAATTTTGTCTCTAAGTGAGAAGGTCCCAGTACTCACATAACTCTCACGCATTTATTTTCCCGCTTGAGACTCAGGAAGTGAACTTTTGCTATGGTGGAAACCTGCTTCTTCCAGAGGGCTGTATTGCTCATTGCTAGTGCCTTTGTCTCTGACAGCATCAGGAGACTCTGCTCCATGTCATCGAGGGATTTGGTATCCATTTCATCCTGCACTTGCTGGGAACTGAACACACTATAATCTGAAAAAGAAGAGAGTTCAACTCTACAGCTGTGGTGCTCTGCCAAAGCCAGATACTGATGCAAAAAGCTTTGCAGAGCAGGATGGTTTACTGGTCTGTATCACACAGAAAGCTCTAGAAATATTAAGATAGCTTAAACCATTCAAAGCTGAAATCAGAAGAAGAACTGATTAATGCTGGAGTAATATTAAGTGGCCCCAACTTGTCATTTGAATTGCAAGTTAATTTAAAGGAGGGGAAGACAGACAAGTTAAGCTATTTCAGCCTTATGTGCAGGCTACTAATATTGCTGTTCACTCAGAAGGCTGGAAAGAAATTTTACACTGTGCATTTACAGTGTCTTGCAAGTAAGTTCCATTAGAGAAACAAAACATTTTTAAAACCTAGCTATACAAAGTGCAACTGTAAAGCAAAGGCATGAGATGTAAGTACACTGGATGAAGAAATAATTACTACAGACAGAAAAAAGCTTTTTCCCTGGATCCTCCCAGCAACACTCCCCATCCAACTTGCTGCTTTTGTGTGTTTTTCATGTTAAATATTTGGAAAGCCTGGAGTGTCATGAGACCAAAGGAGTCTCATGCTGCTGGATGGAGCCCCCTCTGCAACAGGATTTTTTATTCTTACCTCCATAGCAAGATGCCTTTTGGCAGTGATGTGGCCTGGACAATTCCACCCTAATTTAAAACTAAACCAAATATGAGGGAAAACAGCCAGGGTCCATCCCACCTGATTGATCAATCTCTGCCTCAACTTCCAGCTTCAGATAGACATCCTCCAGCGTCGTCATGGAAACGCCATAGGTGATAACACCCAAGTGGGAATGAGTGTCCAGATCAGAAAACAGGCCTGAGAGACAGAAGGGAAACACACTGATTGCTCTGGGACAGCATTGCATCGTCTTCCTGAGAGATCTTCATGCCCATCAGGGGCATCCCTACAGCCTTCTGTGTGGTAGGAAAAAAAGCAGATATGTTAATTTGATTGCTTAATTACAAAGACAGGCCATGGCTTGAGAACCAATGTTGGGATGAGCTCTTTTCAGCACAAAACTTTAGTCTCTGAGGTCAGGTATGGACATGGGTCATGTGTTCCTCAAGCTGAAGTGTTTATGAGAAACACCTCAGCATATTGAAGCTCCTGAGCTCAGAGCTGTCTCCTGGCTGGCTGCAAGAGCCCCTCTCCCAGAAACATCCCACACAGGGACTGTGGGACAGCTCATCTTACCTAGATCCCTGCCCAGATACAAAGAGATTTTACAAATAAAACCACTGAGTAATTACTTCTATATATAATTACCCAGATCTGTAAAGCCAGCTTAACTGGGCAGGAGAACCTGGATGGCATGCAAAGCTTGAAGACCAAAATTATGTTCAGAGTGAGAGCACTTGTTAGCACCTTGGGATAAAAAAACACTATTGGGCTCTTGCCAGTCCTATGAAGGGAAGGACTAGACAAATTGAGGAGCTGCAGAGCCAAGGTCACATTGAAGACAGACACAAAAGTGTAGAATGGGAAGAGCAGTTGGATACTCAGCGATGCTCATCAGATCTCCATGATTTCTTCTGCCCCAGTAGCTGAGGCATGTTCCTAACTGCAGCTTCTCCTTAAAAATCACTTGGAGGAATTGATTCAATCTTGCATAAAGGTGCCTGGTTTTCAAAAGTACACACAGTGGCTGCTGAAGGTAAAGCAAATAAATTATTAACTGGTTAAATGCAACAGAGAAAAAAGCATTTAGGAAATGTGAGCTGCATGCACATCAGTATTGATTCTCCATTAGCCTCCCACACAGTGCAGAGGCCAGGCTGCTTCTTCCATTTTCTTGGGGGACATGAAGAGGTCCCATGTGGGATTGAGCCGATAATTGCTGCCATCTAGTGAAACCAGAATATCTGCTCCATGCTACCTCTAACCAGGGAATCTGCTGGCAGTGACACAAGGCTCTCTGCAGCTCACAAGGGGGATTGATTTTTTGGAGGACTTGGGGCTTTCTGGCTTCCTGCTGGAGGCCAGCCCTGCTTGTTAAAACACTCTGCAATAAGATAATGCTTCTCAAGGACAACGGGATTCAGAGAATCACAGAATCGTTCTGTTTGGAAAAGACCTTTCAGATCATCAAGTCCAACCACAACGTACCTCTACCAAGTCCAATGCTTAAACCATGTCCCTCAGCACCGCATCTACACGGCTTTTAAACACCTCCAGGGATGGTGATTCAACCACCTCCCTGGGCAGCCTGTGCCAGTGTTTAATTACCCTTTCAGTGAAGAAGTTTCTCCTAATACCTAATCTAAACCTCCCCTGGCACAACGTGAGTCCATTTCCTCTCGTCCTGATTCTCAGACAAAAGGGCCCCTTCACCTTTCTGCTAAAATCATCTCCCCAGCACTTGCTGCCAGGGACTCACATCCCTCTTCACAAACCACAACCCCTTTGGAGGAGGTGATGAGCTCCTCACTTTCCTGGGAAAGACCTTGCTGACTGATCACCAGCCAAATCTTAATAATCTTACGGGTCTTTTCCAGCCAAAACTATTCCATGAAATCACAGCCGAACAATGAATATGTACAAAAAACTACATAAAAGCAGAAGTGAGAGTTTAACAAGAACTGCAGCCTATGGCCACGCTTGATGGATCTCTCTCCTGTGGCACAACAAACTCATCAGTACCTGCAAACTTGTCCATGTCCCTGAGTGGCAGTGTGTACACGAGCTGCTCATCATTCTCCTGGATCAGGCTGGCTGCAGGGATGTGCTGCCGGATCAGTGAGGTTGTAGCCTCCGTGTTGCAATAGGCATCGATGTGCATGCTGAGAAAACACAAGGGACTGGGGTTTTTAACCTTGCTTGTCTCCTGGTGCCTGCATCAGAACCAGCAGAGCACCCAACACTCAGTGTGAAGATGACAACAGGATCTTTTCTTGGGGGGTGGGGAGTGCTGTCTTACAGCTTTCAATGGAAAACAAAAAAAAAAGAGACATGATGTCAGGTCACAGGTACCACGGAAACTGTACCTCAGGCGGTAGCCGATCCCCCATTTGCTTTTCAGAAAGAGAGAAGATCCAAGGCACTTCAACATCCCTTGAGAAATCACAGCTTTGCGATCTAGACACAAAATAATAATCAAGAAATAATTATCAAGGCCCTTTGAATAGGAGAACTGTCAATTTGCTCCAAAAAGCAACTATAATCTTTCAGATAAAGGTGTGCTCCATGGTTAGAGATGCATCACTTTTTGCTCTATGACATGACTGGGTGGTACCTGGGGGGGGTCACATTGTGGCAGGACTCACCAGCAAGGATATCAGCCTCGTCCATGAAGTGGGTACTGAAAACAGTCACACGATTTGCTTTCCTGCTTTTGAGGAGGTTCCAGACAACGTGCCGTGAACACGGATCCATACCTGCAGTTGGCTCGTCCAGCAGCAAAACCTGAGGGCAAGAACCAGCAGCGTTTGCAAAGCCACCTCAGGAACCCCACCCAGGGAACAGGCATCACAGGATCATAGAATGTCAGGTTGGAAGGGACCTCAAGGATCATCTGGTCCAACCTTTTTAGTTAATACTATAGTTTATATGAGATGGCTCAGCACCCTGTCAAGGTACAGGGCTTTATGTTTGAAACCTGCTGGTGAGTCCTCTAGACTATACAGGAAATACCCTGGAGTAAAGCAAGGCAGCTGCTTTCTCTATGCTTTGAATAAAATCACCTCCTTTTGTGACAAATGGAAAAATCATTTAGGAAGTTAATGCCATAGTCTGTTTTCTTCTGCTTCTAGTCCATCTACATTTACCTATGAACTGTCACATGCATGTCCAAGAGCAGCCCCTGTTCTTACAGGCCAAGAATAGCAGAGCTATAACACAAAGAGCTCTCTGGCTCTGCAAGGAAAGTCTCCAACAGGTTCACCACTGGGGGCTAAATGTTACCTGCCAGGAATGACATAAAACTTGTCACACTATTTATTTCACAAAGATTCAATCCCAAGCTACTGCCATTACCTCAGCCATTAACATCCTCAAGCATAAAGGCTGAGCTACTGAAGTGGTTTTAATCACCAGTGAGAAAAAGAGTGACAGAGTCACAGTAACAATTTCTGCATCTTGCATATTATCATATGCATTGCCAAGAGACATCAGCCCTGAAGTGTCTTAGTGACAGCACGGGGAGAACTCCACCACACTCACCTTTGGGTTCCCCAGAACAGCAACTCCCACCGACAGCCGCCTCTTCTGCCCCCCACTTAATTTTTTAGCTTGGTTGTCTCTGATGGGCTGCATATCCAAATCCAGCAACACTTTCTGCACCTTTAAAACATAAGAAATACATTTATTGTTAAAAAAAGGCTACACTTCTTTTTAACCAGATCATTAACAATTAACATTCACATTAACTGTTTCTAATTCAGGGTCTTAAGATCCAGCAAACCTGAAGAAGTTAAAAGGTGTCTGTGCTTGAACACAAAGGCTAGGGTCTGAACTGTTTCATGAGCATTTTAGTTCCCTAGGAAAAAATTAACAGTTTATCTTTGTAAAAATATCTGCCTGTACCACGGACTAGATGACCCTTAAAGGTCCCTTCCAACCCAAACCACCCCACGATTTTCTCTCTCTCTGCCTATTCCACTGTCAAGTAAAATTCCCTTGCAAGTTTGTCTGAAGGAGATACCTGTGCAGCCTAAGGGTTAACCCTACAGGTTAACAATGAACATACAAGGCAATATTTGCATCCAGCTGCCTTACCTCTTGTATCAAATCATTCTGAGGGATTCCTTTAATGGCAGCAAATATGGAGAGATTTTCCTCCACTGTTAATATATCAAAGTGGATGTCAGACTGGGGACACACCCCTGCTATCTGGCGCACTTCAAGCATTTCATCAATTTCAGAGACTTTGTGCCCATAGACAGAGACAAACCCTACAAAATAAAAAGGCCAGGAGCAATCAACTGAGAGGTTTTTTTACGTCCACAGACCAGGCTAACATGGACATGAATCTAAAGTGGACTCTTCCAGACATTATCCACCAAAAAACTTGATGCATTCTGAAACAACCATAAAGGTGAATAGCTTTGGTTTTCCAAAGCAGGACACACCAAGCCCCCCACCACCAGAGCAGCAGAGCAGCTCACCATCAGTGGGTGGGCACAGCCCACAAAGGATGTTCATCAGAGTGGTCTTCCCAGTCCCACTGTGCCCGAGCAGAGCTGTGATCTGACCTTCATAGATGTCGAAGGATAAATCTGCTCCCCAGGTGGGCATTAAGGGAAAGAGGAGACATTAGTGATGTGCTTGTGGCACCCTCTCCTGCCACAGAGGTACATTCAAATCCTGCCACAAGGGGTGTGCACCTGGGCTCTGCTTGAGGAGACACCTCACCTCCACACCCCAGCATGGGAGGGGGGCTGCTGGGGATGGGACAGTCCCTGCACTGGCTGTGGGGTGGTCATGTTTAAAATAGGGAAACGAGATGAAAAGCATCAGGGAGATGGGGCAGGGAAGATCCCATCACTAACACCATGAGCAGAGGAGGAATAATCAGGACGATGTCAGCAGGGTTTCATTGAATGACAGAACCATTTGGGTTGGAAGAGACCTTAAAGGTCATCTAGATCCAACCCCCTGCATGGGCAGGGACACCTTCCACTAGACCAGGCTGCATGAAGCCCCATCCAACCTGCCCTTAAACACTTCCAGGAATGTGGCATCCACACCTTCCCTGGGTAACCTGTTCCAGTGATGGGAGGGCTCCTCTTTTCAGGGTATCATTTTAAAGAAGATTACTGCCAAAGCGGTGAGAGAAGACACACACAAACACATCTGGCATTCATGCAGCCCACTAAAAGAAACCAAAAAGCCCAAACTGAAACACAAAAGACCACTCAACAATTCAGCTATTGCTCCTCTGCATCTGACAAGCAGCTAAAAAGCTGAAATGTTCTTACTTCGGAGAGCCTCCACAGTTTCCCCCTTTTTCCTGAATGTTTTCTGAACACAGCTGATTCTGAAAGAAGACACGGCATTTTATCAACTATTTTAGGACCTTTACACGTCATTTTGAATGCTCAACACTTGGCAACAGTCACAACAAGATGACTATGCTACAGTGGCACCAGACACGTTAAAGACCCATAGAGGCAAGTCAAGAGATGGGGTGTCTTGTCGCAGAACTTAGCTCATCTCCACCCTGGTATCAGAAAGCTTTTTCTCAGGACTTTCTAAGGTATTTCCTATGATGACAGACTGAGTAATTTCAAATCTGTTTCTTTCACACAGCAGAACAATGCACTAGAAAATGGAATGGCTGCTCCCCAACCATTTCACAGTGCAACAGAAGACTCAACAGACATGATATGGAAAAGGTGTTAGTAGAACAGACTCCAAAAATGGGATTACTGACAGATCAAAACTGGGTAAAAGAAAGGCAGTATCTTTGTCCCCGAGGCAGGTAAAAACCTTCCTTCCTGCCCCACTGTTTTTCAAAATGAAAGAAACTCAGTCTGAAGGCACCATGTGAAGGATGGGTTTTGGAAGCCTGGTCACCCTGAAAATGGGGATGGGGAGTGGATTACAGGTGTGAATAGTGGGGAGGAGAACTGGGTATGAAAGAAAACAAAACCTGTAGGTGGAAAGATAAGAAAATGAAGGAGAGTTGGTGAGGAGATGCTATGGAAAGAGTCCAGGGTGAATGAATAATACAAAAATGGCCACAATGTTCTCAAGCGAACGTCAGGATTAAAACTGGACCCTTCAACCTATGGCAGATGCCCAAAGAGATGTGGATAGCTCAGACACACAAGACCCATTCTGGTCACTAAGCTCAAATATGTATTTGAGACTAGTGGAGCCAACCAGGAGGAGTGAAGCTGTAGAGCCCCCCAACTCACACCAGGCCCTGCCATTGGGAAATGATGGAAACAAGGGCTAAAAGGAAAACTGAAAATAGTATCTGAGACACATTAACAACACGTAACAGTCCAGATGCAAGATAAGAGGTGACACAAAACGCAACGCAAACGATGAGAACATGGACATCCATTAATCAGCTTGGTTTTACCCTCTTAAATACAGCAGATGAGTAAAACCACCACAAAGGTTTCCTTTGGTCTATGGAGAACACAACAGCCTTCCCACAAACCTAGAATTCAGCTTTTTCTCCTCAAATGTGCGTTACCAGAAACTAAACCCTCCCAAAAGAGTGGGCGTTTCAACATCTGCAACTGCTTATGCCCCTTGTGGCCTCAGTGGAACTGAGGGAATGGAAAACCAGCAGCTTTTGAGAGGGGTCCAGCTGAAGGAACACAATCCACAAACAAACCCTTTCTTTAAGGCCAGTGACTTCTCCTTGGAGAGCATCCATGTCATTGATGATGGGGCTTCACTGAAACTGTGTGTGTGGAGGACTCTGCAATGCATACCATCTGCTAGTTGAATCCAACCACTGGAGAACCCAGGGGGATTTCCCAGTTTCACATTAAAACATCAGGGAACCAGGTGATCTGCTAACCTGTCCATGGGGCAGGGCAGGAACCATACCTGATGGCTTCTTTCCCCTGAAATTCAGAAGGCACAGGCTCGACTATCTCACTGAAACTCAAGCTGCCATTGATGCTGCTCTCATACAACTCCTTGTAATTCTTCCTGTGCTTTGACCAAAACGACGGCTTCATGAAGAAAAACAGCGTGCGGCGGAGTCCGAACTCCCCTGGGGAGCAAAGAGAAAAAGACAATTTATTACCAGCAACTGCAGATATTCCTCAGCTTTAGGGCCTCAGCTATAAAAGCCATGAGCCATCCTGGCTAAAGGTTTGGGAGCCAGCCCACACCCCCATTCCCAAGGGATCTCATCAGCCAAGTTTACATTATCTGCATTTAAACCACAACACTGCTAACAGGTTCCAGTTCTGCTAAGTGTTTAAATACATCTGCAAATCTCTTTCTGTGCCAGAGAAATCCCCAGGGCTGGAAGAACAGGGACTCCAACACAGGGAATATCAAGCCAGGGAGACCAGAGGCAAAGGGAGCTGAAGGGCTTAACTGGGTATTAGTCACAAGATTAACAACTATTCTGTGCTTCATGTTAAACTACTGCTGTCAGAGGGAAAGGTCTGGAACAGGCAGAGTCACCTTTAATTTTCAACCCTGTAAGTGCAAATTGCAAAGGCTGAGGCACCAGTTAAGCCAGTAATTAAGCTTTTCCTCTAGAAAGATGGAGACAAAGTGTAGCTGGTGTAGGTAAGGGCCATCAATTCTAAATATCCTAACACTCCTCCTCACATCTCAGCTTTAACAGAATATACCTTATTTCAGCTAAAAGTACTCTGAGTCACAGTGTAAAATACATTTGTAGACAGCAGCATCTCCCTGTTCCACAGCTAAATTTAAGGCAGAAAGGTCACCAGTCGTGTCAGACTGGGGGGCTCAGCCTTCAGGAACTGGTGAGTTCAGCTCAGTTTCCTCATGGACATACCTGGGATAACCTGGTCAAGGTAGACAGCTACAAGCAGGTAGAAGATACTATCCAGTACCAACAAAATAAGAGAGATAAAGAGTGGGTAAGGACCCCGATTTATATTTGAAAACGTTGCACCATCTTCATAATCTTCTAGATGCATGACCTGCCAACAAAGAGGGACAGAGGGAGATGTTACACACCAGCACTGCACCAGCCTGGAAAGACACGACAGCACAGTGCAAAACTTAGCAACAGGAAAAAAAAAATACAGTTAAAGAGTGACTGAGAAGATATTAAAATAGGCCTTTCCCCCCCCCATCATCATTCTATTAAAAGAATTAGGAATATCTACATTACTATCTATTTGAAAATGAGTACAATGAGGCTGCAATGGGAGGAGCAGGTTTTTTACCTGTGCGACCCCGATCAAGAAGCTGCACTGACACAAGGGGCTGAAGAGCCACACGAAGGACTTGGGGAAGTCTTCCAGCAAGACAATGTTGAGGCCCACAAAACCAAAAGCCAGTGTTGCCAAGAACTCCACTATACCCACGTGCTTTGACTTTTTAAATAGAGGTGTCAGCATAAGTGCAAAGAAAACCTTAGAACAGATTGAAAACAAAGGAACAAAGGTAATGTATTACATAAAAATCAATAGCAGAGGGTATTGAAAAAATAGAGTAAAAAGACCACAGCTTCACCTTTGCCTCTGATAATCATTTTCCTCACATAGGCACTACAGCATTTACCCACGCCCCAAACTTCCCTTACAAAGAGACCATCAGGAGGGACAGTTTCCCAAAGATGACAAGTCAAGAGCACAGAAAAGGGTTTTCAGTTCCAAGAAAGAGGATTATCCACTCAAATACTTCAGTAGGAAAGATATTTCTCATAGTGATGGTCCAGACCTGTACAACATCCCAACCCAGAGTGGGCCCAGGGAAGGGGACTGAGCCAGGTCAGATCCCATCACCACTTGATCCTATAGAAGCTACATCTGTTCCAAATGTTTTAGTAGAGAGAACAAGAGCAGACAGGAAGGGGAAAAAAATAAAATCGGGATGGGATGGGATGGCTGAACTCAGTGAGACCAGGAATACTTACTGAAGAGATTCCATACAGGAAGAAAAGGAGAAATATCACAAAGGCACTGCTCTGGGGAAAGAGGGAAGAGGCTGTCGCAATCACTGCCATTAGAATGGACATGACAAAAATCAGGCTCACGTAGAGCAGCACCCAGGAAAGCCTAGGAGCAAAAAAGGGGGAAAAGTAAAGAAACCAGTCAATGGGTTCACTGAATTACTCACACACAAAAATAGCTAAAACTACCATTCTTTAATATTCCAGGCAGCTGCACCAAAGGACAAGCCTGGAACAAAACAAGAGCCCCCAAATAAAAAGAGCTCTTGTAAACATCCCTCTAGTTGTTCCAGGCATTAGAGCACACACATCAATACCCACGGCATCAAACAGACACACAATGACATGATTCACCATTTATTTATTTATTTTTAACTTGCATAATTAATTCCCTGGTATAACCAAAAGAGGGTAACCAAGGAGTGGGTTTCAATAATTAAAGAAATTCTATTTAAAATTTAATACACTAGTCATTCCAGTAGCTGGACAGGGTAATAAAATCCTTTTCTTTTTAAAAACAGAGCTGCAAGTCTGTGAGCAATTCTGACCTTGGGAAACAAGGGTGGCTTGTGTACAGGTAGTGAAAAAAATGACACATTTTCCCCAGAAGCAAGTTTCTGAGTTCTATTTAGTGGCTGATCCAGGCTGCATTACCAGCCTGCCTTTGCAGATCCACTCCCATTTCACACAGGGAAAAAGTAAATGGATTTTTTCCAGACCAGAGATGCTCGGCGCTGGCGCGTGAGCGGGGACAGCAGAGTCAGGCTGTGGGTGAAGGACTCATCTAAATAAGATTGGTCACCAAGGACATACCACAAACAAACAGAATTGGCTGCCAGGAGAGAGCCTGGGAGCAGAAATAAAAGGAACCAGGGGAAAGAAAAAGAATTAAAAAAAGAGGAAACCCAGCTGGCTGTTAGGGTGCAGCAGGGAAAAATGCTGAGGCATCATCAGCTACAGCAACAAGGGGCACAGGTAAATCCACTTGTATTCCTCCAACTATCAATAATTTCAAATTCTTACATTCTCTCATTTGGAAAAAAAAACAACCCCAAAACATTATATTACACAGGAAAAATTCCACCACAGTTAGGAAACAAACTGAAGCCTGTTGCTCAGGCTGCTCTGTCACGTTAAAATGGTAGATTGAGATTCGTTTAATTGTGTCAGGGAAATGCTGCTGATAAACTCTGAAGAGAGCCCACAGGTTACCTGTTCAGCCCCCAGAAAACCAAGCCAAAAATACTTAAAACCAATAAAAATAAGCTACACAAAAAATCTCACACATCACCACACTTAATCCCCCTAAGCCTGGTGGGACTTTACAGGCATAAATGCAAGAGCATTACTCTGCTGTTTACTTATGAAAATATTCCTATTTTCATGGTACTGCAAGTATCTCTGAGCTGGATTTTACAGAGTATCTCACTTTTAGGCTGCTTTCAGTTCATCAGACTGAAAACAATTAGAGGAGTTTTTCTAGAATGTGGGTTTTTTTTGTATTTCTTCATGTATTTTCTATTTCTTGTTTAAAGAACAGGTTACACCAAACACTCACATACCAAAAGGCGGTGTCATGAAGTCCCAAGATTTTTAAGAATTCCTTCAACTTCCTCTCTTTTTCTGCCACAATGTGGATTGCCAAATAATACCCAAAGGGTGAGAAAGCAATCACTAGGTAAATCAAAATGATTGCACGAGGAAAATTATCTATTTCCACCACTGCAGCCTCTCCCATAACCACCGCTCTGGTCAGTTCCAGTTGTTCCCAAACTGACTGGTTGGTCTTCAGCTGGAAGGAAGAGAAGGAAGAGCTATTTTTGCATCACTTCTGATTTTACAGCCCTGTCCCACGTGCCTTCATGTTTTGCTGACCACTGTGCTGTCTGGTTCAGGCTCATTTGGACACAAATGAAGACAAATGTCCACACTATTCCACTGGACTAGAACACTTCTGTACAACACATGGCAGAACATATGGGAAATATTCTGCCTGCTCATCATATTCCAGCTAATTTTTGGTATGGCATTTTAGATAGTTAATGGACACCATCACAAAAACAGTCAGGGCCAAAGCAAGTCCCTGGATTTGAACCTCCTCGGGTTGATGATGTTATTTTTTTAGGGTTACCTGTATGATTGCAGCATCAATGCAGGCTTGCAGAGCAATAAATCCTGAGCTCCAGTAGGTCACTGACACACACCCTTTCCGCAGACTGGAGCAACTGGCTGCAGAATGAAGCAAGAGATTATAAAATACAAAAAAAGAAAAAGAAAAAATGGAGTTACAGCTGCCCTATCCCCCCTGTAAAGCTGGCACAGTTTGAGGCCGTCCTTCAAAAATGGTGGAAACAACTTCCAAAAAACCCACACGTGCCACATCAGGCCAAAAAGAAGGGATGATTTCTCAGTTTACCCCCTTACAGAGCAGAGATCAGAGATATGAGTGTGCATGTTCACCTCTGGATTCCATATAAATGGAAGACATAGCAACAGAGTCAGGAAACCTCAGCTGGTAGGACATGGCATCAGTGAACACCACGCCCACGAAGTTGGAGGGTTTAATAGCACTGGCCTCTTGCAGCTCCTCTTCACTTAAATACTCCTCAGTGATGATACCTGCGAGATACAAGAAATTATCACATTGATTTAGGTATTAGCACAGCAGGAAGAAAAACTGCAATGGTTTTAAACAAGTATCATGATGATCGTTAATGATTTACTTGGATTTGGATATATAGAGAGAGCTATATTTTTGTCTTAGTAAAGGAAATACTTTCCTGAACAGAAACCTACAGGAGTTTCACTAGCAGGGTGGGTAATTCAAATTTACCCCCAAGTCTTCCCCTTTTTCTTCCATTTTTTGCTGCTTCAAGAGCTTCTGTGCCCCAATCCTCTGCTGATTACCCACGAGTTTATTCTCCACCACCAGCACTGTCCAAGAAGGGCAAATTAAATCAATGCAGAGGGCTAAAGATATGAAAATGGGGTATTTTGCCACCAACTTTAGCAGAGGAAAGGAGGAAGATGGGCTGCAAAGGCAGAAAGCAGAACTGTTTGCTGAAAGCAGCCGAGGGCATCCACAAGGAAAACACAGATGCTGGGCTGTTTCTCCATGGTACCTTTGGAGCACACATACCACAAGGAAGAGAACTAAAGATTCCAAACTAAAAATACATCTAAGTGGTTTGGGAGAGATAAACTCCCACTAGATTTGTAAGCTGGGCAAGCAAAGCACTTCAAGGAAAAAAAAAGTGGAGGAAAAAAAAAAAATCACTTTCAAAAGGTGACACAGTATTAATGGGAATTAGGATTTTTTTTTTTTAATTATGAAATGTTGTTTTGATACTAACAAGCTAGAAAACACAACCTAAGATGTCTGAAGGACAGCATCATCTCCTAAATTTGCCCCAGGACAAATGCTGGTTAGCCTTAGAGCTGTTCAGGGGCTTCTTGTACTTTCCATTTGGGTCCTCCCAAAACCTTTCCTGCAGCCAAATAACACTTGTTGGCTGCAACAGGAGAACAGGAACTACTATGAGATGGCAACACCAGAACATGTGCCAAACAAGCAAAAAAACCCCAACAATTTCACAGTCTGTTCTCTATCTGTGATGGAAAAGAAGAGCTTTTTTCCTGTCAGCAGCAGCAAAGTGAGCTCCCTCTTCAAGCACAAGCCACAGCCTGAGATATGCTCAGAAAAACAAAATGTTTGGGTTCTGAATACCTTCTTCAAAGTAATCAGAAGCCACTTTCTTCATGACTTCTTGTGCCATGTGGGTTGGTGGGGTGTATCCAATGACAAAATTCACCACCATGGAGGTATCCAGGGTGCCAAGGTTGGTGTTGGCCACCTCATCGTACTTCCTATGCGGATGCATCATGCTCATCAGAATGAGCCAAAACAAGAAGAAGAGTGGGAAAAGGACCTCCTGGACAAAGAAAAGAAATAAATATGAACAATTCAAAGGTCAGTCGTAGAAACAAAAATTTCTGGAAGTTTATCTTAGTTACACAAAGCTGAAAGGAGGGACTGAGAGTCCAATCACTTGACTGGAAAGTTCCCCAGATGTTTCCAATGCAACAGTAACTTTAATGCCAAATCCTGCTCTGGCACTGAAGCAGGATTTTAACTGCATGCATTGGTAACTGAAAAAGCCATTTTAAGGTGCAAAGGGATAATTCTACATGCTTGAAATATCAGCAAATGCTGGGAAAGTAGCAAAACACAAAGCATGACCCCTTAAACAAGTCTAGTCAAGCACTGTACTGTCTCTTCACCTCAAAACTCACCTGAGAGTACCATCCACATCACCTGTGCACAAGGTTAAACTGTTAGAAAAGATGAAAATCTTCTGGAAAGGTCTAATCCTGCTTTACTGCTCAGTTATGGCTGCAAATGCTTTTCACAAGTGCACTGAGACAGCAATATTAATTCAAGGATATTTTCTGGATAATGCCTTACACATTAGGACACTTTTTTAACCACAGGATCACAAAATACCTTCTGAAAAAAAAAAACATTTCAAGCCAAAATTCAGAGCAGACCCTGAAGCTTCAGAAACATTCTAACAAAACTGAGCATTGGCTCTGACTCGGCAGCCACTTAAATGCAGATTAACTGCAGACACAAAGGCAGCAGTAAACAAGCACTGTGCTTACCTGAACGCTGCTTTTTTTAGTCCTACACTTAATAAGACAGTTCTTGAATAAGAGAGCTCGGGTTTGTCTCCATATTCCTGCATCTCTTGGTGCTGGTGCCATTTTTCAAGACTAGTTTGTTTGAGAAAGAAAAAAAAAAAACAAAACAAGCAACAAACCAAACCCATGGGAAATAAAATAATTTCAAAAGGAAAAGCCAGGCAGTTACAGCATTCAGCATAACATTTTTATATTCTCATTTTCAATTGTTCGTATTTTAAGTGCCTTCCACATATATGTTAGATGTCCATTACATGAAGAAATTGGTAGTACTGATTTGCAATGGGAGAACGGGGAAACTGGCTGGGAAAGCTGCAGGACGCTGTCAGAGCAGGACCTGCTCTACACAAGCTCACACGACTCGAGCTGACCTTGGCTTATTTTCATTCTGCTACATTACAAATTACAAACCAAAGTATTTATCTGGGAGCACAATTCCAGTGTCCAGCACATGGGTGAGGGCAGCCAGCCAGACCCATGCATCCGAAAACAAGAGCCATCTCACCCCAGGCAAACTGTTCAATTTACCATCAGTAACCCCTTTCCATTCTGGAGAAGATCCAACACTACTACTCTTTATTTTTTACCTTTTCATTAGGCCAGCTGCACAGCACAGTAGTACTGAACATAATCAGGGGAAAAACCAGGAACATTGAAAATGCTTTTCCAGGAGACAGCATCCCATTCCACCAGGACGTACCTGGTGAGGGACAGCAGGTTGAGGAACCACCAGGTTTTTATCCGCAGTTTTGTCACCGCTTTGCTGCCTGAGGTTTGCAGTCCCTGGTCAGTCTAAATCCCTCTCCACTTCCTCACCTGTGAAGTGGAAATATACCCATGAGCTGCTCAGCAGAGACAGCAGGAGAACTAGTGCAGCTCTTCACACCACCACCCTTTCCAGCTCCCTGACTGCTCCAGACACGAGTCCCATCTGCAGCAACACCTACACACCTCAGGTGAACAACTGAGCCAGCTCTCAACATTTCAGCCAAAACACAGGGCAGATTTTAAGGATTCATCCATATTCCAGGTTTTACAGCTCTCAACACATATTCAAAAATCAGGGGGATGTTTTTGGTGACTGCACTTTAGAGCAGCTCTGCGGCAGGACCGCGCTTCTCCGTTATCTGCCACACAACACATGGATCAAGCTTCCTTTCTCAGCTGTAATTTAATATAGAAATCTATTTTAGGAGCACAGAATCATCCAACTACAGAAACACATGAGGTTGCTCAGATGTCAGCACTGCTGCCGTAAGCCGAGCTCGAAGAACTTCAAACACCCCAACTGCTCACAGACAAACAGCCCATCAGAGCCTGCGTTTCTCTGAGCGTAGGAGGGAAGAGAGGAGGGGACAGGCATCCTCAAACCACCCAACCCCCTGCTCACGTTTCCTTTGTGGGGTGGGGGGTTCCCCACGGGGCAGTGACCCCCAGCAGGCACAGGCAGCATGAGGAGCTGCAGGGAACATGGCTGCACGTCACTGAAAACAAAGCCCTGGGAAGAGATCCCGCCTAGAGCCTGGAGTGCTTCTCATAAAAGCCCATTCAATCTACTTCACAAATGGAAGCAAAACTTAAAAATCCTTCTATATGTAAAAAACGAACAAAAAAAAAAAAATGCTTAAACATCAATCTGTACTAATAATTAATTCTTGCAGGAAAAAAACATTCAACTCCTCTGGATATTTTCAAGCAATAAATGCTTGAACATGACAGCCGAGTGCTTTAAAAATAATCAAAAGCAGCAGCGATTGCTTCCAGGTTGTAAAAAATACCGGGCTTCTTCCTCCTGCTCACAGCCCTGTTCAGTGCTTGGACTTCCACTGTTTGCTTTCAGGAGCAGATTTCAAGTGGAGAAACTCCACCAAGGTCCTTGCTGAATGTACACAACCACATTAGAGCTGCCAGCCCTTCCCCTCAGTCATACACTCCCCCCTTTAATTGAAATCTACAAAATTGGCAGAGATGATTTAATCAGATTCAATCACTAATGCCAGTTACTGCTTCTGTAACTATTTTCTATCCAGTTATAGAAAAAAACCCACAGAACAAAACAAACAACCCAGTAACACTTCCACATATTCACTGGAACACTTCTATGCTTTAATTTACCTCACCTAGGCTGGAGGAAGGGTCGTTATATGAATGCTAATTAATTTCTTGACATTACACCTGCCATCTCCACTTAAGCTGATGAAGCTCCATAACACATAATTAAGAAAACTGAGTAAGTATCACTTGAATAGTAAAAACTTTATCAGGATAAATCCAAACTCTCCTGGAAACTCCACGCCAGGAAAATAAACACGTAGGCTGAACAGAAAAAGAAACTGCCAATACATTTATTTGAATAATCCTGGACCAAATGAAAGTACTTTTAACCTGCAAAAGTCCCCCACAATTTAGTCACTTCCCCGTGATCCTGTACTGACAGGAGAAGCAGCTGAAACACAACTACTTATGGGCATCTCCATCAAAGAAATCTCAAGGAAATTCCTGGTTTTGTACTTTAATTCCACACTGGAGATGCTAGTGCTTCTTACAAGAGGAAAATAATGACTAGAGGATAGTTAGGAAGACTCCTCTCACACCCCCAGACATCACCCACCAATGGTCTGTGAGGGTCAGTTTCTGTGATTTACTGCTCCATGTCACTTTCCCCTTGGTTTTTAAGCTAAAAAAACAAACCAGGAGGGGTTAAGCTTCAGCTAATTGAGCTATGGCTGAGTGAAAAAAAACAAACAACTTATCAGTTGTTTTATCAACAACACCTGCAGAAAGATACAAAAATGAGATTATTGCTCTTGCTGCAAAAAAAAACAATAGCATGAATGATAGTTCAGAAAAACACCGATGTGCCTTTTACTCCTCCTAAATTATTTAAGCTAAATGTTTTATTCATGCATTCTTAAAAATGGGCTGAATTTTCTTCCTTATCTGAATCCCAAGGGAAACAGATGTGTCCCCGGCTGACGGGCACCTGGAAGCCCAACAACTGCAGAGCACTTCCCTCCGAACTTATCGTTACCGAGCTACAGGGTCATGAAATAACCCCGAGCAGCCCCAGAGCCAGGCCGGCTCGTTCGTTCCCAGCGCCGTTCCCCCGCATCCCTGCTTCCTCCCGCATCCCTGCTTCCTCCCGCATCCCTGCTTCCTCCCGCATCCCTGCTTCCTCCCGCATCCCCGCTCCCTCCACCCGCTGCATCCTCACAACCCCGCTCCCCCCCCGCATCCACGCTGCCCCCCCTGCATCCCCTGCATCCCCGCTCCCCCGCATCCCCGGCCGAGCCCACCGCTTCCCGAGGACTCCCGCAGGTCGGGAACTGCAGCCGGGGGGGTCGAAACCCCCCTTTAGTTTCCATCCCTCCCTTTTTTCCTGCCCCCAAACCCATCGGCTGCCGGTTCCTCACCATCTTCCGCCCAGCCGCGACCCCTCCACAAACACAACCCAAAGCGTTTACTTCGGAGTCATGACGCGCACGGGCAGGTAGAGCAAAACTCCTCCTCTTCCTCTCTTCTTCCTCTCCTTTTCCTCCCCTTCCCGTTTTACACATCTCGGGGGGGCCGTTCCCCCGGTCCAGCAGCCGCCCCTGGTCCCCGGCTCTACCTGCAGCGGAGGGCGGTCGGGACCCTCCGCCCCGTCCCCCGCACTCAGCGGCCCCGCTCCGCTCGGCTCCGCGGCCGCGGGGGACGCAGTGCGGGAGGGGGCCGGGCTGTAAAGGCCACCACCGCCCCCCGGGGCGGAGCGGGGCTGCCCACCGCCCCCGGCAGCCGGGCGGGGCCACGTTGCAGCCCGGGAGCAGCGGGACCCCCTCTGGCGGGACCCCACATCCATCCGAGAAGTGGAGAGGAAAAGGGTTGGGAATACAGCGGAGATTTATGGTTGGGTGGGAGCCACCTACATCCCTTGCTGCTGGTTCCTGCCAGAAGGAAGGTTCCTTCCATCCGGAAGGTCGCCAGTATGTTACTGCATTACCAAAAATATAATTAAAGCGCTGAGAATGCTGCCCTGAGCACAAATGCTGAATTCCTGCCGTTAATGTGTGTTGGTTTTTTACCTCAACAGCTCGACAGCTCCCGATGGTTCCCACTGAGTCATTCCCCCTCCTCCAAGTTGCTCTCGTCACCCTCTAGAAAGGCGCTTCGCCGTAGTCCACGACTGGCCTTTTGCTGACAAGCGAGATGTGATCAAACCCACCAAGATGTTAATTACCCTGTTCCCAGCGCTGCCAGCGCAATCCGACGTGCTCGTTTTCCTAAGCGCCTCCTGGAAGTGGCCGGGAAAGGCTGAGCTGCTGCTGCTGGAACCCAGAGGTGTCGCTGAGCATCCCGAGCCCTGCGGCAGAGATCCCGCCTGCGTGCTGGGGAAGAAACTCTTGCAGCTCCTTGTGCTCCACCAAGGGCTGACTGCTGGGCTCCCTGCCGAGGAGCCCCAGGCTGGAGGGATGAGTGTTTGGAAGTTCCCATCGGAGCTGGTCTGGGGCAGCCAAGGAGCTGCACGAGCACCACAGGCACCTGTAACGCTGGGTAACAGCAGCACGGACTGAACAGGTTTACCTGGAAAACTGAGATTAAGAGACCTTGGTACATGATACATGGGTAGGTATCATGGCCACGCAGAAGCCTTTGCATCCACACCTTCACCTGCAGGGATGGTTGGAAATCTCCAGGGCTGAAGCCCCTTCCCTGGTCCCAGGGCCCTCGTTAGGCACAGGCACCCTTGGCTGCAGCCCCAGAGCAGCAGAAATCCCATGGGCTGCCACAGAAAGGTTTTGGGGAGAAGGTTTTGGAGAGGAGGCTGCTTCCAACCAGCTGTCCCCCAGGAGTGGTGTAGCCCAGCAACGTTGGGTCCAGGCTTCTTTGGGTACTTCACCTACAAAAAAGGATCAAATCCCACCCAATGTTTGCTCTAGAACTTCCTTTAGGAAAAAAAGATACCCCAAATATCAGAAAGGCTTGTTTTAACTGGAAACATTCTTTTCTATTTTTTTTTTTGTTAGTTTCCACCTAAACAAAGAGCATTAGATAAAAGTCCTCTAATTAAATAATGCCCTTTTTGTCTGATGAATACTGAGCAAATACAATGGCATAACTTGACCCTCAATGAAAAAAACACCAAAACTTCCTATCTTCACCCACCTACCATTAAATGGAATAGAAGCCTGTCTGGGGCTGAATTCTCCTGGTCACTTTGATGTTTGTTGTGGTCTCTGTTTATACTTCAAGAGTTTCAACTACTCATATCCATGTTCTACCAACAAAGTTTAACTGTGCAGTTTAGGGTATTTTAGCACAACAACTCCTCCTTAGCAGGTTCAGAGAAGAGCTCAGAGCTTGGGGTCTACAGAAATAACCCACCTTGGAGCAGCTCATGGCAGGGAAAAGCAAATGGTCTACAACAAGCACAGGAGGGATTTACAGATGCAGGTGCTGCAAAACATTGGGCTATGTCATATGTGATGGTAACATCTCCTAAAATACTCTCAGCCTTAGGAAAGAGCTGGGGCTGTTCAGCTTAGAGAAAAGGAGGCTGAGGGGGGATCTCATCAATGCTAATAAATATCTACAGGGGGTGTCAGGAGGATGGGGCCAGACTCTTCTCAGTGGTGTCCAGTAGCAGGACAAGGGGCAACGGGGACAAACTGGAACACAGGAGGTTTAGCTTGAATATAAGAGAACACTTGTTTATTCTGAGGGTACCAGAGCCCTGGGACAGGCTGCCCAGGGAGGTTGTGGAGTCTCCATCCCTGGAGACATTCCAAACTTGCCTGGATGTGTTCCTGTGGGATCTGCTCTAGGGCATCCTGCCCTAGCAGGGGGTTGGACTAGGTGGATGATCTCCAGAGGTCCATTCCAACCCTCAACATTCTGGGATTCTGTGATTTTACTTCCAGCCAGATGAGAGGCCCTGGTTCTGGGTGCTGCTGCAGCCAGAGAGGCACCAAGGTCATGTGTGGCAGCATCAGTACAAGAGTCAAAACCAACTCTCACAAGGGGAGAGCTTCCAGAGAGTAATTACCACCTGAAGGACTGCAATGCTTTTCATCTTCAAAGCCCATTAAAACCATTTTTACAACAGCCCTGTAGGAGCAGGTGCATTAAACACCATCTCAGTTTGTAGATGCAAAAAAGCCCAGGGGTGATGTAATTTGTTCAAGGCCAAAAGGAGTCTGCAGCTGAGCTGGGATGGGCACTGCTCATGGCAAGCAGTGGGCACCAGAAACCTCTCCAACTTGTACTTCTGAGCAAAAAACTTGAAAGATAAAAGCAAGCAATTTCACCTCTTTAACTGGAATAAAGATCTAAGCAGCTACACCCGGGTAGTGGCACCACATGCAACAAAGCTGTGTGAACGGTGAAGGTGTGGGAGGTGCAGATGATCTGATTTTTTCATGTAAACTGGGTTCTTTGTATAGTGGGGAGGCGTCTATGTCTGCTGTGGGGTCTCTCCATCAGCATTGAAGCCAATAAAAAACCAACCCAGCACCTAGAAAAACAACCCAGCCCAAGGAGCATGCACATCCCAGGCTGTGAATGGCCATTTCTTCCACCTTCTTTTTGAAGGAGCTCCTTACAGAAGTATTTCTTTGAAAAATAAAGTTGTGTACAGGCCTAAGAAATTCAGCGAACAGGATATTATGGAAACACAGTTCAGTGCACTGGAGTTGCAATGCACCAACCCATTGTGTTTCAGAAAGGAAATTTCCTTTCTTTAAGCAGGTAGTGACTCAGCCTTTAATGTAAAAAGAAAAAAAAAAAAAGTGAGCATTAAAATGGCAAAGGATCATGCCTAAATTCCTTGGTAGCATCCTTGCTCAGCCTGCTGGTGAAAGGATTGGGCAAAACCTGCTACACCTGGACATGGAGCAGAGCAAGAGGGAGATGCTTACACCAGAGCAGGCTCTATTTCTTGCAATCAAATAGTTCTGCCCATCCTTCCCTGGGCAGGGCTGAGAGGGGAGAACAGGTTCAGTATTGAGATAACAAAGAAATGGCCAGAGCTGGAACATTATTCTCAGATTTCAGTTTAGTGGATGTGTACCTGCTTGGATTGCTCTTCCCATCTGCAGAGAGTTTGCAAAAAGCTCAGGAATGCAGAAATCATTTTGTCCAGTGATGCAGAAGCTTCAGGTAAACAGCTGCTCTTCCACTGTTCTTCTTTTTAGCAAAGCTTTGCAGGGTCCTTTGAGAACCAAAGGCCCACCCACAGGAATTGCTCAGATTCAAATACAGATACAACCAAATTATTTTACATTTTCCTTTGTGTTTACCATCTGTTTATTAACTGACTCAAGTCCTGCTCCTGACCCATTTAGATCCATTTTTCTCATGCAAACAGCTGGCTCAGGCACTGGCTGTGCCTTTTCTCTGCTGCAGACACTCTCCTGGCCTCAGGCACGTCGCTGTCACGGTGGAGACTGAGTGACCACGACCTCAGGGGCTGCTCATGCTGGGAGTCCTTGGCACGCTCCTCCTTCTGCATCTAAGAGTACCTTCACATTCCAGGAAGCAGAAATAATGCTCTCACCCAACGCAGGGCCCCTCCTGCATCCAAGCTGGTGGCTACAAGTTCTCTGAGGTCATGATTCTCTTGACACTGAGCACCAGCACCAGGTTTTCTGCCTCGTGTTTGTTGCCTTACAATGAGTTTTGTTCGACCACAAGGCAGCAAGTGGCACTGTCCATCAGGGGTGCCTGGTGGAGCATGGACCCAGCAGGAACTGCTGCTGCTGCTTCCCATCTGGCCTCACCTGCTGGGGGTTCATCCAGATTCAAACAACATAAAGCTGTTAAAGAAGGAGGTTGTCCAGCATTTTTTTAGGTTTCATTAATCAGACAAGTTGCCACCAACAGTTAAACTCATTCTCAGGAATCAGGTAGCTTTGTCTGTAAGCAATTTATTCCACCCTCCAGAGCAGAGGCAAGGGTTTATAAGAAGACAGTGCAGGCTTTAAAGAGGAGATATACTCCATATTTACTGGAAATGATGTGTGCATTAATAAACCTGTTTACAAGCACAAGGATAATGCATTTGCATCACCTAACACTAGAGCCCAAATCCTCTGCCAGGGAAGCCCTTTGACAGTAATTCAAAGCACCTAATTTAGAGACCTGCCTCTCTCTGTGAGCTAGAAGGAGATTAAAATAAACTGTGAAAAAACATCTTCCTTCAGCATTAACTGCTCAAAGGCTGCAGCTGCCCACAGCTGCCAAGAGGGCTCTGCCAGTGCCAAAGCCACAAGCTCTTTGTCACCAGAAACTTCCCCAATTTTCAGAAGCAGGTTGTGATTATCAAGACTGTGTGAAAAGAAAAGGGGTTTAAGCTCTGCTGAGAACAGCAGCATTTTGCACCTCTATAAAGTTATGCAAAGTGCAAGTTCTTCAGGAGTCAGATTTGCTCATAGCATCCAAGGCACCAATTTTACCCTGTGCCCTTATCCACCTTCTGTAACAACATTCAAACTGGTTCAAAATAAAATTTCATAAAAGAAATGTCACTCTTGGCCTAAGAGTTGGCACAGAGAGTTTCAGCCCAAAATAGACTTTTATGGGAAGTTAGAAACCTCTGAAAAAAACAAGTTTTCTAACTGAAACACCAAGAAACTCTTCACAACAGCAGTGCCAGGGGTACAAGGATAATATATATATGTTGTCTGCAATGTGTACAGAACACTGTAATTACAGCCACGTTGGTGCAAACATATATTCATTCGGGTCAGGAATGATACCTCATGTTTGTAGAAAATAAAAAAAAAAAAGAACCAAAATGCCTATTTTAAACCAGCACAGTTCAAAGGGGGGAAACAAGCCCCATTGCTGATGGGGATGTGGCAGAAAATGGTTATTTTCCACCAGTGCTGCCATTGTCTGGGGCAGCACCCCCCGATCCAGCGGCCGTCGAACACTCGCCCACCACCAGCTGTGTTCCCTTCCCAGGGAATTTTGCTGTATGGATTATGAAATGTAATTTCCCATTTTAAACAAGTGCTGCACTGGCTGCCTTTGTATTACAGCACACTCTAGAAATACATGTCATTTAAAGAAAATTGTGCTTCCTGCTGCTGGCCCCAAAAAAACATCCCTTCAGACAGCGGCTGCTACCTGTCCTTATTTAGCACTGCTTTTCTCAGAATCTCACTTTTGGAGCTGCTCAACCTCCTTCAACCATGTTTGAGAACATTTCTGCAGTGGATACCTCCTCCTCCTTCCTCTCCATGGCTGCTGGCAAGGCATCAGCTTCTACCCTGAATATTTATTTGGGCTTCTTCTTGACTTACAGCCTCCATACCAGGAGTTTCCAGGTGGTCTCCTACCAAATCCCAGGCTGGTTAGGACTCTGTAGCGTTGCATCCATACCCAAAAAATCATCGGGTGCCCATATCCGAGGCAGGACTTCTGCTGACAGAGCCTCTGTGCAGAGGTGAAGCTTCCTGCAAAGCAACATGGGCCCACAGCCACCTTCTCCATCACTGTCCAAGCCCCCCCCATAATGCTGATGTTTACCCTGAGCCATCTGAAATTGTATCATGCTAAACAGGAGGGCAAAAAAACTACCGCAGGCTTTTGACAGACTCTTCAGATGTATTCACAAAGAAAACCAGCCCCAGTAATTAACTCCAGATCATAATTACCCTGGGAGCTACATAAATATAATAAAGGTTTAATAAACCATCTTAACAAAAACACTCACATGGTGGTGGTTGTACACACCAACCAATAAAGACCATCCCTACCCTGGGGAGCTTACAGGCAGCTCCAGTCCAGAGCCTGTGAAGCCCTTGGAACTCCCCACAATGCTTGGACCCCTCCCCAATGCTTGGACCCCCCCACAATGCTCAGCCCCCTCCGTGGGACCCAGTCCCCTGCAGAGAGCCCTGTGCAGGAGTACATGCAGACACAGGTCTGCATCCAAGGGGGAATCCAGAGCCATGAGCCATTTACAGCTGAACCCTTCATTGTGTCGTTGAACGAACCTGCAACTCATTTTGCTGGGAAAAAAACACATAAAAAAAAAAAAAATCGGTGGAATGAAGGAGTCAGGGAAAACCAGCCAGAAACAAAGTCCAAAGTACAGAGCAGTGCCACAAGAAGAAAAAAAAACACCTACATAAGTGAGGGACACAAGGCAGGTGACTGGCAGGGACTGCCACCTGCCGGGCCAAAGGTTGTGCCTACATCTACACCCAGCCACCAGCAACCCAGAGGCTGTCACCTGGGCTGGTGGCTCCTGCTCCTGGGTCCTCCTGGTCCTGCTACAATCCCCACCAGCCCGAGAAGGAGGGAGAATCCCTCCCCAGCTGAGGCAAGCTGGTTGGCATTTATTTAATGCAGCTTAAAGGTACCTTGATTTTAGAGGAGCCTTGAAGGAGTCATTTAAGATGCCCTCAGCAGTGCAGGCAGTGATTTACTCAGCCTGTGAAAGGGCTTGGTTATTTGTGGCTGGGCAGAATTTATAAAAGTCTGAATTTGCTTTATTGCTCCTGTCCTTGGAATGAAGCCACTGGGGCATTCAAAACAATGCCTGGGATCCCTGCAAATCTTACCAGCGTGGACAGTAAAGGTGATGGATGTGACCCCCCAAAATATTTACCAATCCACCCACCCCCAGCTGAGCTGAGCAGCCAGAGGGCTGTGAACACACAGCCTGTGGCACGGGGGGATGGACATGGGAGCAAGGACCCAGAGCCAGCAAGGCAAACCCAGCAGAGCACAAAAGGTCTGGGACTGAAGCCTGAACTAAGTGCTCACAACACGCCTGAAGGATGCTTTTTGGTCCATTGCTTCACCAAAGTAACCAGAGAACCTATTATATACATATAGATATGCATGGAGCACAGACAGGAGGAAATCCAAACAGTCAGAAACCAAGCAATGTTTGCAGCATCAAAACCCACAGCAGCAGCCAAGGACAAAGCAGCCACAACCACCTCCACCTTACCAAGGCTAATGTGTGGCAGAGGGATGGGACCTCCCCTGGGGGCTCTCTGCATGCAGGGCATGTCTCGAGCAGGGACATCTCTGTACAGCAACACAGCACAAAAGTCACCATGTAAAATCTAGCCAGTAAGATTGGAGGCTTTTTTACAAGAGGCAAAAAGATCCCCGAGAGCAAGACTGCAAACCTCAGGAGGAGGGACATGCAATGTAAGGTATTCCATTAAAACCCCTTTTCCCCCAGTGTCAGGTAAATTACCTCCAGAGGTAAGAGGCTGCTTTAGTTCCTCTGTGCATTCACCACACTTTTTTTTTTTTTTTTTAAATTACAAATCCTATCTGGCTCTCACATGTCCTGGCTCTTCACCTCCATCTCTGTCCCTCTTCTTTGGGATAACAGACACCAGCATCACCCTCACCCCTCCTGGAAGACCATGCTCAACTCCTTGTTATCATCTAGCTGGGTATATGGCTTGAAGACCATATTATTACTTAGGTTACCAAGTCGTAAGGAGGTTTTGTTTATTGTCCTGTGCCACTTTGATGAGCTGCATGTACTTCTGGGGTCATTTTATCCTCTCTGAATTTCCCAGTTCTCTGGCTAAAGCCACCAAGAGAGACTTTACCAACTATTCTACCCTGTGCTAATTGCAATGTCCTCCCAGGCTTTTCCTCTACCTCCTTGAGATCCGAGGTGGGAAAATGTGCTAAGAAATAATGGCTGCAAGAGAAAATGCTTGAGGAGAAGCAGACAGAGGAAATTCAGACAAAAGGTAAGACGTGGCTGAACTCTCAGGGACTGTGTTTGGCTGTGATTCCCTTTAAACCGGGGAACAAAGGAATGCAGGATATTGCTCTGCACCATTCAGGCCAGGGGAGAGCAGATGGTCTCTGCTCCCACAGGCAGCTCGTGCAGGGGACAGCTCATTGTTTCTCACCTCCTCTCTCATCAAGCTGTATTATCCTCCCCAGCATCTGCACCCACTGTTTGCTTTGGCTTTTCTTCCAGCTCCTTCCCCAGACATCCCTGCGGGGTCATCCCTTTCTCCAGCTGGGCCCTCTTGTCTTGGAGAACTTCCTAAAGTTTCTTCATCTTCTGTAGTGAAGAGCAGGGGGAATGCATTAAAACTGGAGGAAGGGAGGTTGATGTGAGACATTAGGAAGAAATTATTTAGTGTGAGGATGGTGAGACACTGGAACAGGTTGCCCAGAGAAGCTGGAAGTCTTTAAGACCAGGTTGGATGGGGCTCAGAGCAACCTAGCCTAGTGGGAGGTGTCCCTGCCCATGCAGGGGGTTGGAACTAGATGACCTTTAAGGTCCCTTCCAACCCAAACCTTGCCATGATTCTATGATTTAGTGAAGAGATGTGAACCAGGGGAAAAACTATCCCTCCCCACCGAGATGTAAGACATTGCAACATATGAGGCAACTCTCACAACAAGACTGAAGCAGGACAACCTTGAGAAGCTGCACTCCTGGAGCTCACTGCTGTGTGTGGGCAGAGCTCTGGGATTAATTTTTGTCCTCTCGATGATCCACACGCGAGGGTTCATGCAAACACCGAAACCCAAACCTCTAATTGTATTTTTACTGGACCAACCTGCCACAGGACCCACTCGCCTTCCAAGCACCCCGATCAAAGCTCTGGAAACGAAGTCATGTCTAAAACAAATACATATTTCGGCACAAATCTCCTGTTTACCAATGCAGAGAGGAGATTCTTTTTTTTTTTCAGCACTGCCCTGAAACCGCAGCATGTTTGTCCAATTTCTCTGCAGCAGATTTGTTTCTTAGCAATGAAGGAGCAAGCTGGAAGGAGGAATAAACAAACCATAGCATGTATAAAATTCAAACAATTATATACAGGCAGTAAGTACTAGAGAAGAAGTTATGGCCAGACCCAGATGTAAAAATTGGATCTCTGTTCAGCCCCGTGAATTCTCCATCGGGTCACCCACCCATATCCCCACTTGGCTGCAGGTCAGGGCATCCCGCAGGGCTGGGGAAGGCTGCAGCCCTCACTCCGACCCCCAAGGCAGCCCCCCAGCCTGGGGGCAGCCCCCATCTCCCCAGCTGCACTGCCAGGTCCTGCTGGGACTCATCCACCAGCTGAACTTCACACACCCTCCAACCCCTCGCACACGAACCGCTGCGCAGCGCGTGACAGACGGACAAGCCTCTGCAGGTCCCAGGCTGAGCCTGAACCCACTGGAGCCAGGAGAACATTTCCCTTGGCATTAGCAGGAGCTGTACAAGGGGGCCCTGACCCTGGGGAAGGCTGGGCTGCAGTGGGATCCCAGATCCCTGCACACCTTTGGGGAAGGGGGATAGGGAAAAGATAAAAGAACAATTAAAATTGACATTGTGCTGTTTCCTGGGTGCCAGGAGCACAACACAAGTTGTCCCAACTTATATGTGTGACAGGGATGTCCCAGAGCACTCAGTGGCACCTGGGACACAGCAAGGGACACAGACAGCACTCTGGGAAATTGCAGAGAATGAGGACTCCATCCTCAACAGGAAAAACATGCCTTAAACCAGCCAGGCTCTTGTTCTCACCTGATGGATGCTCTTCCAATGGTCATCCAAAAACTTCACGAAAACCGAAGGAGTGTCCCCCATTTTGCATGCAAGGGAGGCCAACAAAAGTTCATTAGGAAGATTCAAAGCAAATTAAAAACCGTTGCCTTGCTGCACATCTTCATGGTGTATTTCCCTCACCCCAACCAACCACTCCAAACATTAGAAAGTTACACAAACAGATCCCTAATTGAGAGTTGCAGCCTCCTCCAGACTTTGGTCCTCACCGCTCAAAAAGGCAAAATCCATGCTCAGCAGATGGGGCCAGCCGGGACATGGAGTGAGGGCGCGGGGTCCAAATCACCTCCAATCCACATTTTCCAGCCCCCAAAAAAAGGGGCACTGGGAGTGGCAGTGCTGCTACAATCCTGGGTATGCTCCCTGTGCAACCTTTTCACTGGGTTTTATACCTTTGGCATCGATATTTCACTTGGTGTGAACATCCTGGCCACTAATGTAGCTGGACATGTTTCAGAGTACACGTTTCTTAGTGCTTAGTTCTTTTTTTTTCTTCCAGTGTCCCCATAATGAAACATACATTTAACAGAAAGCACTGCTTTAGGAAGGCCTTTCTTTTCTTTTCCTTAAGGAAAAAGATATCCCACCTCAGGGGGACATCATCACAATGTGTCTCCCTGGCTCTTCCCATGGGAATCCTCTGCAAGCCTGCAGGGGCTGAGCTGACCACCTGGGAAAACATTCCATTTCAGACTTGGGATAAACGCGCTTCATCGGCTCTGCCTGCGAGCAGAAAAGCAAAAGAAAAGGTTAAGAAATTGTTAATGTTATATAAGGTGGCTAAGAGCAGTGGATAGGCCAGGGCAGCACCAGGCTGAGTGCATCACCCCCGGCACAGCGTGAGCACAAAGGCAAGAGGCTCCTCTCCACTGGATCCATAAAAATCTAAACCCAATGGAAACAAAACACAGCATGCCTTTTCCACCCTTTCCATGGTATTTTTCTCTCTGGTGTTCACTGTGGTCCACCAGGACGCTGCAACAGGCTTCCCCTGGCTGGGTGCAGGGTGAGGTGCCCTGTGTGCACCCCTGGGACAGCAGCACTAGCTGTCCCCAGCACATGGTGGGGATACCTGGACGAAGACCCACCCCCACAGGCAACAACCACAACCACAACCACAGCGCGGCAACACAGCCATCCCACCACCTTCACCCTGAGCCCTTTCCTGCTCCCCCAGGAGCTTTGGGATCCCACTGGGAAGTGTCTCGTGTTGGATGGATGCCACCACCCAGTAACAGAAGCAGGACATCCAGCAGCCACCACATCCACCTCCCACACCACGCCAGGAAGACAAGAGTAGCTGCGTAGGGCGCAGGCAGGGGCGCAGGCAGGGGCGCAGGCAGGGGCGCAGGCAGGGGCGCAGGTGGGACACGGGCCGGCGAGGATGCAGGCAGGGATGGAGGCAGGGGCACAGACAGCTGGGGATGCAGGCAGGAGAGCAGGCAAGGATGCGAGCAGGGATGCGGGCTGGGACCTGCCCCCTCGCAGCCGCAGCGGTTCAAGGCACACACCGACCCGGCGAGCCAACGCACTGGCGGTGCGCAGCCACCCCGCGTCACCCCGCAGCCGCGCACCGCCGGGAGGGACCCGCATCCGCGGCGGCGCTCTCGCCCATTTGCGCGCTCTTTGCGCGCGGCTCGCGCACAGCCCCGCCCTGCGCGCAACCGCCTCCCCGCGCAGCCTCCTCCCTGCTTCCTCCCTCCGCCTCGCGCAGGCTCCGCGGGCGCGCAGCCCCGCGCCGCCCCCTGCAGGAAGCGGCGGGACTACAGCTCCCAGGGCGCTGCGCGGCGGCCGTCTGCAGCGCGGCTGCGCACTGCGCCCCCAGCTCCAAGTTTGGAGCTTTGAGCTGCCAGCCCTGGCCCATCATGTAGGTGCAGCAAGAGCCTTCCCTAGCACTGCAAGCAGGGGGGGAGGGAACCCCCCGCTCTGCAAGCTGCCCTGCACAGTGTGCAATTGCACGGCCTCCCCCCCGCTGCAAGGAGAGCTGCTGCAGCGAGTCAGGAAAACTCCAGTTGCACGAAGATTGAGCGCTTGCAGTTTACATCTTTGTTGCAAAACTAGCTCCAGAAGAGAGAGGCAAGGCAAAGTCTTTTGTGCTCCCCTCCCCCACCAAAGCAAAGGGGAAAATGTCTCAGTCGAGAGGTAAGGCTCCTACTTCTGTTCGTGGCAAATATGCAAAAAGCCGTGCATGCATTTTGAAGTGCATGCATGCATTTTTCGGGATGCAATTGCATTTTGAAGTTTGAGGCTTTCCATGGCTCACAGTTGCATTTCCTGTTTAGTATGTGCCTTTTTGCAGACACACACACACTCACACACACAGTTCCTGTAAGGCAGGGCTTGCAGTTCAGCTGTGCATTGACGTTATTTGAATTCTTCTGCGGGGATTACTGAGCCCTTTTTGCCTTTTGCACAGTCAGGACAGATAAAGGGTGTTGGAGAGCAGATGCATTCGCTTCTGTATATATTGCATGCAAAATGCGCACGATGCATGCGAATTGCAGCTAATTTCAAGTGCAGGATTAAATGAAACTTTTAAAGAAGTCCGTGGAGGAGATGAAAGGTGAAACTTGAGTGGAGTTACCAGGAATTAAATATATACCTATGTTTCCATGGGAAAGTATTGTTCTTGTGCCAGGACTAAGATCATTTTCCACCGATTTCTTCCCCCTCCCCTTAATATTTGGTAACTTTTGGTCAGAGGCAGCTGGGTGGCTTGGAACACCAGGTCGCTCGGAGCTGCTTTATTTAGCATTTGGGAGCAGGGGCTCGGCACTTGGGATGGAGCGGGAGGGGCCGCTTTGGGTAGGGGACAACAGTGATTTATTATTATTTTCTTTTTTTGCCAGCGCGGTGGGGAAGGGTTTGATCTTTGCTTTTTAACTTGATAATTATTCCGGAGTGCCTCTGCCTTGTGTCCTGCAAAGGGGGGGCGGGTGGTGGGGGTGGTGGTAGGAGGAGGTGGAGAATTTAATATTGCAAAAATGCTGTGGGAATGCAATAGTCCCTGCAAGAGCAGGCTGAGATGTTTAAGGAGGAGTTGCTCTGGCCATTCATTGTGAAAATAGATGCACATATGTCAGCGACTGGCCACACAGATGCAGCTTTTGGAGCTTCTTTTAAATGTTTGGATTTGATATTGCAGCTGCTTTTCCTTGCACTTTGCAGCCCTCACACGTACTGGGGAGCGAGGGGGTGAGAGACGGTGCATGGCCCAGTGGGAGACCAGTTCCCAAACTGGGACTGGGGCTTTTTCTTGTTGTTTTTGTTGTTGTGGTGGTGGTTTGTGTTTTTTTTTGTTGGTTTTTTTTTTTTTTTGTGTGTTTTTTTTTTTTTTTTTTTTTTTTTTTAAAACAACAACAAACAAGACATCTGTGAAGTCAGTGGCCTTCCACTATAAGCCTTGCTGGGAGGACATAGGAAGGAGGTGCTTTCACAGCTCTTGCCACACAATTTTCCTTTGTAAGAAAAATGTAAAGTTGTTGTATAATTTATTCCTAATTTGGGTTTGCTGCAGTCATCTTTTCCAGCCAAGCAGGGAATTGTAAAAGTTTCCAATAGAAAGAGCCAAGGAACTTTGATAATGCAAAATTGAACCAAATGATACCCAGAGCAAACACGGCTGCTGGCAGGAGTGTCCCTGTGAGATGCATGGAGGGGCAGGGGGTGGGCAGGGGGTGGGCAGGGGGTCCCCAGAAAGCCTCGGGGTGGGACAGCCTGGTGACAGGCAGGGACCTGTGCTGGTGGCCCTGCCACCCACACCATCCAGGGTGCATCTTAGCCCCCACCCTCGCCAGCACTGGCCTTGTCCGTCCTTCTCAGTACCAGGAAAATGGGAAAATACAAGTAGCCAACCCACAAAACATGATCTCAATGAATGGCATCATTCTTGACTCTGTTTTCTGTCCATCTCGTGCTCTGCAATACGGGTGTCTTAAGCTGGAATTCCTTACACAGATAACTTTTCCAAGTTCAGCTGTTCAGGCAGAGGTTTTGCTCGGGAAGGGGTTTCAGCTCCGGGGTTTGCACCAGAGGTATCGTTCTTCAGAAGGCTGAATTCAGGGAGGCATAATCTGTATTTCAGGATCAGCTTTCATGTGTTGCACAGGAGGTTCCTCGTCAGCTTTCTAAAATACTGCACAGAGCTTCAGCCAGCTGCTGAGCTCTGGAGCCTGCTCCCTACTTTGAATCATTTCCAAAGTTTTTCTGTGAATTTGCCAGAGATTATTTTTTTAAATGCTGCTTGTCAAGGGGACAGCAATCAGCAGGGTTTTTTGCTGATAAGACTTATTCCCTGCAAGTAATCTCACCTAGTTAAGAGAGCAGATCTGCTCCTAAGGTCCTACCTGGGCCACGGGAAGAAAGAGAGGTGATCTGCTTTCTGCACAGCCACAGCACGGGCTGTAGAAGATAAAACTCTCCCTGGAGTTTGGAAGCAAAAGTTTCGTTCTGCCCTTTTCCACAGCAGAAACCAACAGATGCCTCCAGCATCTCACTTGAGCGCTCAGCCACCTTACCCTGGTCCTGATGGACTCCTGAAGACTTTCTGGTCAAGTCAGAAAGACACAACTGGGTGCAAACTCCTACATTTAACCCATGCTCATTTCTACCTTCATTCCCTCTTTCAAGTTGCAAAATGGTATTTTTAGTTGGATGGAGTAATCCACAGAAAATAAGATTTCCCCAAGCCCTGCAGGTCCCTGCAGTGCATTTCTCACCTTCAGAGAGGGGTCTGCTCTGGACCAGTGGGACTAGATGTTGGTGGCAGCTCAGAAGAAGTTGAATCGGTGCCCAAATGTGGCATGTTTGGCTGTCAGGACTAATAGGATATTATTCTGGAGGAGAAAAAAATATGAGGAAGTCCATATTAATTACAAGCTAAACACAGTTTGAAGCCATAAATCTGAACTCTTGTGACAACAGAGACTTTCAAGAGTCTTCCAAATTCATTGTAATGGGGGAATTATTCACTCTTGAAGCCCACATCAGAGAAGCAACCTGCAAATATGCAAATTTCTCCATTGAAATAAAAAAAGAGGAGGGGGAGCAGTTCCCATTAGAGCACTAATTCATAAACAGTACACTGAAATGAGCGACATTAAACTACTAAATATTGCTGTCCATTGATCTCATTTCTAATTCTCAGTCTTTGTTGTTTCAAATACATTTATTTTGTGCTCTAGCTGAAAAGGGATACTGAGATTATGAGAACCATGTCCCACGTGATGCTGGCTGAACGTGTACCCTCTGGACTTTGACCAAAGGCCCTGCACCTATTCAAAATACTACATTTTATCTGAAATGCTCTTCTTTTTTTTCTCTTTTTCTTTTTCTTCCAGCTAGAAGTCTCAGTGGAATAGATGTAAAACCTAAGCGGTAGCTTTACAAAAAAAAAATAATAAAAAATCTAGGTAGGTGGCAGGTTTTTGCTGGTATAAAATTAACCTGTAAGGAGTGTGAGGCTGCTGGTGGTTGTGCAATGTGCAGTTTGCCTCGTCAGCACCACCTCAGCTCCTCGCCGTGAACACGCTCCCATGACACAGGCCCTTGGCCCGGCTCTGCAGGAGCAGGGAGAGTGAGCAACCTGCCAGCGAGGTGCTGGTCTAGCAGGGCCTCATCTGGCAGCAAACACAGCCAAGTTGAGGTCAAATTGTTAATTTTTTATTATTGTTGTTTTAATTTATTTTTTGTTTTGAGACCAAGTTGGGTTGCTGTTTCACCCGTTGCATAGGCTGCCTGCTCTGCTGCACCACTCTTCTGGTGGGGATGCCTGTGTGCTTGCTTTGGGTTGAGAGGGGGCAAACGTTTATAAGGAGGTTTAAAAGTCTCATGCAATGCCAGGCTGGAGGAATTAAGCAGCATGAGAAGAAGGAAAACCAGCTAGGTGGGGTAGAAAGTATTAGGCTAGACATGATGCCTGACATAAGCCAAATCCCTGCCCTGCTGGGCAAGAGGGAACTAATGTGCCCAGTCAGGGCTCTCCAGTTGCTGCATTTTGTTTCTGTTCCCTCTGCATTGCCCTTTGCTTGCAGTGCTGCTGGGCTGTGCAGGGAAGAAGGTCTTGCCCTCTCTCTGCCCCAGGCAGCAAAACTGGGGGTGTAAAAACCAGACTGCATTTGTGGGGTGCCCTCTCGCCATGTCCTGACATGTCCCGACAGCTGGCAGCATGCTGGTCAGGGCAGCAGCTCCCCAGTGCTAAGGCTGCTGGCAGGGACAGGAGGGCACAAGCATTTAAAAGCTCAAACTACAGAAGTAATTACACCAATAAAAGTGGTAAGTTGCAAAGGAAAAGGAGCAAAGATCTGTTTTCTCCTCCCAGCTGAAAAAAAGTTTAGGTTTCCCACTGCCACAGTAAGTGTTGCTCATGTGGTACTTGACCAAAAAAATGGAGCTTCCTTTGGGGTGAATTCCCTCCCATGACACATCCACAAGCTGCTAAGGTGAGGCAAATGATACTCAATTAAAAGTACAGGTGTAATTTAGAGAGATGAGACACCTCATTCCTCCTAGAGTATTGGCATTAATGGAAGACAATTACCTTCAAAGTCACATGGCAGATTTGCAAATTCTGTGCGCTGTGGCTGCAAATACACAAAGATGACAAAAAGTTGCCTCTTTTTCCCCAAACAATACATGCATTTGATTTCACTTGTCCATTTTCTCTTGCTGAAAAGAGCCACGACAACACCTATAGAAGCCTGTCAGAAAAGGATCTAAAGACAATACCTCTGAAACAAGCTCTGATCCCTTGTTTAAGCTGGAAAAAGGAGGAAAAATAAAAATATAATGGGAGCTTTAACAGCACAGAAGTGGGAACACAGTGTCTGTTACTCTGATCATGGGGATTCCCAGCCCTTTCCCATGGCAGGTCCTGCTCAGGTCACAGCTTCCTGATGGCAGCAAGTGGGATGAGGAATTCTGAGGGAGGGAAAGGGGTAGAAACCAGAGCACCCAGGTATCCTTACTGCTGTCACTTGTGTTTTAGGGGACAATCAGGGCAACGTAGGGAGTGGGCCGTGTGACCACCAGCAGCATGATTACACAAAGTGTTGTCAGTCTCTGGTGGCTGGAGAACTTGCAGGACTGATCTTTTAATTTTAGATGTTGCCAGAGCTATAATTAAAAAAAAAAGTTTCATTACCTGTAGAGTTACTTAGCTCCCCTCCCTAGGCCTGTCTGGGAATAGTTTAAGAGATTAGCATTATCAGCTCGAGCTATGTTAGCAAGAAAGCAGATTTGGGACCCTGGAGCTATGCCATGGTAGATACTATGCTCTGTGGTGGCAGTGGTGAAGGCCATTCAGTGCCATTTCCATATCTACTCATTGGACAGTAAGGGTTTTTTTTATTTTGTCTTCTAAATCCCCAGTATTCCACATGTTGACAAGTGTGAATGGGAAAGTGTCTTCTGCTCAGTAATCCTGGCTCAGTAAAAAGCAATTTGGAGAGGGAAGCCTGAGACTTTGTCTTGTAGGGCTTTCATCTCAAAGCCAAAATTCAAGCTACCCTTTCTACATATAAATTCCAAATACCCAGTTGATGTTTCAGAGGGTTCATTCCACCATGAAAGTCTCTGGGGTGCTAAAGCACTTCTGAGTCATCTTTACTTTGGAGATGTTGCAAACAGATGCTGAACATCCTCTATGGAAGCTCCAAGAAGCCACTTGTACATCTTGGTCTGCTGGTGCTGGGAAAGCTTTGGTTGAACATCGCTCTGGATTTGCATCCTGTGGTCAAGTAAGGGCCTGAATTTGTGTGAGCATGGTGGGAGCAGCATCCAGCTGCCTCAGGAGAGCAGTAGGAGCTACTCAGGCTACTTTCCCCCTCAAATTCACCATAGGAGCAGTGGCTGTGGCTTATTAGGCTGCTGCAAAAAGCTGAGTGCAGTGAAGCCCAAGGAGCATTTTGCAAACAGCCAGAGGGAGCAGCCTCTGTGCTGAGATAGAGTTTCATATTTGTAAGAAAGATTGCAGCAAGAGAAAGCACTTCTCCCCTCCCTGTTTGAGCAGGAAAACTTCACAGAGCAGAGCTGATCCAGTTTCTTGTTGCTGTTTTGTTAGCCTACTTAGCTTGCAGTTTTATAACTGAGGCTGGATTTTCCTAGCCTGCACCCAGGCAGATCAAAAATCATTAAAAGTGAAGTCCAAGTAGCATCCACTTTTACTGCACTTTGATGAAACCAGTGGAAAAAAACCCCCAACAAACCAGAAGTTGCAGATGAGATGCCAAAGATAAGGCAGCAATAGAAAGTGAGTACAGGAGTCAACACTTCACTGTGTCTGCAGTAAGAGGCCTTTAATGAAGGCTGAATCAGCACAGACTTGGTAGCTGCTTTTGAAAGAGAATCTCTTTCTAAACAGAAATATGTAATTGCACTCAGTGAAACAATGCTTATCAGTGCCAAATGGCCCCAGAGCATCATCTGGCTGTTCCTCTGTGGAAGTCCCAAGCAACATGCTTTTGTGCTTATTTTCATCCTGCCATGGGGGCTGATCCTGACGTTCCCCATTCGTGCGTTTTCACCAGGGCTTATTTGACACTCAAGCAACAAGTTGTCTTATAAAAATTACAGCTTCACTCGGTGTTATAATTCCTCTTAAGAATGTTTATTGCTTTTCCAGTAGTTCAAGGTCAGATATAGAAAATTACTCAAAAAAGTCTTTTGTTGTTCTGACAGCTCTAAAGTAATGGGAAGTCCCCATCTGGCAAAGACAAACCTTCCCAGGGTACCAGCATTGAAAAGAAAGGGAGATAGAAAATTTTAAAGGCAAACCCAGCATTGATTCTTGCATTTCTTTCCCTGGACTTGCTCCATTATATCTGTGCTCATCAGCTCTCTGCATCTCTCATCTCTTGTGCAGAGGAGCCCCAGTAAGAGCCCGCTAGACTTGCACGCTCTCGCAAGTACCTGCATGCAGGAGGTGAAGGTTTCACTTAAAAAACAGGGCACATGAGATGAGAAGGTCCTTTTGGCACTGGCTCCATGTGGAGGGTTTGTGCAGCACCAGCACTGCCCTTGGCACCAGCTCCTTGTTCCTGGGGCACTTCTCCAGTGCTGGCAACTGGCAGCCATTTAGAGGCACACTTTCCAGCTTGGATTTCAACACAGCCCTTTCTTCCTAGGGTGGCTTTCATTGCCTACAATTAGGGTCTCCAGTGCTGGAAAAGTATGAAGAAATAAACCCCGAATTTGGCTTTGAAAGGACTGGAATTGATTTATTCTTTCAAACAACTGATCGTGTGGCCTTTTAAAAAGGAACTGACAGTCTGATCGTAGTGTGTCTGTCTGCAGCTGCCCAGGGCTTGAAGCACAGATATGTGACATTTATTGTAGTTCTATTCAAGGAGTGAAACACTTGTAGGAGCTGAGAGCAACTGTCCCACTTCTTCCAGGTATAGATGCATCATGAAGGAAAAGACAGGGACTTTACATGCTATAATCAAAATGCCAAAAGCCCTTTGGGCAAAGCTACATCTTAAGTAGATTTTTTTAAGCACTGAGTTTCAGGATTTAGCAAAAATGCCTCAGCAGAAGCACAAGCTGCAGCCCTGGTGGGTCCCTGGAGGTGCAATGGGTCACCCAGCCCCTGCACAAGATGACCAGGGTCTGGCCAGCTAGGACTATGCTATTAATGATGTGCAGACAGAGATCTGACCTTGATTTCCAGACCCAACATGATTTTAGAGCTAGCAACAGGACAGGGAAGCTGTGACAGTTTTCATCCTAAGCTGGAAAACCACTGAAGTTTTGGACATGGAGATACAGCCTTAACCTGCAGTCCCCACTTGCAGGTTTGCTTCTCCAAACTGAAAGATGCTGATGGTTAAAGCAGAAGCTCACTCCCAGGCAGACCTCAGTACTTAACCGTACTAATTAAATGTTTCAAAAACCACAAGGTTGACCTTCACTGCATGCCCCCAGATTTTTCTCTCATTAACAAGCACAGGGTTGACAGAGTAGCCTATTAAAGAAGAAGAAAGGCAACGTTCTAGATACTTTGTAACAGGTTGAAAAACAACAGTATTTTCTACTACTTAACTGTAGGAGATGGAAACCATGAAACGCTAATAACCTACCAGGAGAAACCAGGCTGGAGACAAGGAGTGCTTGGCTCAAATAAAGCAGAAAGTCTGATAGAATAGTGAAAATACTTCAGTTTTAAGTTTATGCAGCTTTTTATGCAATAAGCCATGACAACCATTATAGATACAGGTACTTATGTAAGCAGAGAGCCATTCCATGTGTCATAGAGCTGTCCTTTGGGAGATACCCTCTAGAGAAAAAATAAAAGCAATTAACATAGGCTCTGACTTCCTTACCTTTCCCAAGGACACCCACAATTTGCTCATTGCTAATAAAACTTGGAACATCTCTACGGAGAACTTGAATTCCTGCCAAGGCATCAGTTTTACAAATTGACTAAAAGACCAGATCAGTGTGGAGCGTTGCACAAAAGGACACAGCAAAGCAGCCCCCCGACAGAGCCACATGGGAACTGGAGGGGGAGCCCAAAATAGCCCCTGGCAGCTGGGAAGGGTGACACAGATGCTGCCTTCAAAGATGATTAGTAGTAAGTTGATTGCTGGAGACAAAAAAGACACAGGGACCAGCAGGGACCTTTTGGCAGAGAGAAGGACCTCTGTGTTTGCACCTCTCCAGGTCTTTGCAGGGTGGCAGTGGGGGAATGTGCCCTTGCTCGTAGCCACCTGGGCTCCACGCTTCCTCGTAGCATGACTTCAGTTTCATTCATGTCATTAGGCAGCTTCCTTTATAGCTAAGCATGTGATTTTTCTTTTTTCTTCTTTCCTTTTTTTCTTCCCCTCAAAAACATTTGGTACTTCCCCCGCATGAAATCAGAAGCTTTATGTCTGATAAGAGGCTGGAACAGCTTCCTGCAATAGGAGAGCATTCCTCCTCTGGCTCTTCCTGCTCTGACCTCAGAACAATGCCAGCACTTCCAGCACCAACAAGCATTTACTTTACCTTGTAGCACGTTCATTCAGGGCCCATCCTGTGCAAGCCTGACCAGCACCTCCTGCAAAGAAGGGGTCTCTACCCAGGGGCTGGCTTTAAAAAGGCATCACAGCTGCTGAAATGCAGGGAGCAATCTGGGAGCTTGAATCTGAGCTGATTCAGAGCAGCTGTAGCCAAGCAGGGCCCTCATTTGGACCAGGGGGGTCTGAAGATATTTTTCTTTCCCCCTAAAAGAGAAGCTAAATGGGATTTTATTTTTTTCATTCTCAGATCTTGAAATGACTTGTGGACGTGCTAAACTTGGAGCATATGAGTCCTTTTGCAGGAGTCAGTGGGACTGAATGTGCTTGGAGTTGAGCACACACATAAGAATTTACAAGGCTGGGGATGGATTTTGTCCTGGTTGCTAAGTAGGATGGACATCATGGATCTGTGTGGATGATTTATACTGCTCTGCTTTCTCTTTATCTGTCCTTGCAACTTAGAAAGCAGTGTTGTGTTTGAGACTGTGTGTCCATGGAACTGAAAGTACAGTCTGGAACCTTGCACAAGGAGTTCTATAGAGGCTTTGATGGAAAGGCTCATCCAGGGAGTTTTGTATTTACAGCTCCTGATTTAGCAGGCTGGGTGGAGAGATTTAACCTGACAGGGTTTGATCCACATGGGCAATGTGGATAGAAAAAAATATGCCCAGTTGTGTCAGGGACACTTTATTGAGAAAAAAAAAAATAATTCTTCAGCATGGTTTCCAAATGGAAATAAAATTCCATGATAAAAACTGTGGAAAGCCTTTTGTTCTTTACATAATGCTTGCTTGACTTTATTATATGATGTGAGCAAGTGTATGCTCTTAGCAGGTGCCTGGAAGGAGAGCTAGAAGTTCATGCTCTCTAACCTCTAACTAAAATGTGTTTGAACTTGAAAGAGGTTCCCTGGGAGCCCCAAGAGCTGCACTGCATCCTGCAGACCTTCCTGTACATGGCTTTGAGCATCTGAGACTTCTGGCATGTGCAAAGATACATTGCTGAAATGGTTGCAGGACCAAGACTTCATGTTGGTGGTCAGACAGACTTGCTGCTGCCATGGTGGTGGTGGTGGAGCAGCTCTGGTTCTTGCCCATCTCTGCTGTCAGTGGTTTCCTGGAGCAGCTGCTGTCACTGCTGACAGTGCAAACCGGGTGCAGTTACTCTCCTGGAGCCTCCTGTCCTGCTGAGTTGGGGCAGTGCCCAAAGCTGCAGCGCTGGAGACCTGGGTGGGTGCCGGGGCTCAGACGAGACATGGGTTTGGCTTTCCTGTGGTTGCCCTTGGCTCCTCGCTGTGAATAGGGTTCCTGTGTTTTTTTAAAGTAGGACCCACAGGTTTGCTGGGAGGCATTGCCAGCAGAGGGAGCATGAGTTAGTTCCTCCCATCTGTGCTGTCCAGACCTGCCAAATACCATCTTTAATAATGTTGGTATAAACAAAAAACAAAACGTCTAAGCTCTTAAGTAAAAAAGAGAGTAGCAAATGAGAACTGTGAGATGGGGTAGCACAAAGGCAGGTTGGTCAAAGTCTTGACCACGTTGAAAACTTAATCCCAATATTTGGCTGAGCCTTTACAGAAATTCCCTGTGTAAAATGTTAAGTGAGGAAGCAGATCCTCTCCTTCCATGCCAGTGCTGTGGGTGCTGCAATGTTGTGCTAATGCAGGAAAACCTCAGGCTGAGATTGCCACCAGATTTCTACTCACCTTCTCTATTTGGCCCCAGCTGTGAGTGAAGGAGGGAGCATGAGCAGCATATCACTGGGAAGAAAATCAGGCGTTGATTTGAGATTCTTCCGAGTGTTCTTTGCACCACAGAAGAGGAAAGTGGTCCTAAAATTATCTTCGATTCAACACTTTTGGTTGAAACAAACACACACCAGCTGCCAAACAGAACAGCACAACTTGGGAACTGAAGAGAAGTAATTCAGACCAGAGGTGTCTTGTACAACTTTGGCAGGGCTGAAATGTTTTGAACCCAGAGGTGCTATTTTCCCCTGGGGAGCACAGTGGATGATAGACCACATGGATTAACCTAGCCAAGGATACTTGCTAAAGAAATGGCTGGTGGGACATGCCTCTATTTGCATGGATATTCTCATTTGACTGTAAAAGTTATTGATACTCTATAACTCACAGAATGACCAAATTGATAAGCGTTTTTCTCTCTGTGGAGTATAAATTGCCCATTTTGTCCTAAGGTGGCTTTACCCCTGAGCAGAAAATGACAGACCCAAGTTTTGTATGCAGCACATCAGCACTAGAAGATGGCTGATAGGAGTGTAGTTTAAACGTCCAACATTTACAATATGCTGAAGAAATTAAATCTGTGCTTGGTAAAATGCGACTCCTGTGGCTGGCTGGAGCACCCAGTAACAGACATAAAATCAGAGCTCAGATTGCCCTGTGTCATTGATTAGATTTTTTTCTGTCCTGTCCTGCTGTGTGGGTGAAGACACCAAGGCTGGTACAGACAAGGTGCCATCCTGCCCAGGGAGCAAAGCAATCTGCAGAGAAATGGGGCTGCAGTAACACATGGGGAGCAGCTGAAGGAGTTCAGAGCTGAAGGACAAATAGCTGTGCGTGCTTTCCTGGGGACAGTGACACCCCAAAGGGCCAGTTTGCTGAGCTACCCTGGAGGGTGGGGGTCCTTCCTGGCTCCTCACACCCTCTGCATTCAACACAGTCCTGCTTTTCCTGTGTGTAAGCCTCCTGACTCATTTTTGGCTGAACAGCACTTGCCTGCATAGCTCTGCCAGCAGATGCCACGGAGCAGCATCTTGAGCATGGGGAAGCAGCGAGGAGGAACCTGTGATCTGGCTGGCACCACGGGTTGCAGGGGGACTTCTGCCAGTGCTCATCTGTAGGTTGTCCCTTTTGGTGGCTATGGCTGAGAAATGGGCTGAAGCCTGCAGCCAGGTGCCCAGGGGACAGACATTTGCTGCAGCTATTTGGAAAGGCTCAGACAACAGTCTAGCACAGCCTTTATGTACATGTTCTGCTCAGCCTGGCACTTAATGCAGCCTTAATAGGAACATGTGCTTCTGGTAAGCACGTGCTTAAATGTAGGCACCATCAAGACATAAGGACCTTCATAGCTGGAGCTGCAGGTTTGAATCAGGCTTTTGAGTCTGCAGCACAGCAGAAATCAGCAAGAGGGTGGAAATGTCACCTTCGTTTTCCAAAGCAATTTGCATTTCCCGATGCTGGCAGCACATCTGACAGCTCCAGGAGGCCCTGGCTCAGGAAGCATCGTGCTCCTCGCCTGCTCTGCCAGATGCAGGGGCTCATCACCCCTCGATGGCCGGGCCAGATGCAGAACCTGATCTGTTTTTTCAGGAGAAAAGCTCTGCTCCAGGGCCCTCGCTCTGCCAGTGATGCTTCTTTAAAAACACCTCACAGAACCCCCTGGGAAGAAATCCCAGCTGTACCAAACACATTTTAAAGACCTGAAAACCAAAATTGAAACTGGAGGGAGACCTCAAGAAAAAGTCTGTCTGATGGGCAGGGAATCCTTATTGCCTCCCTGCAGCCAGGCCTGAGAAAGGTGGCTTTTGAGGCTCTACAGAGCAATGGGGAAAGGAGGTGGGTGCTCCTTTACTGTGTTGAGTTTTCCAGGGAGTGGCAGGGAAGTGTAGAAGTGGTTGTAAGTTGGCTGGAGCTGGGGGATTTATGGCAAATCCAGCTCCTACCATAGCTGAGGCTGACAGGGCACCTGCTTTTATCCTGAATATAGGAGACTTGCTGCTGCCTGCTAGATGTTGGTGTAGGAAATCGGTCAGAGTCCCATAGCTGCATTTGATCACTCACTGTAGTGTTTTGAGGTGGAATCTCAGTGGATAAAGAGAAGTGGAAAAAGGAAGCAGAGTAGCAGGAGTGATGCTGAGCTCACAGCATCCCTACTCGTGCATTGGCTGTGGGAGCTTCAGCCCCTCATCCAGGGGGCTGCCTTGCCCGTGAGCAGAGCCTGCCTGTCCCTTGGGAAGTGTCTTGGGGTGCTGAGGAGCAGAGCCCACCCCACTCTCCGTGCCAGGGACAGAGGTGTCCATCCTCCTCCTCACGCATCCCCCCATGCTGGGGCAGCAGCCCACTGCCTCCGGGGCTGCTGGCAGGTGCTCTTTGGCAAGGAGAAAACAGAACCGAGGTAGTGACAATGAAAGCAGCCGCGTCCTCCAAATCCTCCTGCACAAAAGCTCTTTTGTTTCCCGGGTGAATTCCAAGAGCTTTTCTCCAGTTTTGATTCCAGCAAACTCCCACTGCAAGCAGACAGCCGAGGGTTTGAAAACAAAGCAGCAACTAAACCTCATAAAAAAAAAATCCCCACGAGGGCTGGAGGCTCTTGACAAACAGCTTCCCCAGCCTGCAATTCCTGTGGATTTCCTAATTTGAGATAAGCAGCAAATAAAGCAGGCTCTGGGATGGGGAGGCAGCGTAGCCAGTGGACCTTGGCAGTGGGAAAATATGGGCTTGATTTATGTTGTAGTGGAGGGAGTGAGTGCCCCTGCTGCTTGCCTCCCTGCAGCTCCACTGCTGGGATTTCTCATGGCAACAGGGGCAAGACGAGAGGCCGTGGGGGTCCTGATGGCCTCAGTTGCTTCATGGGATCTCCACCACCATCACATCTTTCCCAGATGGGAGGATGCAGCTGCCCAAATGCTGGACGCACAGGATGCCAGCGAGGGATGTGACCTGCTCCAGCAACCATGGAGAGCAGAAAACAAAGTCCTTTTTGGCATCACTTGGACCCAAATAAGATTTTCCTGAGCTGTTAGCTGCCTTTGGCTCTTGTAGCCTCACGTTGGGCAGCCACAAGTGATTTGCAGGATTTGAGGACATCTGAGATGGTGTGATGGGAGGAGAGGAGTGGAAGTGGTTTTTCTCTGTGTGTTATGAGGGAGGAAGGCTTGGGTGCACCCATGAAATTAAGCTGGTGGGTGGAAAAACAGTTAGGCAAAGCAAGGTGTGGAGAAGGAAGAACCTTTGGTCCCTACAAGACTGTTGGAGATGGGGTGTGTGTAGGAAAAGAGTCCAATTTTGCATTTTGTGTTTTTACACATGACTCCACAACCACCTCTGAAGGATCCAGCATGTCTGGAGCCTCAATGCACAGCCCCAGCCTTGTGTCTCCTTGCAGCTAAAGGGTGTCACAGGTGTCTCACAAGCCTGGAGAGGATCGGTGCTGCTATCCCATCCTTAGCTGGAACCACCTCTGTGTGTTCAGGCTAATAGTTTCAGTAGCCTGCAAAGGGAAACAGGATGATGGTGTGAGGCCACCTTATGCCTCCTGTGCAATGTGGGCAGCATCCTTTGGTGGCTGCCAAAATCCTCATCCATGGAAGTCTTTTGCTTTGATGGAGAGTCCAAAGCAACAGAGGTGTTTTCGTCTTAATTCATTATTACAGCAACAGAGGTGTTTTTGTCTTAACTCATTATTACAGCACACCTTCATGCTTGGTGGTGTGGCTTCACGCACACAAACAAGCCTTTTGCAACTTCAGGAGTTCTACTTGAGATCCTCATGGGTCCCTTCCAACTCTGGATACTCTATGATTAGCTTGAGGGCAGCCATGGGCAGGGTCATTAAAGCTGAGACTGGAGATGCACATGCCAGTACCTGGTCCCTTCCACCCACCACCTCCTCCCCTCAGTATCCAATGGGTCACAAGGCAGCCCCTGTCCCAGCATCTCACAGCTGGGGTGAATCAATGGAGAACTGAACATTTCCACTTCACACCTGCTTGGGACATCCCAGTGCCCAGGGCAGGGCTGGTGCTGGGATCAGCTCAGGACAGCCAAGCCCCAGCCTGGGTGGAATTGCCTCACAGCAGATGCTCCCAGCTCTGCTGCATCCAGCACCTTCCCTGCTGGGTGATGTTGCCACTGTTTGCACAGAGTTCTGCTGTTGGGGAGGAGCTGTGCCCTTTCCCCCAGGCCAGCTGAGTTCAAGCTGCTGGGTGCACACACCAGATGAGTTACAGCCAAAGTGCTGCAACAGGGGTTTTTAATATTAAAGCCTCTTGTTCCCTATGCTGAAAGCCACGGGTAGGCACAACTCTCCTATCTACCATCTCTCACTTAAATTAGCACCTGAAGTATGATGGATTGAGGACAGTTTTGCGTTGCCTCTGTTTTCTAAAGAAAATCTGGCTAATCTAGAGGCTGTTTCGGCAGTGCAGGATGTCAGTGGAGAACTCTGTCTTGCCTTGTCATGTCTGCAGATACCAGCATGGTCCTGGCATCAGCTCAACAGGAGCTTGATGGGTGGCCCCATGCTGTGCCTGCAGTTCCCTGGCTGAGACTGGGAGTGATGCAGCATCTGGGCTGGGAAGGGAAAAGCTGTTTGTGTTGCCTCCCTGTTTCCTCTGAACTGTCAGCACCAGAAAGGGAGCGTGTGGCTGCTCTTTGTTGGTCTGTCAGTGTGAAAATGGGCACTGAAGACCTCATTCCCTCTCTCAGGTTGATATTTGTGCAAGCAAACACTGGAGTGGGGTGCAGGGAACACATCAGGGAAGTGAGATCTAAGGTCCTGACAAGAGAAGGTCCAAGCCAGTGTTGGAGCCCATGAAACAGTTCAGTGAGGTGGCAGCAGCTTCTGTGGGACACAAAAGATCATGCTAAGCCCTCACACCCTCTCCCCTGCAGCTGTGTCCCCTCCATCAGCTGGCCAGTCCTTGTCTCCAAACTGTTGCTGGGTGTTGATGTCCCACAAAACCTGCTGTAAGGTTGCTTCAGCTCCCAGTTCTCCCTGAAAGCTTCTAGAGCTGCAAGGGGATTCAGTTTTGTTTGGTGAGGGATTACAGGAGGGTACAGAATTGCCCAAAAGCTGGATCAGCTCCATGTCCCCTTCTGAGAGTTGCAGCAGCCCTGTGTTCAGTGCATGTCATAGCACAAGATCTAATGTCTAATCTCTATCAAAGTGGGTCTTCCGCTTCACACTTTTTGAAAATTTAGAGATGCACTCTTATCAGAGTGACAGACTCTCCTAACCAAAATGTGCAGATAGATAAGAAGAAATTAGAAACCTCTGTTTTCTCTATTGACATGAATAAACCCAGCAGCCTGCAGGCCTTTTGCAGGATGTGTTAAGAGGCAAATGGGCAGAGTAAGAGAGATTAGCCCAAATCAGGAAATTACATTCAAAATTGAATTACTGAAATACGAAGCTTATTGAAAGGCAGGCAAATAGGTTCTGATATTTGCACAGTTTGGTGACATTTCTGTATGTTTCTGCACTGCAGGGTCCAGAGATTAGTCTGCTGGAGTCCTTATTGCAAGGCTTTCTGCTTTGCCTTCTTCCAGCATTTTGTGCCTGTGCTGTTCCAAGCTTTGCCTCTGAACTGTCTCCTGCTGGAGGCCAATCTCGAGGCAGGCACGAAGGACTGACCTTGTGGTTTTACCTTGGAGTAAAGCTGGAGATCTTTGTGTCCCCTGTTTGCGCCTCGGCAGAGCAGAGCTGTGTCAGGCGCCGCCAGTTGACAGCGCAGCTCCTCCTGCAGGGAGACAGGCCCTGAGACACAAATAACCCTGGCGTGATCCGAGCAGACGTTGCACAACCTGTGCCACATGGTTCACTCGGTGCACCTCCATCGGTCCTTGTGGAAGCCCTGTTCTTTTGATTTGGGGCCTCTCCTGCCCTGGCTTTATTACAGGTTGCAGGATTGAGTCAGAGGAGCAAGTTAAGCCCTGCGACAGAGAAAGCCTGGGGCAGCCACCAGCACGGCTGGGTGCTGGGGCATGGCTGGGTGTTTGGGTATGGTTGGGTGTTTGGGTATGGCTGGGTGTTTGGGTATGGTTGGGTGTTAGGGCATGGCTGGGTGTTGGGGCATGGCTGGGTGCTGGGGCATGGCTGGGTGTTGGGGCATGGCTGGGTGTTTGGGTATGGTTGGGTGTTTGGGTATGGCTGGGTGTTTGGGTATGGTTGGGTGTTTGGGTATGGCTGGGTGTTTGGGTATGGCTGGGTGTTGGGGCACGGCTGGGTGTTGGGGCACGGCTGGGTGTTGGGGCATGGCTGGGTGTTGGGGCATGGCTGGGTGTTTGGGTATGGTTGGGTGTTGGGGCATGGCTGGGTGTTGGGGCATGGCTGGGTGTTTGGGTATGGTTGGGTGTTGGGGCACAGCTGGGTGTTGGGGCAAGACAGCAAATTATGATCCCAGCATTGTAATGTGGGTGCTAATGGTGTCAGCAAGTAGTTTGGGATTGGCTGGTACCTGTTCACTGGGTGAGCTATGCCCAGGCTGTGGCATGCCATGCTCTTCTTATCTTCAGAAGCCTTGGGAATTAACATGGAAGATGAATGGAGCATCATTGCTCATGTGTTGTGCCAATGTCCCAGGGTTTCCTCCTGCCCGGGCTTCCAGATGCTGGTTTTCCAGATGGAGATGAAGGGTTTTTCAGTCTCCACGTTTTCATTGCTCAGACTGAGTTTGAGAAAAGAAACTATCTGCCTCTGGGCTGTGGCTCTGAGGTGGTCTCCTCTTTGCCAAAGCAAATTTGGTTGCATTTGTGTTGATGTGTTGGCTGGCTAAGTCTCTGGAAGGTCTGTAGGAGCAGATTCCCCCTGATCAGTGCAATGTGTCTCAGCCATCAGCCAGAGCCAGAAGGGAGAAGGAGAGAGAGGGAGCAGGGAGAAGTGACTCAGGCACTCCATTTAGCCTGCTGGCATTTCCAGCTTTGGTGTGAAATGAGATTTATTTCTTTGTTTTTGGAGAAAAGCACCAAGAGAAGGAATGGAGGACTAGGACTTCAGAAGAAGACAGGGCTGTCCCATGGTATTTCTGTGCCTGGCACAGTGATTCAGGCATATCCTGATTCCAATATATGTTGGCAAAATCCATCCAGTCCTAAAGGTGCTCTCGCCTTTCCTGCTTCCTGTCCAAAATGTGGTTCTTCAAGAGGAAAAAAGAGACAAAACAAAAGATTGAATTCTTGAGACACAAAGGTGTGAGTTGCAGTGTGGGCATGGGGCACAGTAATGGGGCTGGCAGCAGTGCTCAGACATGCCAACGGCCACCAAATGAGCTGGCAGCTCCATGGCACCAAAACAAGAGGAAGAAAGCCTGGAGGTAGGAGATGTTTCAGCCCCATGACATGGCAGGCTCAGCTGCCTTCTCCTCAGTAGCCCTGAAGTGAGTTGTTAAGGAAACAGATTTCAAGTTTGCCATTTCCAAGGAGTTACTGCAAACAGCTGTGATGGAAGAGACAGATAAAGGATGTGCAGGAAACGTCCCTGTCTTGCGTAGAGGACACACCATGGTCCTCACTGGAGCATCTCTGTTTGCCTCCAACTGACCCAGTTGCTCATGGCACTGATGGGGTAGCAGCCAGTGACACTTGTCCAGTCTTATTTATCGACAGGGCTAAGCAGAGAGCTGCTGAATTCTATTTTGAGGAGGCAAATAAAGCACAATATCCACTTCATCTCTCCACTTGGCCTTTAGTTGAAACTTCAATAGGTTTTAAGAACCTCTTGCAGTTCGAATTATTTTTTGTGGCTTAATGAGGGGTTGAAAAATGGATTTTCAGGCCCACTTCCACATCATTGGTGCTTACAGGAACATCTGGCTTTTGATTTTCTCCAGAAACTAGGGCTTAGCTGAAGCTCTGCATTTACAAACTGGGTGGTGGGCACAGCTCAGGAGCTCCTCTGCCCTGTCCCTGGCACCTAGCCTCAAGCATTGCACAACGTGGTTTTATGCAGCTTTACCAAAGGGTTACCAAGACGTGCAACCCAACCATGGAGGCAGAAGTGATGAAAGAACTTCCTTCACGCCTCCCTACCCCAGCCACCAAGCCACTGTCACCAAGACCAGCCTCCCTATCACTTGCAGATCCATCCCAAAGAGATTGAAATCAAAAAGATGTGGCCTGATCCTGTACTTGGACAGACTGTGTGTGGCAAAATTCAAAGGCTTTCATGCAGCCAAAGCCCATGGGGGAAGGCATTGGTGATGCAGGAGGCACTGTGGTCATGGCAGTGGAGATGCCACAACAACCCATGGGAAGGCAAGTGGGTCTGCCTCTGGGAAGTGGGTACCCAGGAAGATACATTTTTACTACTAAAACCACCAGAAGTAGCTAGTTAATGAATTTACACCCATTTGTGTTTGCTCTTTTTGACTGGTGACTTGATTTCCTTTTCAGCTGGAATGGAGCCAGGTTGTAAAAATGAGTCCAGGTCCACCCCTGACAGCATGGCTTCTCCTTCACACCCACTCATTTAAAATACCTTTTGTTATCTACATGTATTTTAATTTTTAAGCACAAGGATTTGGCAGGGAATCTCAGGAATCTCTTTGCTCAGTGACTGTTGTTTAGTCTAGAGGTGGTGAGTGTTTGACCACGGGGATGCCAGGAATGCACCCGGCCTTCCTGCTCCTTTTATGCTTGGCTGGGGTGTCCCCACTTGTGGGATTCCTTGGTGGAGAGACCTTGGCAGAATGAAAGGCTTTTCACCTTGAGAACTGATGAGCAGTGATGAGCTATTGCTGGGGCAGATGACTGAGGACCAAAGGAGATGGGCAAGTCCATCACCAGCCCTTGAGTTCTCATGTGTGCCAAGATGGGTTTGTATCACCTCTAACCATAGCATGTGCCTTAACCTTTAATAATTTGCAAATATAAATAATAAATCTGTGAGAAGATATTTAGTACTTGTTAAAAAAATATTTTTCCCCCTCTTTGGTCATCCTTTGTGAAAGTGGTGTTAAACATGAGGTGGCTACATTATCTAGGGCAGAAGTTGCTCCAGGGAACCCTGCTCTGCCTTGGGTGCCATGAGCAGCTTTAAGATGCCTGGGTCCAGACATGTTAATGAGTGAAGTTCTCAGAGGTTTGAGTATTTCCACCTGGCCTGCAGGGCTTGAACTTCTCTTTGACAGCATCAAATCTACCATTGCTTCTGGAACTACAGGCTGGAGCTGGGCTATGTGTAAGAGGTGCCCTTTGCAGTTGAAGACCAAGTCTTTGCATGAAGAGTTGTTTCCTGCTGGGAATTTCCAGGGTATCTAGGACCAAAAAAAGTTAATTTCTCAGTTTTGGGGGTACAGGGCTGAGTCTGACAGAGCCCACGAGGTGCCAGTTCACTCTTGTTCCATGGAAGCAAACCCAGCATTTTCATTTTGCCCTCATTTTAGAGTTGGGGGTTTTGCTTACACAGTTGAGTACAGCTGACAGAGGAAAAGCAGAACATTTGGCTTTCAAAACCTCTCAAGAAATCAGACAAAAAAATCCATAGGAAAGACAGGAATAGTAAATGAGCCACGTTTATCTCTTAAAAAAGTGGGAGAAAGAGGCATTTCCTGCCTGTGAAATTTTACCAGAAAATTAGATGCTGAAGAGTGTTATTTGGAAGAAAGTGTTGCTACATGGCTATTGAACACAGCTTTAATAATAAATTGTGGTGAAGACAGAACTGCTTAATATCCTTTGAAGGAAATAGGAGCTCTTTGTGTGGCAAGGAACCATTTACTTTGGATAATATCATTAAAAAAAAAGTTTTTGACTACAATGAAAAGTCTGGAGAGTGGGGGAATGGGATTTTCCTTCACAAGTAAAAGTTTATTTTCTATTACAGAGTATGTGGGTAGTGAATTCCTCTGTCTTCCCTTTCTTTATTATTCTCTATTATGCCTCCTGCCCTTTTGCTGTGAAACTTTGAGGTTTCCTTTTTCAATATTGATATTTAATGCTGCCCTAATTGAAAGGGGCTAGCACCATTAATCTCTCTTGTCAGTGCTGGTGAGAAGAGGTTAACAAGCCCATTGGAAGTTGTATTTTTCTCCCCTCCCTGAGGAATTGGCTTTAAGACCTTCACAGGGAAGTATTTAATGTGTTTTCATTAAGTCAGGTTTTCTTTTTCCTATTTCAGTTTTGCTTTTAGACCTCACTTCATTCTCAGCATTGACTTTCTTGGGTTGGTGGAGTCAGTGCCTGTGCAGAAGACAGGCAGGGTGGAGAGCTGGGTGCAGAAGCTTGCAGTGATCCTTTCATTGCTGCTTTTCTGATCAGTGCACTTAGCAAGAAACCATCAAGGTTTCTTAAAAGTGGCAACTGCTCCAGCACCAGGCAGTTCAGTATTTACTGTGGATAATTGCTTCAGAATAAGAAAGTAGATTTAAGCTTGTGCTTAATGTTACAGATGCCCTGGATGTTTTGCTGCATCAAAACTCAGTTCTGGAGATGTCTCCCAGCATTGCTCCAAACCAGTCTGTTTTTTCCCCCTCAATTATTCTTAAAACTTGGCTTTTGAGTCAAGTGCTTGTGGGATTGTCCATGTGGAAGACTGCAGGGAGAGCTCTCAAATGAGCTTTAGCTTGAAGGCTTAGAGACCAGGAAGACACTGGTGATTGTTTACACAAAAAACTCATTACTTTTTGGATGCTGGGGAGCAGGTGCACGATCCCATCTGTTGATCAAGTAGGACTGGAAACCTTTTGCAGAAGGAGCCACGTTTAGACTTCATGCTTTGTATGGTGGCTCACTGGGGCTTCTTGCAAATCCCAGGGAGTTGCAGTGAACCCACTGCACCCAATGCTCAGGCCCCAACTGATTTGTGCCTTGGGATTGAGCCTCGTGCTGTTATTTTGGTGTCTGAGACACCTGGAGCTTCTGCACAGGTTGAACGAAGATGCCTGGTGTCTGCCATGGGTTGCTGTTGTGCTTTGGCCTGCCTCTGAGTTGGGGACTTTACTTAGTCACCTGTTTTTATCAGATTTGCAGTCTCCAAAAGCTCCAATTCTCTGTCAGATGGGGCTGAAATCAGCCACTAGGGACACAGACTGTCAAATACACACGTGGTGATTTTCTTCAGGAAACAAAGCTAAAAATAACAGTGATTCATACAAACACTGTGGAAAATACTGGTTTTCTGGTGGATGGAACAGGTAACATCCAATTTTGTTTGTTTTTAAGCTGCCTCCACATTTTGAGCTCCTGTGTGGATGACTTTCTCTGCAAACTGCAATTTAATACAGCAGCATCTTTCAAAGCCCATGTCTGCCGTGGTAAACCGGGGGACTTTATTTTGACAGCAAGATACTTGCTTGGCAGTTGTTATTGAAGAGGACTGATTTGGGGACATCAATTTATTTTTTTTTTCCTTAAAAAAACCCCCACAGTGCTCTAAGTGTCAGGGTTCGTTTGCCTTTGGGGAGAAACTCGTTCAAGCATGTGTGACCTGGACCCACTCTGCAGAGTGGTGCTGACCACTGCTCCATGCTTCTGGTTGCAATGTCCAGGATTGCTAATCCTTCCTGCAGTACTGACCCCAGGAGGCTTGGACAGACAAGCATTTTGCATGTTGTAACAAACGGAGTGCAGAAACTTGGCCTGATCCAACTGAGAGGCATGAAAATTGCCTGATCACAGCCTGATACTTTGATGAAACAACCACAGGGTGAGCCGTGGTGTGTAGGGAACCTCTTTCCCCCTCCACTCATCCCACAGGAGCTCTTGGTGCTGCAGGTGCAAGTCCCATCCTTGGCAATTCCCATTTGCAATCCCTTCTCCTGGTGCCATCCCTGTTTTATTCTTGCTACTGTTGTTGCTGTCTTCTTTCTTGAAAAGAAAACCCCACAGAACATTAAACTGTGTCTGTGTCTTGGCAGCTCCGATACGTGAACAGATTGTGCTTCAAAAAAATGGCAAAGTTTCAAAATATTGTATTCTGTGAAGAAGAGACAAGGAAAATAAACTCCCCAAAGTGCAGATTTTATTTCACCAGAGGCGGAAGGCTTTTAATATTTATTGGGGTTTGGCATTTTGCTACCTAGTTCTTCTGCTGACACCACTTGTGAACCATGGTAAGATTAAATGCTGCACAACCTGTTCTGGTTCATGCTCAAATGAGGTTAATTTCCAGGAGGTTTGTATTCACCCTCCCAGAGCTGCCTGGGAGCAAGTTCCTGAGGTTCAGGTACAGCACATGGCATTGTGCAAGAAATCCACAGAGGAAAAAAAAAAAGAAAAAAGTAAAGAACAGAGCAAATTTGTGCTTGTTTCTCTTTTGGTTTTGGTTGGGTGAATGTGATAGCAGTGGCGTGGATGGTTGATGTGTAGAGGTATGTCAGGAGGCAGCTGGTGAGTGTTAATGGGAAGAGTTCAGTTCTGGAGCTAAAGAGGCAGTTCCTGCCTCCACGGGCAAGTCAGTGAATTTCTTTTTTGATTCCCCTGTGCAAAACAAGGATGAAGATCCTGCTTTTCTTGTGCCTGTGGTTGTGTTTGCTTGAACTGTGAGAGGATGCAGGCATGTTGCTGGAGGCAGAGAAGTCACTGGGATGGCAGACTTCGAAGCTGCCAGAGAAAAAGGGGTTTTGTTTGCCTGCACTGCAAGACCTGTATTTTTGAGATTCCTTTTTTAGCTAAAACATGACAACATCAACACCACGGTTACCCACTTAGCATCCTGTTGGATGCAGTGAGCACTTGGCACAGCCTGGGCAAGAAATGGTATCTAGAGCTGCTCACCCAGCAGGGCATGCTTCTGAGTTGTGTCTTCTAGAGACCTTTATAGTACAACTAAGAAAAGTAGAAGGAAAGGGGTCAAAGACCAGCTCTGCTAACTGTAGGAATTCCTCCACTTTTTTTCACAATGATTTTTACTTCCTTACAGACCAGCTTTTACCTCTTGGGAAAACTGAGAGCTATTCTTCATGCTTCTGAGTGACCTTGCTTCTTTTATTTTGCCTCTTCTGTCCTAGACTGGAAGATTCTTGGAGCAGAGAATTGGCTTTCTTTTTTTTTTTTTTTTTTTTTTTCCCTTTTGTAAATTTGCAGCTCTGTAGATTTCTAATAACAATACCAAGTGTGCACAGTGGTTTGCAATAAATGGTGTCAGCTGGGTTGTCCTTGCCCATCCTGGAATGACTCTTTGCCAAAAGGAGCAAGCATGATCCTGTTTTTTGGATCAGACAAAGGGGAAAAATAAAATAAAATATTGTTAATCTGAATTGACTAATTGCTTCTAGAAGATAATTTTCAGTTCTGGGTGCCTGAACTTTGATCTAGCACCCCTCCAGCACTGGGATGCACAGACATTCATTGACATGAGTTGGTGTCAAGAGGAGAAACAAACTCAAACATGTAGTGAAGTTTGAAAGAGAGTGTTGGGAAGAGAGTAAAACTCATGCTTAAAAGAAGGACAGTAATTGATATAAATTCTTAGGTTAAAAATGGTTAATGCCTAAATTAGATGCTTGTGCTGTTTTTGGGGACCAGGGATTTTATTACACAGCCAAACAGCCAGATGTTTACCTTGGGGTTTTGGTGACATGACTTATGTTTTCAGGTTGTTTTATCCATGAATTCAAAGCCCCGTGCTGAAATGTGCCTGTATATGTTTAGTCATAAAAAGGTTCTTGTATTTCTCTAGTCTGCCTGGCTCTTGTGTCTGCTGGCTTGGACCCCCTTTACAGGAGAGCCTGCATTTGAACTACTTCAGAGCTTGAGCTTCATCCAGCTCAGAAAAGCTTGGCTGGTCAGTGTGAACAGAAACAAATGGCTTTGAAGCCTGAAAACTGAATTCTGCTTTATTTTTGCTGGGTTTGCACAACTTTAATGACTGAGAGGTGAAACAGCTACTTAAATAGGATCAGAATCTGGTTTTGGACGTTCAGATTCAAGTTTAAAAGTTATGTATCTGGAATGGTTTAAAATCTAAGAAACATTTCAAGGATTGGGTAGGGCTGACGAAGGAGAAATACCTTTCACTTTGCATTTTCACATGGCCTGCCTTTGCCAGAGCTCTTGCCTGTTTTCAGTACCAAGTTGGCAGCCAAATCTCGCAGGTCTAAATGAAGCATTACTGAACAAAGGCACTTTATGTTTTGAACTCTGTGCCCTGAGTCTACACCACCAGCCTGGCTGGGCATTTATGTTAAATAAGGTCAACAAATATAGACAAGCTGTGTTTTGCAAATTAAAACAAAACAAAATAACAACAACAAAAAGCCTTGCTTTCATTCTGGCTCTTTCTTGTTTCACAGGCAAGAAGCGAAACCCTGGGCTGAAAATTCCTAAAGAAGCATTTGAGCAACCACAGACAAGCTCCACGTAAGTCTGCAAACACTGAGGCAGAATAAAAAGAAAACCACGAGCCCCAGCTGCCTTCTAGCCTTCCCTAGTGCCTGCACTGGCACAGCCAGGGGCTGGGCAGCACCCGGGGCTCATGCTTGCAGGTCTGGGATAAGGGGCACCCTTCACCAGAAACAGGAGCAGGATGCCTAGATAAATTCTGGCACCATTAGGGAGGATAATAATTTAACAGCCCTCCTGTTTCTCTTGTAGTTCCAGGTACAGCTAGGGGGTTTCAGCCCATCACCCTCTACCCATCACTGCCTGTGGTACATGTCTCATGCTGCTTAATGGTGTGCCCAGCAAAAGGGAAAAACCAGCATGGGCACCCAGTGTTAACCAAGGTGGCACTTCTGCCTCCCAGTTTGAGTAACATGGATTTGGTCAAGGCATAAAAGTGCATCCCTTTCCCTACAAACTCAGCCTTGCAAAAGAACACGCTATGTTTTAAGGCATTTGTGCAATTCCAGCCTGCTTGTTTTTCTTTGCCTCCTTGAGGATTGACTTTTATGAGCCTGTTAACCCGTCCTGTGTGACTTGGGTAATCATTTACAGTGGGTTTAGGCTTTTGTGCCTGTCTAATCCATTTTTCACACAGGCTGGCAGAGGCTTGGTGCTTGCCACCTGGTTTGCCTTTCACAGTTTCTTTCTCTGGTTTCCTGCATGGGAAAGTTGGATGTGAGAAATGCCAACTCCAGCATCTTCCTTCCTGACCCCTTTTTGGGGTGACTTTGTGGATCTTGGCTGTATCTGTTGATCCTGCAAAGCTAGGAGGCTGGTTAGGTTGCTCAGGGCTGCGAGGGCTGCTGGCCTGAGGGTGTGAGGGGTTGGCCTGGGGCCACTGGGGGTTGTATTGACTCATTGAGGGAAATTGAACTTTGTAAGAAACATTTCAAAAGTTTTCCCTTTTCTTTCCTGCAGGCCACCCAGGGATCTAGACTCCAAAGCATGCATCTCTATTGGCGAGGAGGTAAGACTAGGAGTTATGGTGACAAGAAGACCTCTGGGGACAGGTGACCATCATGGGCTAGCTGCTTATGGTCCTGGCTGCTCATCCAGGCAGGCTGCTCATGAGATTGCTTAAATTCAGCCCCTCAAAAAAGGGCATCCTAAGTATTCCCCTTTGCTAATACTGAAGGCTATCTCATCAGGAGTCTAACTCAGGGTAGATCTTCCTGTCCTGGAAGCAAATCCTTCTGACAGCATGGAAACCAGTCCATCTGATGTAAGAAAATAGCAGGGAAAAAAACCAAACCAAACCAAAACCCAAGGACAGCTATTTTGATATCAGAAAATGGCACAGCAGCGTTCATAAAAGCACTTTAAAGCTGGCCAATAAATTTATGAGGTGCAAAAGATAGGCCTCAGTGTCAGCGAGTTAATTTATGAAGTGAAATGCTAACCCAATAGTGTTTTATAATGTCTGTCTTTGGAAGCTTCTCTTGAATTTTGGATTTTCTATTTTCCCTGGCATGGAGCAGGCACTGGGAGGTGGAGATGCCTCTAGAGCAAAATGGTGCAGCACTGAGGCAGAGAAAATGCCTGCTGGTAGAACAAGCACCTGCTCCAAGAAAACGATTTCTCCCCTGCAGTCCCAGTGATGAGGAAAAGCTCAAGTGCTCCAAAAAGGCTCCATGCAGGAAAGCAGAGCCTATGTTGGATGGTGCAAAGAGAAATGCACTTGTAAAACCCAGAGCTCAGTCTTTCTTACAGATACGTGGCTGTCTTGGAGGGGCTGACATGCCGTGGCTTGCATTTCCCATAAAACTGCTGCCTGTTTGTCCAGCCAAGTTCTTATAAGATGTGCTCCCTCTTCCACCAGCTTTTCTACACTCACCCTGGTCCCTAGGGAAAGACACTTTCATAGAATCATAGTGGTTTGAGTTGGAAGGGACCTTAAAGATCATCTAGATCCACGCTGCCCCCCCCAACATGGGCAGGGACACCTCCCACTAGACCAGGTTGCTCAGAGCCCCATCCAACCTGCCCTTGAACACCTCCAGGGATGGGGCAGCTACAACTTCCCTGGGCAACCTGCTTAGTGTCTCACCACCCTCACACCAAAGAATTTCCTCCTTTCTTCTTTCCCTCCTCTTCCTTTAAACTCTGCTGCTAAATTTAAGAACGGCCGTGAGAGAGTCAAAGTGCTTTTTAGGACAGGATCCAGTTGAACACTAGGAGCAGTGTCGGGCAGCCCGAGATGCTTAAATCTCTGCCTTTACACAAAAACATTAGTCAGGGCTCCTTTTGCAGGCAATGCAGCTGTGAGTGAATGACCAGGAGCTCAAGTGCACAGTGACACAGTGTATGGGCCCTGCCTGCCCTGGCATCCCCAGTCAACACATTTCACTCTGGAGGTTTTGTTTTTTTTTTCTGCTTTGCCAGCAAAAAACGGGGTGGGATTATGCACTGTGAATCAGTTCATTATAACCTGCTTCTTTGATTGACTGATGTGGTTGTGCATTCAGCAAACAGAATGACTAGTTTTAGTAGCAAAGGCATATTTAAAACATCCAAAACTAATAATAAGCAAAAAAAATAGAGCTGCTGCACAATATCATGGCAGAAAGGAGAAGGGCAGGTTAGAATGCAGGGCCCCAAACAAAGTCATCCTTTGTGTAAGGCCAGGAGAAAGAGATCTGGAATGCTTGACAAAATAAATCCTCCCTGGTTTAAAAATGGGGCACACTCAGCTGGTAACTGGCCCATCTACAGGTCTGGAGAAATAAGCTTTTACAGGCCTTAAAAAAACCTGGAGATATTACCACGATTGTTTGTGGGAGGGCGAGGATGGAAGGGGAAAAAATAAATAAGTAAAGGACTGAAGGTGATTCCTAAGGGAGAAGCTGCCATGATGTTTTCCATCCCAGCCTTTAGAGGGTGGAGAAGCTGAAATTGCTGGCAGGGACACTTAGGTGCAGGTGGTCGGCAGGGAGACCATCCATCCCACTGAAGGAAGGGTCCTTCCTGCGCCCACCCTGCTCGGGATGCTCCTCAACACAGGCTCCCTGCTCATGCCTTTACATGGCACATCTGCTCCAGAGCTCTGCTAATTACTGCACAGTTAATCCTCCTGACAGCCCCTGAGGACCATGATTTTGTTTCTAGCCTCGTGAACACATATAAGGAGGGGGATGCACAGAGGTGAATTTAGGTGCCAAGCGGGGCTGGGTTTTAGGGGCATTTCACTCCCTGCCCAGCACATGTGCTCAGCAGCTGCCTTTGTGCTGATGGTTTTTTCCCCTGCAGAACTTTGAGGTGAAAGCTGACGACCTGGAGCCCATCTCTGAGCTGGGACGAGGTGCATATGGGGTGGTGGAGAAGATGCGGCACATGCCAAGCGGGCAGATCATGGCAGTGAAGGTAGAGTGAGCCTCCCGAGGTGCTTTCCCTCTGCCTCGTTGTGTGTGGACCCCTCTGTGCTCTCCCTCATCTCTACCCTCCCTTGTTCTGACACGTGCCTCCACTGGGGCAACTGTTTGAAAAGTGCTGATGTTCAACGTGTTTCCAGCACTGTGGTGCATACAAACGTGTTGTCTATGTCTGCCATCTGATCTGTGAAGAAAAGCTGAGAGAGCTGGGGCTGTTCAGCCTGGAGAAAAGGAGGCTGAGGGGGGATCTCATCAGTGCTTATAAATATCTGCAGGGGGTGTCAGGAGGATGGGGCCAGACTCTTCTCAGTGGTGTCCAGTGGCAGGACAAGGGGCAACGGGGACAAACTGGAACACAGGAGGTTTAGCTTGAATATAAGAGAACACTTGTTTACTCTGAGGGTACCAGAGCCCTGGGACAGGCTGCCCAGGGAGGTTGTGAAGTCTCCACCCCTGGAGACATTCCAAACCCACCTGGATGTGTTCCTGTGGGATCTGCTCTAGGGGATCTTGCTCTAGCAGGGGGTTGGACTAGATGATCTCCAAAGGTCCCTTCCAACTCCCAGCATTCTGGGATTCTGTGATATTTGCCATCATTTTTTGAATATACTTATTTTTTTCTACTGTAGATATACCCTCATCATCAGGGCTCTGCACGCTAATTGTAAAGAAGAGTGGACTGTAGATTTAATTGTATAAGATAATTTTCTTCAGCTGGGACTTTTTTTAGTCTCTTTGGAGTCTCTCTTCCATGTTTGTTGGGATTTTCACGTTTTGTCAGCTACAGTGGGATCTTAATTCATGACAGGCTTGTAGATGCTATTATGAAAACTTTTCATACCAACAGCTTAGATTCATAAGCTTCAGCTTAGGGAAATAGTCATGGGAAAATTTGTATTTTGGGAAGGACCAATTTTTGCTCAGCTGAATTTTAGCTCAAGTTTCCTTTCAGAAGAAGAAAAATACTTGACAAAGCTGCAAAGCTGGCAGCTATGAGCAAACAGATGGAAAATTCTTAGCTCCTCAGTTGTGGACAGACTTTGCTGTGGACATTGGGATGTGTGTCAGGACCTGTGTGCTCTGCATTTTGTCATCTTGTTTGTTTGGTGTTCACCAAACTGCAAAAGACCTCTCTGAGTATGATGGAAGAGCTGAAGAGGGTATGGAAGGAACATTCAGGGTGTTATTTGTATCTGTGAGACCGAACAGTTTAATTCTATCACGTTACTGACCTCCAGTGGCTCTGGCCAAGGAGCCTGGAATATGTGTGTGACCTGTGTTGGACTGTGTCATGCCTCTTTGTGGTGCTTCCCAGCTGAGGTTGTTCAAGTATTTCACATAAATGGTATCTATTCCCTGGCAGACAGGGGAACATCTCCAAGGCCATGGGGAGCACATGGGCTCTGGCTGCAGGGCTGGAGCCCTCTCTCATGACCAAAGTCTGCAGATGTAAATAGATGTCCACTGCAGCTCCAAATGTCATGGGTTTCCACCAGACTGGAATTTGATTTCCTTCTCCTTTCCCCTCTCCCAAGCCACAGTGACTTTTGGCTGTTGCCAAAAGAGTGGCATTTGCAGGGAAGACCAAAATCACCTGCAGTTTGGGCTGAGGTGAGGAAGCCCTTTCAGCCACCGTTGCCCTCTGCTGCACAGGGGTGCTCCTGCCATGGGTGCTCCTACCATGGGTGCTGTGCTTGTGACAGTGGCTATGACACTATGACAGAGAGAGATGATAAAAGGGTGACAGAAAGAGGTATGATAAAAGGGTAAAGACATGATGTCAGGGAGCACAGATATGGCTGTGGCAAGTCCCCTGCAGCAGCAGCAGCAGTGTGGAATGGACGTGCTGACAGCCAATGCTAAATTGTTGTGTCTTCCAGCGGATCCGAGCCACGGTGAACAGTCAGGAGCAGAAGAGGTTATTGATGGATCTGGATATCTCCATGAGGACAGTAGATTGCCCCTTCACCGTCACCTTTTACGGGGCACTTTTCCGAGAGGTATGGCATCCTGGAGATCAGCTGCACTGCCCCTGGGAGACTGGTTCTCTCCTAGCTCTGAATTCCCATGCCTAGTCTCCCTCCAAGTGCCAGGGGTTTATTCTTCATCTAGACATGGAGACTTGGTATAATATGGATTTGCTCAGTCTCAGCCTAAGGACCTGTGACTTACAAGTTACTTCTTGGCAAGGAAGGAGAAATGCTGTCCCATGCAAGGAGAAGCCAAGGGCAGCCAATCCTTAATGCCAGGAATGCGCCGAGATGTTGGTGCTTGATGGTGGGTTTGAGTGGTGTGGACAACTGACTCACAGCCTGATCTGTTGGTGTTAAAATTGTCCTGACTTGCAATGAGAAAGCCACATGCAGGAAAACTGTGGAAAGCTCTGAAGAGCAAGATTTATTGAAGAGGTTTACGCAGCTTTGCAGAGCTGAACTTTTCCTGGCTGAGCATTTGCAGTGACCTGAGCATGTAGGGAACATCAGTCCCAGTAACTTTCAGGACTCCTAAATCACTGGGCCTCTGCTTTGGGAAAAGACAGTAAAAAATGCATCCTTAATGGTAGTGCACAGCACTTCATTCCAGCTGGGGAGGAGGGAAAGAGAAATCCCAGTACAGTTTTATTGGATGATTTCTAAAAGACAGGGAAGAGGCAAACAGGCCAGCAAAAGGCAAGTACCAAAGAAGACCTTGCACATGAAATGAAGGGAAAAGATTCTTCTTTCCAGTAGGCAGATATTTACTTTCTTTATCCTGCAGGGAGATGTGTGGATTTGCATGGAGCTGATGGATACCTCACTGGACAAGTTCTACAAACACGTCATTGATAAGGGCCTGACGATTCCTGAGGACATCTTAGGAAAAATAGCTGTCTCTGTGAGTATTAGCAGGGTGAGGAGGGAAGGGAAAGGGTGTCTTTACGTTCGACTCGATGATTTATGGTTGGACTCGATCTTAAAGGTCTTTTCCAACCAGAACAGTTCTGTGATTCTGTAAACCAAGTACTACATGGTGCAGTCTCCCTGCTGTATTTGCACTGGGAAGAGCATGGTCCATAGGTCAGCCCCCATGAGCATTTCTAGCTGGCTTCCAGTATCTCGTCTGGGGTGATGTTATTTACAAGACATAAATTCTCCAAAATTACGTGGGGAGATCCCTGGGTACCCACTGTCACTTTGGGCTGCTGTGAGGGCACAGGACTCATGGGAGATGTAGGTCTTACCTCCAAGGAGCTCTGGTGAGGACGGGAGGGATGAAGCCAAGATACCATTTCCTTCTCATCATGGTGCTGCCAGCTGTGATTCACTCTCAATTTGTTGTTTCAGATCGTAAAAGCACTAGAACACCTACACAGTAAGCTCTCCGTGATCCACAGAGGTAAGTGCCAGGCACACAGCCATGGCCATGCTGGTGTCTGTCTGCCCTGCACCATGTGTTCTCAGCCTCACAAGGGCTGGCCAGGTGCAGGGCTCCCAAAATACCTGCCATAAAATGGGTCTTTGACAGCAAAAATATTCCCCAGCATCTCATGACTAGCAAAACCCCGTCAGAGAAGGTGGCTGCTGGTTTGCTCTTTAAAAACAACATGCTGCTCCCAGCATTTCCCCGAGGTGGAGGAGAAGTGAGCTCCAGCCTGATTGTTCTGGCAGAGAAAGGGCTGTTTCCCCCTGGGTTGCCTTTCCCTAATGGACAGTCAAAATCCGTGCTCTGCTTCAAGACCTCTGCAAAATTTAAACAGATTTTTCCTTCTGACCTTGGTAGGCTTTGGATCAGCCTTTGTGAAGGCTTCTCCCCTGGCCTGAAAGCTCCATGTCGACATGCAGGGAGAGGTATCTCCATGCCAGCGTGTTGCCTCATGCAGTGACCTAACCATCCTCATCCCCTTCCGTGAGCTTCCCTCAGCACTGGTGGGGTAGGATAGTTTGACAGCTAACATAGCCTCAAGTGGAGTCACAAATACCCTCCTTAAACTCCTCTGACATTTTCCCCTCTAGAACATCTCAAAGATGCCATGAACACACTTGGAAAGAAATAAATTTGCAGTGTTGCTGCTTGACACCTTTATTTTTAAAGGGTCATTTTCAATTTGTCATGAGGAGATAAAAAACCCTCTCTGGAGTGTGTGGCTGCCAGGGAAAGGAGCATCTGAAGCAAGCAGAGTTCAGCTCGAGCAGGCGGTCACATTTTGTGCATCCTGCATGTGGCTGGGGGTTGAGTTTCTGCCTTCAGTATCATTTACAGTAGGTGGAAAATGCTGCTCAGCTTCTGGATTTCTGTTTACTGGTTTGATTTCTACTGAAAATTATTTTACTTCAGCACAGTAACAGATGGATGAGGATCTCAGATACCTGAACCTTTTGATTAAAAAATGCTGATGAAAGAGCAGATGTTAACAAACTGTAAACCACCCCATTCTAATAAGCAGAACTCAAAAGGAGCTTCTGGCCTCTTTTGGATGGTGTTTCAGCTCTTCTATTTAATAGTTTATCACATGTAGACAGAGGACCTTGTTATAGGAGAGACCTCTTATTTCTGGGTGACAATGGGGAAAAGTTTGCTCCCTTTTGAGGATCAGTGCTGGGACAAGAGAAGACAGGGTAGCCTGTGCTACCTGTGCTGTGCTGAGATTTTATCTGGGATTAGTCTCCCCGGGAGTGATTGTCTGCTGTGCAGGAGAGCACCTCTGTGCTCTTGTGGGTATCACTTACTAGCTTCTTTCTGTGCCTTACTTTCCCTTTCTAATGGTAATTAAAACTGCTTTCATAAGCATGATGCAAGTGTGAATGCACTGAGGATTATAAAGCCATGATGGGAAGCAGATAAATCTGGCAATAATAAATAGATGAGACACTGGCCTCATTTCCATAAGGTGTGGAGCACCCACACGCCTGCTGCTACTCACATTGCCTTCAAGCTTGGTATCCTTAAAATTAGAGGCCATTTCTGAAATCTTGATCCTTGTCTTAGTTTACTGCTCCCTCCTTCCCCTGCAATCCCTGCTCCTCCTCACCCTTTCCTGCCCACCCCTCATCCTTTCTCTCTGGGTTTTTCCTTTTGCTGGCATGAGACTAGATCCTGCTGGGAGCTTGCCAGAGTTCCAGCCATGTGCAGACATCCTCTGGAGATGCCCCCAGCCCTGCTGAGCTGCTCCCCTGTGAGATCTCTGGTGGCTGTGGCCATTCCTTATGCAGTGGGATAGGACAGTTACATGCAGGGTTACCTCCCAGTCCCCTAAATCAGAGTGGGGAGTCTGCAAGGGAAGGACCACTTGCAGGACACATGACAAGACCATGAGACACTCACCTGAACTTGCAGTAGCTGCAGCCAGCCGGGTTTTTGGGGTGTACAAAGCGCAGGGGTTTGCACGGGCACCTTTGGTGCCCTCTGCTGATAGGAAGCTCTTTGGCATTTTTTTTTTTTTTTTTTGACAGTGACTGTGGTATGTGTTCCTTCTTGCAGATGTAAAGCCCTCTAACGTGTTGATCAATACACAGGGGCAGGTGAAAATGTGCGATTTTGGAATTAGCGGTTACCTCGTTGACTCGGTTGCTAAAACCATGGATGCAGGATGCAAACCCTACATGGCTGTAAGTTGAGCTGCGGAGAAGCTGCATGTGAAAGCTGCTGCAGGACAGCCAGAGGAACATGAGCCTTGGCATCAGGTCATCCTAAAGGGAGAAGGAGCAGCCTCCAGAATGTGTCCTGGGAACTCATTTTGGGAGATGTATCCCTGGAGTCACTTGTAAAGGGGCAGAGAGGGGAGACAGGTCTCCTGGGTCAGACCAGATCTCCTGGGCACAGCTTCCAGCTGCCTTATCACCTCCCTGTGACCTTAGGGAAGGCTCTGTAATTACTCTGTGTTGCATTTTTGCCATTTGCCCTGTGGGGACAATAGTACTTTCCATCTGGGAGGAAAAACAGTCCTCAGGGATTGGATCCCTCAGACTCCTCCTGGAGCTGCTTCTCAGGAGCATTTCACAGGGTGAGAATAGTCCTGGAGAACTGAGATTTGTCACCCCCTGCGTGCCAGATGTGCTGGGTCAGCTCCACCACCCCAATACCTGGTGCAGATACCATCTGCTTCTGGTGATCCATTTCATTACCTGCCCTTACTGGCAAGGATGTGGGACCAGATGATGTGTCCCCATGACAACCAAGGGAATGAGCTAGTGGCATGGGCTAAGTGGTCCATGAAAGACCTATCTGATGCCGGTGAGCCCTGGGTGCAGGTATTGCACTGGGGCCATTGCTGTTCCTCAACCTCCTTTATCTTTGTTCACAGCCTGAAAGAATTAACCCGGAGCTGAACCAGAAGGGGTACAGTGTCAAATCTGATATCTGGAGCCTGGGGATCACAATGGTAGGAGACCTGGGGGCTTGCAGTGATGCCAGGAGGGTTGAGTGTGCTCGTAGATTTGGTTTTTCTCCCCATACATATCTCCACTGACACTGGTGGCACTGGTTCCTTGGGAAGGTGGTGGGGTGGGAATGGGAATACATCTCTGGGGTATCAGGAAGCATAGCACAGGGTTGAAGGCAAGGAGGATGGAGTTTCTTTGTCACCTCCTTGCTGCCTTTGGACGTGTTGGTGGCGTGCCACTCTGGTGGGGACAACCCCTCTGCGGTGGCCGTGGGCTGCCGGGAGATGGCAGCATGGGCTAAGGCGAGGGCATCCAGTGCTACACGTCTGTCGCCTTGGAGCAGGTTGGATTTCAAGCACAAAAAAAGATTCCCAGCACTTAGCAATTAACGAAGTCTCCCTCAGAAGAAGAGGGATGGCTGATGTCTCCCACGTAGTGTTTAGGGGGAATCCATCTGCTTGAAAAGACATTTTATAGTGCAGTTACCTTTTGCAAGAATGAGGTTGTCTTTAACTTCTGACCTTTCCCAAGTGACGTCTAACACGATGGCAATGTGGAGGCTGCTGGGTCTCCTCAGGCCTTGTCCTTTTGCTGAGGGAGGTTTAGTAGGACATTGTGGCCAGGTGGGGTGAGGAAATGCCACATATTTGTGTGAGGCCTAAAAAACCACTCCCCCAGGTGGGCACACAGGAATCCAAAATCTGTGGGGTGGGAGGATGAGCTGTGAGGCATCCTTCCCCGATGTCTGAGCTGCAGGCTCTGTCTCCCCAGATCGAGCTGGCCATCCTGCGCTTTCCCTACGACTCCTGGGGGACGCCCTTCCAGCAGCTCAAGCAGGTGGTTGAGGAGCCGTCTCCACAGCTCCCGGCAGAGAAGTTCTCGGCAGAGTTCGTCGATTTTACCTCGCAATGGTAAAATACCCTCTTGGCCTCACTCGCCCTGACCCTGCTCACCTCCGCCACACTGTGGGTAGGCCGAGGAGGGCAGACCCCGGTGGCTTGCTGTGTCCCTGTCCCCACAGGCGTCTCTCTGGTTTACAACTCACATTTCTGACAAAAGTTGCCCCTCAGGGGAAGGAACGGGCCATCATGGCCTCACTGCGCTGTGAGGGCCAGGCTGGGGCCTGGGGCTGTGAGGGCAACACACACCCTTTGCCAGAGCACTGGTGATGGCGGCTGTGGGGGTCTTCTCACCTGAGGTGGTGAGGCTCGGCACATGCAGGAGGAAGAGATTTAGGATACTTTCTCACCCAGTTGTCCCCATTTCAGCAGGACAGGGTGTCCGTGGCTGTGCCAGCAGCACCAGCAGGTGCAGGCAGGCAGGTCTGCCGGCCCCTCATGGCCTCGGGGCTGGCACGCGGTGGGGAAGGGGAGCAGGACATGGAATGGCTGCGTCTTCCTGCCTCCCCCTCCTGGAGAGACACGGCTCTGAGGGCAGGGGCGAGACAGAGATCACCCTGCAGTGGCCCCGGTCGGCAGCCGTCCCACTGCCGGGGCCTTTCCAGCTGCTGTGCTGCTTTCCATGGGACTTGTAGCTGGAAGCAGCAGGAGAGTTTGGCTGTGGTGTAGGAAAAGGGCTGGAGCAGATGCGCTCTGCCTGGGGGTTGTGAGAGCTGCAGCAAAGCACAGGCTCTCCCAGCACCCGAGGAGACTCACAGCTGCCCTCATCGTATGGTTCAAAGAGAGCTGGCAGCGGCCCCGCGGCTCCTGACTGCTTCTCCCTCCAGCTTCCCTGGAAACCGCCTGGGAGGCGTTTTTATTTTCCAGGCGCTGCAGTGCCATCCACGGCTTGCCAAGTTGGCAGGTGGATGGTGGGTTTGTGTGGTAGCCAAGAAAGGACAGCAGATCGACAAATACAGAAATGTGAGACTGTTCCCGAGCTGCCAGCATCAGGACCTGGAGCCCAGCTGGCTCTGCTGTGACCCAGGAAGGGGATTATCGGCCACTTCTGCCCAGGGACTTTAAGTACTGACATTCAGATTCTTTGGACTCATGTTCAAACATGTTTTTGAGGTCCCTATGATTCAGTTGCATGCCTCTCTACTGACCCATGCTGGGGAATACCTGCCTATGCCCACACTGCTCTGTGTCTGTCAGAGGTGGGAGCGGGCTTGGAAAAACCCTCTCACAAAATGCCCACTGTTTTTACAAGGCCCACGCTGAGCTTTTGGACCAGCTGCCTTTCTCCCATGCTGCTGGCTCACTACTTGTTATTGCAAAGTTGCCTGTTTGTGCCAGGCAGGCTGTTGTTCCCCACTCAATACTTTGCTTTTGCAAGCATGATATCTCGCAGATATCACTGCAGGCTGATTTAGGAGTAAGATATCCACAGCTATTCATGATGGTTGCAGTGAGACGAATGTCCCCACTGAGCAGCATTCGTGTCTTGAAAGCTCATCCTTCGGGGAGCACATGGCAGTTCCTCTCTTTGCAAATCCTATTCCCTAGGATTGCTGAAGATCTCTCAATGACAGTGGAGTGGCAGGGATTTGGAAAAGTGAGCTTTGGCTGCAGATTGCACCAGTTTTGTGTTGCTGGAGTCTGGCAGTTCTTCTGACACTGAACCAGGTCACATCAGCTCAGCGTATCAAGATTGGCCTGGTTTAGGGCTATCTCAAATTCAAGAGGTTGCAGAGTGAATCACACCATTTGCTGCCTGGACAGCAAAAAGCTCATTACCTGTAGCCACTGCAGGGAAGTTCCTGGGTTGTCTGAGTCGGGATCAGATCCAGATATGGCTCTTCCTGAAAACTTACATTGATGTCAGTAACTTGTCACCAGATTTCCTGGTATCAGTAACCTAGGAACAAGGGTTTTGTTTGCAGAGGGTGTAAATTAAGAGATCTATACCCAAATCTTGCTTCTGGATACTCCTAACCTTCAAATTCATCTTAGCATCTCGGCTTGGGCTGCTTTTGAGCTCAGAGGATGTGACACATCCCATACCTTCAGTTTGGCAACACTGGCACGTATCGTTACTAGGTTCCTCTGTTCATTCACAACATGACACTGAACATGAGCCCGCTACACACAGCAAGCAGGAAATATCTATTCAGTGTGTGTCCTCTGCTTCCTCTGGGCTCCGGCAAATCCCAGCAGAGGAGCAACTTATCATCACTGAGGTTCTCACTTTTGTTTTGCTCAGTGTGACACCTTTTCCCCGCCACCGACGTGTACGTGTGTGAAGATCTTTTCAAGTTGCTCCAAGTGTCTTTCCCCTAAATACACTGTCAGGAAGTGAGTAGAGATTACGTCCTGTCTTTTAAAAGCTATTTTCTGCTGGAGGGGAACCAAAATAACTTCCAGCTACAACCCTCCAGAGCCATCTGTTGTAGGAGAGGAGAAAAAAAGGATGTCCCATGTAACCGTCCCTGCTGATAACAGCATGATGATAAACAAATAGTTGTACACGTGCTTCAGAGCCACTCGGTCACTGCTCCCAGTCAGAGGTTGGAGGCTGTATCTACTCCCTTAGTCATTGGCCTACTGGAAAGGACCCAAAAAACCAGTTGTACCTGGCCCTCAGCAACAGGCAGTGTCTTGACTGGTATTTATGGTGTCTCTGGATCTCTTGTTTGATATTGAGCTCACTGCACTTGTGTGTACCCAGCACTGTGTACCATACCGGGCCTGTGTACAGGTTGTGTTGGCTGTAGGGGTCCTCAAGGTCTAAGCTGTTTGCTTAACATTTGAATTAGGAGTTGAACTTCTTCTACAGGGACTTGAAACCTTGCTTTTGTCATGGTATAATTTTACGGCCTTGCTTATGTTACATAGAGAATTTAACTGTTAAATTTGTTTGTTTGTTTGTTTTTCATTAAAGCTTGAAGAAGAATTCCAAAGAACGGCCAACATACCCAGAGCTTATGGTGAGTGTGCCTGCTTTATGCAGCATAATGGTTCAGAACTGAGCTGAGATGCTGAGAACGAGATGCTGAAGACAGGGTTTCCAATAATGACTGGTGATCTGGGATGCTTAGCATCTCTGTTTTCATAACAGATATGAGAATCATGGCAATGCGGGATCTTGGAGTGTGACTGCATCTGAAATGTCATCCAGTTGCTATTCTAGTCAGGTCAAGGGAGAAAAAATATGTAAAAGCAGTTAACAAATTTGCTAATGGGCAAGGATGAAGCTGTGAAGAGTCAGCGAGGATAAAATCCTCCACTTGGGTTCGTGTGATGGCTTCAAACAGCCAAGTGAAATGGATGCACCACAGATGCTCCACATGGGCTGCAGGAGCTGAGGGGCCTGCTAGGCTTTACTGTCATGGTGCCTTGGACAGGAGACTTTTTGGGCAGAGTAATTCCTGAATGTTAGGGACAGAGACGAGTCTGTGACTAATAATTCTGGTTATTGAATTCCATCTGCTGCTTAGAGACTGTTTGCAGTGAGCATGTCTAGGACAGAGAAACAACTAAGGAAGAAAATGCTGATACAGGCTTACGACAGGGAAATGCAAGGCACTGCAGGGCTTGGAGGTCAGATGAGCTTAAGTGCTTGTGAACTCCCAGCAGTGCAGACACTGGTGTGTACTCAGCCAGACCTCTGGGCTGGAGCTGGCAAGGACAGTGTCTGTGGTGAGATTTTTCTGCTAGGGCTCCATGGCTTTATGGCTTCTCTCACTCCTGACTTTCTGGTATTGATCCTGGTGCTCCTAATAGCTGGGAAAAAGCAGGAGAGCTTAGGAAGTCAGTGTTTCACTCCCATAAGCATCTAGTCCCTTTTTTACTTTCACCTGATTCAGAGCTTGTTAACAGCAGGAAGGTGCCTAACTTTGTTATTTCTGAAGATCCTGACCCAAGTGCTTGCCTGTCCTTGCATGTCCTCCCCTGTCCAGTGCCACTGGCAAGATCTTCTGGATTAAGGGTGGAAACTGCTGCAGGATTTCTTCAGGCATTGCTGTCTCCTTCCCCAGAACCTGCAGGATGTGTGTTATGCCATCCAGGGGCTCTGCCTCATTGCTACCTCTCACTGTCTGCTCAGAGGTGTTTGGACCTCTGTGGTGTGAAGGTGACAGGGTTTAAGGTGCTCTCTAGCTACAAGACATGCTGGAAATCCATGTACCTTTTGAATGTGAGTTGTAAGCAATTAATCATTCCTGTGGCGTTTCATGCTGGGCCCTGTAATCCTATTAGACTATATATATAGATCTGATATACTCACAGTTTGCCCAAATACTGGTTTCAGACAAAGGGAGGCCTGAGGTTTATGCTTTCTTTTTTTTTAACTCTTTTTTAGTTATTGTTATTGAAGAAATACATATATATTTTAAGCAAATTTCTGAAGTTTGCCAAATGGCCTTTTATCAAAAAGGTTCACTGGAGCAGCTCCGTCTGCTGCAGCATTAATACCCATTGGCAAGCAAGTGCATTTCTATTGAATTAGGTTCTTGGATCACCTCTCCAGAGTATCTCAATGCTGTGGTATTTTATGGCTGACATGAATGTTGTGAGGTCCTGTGGTTGAGGGTTGCTGTTTTGTTGGTCTTTTTTAATCCCTCCTCTCTCTCTTATGGCATTAAGTTGCGGTACTGGGTTGAACTTGTCATTTAGACCAAGACTTCTCCCTTGCTTTCCTGTGGAATTGAGGTTTCTCATGGAAAATATGACTCTGTGCTATCCTGAGGATCAGGAAAACTGATATGGATGCTTAATTTCATTTAAAAACCCACTTCCCCAGGTGAAGTGGAGCATGAAACTACTGCAGGTCTCCTCCCTGGTGGTCTGTGCATCGCATGGAGCACATCCTGCCTGGCACGGGGTGTTTTGTGCTATAACCAGGCTGGGTCCTTGCAGAGGGGTTGGGTTCACTGAGAGATGGGGCTAGAGGCCATCGCTGCCCCCATACCACACTTGTGGGTGCTTCCAGGCTGTGGTAGCTCAGCTTTGGGTGCGACTTAGCTGGGATGTGAAAGCAGTGGCATCACACTGGGATAATAACACAGCAGGCTGTTTGAGCCATCTCTCTGAGAGTTATTCAAGACACTTTGATTCCCGTGACTGTCTGACCCAGCGAGACCTTAAATTATGTCTGGATCCTTGCCTCAACCCATTTCAGCTCTGTTTCCCACATAATTGTGCTTCCTCTTCCTTGCTGGAGTGTTTGAGTCTTTTCCTGGCTGCTGGGAGCTGCCTCTTTTTATTCACTGGCTAACTTTCTGCGCAAGCCCACCTTGGAATATCTCTTTGCTCCTCTTCTCCCTCCACTTGGCCACTGGCCACTTCCACAAACGATCATTGAAATAGCCAGTGCTCAGGGATTAAGTTGTGGAGCAGCTTTGAAAAACTCTGGAGACCCCAAATTGTCTTTAAAAATCTGGCTTGAAATGACTGGGTCAGGAATCAAACTGAGCTCCCCCAGTCTGTGTGTGGGACTCACAGCAGTGTTTTGCACAGCGTGGGGGTCATCTACAAGTGCCACAGGGCCCCAGCTGCCTTTTGGTTCTCTCTGACACCCTCTGAATAAATAGAAATGAACTGCCAGGACAGTGGGTATCAAACAGTGTTTGGTGACTTCAGGTGGAAGTTGGCTGATCTCAGCTGATGTGTTGCAGCCCATGGCAGCAAAATCAGTCGCTGGTGCTAGCGAAGAGGGGCTTTGCTATTAGCGGGCATTTCATTGTGTCTTTTTCTCCTTACATGTATTTTTCCATTTGTGCTGAAATGTAGGCAAGATTTTCTGGCAGGATGTCTTCCCATGTTGGTCACGATTAAGTAGTTAAACATACAGCTGTGGATGACTTTCCAGCCAGGATGGCTTTCCTCTTTGCAGTGGTTAGGGATAAAGTAGCCGTCTCCTGCTGCGAGTATGAGCAATTGTGGGGAAGAAATGAGACTCAAAAGTCACCAGAGGGTAAATACACAGATAAAGCAGGAAGCTGAGGGAAAACCCACTGCAGTCAGCCTTCCTGCAAGGTTTTCCTTGCTCCTGTTGGAGCTGCTGCATGGTGGGGTGGGTCTCAGGAGGGACACATCTCCTCCTGGGGCACCGCAGAGCCAGCGTGTGCTGAAGGGCACAGTGTGCTAGAGACAGAGGCAGTGGGTTTAATACCTCCTCTTGCTTCAAGAGCAGTCCAGCTCAGCCAGCCCAGCTGGAGCAGGATTTAGAGGGAATCAAGAGGACAGAACAAATCTGCAGCCATCATGAAGTGGCCCCTCAGACTCCCTGACTTGCCTCAGCTGCAAAACATGTAAAGCCCAATATTATGATACTAGAGACAAAATCTTTTTCACCGTCTTGAAGACTGGCTGAAAGGTTTTAGGTTTGGTCCTCAGTGTGGTGAATAATAAACTTTCTGTTTGTTCTTCTCTCTTTTCTTTCCCAGCAACATCCTTTCTTCACCCTGCACGAATCCAAAGAGACAGACGTCGCCTCTTTTGTCAAACTCATCCTGGGAGACTGAGAACTGGACTTGTAAATGAATTGCCCTTCTGTGGACTGGTGGGTGCAGGGGAGGGGCACGTGGCAGGACTTGTCATGAAAGCACCAACAGAAAGTCGCCGTGTTTTGTTTTGTTTTGTTTTTATTCTGAGAAACCCCCGCCTCGCCGAAGTTTTTAAAAGGGTTCTTTGGTATCCATAGTGACATAGAACGAGCTGGTTAGTGAAATGAATTTTAATAAGGTTGGTAACCTTAAAACAAAAGCAAAACAAAAAAAAAATTTAAAGAGTGATTTACATATTTAATGACCATCAAAGTCCCTCTCTTCCTAACTTCCTCCTCATCCCCCTTTCCTTTCCCCCTGAACCAGAATTTGCTTTGTCATGGTAATAGGTGCTATGGTAGTCATGAAGTTGTATGTAGATTTATATTTTGTCCCTTCCATTATTTTAATATTTATGTTAAGTGCTCGATGGAATAGAATTCTGTTTTATATGAGGATGAATGCGTGGTGACGATGGTGATGCTAAATGAGGCCACAGCAAGCAAGAGTTGTAGGGCTTTGCTGGGAAAAAGGTGTCAAAAGAGCAGAGAAAGAAGAGAAGTGTCTTTGTTGTGGAAAATATTTAATGTGCATCATAAAAAGAATTTATAAACAAGGATCTCAGCTCAGCTACTCGAGCTGCTTTTGCAGTGTGCAAGGCAGCATCACTGTAAGGGAGGGAGGCCCCAGCGTCCTGCAAGGTCACGTCTTCTCCAGACACTGTGCTCTGAGTCTGGCTGGGGTGTCCCAACCAAGCTGTGGTGCCCTCCAGCCTCCCCAGCCCTACATCCCATCAACTCACTTTGCTATATTGGGTGAGTGATGAGGTCTGGAGTGGGAAGACGTTGCTGGGATTAGTGTCTGGGACAGAAGCCCCAGAGGGCAACAGATTGTTGGATAAGTTGCACAAAGACTGGGAGGAGGCCCAGCTGCCTTGTGTCATCTGGGGCTCCCTTGGTCTGGGGCTGTGCTGCTTTGGGCCTAAAAGGGAGTTCCTTTCTCCTTCCACATGGGAAAGGATAACAGTCTGCATGGCATGACATCTGTGAAAAATGGGATAGCTCAGTGCGAGTTTCCAGGGCTCTCGGCGCTGCATCGGCACAATCCCTCTGTGCTTGCCCACAGCCTTTAGGAGTGCAAGCGTGCTCCCTGGAGCCTGTGCTGGCATGAGGTTTGGGCCCTGTCCAGCCCTGGTTGGGATGCTGAAGGCAGCCAGGAGCACTGAGGTCCAGCACGGGCTGCAGGTGTCCCCTGCGAGAGCTGCAGCCTGAGAGACCACACAGAGAAACCACAGCCCACCTGTACTAGGAGCTTGTTGTTGTTAGCCAGGTCTTCAGAGAAAAGCTGCTAGCCAAGGGCAGGAGCATGGGGACTCCTGGGATGGAGGGGAAGGCAGCGGATCATGCTGCTTCTAGGTAACATGGTAGCTGTCTAGAGAAAGGGGGGACAGGGCACTGCAAGGTGTTTCTATGAATCTGGAGCAAGGCCACTGGCTCCAAGTTGACACTGGTTTGACTGAGCCAAACATGCAGAGCTGCCTCGCTCAGCTATGAGGTCCTTTCTCTTGGTCTGTGGCTCCTTCCCCCAGCCCCTTCCCCTGTGTGTGTGGCTGTGCCAGAGCGTGCACATGTGCCTCGTGCACCTCCACATGCTTCCCTTCCCCATCCATTGCTTCTGAGCAGACTCTCAGAGGCAAAGCCCAACTAGATGCATACCTTGCTCACCAATATTTAAGTTGTGCAGGATGTAATTCATCCTGGGATCCAGCCCTTTCTCTCCCAGTTTACTGACTTCAGTCTCTGTTGATGCCAGTTGGGTTTCTGGACGAGCCTGAGCATCTGTCTGGGAAGCAATCCCTTGGAAGCGCTGATGGGGAGGGCAGGAATTAGAGAAGGGATTCCCAAATGGTGGTACCTCTTGTGCTAGACACGTGCTGACCACTTTGAAGAGGTGCACATAGCCACTGCCAGTGCCTGGGCTGCCATTGTCACCACCATGGCCGTGGCTGGCAGTGCCCTCAGAGGTGGCCGTGAACCCCAGAGTAGTGCAGCTCTGCCCTGGGGCCAGCATCGAAAGAGACAGGGGAGCTTGGCTCATGGGGATTTATTGATCCTTGTGCCCCTCAGCTGCAGAGCAGGGGCTTGAGGGGGGTTCACAGGAGTCGGGGTGTGGAGGGTTTCCATGCTGCAAAGAGCTCACGGGTTGTGCAGACTTTGGGGAAGAGGTTCCCCTTCCTCAGCCCACGTTTCAGAAGCCTGCTCGGCCCTTGGTAATGATAAGCTCCATATTCTGCCTTGTGTCCAGGGGAACCTTTCAGGTTACGTTTTGTTGTGGATGAAACACAAGGATGTTTTACTTCTCAGTGTAATTGTAAGATGCCTCGCATGGCTCATAATCTGCCCTCTCATATTCCATGGTGTGTGTGTGTGTTTTCTCTCTCTCACTTTCTCAGAGTCACAGAGCTGTTTTGATTGATTGTCCTCAGCTGCAGCTAAAAGTCCAGCCAGCCAGTTTATAGAGTTGGTTCCAGCATCAATTCTCGCTTTGAAAAACATGACATTTAAAACCACCCTCTGGTTTTCCTACATATGGATCTGATGCTTTTGTTAAAGATTGTTTTTGCCGCTTTTCTCCTGGAATATAAGTCTCATTTGGACACCACATCTCCTTGACCTCAGAACACCTTTATTTCAGTGCCACTGTAATTGACAGGTTGAATTTATGAGATACTGTCAAAGTTCAGTATTAATAGCAGATATTAATGTCACCAGCATTTTCCAATAGAAAATTAATGTCAGCGTTGTCTGCAGCTAGTAACGCTCCCAAATGATTCCTACATGCCTCAACACTACATGCTGAGTGCTTGCTTTTATGCTTTTTGCTCTTGCAGTGCTTGGGCCGTCTAATCCCTTTGTTTTAATGACATTACAATAGAGCATGCAACAAATCACTTCCCTTCCCCCCTGATTCCATGACTTTGTTCCTTTGAAAGTCATTTGCGTCAGCCCAGGGTAAATCTGAATCCGTATGACCAGTGTGAATGAAAACAGTGATCCCAGTGATCACCACTGTGGAAGGTGGAAGTTACAGCAGGAGAGAAATACAGAGGCTGTCTGTCTGTCTGTCTCTTCATCCCTTGTGGCATGTGTGGATGCAAAGCTTGGACTGCCCCAGGATTTTCTTAGAGAGAAGTCTGAGCTGGTGGCTGGGAGGAGAGCTGGGGCTAGGACTGGCTGGGACTCCTGTGTGCTTCAAAGCTCTGAAAACATGCTGGGCTACAATATAAAAATCAGACTCTTTAATTTGATTGTAACCTCTGTGAAGATGAAAAAAGCCTTTGGTCAGTGCTCAGAACTTTGCTTGGCTGTAACATGAGCACAAGGTTGCCTAGGACAGGCATGGTTTCTGGGACATTAAACCTTTCCCAGCAACCATGCCCCCTGAACAGCCCAGGTGTTAAGGCTTAAAGCTGTTCTTCAAAAAGTTCTTTTGTTTTCAGGACCCAGGGCTGTGGGCAGCATGTTAGATTGTCCTGACCTGGGATTTTTAAACTGCAAAAGTAGTAGGTCTTGTGCCATAGATCTGAAACAAACCAAAAACACACCAGGTAGTGGAGAGGACAGAAAAGCTGCTCAGAGCTCAGCACTGAGCTGTGACCTGACCTGCTGCATGAATTGATTCCAGCACAGGTTGCCATGAGCATGGCAGCAAGGGCCTCTCTGCTCTGCCACAGGCAGTGGTTATTAGGCTGTGTGAAAAATGCACAGCCCACCCCTGGGGCAGGCTGTGGGGGACCACCAGGACATGATGTTCCTCCTCTTTTTACCTCCACCATACAGTTCCTGATGTTCCTGCAACCTCCTGGATGCCTGAAGCTTTGCCCTCACTAGAGTCCTCAAAGCATCACTGGCAGGAAAGCTATTTTGTGTCCCCAAGGGTCCAGTGGTCCCCTAAACCCCATTTACTGGTTACTGTTTTTAAATGCCAGGTTTATGCTGCTGCATTGGGTGAAATGCCCATCTTTTCTGGAGTTTTTCCAGGTGTATGAAACTTTACACAGATATCTAAGTACTGTATTTTTGCATTTTTCCTGACTTCTGTCAGGTTTACTGGTGAGGAAGGAGGCATTTCTGACTTCTTAAGGAAGTGGGGACACCATTTCTGGAAGCAGCTGGCCTCCTCTGTGTGATGGAGAAGGCAGTTGGTGGGGTCACTACTCAGAAAAAGCTCTAAAAAAAAGAAATGCAGTTGAGCTCCCAGTTGTTCAGCAGGTCAGAGGGAGGTGGCTGTGTGCCTGTCAGGTCAGCACACCTTGTCTTGGAGGGGCAGCAGAGCAGTGCCTGGTGCTGAGGGCAAAGACACTGGCATGCACGAATTTCTCCATTCTAAGTATTTACCTGCATATTTCCCCTCTTTCCTAGACATTTTGGAAGAGGAAATCCTGCCCGGTCGATGCAGCATTGCTTTAGTGACTGGTCTGATGTAGTTCAGACAAGGTTCCCACCAGCTCCCTTGTTTAATAGACCTCTTTTTTATTAAAAACAAAACCCAAGCTCCTCTCTCAGAAAAGCCAGCCAAGATGCTCTTTTTTTCCCCTCTTCCATCTTGTTCCTCTTAAAGGAACTCTGGGAGCCTGTCTTGGTGCTTTCACTCTTTCACATGCCAAAGATTGCTACATCCCTCTTAGTTAGGCTCCTGCCAAACCAGATCTTATAGTCTCGCCTCAAAAATCATCCACTTCCCTGCTCCTTGGGGTTCCTTTTGTTGCTGTTGCTTTTTCATTGAATTTCCTCATGTTTATTGACATGTCTATTGTTGGGCTTCCTGGCCACATGCAGCTCTCTTTTTCGGCTACAGAGAAAGACAAATAGTTGCCTTCACTGGTCTGCCCCTGCTGCTGGGGAAACACTGCTAGTGATACGATTCCTACAGATGGGGATGGGTCTCATTGAGAGCCAGGGTCACGGAGGGTGTAAACTGGCATTGCTCCATTGGCTTGGCTGGAATAAGGCCAGTTTTGTCCAGCTGAGAATCTGTCCTTAATGTCTAAACAGTTATTACACACTAATAAAGATTAATGATTGTAAATCCCCACGGATTATACATAAAATGGCAAGTTTTACTCATTAATCTTTATTGCCATATTATAGCTGTTTATGTTAGAGGAGTCCTTTCTCTCTGTACTGAACATGCACTTAAGGAAGTGGGGGTTGAGCACGGGGGAGGCGAAGGGTGGACAAAACAGACCAGATGTCCACGTGTTTTACAGTCTGTGTCCTCCCCCCAGGTTAGTTGTTTCCTTGAAAGCCTTTAACCAGCAGCAAAGGATGTATCACAGAGCTTTGTCTGCTCCGCTGGCCTCTGGCTGAGCTATAAAATCCAGATTGTTTCTGGTGAGAAGGGATCAGATCTCCTAATTAATATTTCAGCTCAGCCTTTACTGGAGCAGATGGATAATATGAAATTTGACGTGTGCTCTGGCAGGCCAGAGCTCTGCAGTGCAGTGAGATTCCCTCTCCCAGGCCATGGCTGGAAGAGATGCTTTCTGTGCAGTAGGCAGCTGTGTTGCAGGTCGAAAGGACGCTGCTCCTTCCCATAACCCCACGCCATAAAAGCAGTTGATTTTGTTAAGAAAGAAAGCTGGAAAGGGCTCAGCTGAATCTCAACTTTCATGTGTCTGCAGATGAGTACAGACACAGCTAAGGAGGTGGTGCTGCCCAGTGGCCTGGAGACAGAGGTTTGTGTGCTCTGTACATACATAGGACTCTGAAAGAGTGTAGTAAACTGCAAGGGTGGTTTTAATGGCACAGGGACAAACAGAGTCCTCTGATGGGCAGCTGGTGTCAATCCACTCTGCCAAGGGAAGGCTGGAGTGGATGGGGAAGGCTGGAGCAGAGAGGGTGAAAGAGGCAGCCACAGACTCGATGGAGTACATTGCCTGGGGAGAGCAGCCTGTCTCCCCTTCCTCTTGCCAGGTATTCCTTCAGGCCTGGATTTGTCGGTAATGGTTTTGCTCACAAGTCCCAGATTGCCACTGCATCCCCACTTCCAGCAAGAGAAACAGAATCTAAAACCCAAAAGAAACCCACAGGGAAAAACTGCAAGCAAGCTGATGGCTGTTGCCTGCTGCCTGGCCTTGTGCGTTGCTTCTTCCCCTGCCGAGCTCGGCAGTGAGATACAGAGGTTGGACATAAAAAGATGGGGAAAGCATGGGAAAGGCCTCTGTAGCTGAGAAAGAAGAGGGTAAACATTTTAAGGTGGTCTCTAACTTGCCAAATGGTGGAAATAGCTAATTTACAGGCCACAGGGATAGATGAAGTCTTCAGGGGCCTGCGCAGCCAGCAGTGCTGTTCCACCAGGAACAATTTTGGCTGCGTGACGTTTATTACATGGCTTCCTTTAGTGCATTCCTGGGTTGCTAGAAAGCTCTTTGCCTCCATCGACACCTTATGTCTCAGTCACCTTTACATTTTGCATTTTAGTGTCTGGGATTTTACTAGCAGCCTTTTTTCTAAGCGGTTGGTCAGACCGAAGGCAAGGGAAAGGGGCCTCCAGCCAGCTCTCTGCGGAGCGCCTTGGGAGAGGAAGGAGCTGCCTCTGTTATCCAGTGCTTGCTTAATGGGAAGCCACAGCCAGAGGCTTGCTACCCTGCAGCTATCCAGCCGAAGTGAGAGCTTCTCCTTTTGAGCTTCTCTGCCATTGCATTAAAAATCCCTTCCTGGAAGTGGAGCAGCTCTGGAGTTGCAGCAGTCTGGCTCCAAGGCGGCTCGCCCTTGCTGGCGGCCCGGCTGCAGAATGGGCTGCCTTTCCTTCCTCGAAAGGCTCTTGATTTTCTCCAAACGATGGGGCAAAAGTCCAGTGGCTGTGAGGTACCGTGAGGATAAGCTGGGAAAAGCTTGGAAGCGTCTTAAATGCTCTGGAAATAGAGATGGAAATCTCAAAAGATCAGACGTCTTTCGGCAATTTCCAAAGCTATGTGGTTATAGCCAGACCTGAAAACCCTTCCTAGAAGTTTATTTCAGGGTATTTTGATTTGTTACTTTCGCTTTTGGGCCTGGCTAAATTCAGGAAACTCAGAATAGTGTAATTTTTCAATAAAGACTAAACACACCCCGAGTATTACTGAACCGATCAGGAAAGTTTCTGTTTGGTTTCTCTTACCGGAATAATTCAGGCCAGCTCAGGGTTTATCCTAATTCAGTTTGGTTTTGCCCCAGATAATTGTTATTTTTGAGAAAACAAGAGATCAGACGGTGGTCTTTCCAAAACACTATGACCCGTCACTCAAGGTTACACACCAAATTGTGCCAGAAGGTGGATGGAGAGAAGTGCTACAGTAAGAGGCGGCCAAACAGGCTGGAAAGAGCAGCCTGGCAGCAAGCATGCCCATGGCCTCCAAAAACATAGGTAGATACAGTTTCCCCAGGGGCTGTGTGATGGAGGTATCAGGGTCTGCCACAACTGGGGTTTTTTTTCCCTCTAGTAAAGAACATTCAGCCATCTCAGTGTCCTGGAACAATATGTGAAAGCCTTTAGTATTTCTCAGCTGAGTTGTATGTTTTTTTCCAGGAGGTATGCTGTGAAAAGCCAGGAAGGGCCAGGTGTCCTTCATTTACACAGCCAGAGTGAAGAGATGTAGATTAAGTGCCTCATAAGAGCCAAAAAGGTGTGTTTAAAGATGAATTACAGTCTCTGTCATAGCTGTTAAGTCAGGATCAAATTTTCACCTCTACAGGTGCAGCTGCAGAGCTCTCGGCCATGTTTAGCCCAGATTTATTCATGAGTCTTGCCTAAATATCTAACAGCATGGACTGTGCCATTTGGTTGGCTTCTGGCAGGTTTGGGCTCTACAGGCAGCAAAAAGCCTGTGTTGCCAAAACCAGGATTTGGCTCCAAACATTTCCTATATAACCCAAGTAGGAAGTGAATTTCCAGAGTTCTGCCACCGTTTGATTTCCTTCCTAACTGTGAATTGAGTGGCTTGTGCTTGGTGGCAGCTGCCACTGGGGCTGCTGGAAATAGTCACAACATCCCAACCACTTGGAATTTTGCATTTTTATTTTTTTTTTAATAGCAGTACACTGGGGGGAAGCTGCTAAATGTAGTTTATTGCAAACTGGAATTGTGTTGGAGTAAAACTTGTCACTTCTCATAGAAAAAAAATAACTGCCTAAAAATATCTGAAATCTTCAGTGTAAGGAATTACAGGTTTATTGGCAAAGGTCCATGTTTAGCATCAAAATATATTAAATTTCTAGAGTTTCTGTCTTAAAGTGTGACATCTGCTTGCCTTTTTTTTTTTTTTTTTTTTTAAGATGGTCATAGATTTGTAACAAAGCTGTTTCTACAGACTTTCAGCTAGAAAAAATAAAAAAGTTAAGAGCACAGTGGAAAAGCAACCACTTCTGAGTGGTCTGCTGGTATTGGGGAGGGCACAGGCAGAGCACCCATGTGTTTTGAACATGTTAGAAAAGTGAAGGCTTTCCAACCTGCTGTCATGCAAGTCCTTATTTGATTGTTAGGATCTTTCTTTTTTTTTTTTTACTGTAACATCATTTGTTTTATAACTGTGAAGGTCTCTGCTTTTCCTTACACGTGGAAGGCTGATTATTCCCTCTCATGTTCTTCTTATTTATTATTTATCCATTTCTGGTACTATCCAAAATGTGCTGAAGGTATCTCCCAGCCTGCCCTCGAGCCGTATGGAATCACTGTGGTATCTCCTAACAGCTGGGATGGCAAGTGGCACTAGATGGCTAATTATTATTTTAAATTATATTTATAGTAATTTAGATTTTCTTTTAGTGACCTGGTTTGCTCTAGGCTTAGGGATGGGGATAAGGAATCTTTTTAAAAATCATGTTTTTCAATTTTTCTTTAAACATCTTGGAGGTTTCTAAATAAACCTACTCATTCCATTGTTTTTAATTGGAAAAGCAGCAGCTGGGTCATAATTGTTCCTTCAAGAGGAGATTGACTAGCATCAGGGTTCAGTTGAACTGGTAAAAATGCTTTATGTCACAACAGCATTAATCAAAAATGCACTGGAATTCTGAGGAAAGGATAATTTTCTACCTGAAAAATAAAATCTGGTTTGTGATGAACTTGGTTTGTCCAAGTCTCCTGCCAGGCTTTTCTGTATCAAATTTGCATGGAGTTTTCCTTTGGCCCTTGAACCAGTGAGACTCAGGGTTGCCAGGATTGCTCCAAAGCAGGGATGAGGGCCACCCAGGCACCCTCTGGCCAGGTGTCTGCTCTGGGTCTGGAGGACACGAGTCCTACAGAAGTGATGGACCAGCTAACGAATGGCTGCTTCTTGCTATATAAAAGATGTTGAGGTGAAATCCCATGAGCATGACCTGTGTCAGACAAGCAGGACTGGGGGCTCAGAACCATCAGCTTTTTGTTCTTTTTATTCTCTTTCTCCTCTTTGCAAAGGTGCCTTGCTGCTCCACTGCTTCAACAGCCTCCCCAGCCCTTCTGATAAAGAATGCTGTGGTGCATCTGTTTTCAAACAGCTTGCCTTGGTTTTCTGGTTTGTTTTTTCTTCCTCCAATGTATAAGAAATGTTGGGTAGCAGAATGTGGAATTCATTAGAAGTTCATAAAGCAGGGACCTCAGAAGGATGTGGGTATAAATGCTTTTCAGGCATCTGAGGTGAACTTTAAATGGAGCTTTGGCCCTCATTTTCTTTCTGCTTTTCAAATACCATTTATGAGAAAGTGGAGCTGTCAAAGCCATGCATGAACTTTGCCTTCTTGCAAATAACTTGTCTCCAAGTAAATTGTCAAAATGCACAAGAAACTTGTCTCAAAGTAAATCCAGTAGCTCTACAAAGCTGGAAACGTATGTGCATTAGAATGTGTGAGTGTGAGTGTGTGTGTGTGTGTGTCCACGTGTTGTGCATGGGAGGGTGGAGTGAGTAAGTCTACCATTTTGGAGAGTTAAAAAACACAATGCAAGTGTTTTCAAAAAAGCCAATATAAAATATTTCTTTCTTGGCAAAAGTACATCAGACCATATCTCCCATCCTTCTTTTCATTGCTCCGTGTTTGTTTTTTGTTGCCTTAGTCTTTGCTGGGCTGTTTCCTTTGTGGTGCTCGTTGCTGATTAGCAGCCCAGAACCTCACACGACCCCTCTCGCGGGGAGGCAGCGCGTGGCGGGGGGAGCTCCTGCGAGCACAGACCCTGCAGCTCCTCAGCAAAAGCACTGGTGTTCACATCAACGGGAGGAATGGGAAAGGTAGTGTTAGATGGAGAGACAGGACAAAGCCATATGGGTGATTTTTGATTTTTAGCCTTGTTGAGGGAACTCTGTCCTCATGAGAATCAAAACTTCCCACATCCTAATGCAAGAGCCCGAATCATAGCTTTGGGGGAAGAGAGAGCAAGCTTTGAGAAGGACTCTCCCAGCCTGGGCAAGTTCCTGTGGTATATACTAGTGGTATATTTAAAAGAAATTAACTGTTCCCATCTTTGTGAGATGACACCCAGGTTCTTGCCAGTGCTGGTGAAGGTCCCCCTGGGCTTTGCCACTTTGAGGTAGTGCAGAGAGGGTGGCCAGGAGGCAGTGCCGCCCTGCGCCCTGGTGAACTGTTGCTCCTATTCCCATCTGCAAGCAGGTGAAATTTCATCCGTCAGATATTGCAAAGTTCACAGGGTCCTCCCTGCACTCCAGAGTACTTTGGTGGTTGCCCGGCTGCCGACCTGTACAGCTTCACTTCTGCTCTGTCTGAAACACTTCTCTTAACCTGTGTTGTCTTCATTCATCTCAAAGCCGTTCCTCGTACTATGAAGATGATAAATAGGAGACTGACAGTAGGACCATGTGTGTAATGTTAGATAGGCTTTTATTTAATGTTGTCATTTTAATGAGATGCTTTTAGGATCCGTCTTGTACTGGATTAAGGATATTGGTGGAACAACTGAACTGGTATTCTTTAACCCTGACTGCCCCAGATCCTTTCCCTCCGCCCTTTTCATTAAAAAGAAAAAAGTAGATTGGGAGAATATCTTTAACTCAACAAAAAAAAAAAACCCAAACCCTGCTGGTGGAATAAGGTAATCTTCTTTACTACACTTTGATTTTATTTCTCAGGATATCCAAAGGTTTATCACTGCTGCTGAGAGAAGGGGACAGTACACCTTTTTGAAACTTCAACCACTGTAACCGGTTTCCAGATGTGTGCGTGTGTGTGTGTGTGTGTGTGTGTGTGTGTGTGTGTGTGTGTGTGTTAAACCCAGCACTGTGTGTGCGTGTGTTCTGCTGAATATTGTGTGCATCTATGAAATGCTTCAAACAACTGCCTGGAAGTCAAAACCAACCACCTCTTTCCAGTCATATGTTTGCCGTGACTTTTCATAACCACACTTGAACTAGTGGTCTTGGATTAAATATTCAAAGAGCAGGGCATCTTTATAGCAATGGTATGTCAGTCTAATTAAGAAAAATGTACACAAAAATAAATAAATGAAGTTTAAAAGTATCGTGCTGTCTGTCTACCTGTATTTGCCCAGTGGAAATACTACCAGTTGTGCTTGGTACCACTTGTGCTATTCATATGGAAGGTTTTCAAGGATCATCTTACCCGTAACAGCTTATTGTACATTACCAAAAACCTGGGAATGCTCAAGCTGCTCTACAGAATAATTATCAGTCTTTCTGCCCTTGGTTTTTCTCTCTGCACTTTGGCTAGTGTGGCTGGAGGAGCAGACACATCCACATCCCCTCCAGCCCACATCAAAGGCGCCAGCCCCAGCTCCCATCACGGCTCTGGCAGGGTGCTGGTGTGTCGAGAGGGGCCAGCTTCCTGCCCCCCACCCCAAACTGCAGCTTTCCAGCAGGGATGGGGGGACTCAAGGGGCTGCAAATGGACACAGTCTCTATGCCCAGCACTGTCTGGGGGTGCAGGTCTTAGGGCTGGAAGCCTGGGGGCTTGCTCTGTGCCCTGCACCCATGTGGCTGCAGTGGGTGGTGGGGTTTGTGCAGCCACACAAGGCTGGAAAACAGACATGGGGCTTTGCTCAGCCTTTCACCAGATCCTGGAGCCAACCCTTGATTCCATTGCCAGCCCCATCACTATTATCTGCAATTAAACCTTGTATTTCTTTTAAGGTTAACTATTAGGCTGTGTATTTGTCATGATGCAAAGCCAATTTTCACCCTTAATTTATTAGGCTAAGTCAAATAGCATTTTGCTTGAGTAAAGCATGCTGGTCTGGGTCATACTGAAACATGAATCGCTATTTCCCTCTCTCAAGTAAATAAAATTATGCTGCCATTTATATTAGAATTCAATATATCAGCTCCCTCTGCTGATTCTGCAGTCCCAGTTAAGGCAAAAGCAGTAGTTGCAGAGCTGATGCACTTAGGGACAAACTAAACAAAAATAGCCCAGTTAATATAAAAACCTTTAAGGGCACAGGAAAGGAATCAATGTTTACTGTATGGAAGAACGTGCAGTGGCCAGGGCTGAACCCTTTCAGACTGCAGAGGGAATGTTACCCAGCATCAGTGACGGGAATGCTGGTGATCCAGAGATTGCCATAAAAATGTCTGAGGAGACAAGAGGCACAAAACCATTTCTGGGAATCCTAAGAAAAACAGCTGCCGATGTTTTATCTGCACTGTGGTATGTGCGTGTGTGTGTATGTGTGTTCTGTTTAAAAGGACAACATGAAGAGCCATGCTTTTATTTTACCAAATCAAATTGCTCTTGTATGGTCGGAATATTTATGCATCAGTACTTTTTTATTAGGGCTTTATCTCACTGTAATCAATTCCAAATACAAAACTATTTTTATCGCTGAAATGCAGCAGTAATTTATAAGAGGTAGATGGAACGCACACGAGATGCCAAGAGCAATTTTATAGACCCTCTTTCGTTGTCATCTACAATGCATCAATTCTTGCCTTCAGCCTCCCATCAATTTTAAAACCCCCAAGATGAATAAATAAATAAATAAAAAGGAGTAAGTGTACTGAAGCTGCTGCTAACCCCTAAAATAGTCTAGAGATATGTATGCACCTTTGGGAGAGAATTTGATTGAACACGGCACAATAATGTAAGCTGTGCTGAGCTTTGTAATGCAATTATTTTAGTTGGCAAAATGGCAGGTCCCGTTCCCTCTGTCTCCCTTACCTAGGATATAATATTTCATCTGTGTGCAGAAAACGAAATTGCTAAATAGTGTCCTGCATTATCACAACTAACATCACATCAAAATGAGGAAAAAAAGAAGAAGGAAAGTTTAGGTCCCCACAGCCAAACAGAAACTCCAGCCCTCTTGAAAGACAATATTGGAACATGTTTAGGCGGAAGCATGTCTTTTGTAAATGGTCCTTCTTTGGGTTGCTTTCCCAAAATGGAGTCACTCACACTGCATGTGACTTGCAGGGCCAACATTGGGTTGCCAGTGGGTTTTCAAAAGTTGGAAGGTACCTGTCTTAATACTCTCTGACTGCCACCAAAGGTAAGACTTTCTCAAAGAGAAATGCAAATGAAGCTGAAATGAGGTCCCAAATACCTTCTAGCAGCAGCAGTCTCATGGAATTGAGTTAAAAACAGAATAGCCATTTCCTAGGAGCTGAAGCATTTGGGAGGCAGGGACTCCTGCCTTTTGGTTTTACACTCATGCAAAATGAGGTATTTGGCATTAGGGTTTTTATACTAATAATGGTGGTAAACTTCCTACTAGAAGCTTTCTGAAATCCTCGAAGTAGGAAGAGGTGGTGGCTGAAGTGCACGTGTGAATATATGCACCATTTTGTGGATTGTTTTCTCTTCAGATGGCACACAAGTGATCCTCCAGCAGAGCAATCAGCATTCATGGAGAAATGTCCCTTGTAGAAAGACCTCGGCCACTGAATGTGTCCTTGTTTTCTGTAGATATGGTGCTTGCTGAAACGGGAAAGAGATGATGAGGAAAAAGCAAATGCTGAGGCACAAACAATCTGCAGTCATTAGAGATTATAAAATTGAATTATAAGCCCAAGTTTCTTAAGAATACATTGCACCTAGAGGTGATTTAGTTTACCAGTGTTAAAAGTACAGATGTTTAATTCTACTTCATTTGCTTGCCAAATCCTATTAATATTATGAGAATAATAGCCAAGTTGGAAGTGTTTTCAGTCTTAAAAAAGCATCCCATTTTGATACCCGAGGATTGGTTTTAACATACTCATGTTAATAGGTCTCTCTCAATGTGCTTCTGTTAACTACAGGTATTGAAAGTAAATGGAAGAACGTTACGGAGTGTTAACAAATTATTTATGGCAAACATTACTAAGATACCTTTCTTGTTTGCCTGCCACTTTGAAATTAGAGTGCTTTTGGGAAATAATAATTTAAAAAAATCCCTCTTGAAGGAATCATTACTTAAGCATTTTGCATGCAGATTACTTCAGGCTTCAGCACTGCAACTCTCGGCTAGGTTGGGAGATGAAGGCCAAGATTTGTTGATTGAGATCAGATGGCTGGTGGCGAGAAGGAATCTAGATGACTTAACTGGAGGGATTAAACTCAAGTCTTTTGGCTTCCATTTGGCTGTTTTATAAACTCCACTGCTGGGCCAGCTAGCTGGGCTGTGTTCCCCTCCTTGTGTGTGTGTGATGTTAGCGGGGCGGTTTGTAGTATCAGCCAGGCCATCAGTATTAGCAGTCCAGACATTTTGGGTGAGAAAGGAAAAGGCAGTATAAGTGAAAGCTAAAATTAGTCCCCAAAGCACCCATCCACACACCTCCAGCTCGGTGGCTGACCTCCTGCCCGGCCGAGGGAAGCAGGGCTGAGTGCTCTCCAGCCTGGCCAGCTGCTGGGTTTTTTGGTGGTTGATGGTGTGCAAGATGCCGTTGGGCAGAGCCAGTGTTCCCAACAGCTCCAGCCCCGTTTCCCTGCCCTGCTCAGGGAGAGGCAGGTCTCTGCAGCACCCAAAGCACAGCTGATGTCCTCTGGCTGCACCACGGCCGGCGCTTGGCTGCAGGGTGACGTGCCATTGGACATGCAGGGAGCAGGGGCTGGTTATCAGCAGTTGATATCTGAAGCCTCACCCATGAGACATTCCCCCACGGGAGGAGATGGAGCTCACTTTCTTCTCTCTTTCAGAGCCTTAACCTTTAGTTTTACAATGCTGATTAAAACCAAGAGTGGAAATAAAAAGTCAGAGCTACTCTCTGTTTTCCTTCCCCTCCCTTCCATTATCTTCTTTCTTTTCCATCCATCCTCATTTCACATGCCTCTCAGATTGCGTCCCCCTGGTTTTCCAGTTATTTATTGACCCAGACCTAATTCCTTATTTCCAGAAATGTGTCATGAATCCTGCCTTTGAGTCACTCACTCTTTGCTTTCCAGGCTCACCTCTTAGACCACGTTTTCCTGTAAGAGATAAGGATATAGGGTTTGTGGAGTAATCGCAACAGGATGCCTGGGTTTCATTCATAGATCTGTTGCCACTGGCTCATTATGGAAAATTAGGAGAGTTATTTCACCTTTCAGAGCCTCACCTCCGTGTCACCATCTGTAAAACAAGGCTAATAATTGTTATCTCTTCCTTGCAGGAGAACTGGGGAGCTTTGCTAATGACCATCTGCTAAATGTTCTCAGAGCCTCACATGAACATTTCTACTGAAGTGCAAATTATTATTAGAAACCAGGGATTGTTACTGGATTGATATCAAATCATTGTCGACAGCTTCTCTGCAGGGAAAACTTAGGCTCAGCCAACAAGAACAAGCTGCATGTTTTGAAGTTGTGCAGTTGATTATATTGGCTTTCATCTTCTGGTAAGAGGATCCTCTGCCATCTGAACTCTCTGATCTCTGGGAACACAATTCATCCAATCAATCTGGGAGAAAATAAACCTCCTCAGACAAAAAAATAAAGTATCCACCTGAGATCATAGGACGATGGAAGATGTCAATTAATTCCCAGCGCCCAGTGCTTAACTCTTGTAAAGCCTTTTTCTGCCCCACCAGGCAATGCTTAAGGAACTATATAGTGCATCCATTACACAGCATTGCAAAGAGCTTCCCAGCCTGCCTGGGCTAAATTCTAATTGAAAACATGCAAATATTTTACAATGAAGTTGGTGCCACTGAAGGCTTCTATGGAGTGTCTGAGGGATATGACTTGATCTCGTGGTAGCATCTGGAGATTTGAGGTGCCAGGACAGATCTCGGCTGTGGATCCTTCCCAGCATGAGCCATCCTGGAGTGACAAACTTCTCTGTACCACTCCTGACCTGGTTTATTTCCCCCTAGGTCAGCCTCAAGGTGCCCACCCAGCTGATGGATTTGGTTGCAAACAGAATCTTCAGCCCATGTTGACCACCATATAGACAGACAGAGACTGCCACTGGCTCATCAGCAGTGTGTGTCCCATGTGCCCAAGACCCAAACGAGCTCATTGATAACTTGACAGGGAGCCATTGTCTTAAATGAGCATGGCCTCCCATCTTTGTAGTGTGTGGACTCATCTGTAGTGTTTTCCTTGAGCTAGAAATGGAGAGGGATGATCTCTGGAGGTACAACCCATCACTAGGAATTCAATAGCAACGCTGTCAACAGGGTCAGACAAGCAGACATGGGGCTGGAGATGGGGATAATTACAAAGACTAAGTTTTGAGGACCAGATTGCTCAGGTCTCCCACGACACTAAAACTGATAATACATAAGTGGTGAGGCTTAGCAACAGCCCTGAGTCTGCCACCTCTGATACCATTATGGTCACTGTCTTAGTTTTCTGGCTGTAAGTAAAACAAATGTGTTTTAATGATGCTGTTACTATCCAACAACATCAGCAATGCTGTACTCACAAAACCCTTTCTGAAGCAGTGCTGGGAGGGCTTACAGGGAGGAAAACAGGTGAGTTTGAGTTTTTGGGAGCTGCACAGGGAGTATAAACATCCCTGGTGCAACCATCTGCAGCACACTGGGGACTCTGGGGACAGGACTTGGTTCCCCTGTGCAGTGCAAAGAATATTAAAAATGTAAAAAAATAGCCCAGTAGTTTTTTAATTAAAAAAGGATAATAACATCTTGTGTTCAAATTTTAAAAAGCAATCCTCTACATTTAAAAATATACCTGTAAAATAATATGTGCCTTTTGGCTATTTCCTATAATATGTAACTTTGGTCACATGGCTCTCATTAAGACACCAGAAAATGTCATAAACTAGCATTTATAAGCTCAGCATAGGAAATGTCTGTATTTTTATTTTGAATTTATAATCCCACTCCAAGATTTACTGAAAGATATGAACCTTTATTTGAGGTTTTGGAAATGGAACGATTTCTGAGCAAAACAGTCTTCTTTTGGTAAAAACTCCCATCTGTTCAAATTTTGACATTTTCTTCAAGCAAGTAGGATTATTTTTTTTTGCCTACAAATATTAAAAAAAAAAATCTGGCTAAAAGCACAGGCACTAATACTCCAAAAATGCCATGTTAGGAAATATTAACAGTTTAAGATAAAACTACTTAGAGTGTGGCAGCAGGAACGTCCTCTCAGCCTCGCAGTGCTGCCCTGGATCCCTGCAGGGATTTCACACTGAGGGTGAGGAACCTTGGCTCTGAAAATGGTCAAGAACATTAAAAGCACGGAAGATATCAACCACATCTTTTTAACACTGAAGCTTGACTAACCCTAGCCCAGCTAGTTAATAATTCATGTTGCCCAAGCACATTGTAGTCAGATGGGAACTTGGCTGTTTCCTCCGAGCTCACACCTCTGGACAGAAGTCAAGCTTTAAAATTTGAAATTAAGTGGACTAATTAATTTATACAACGAGAAAAGAGCTGGTGCCCATAATTCCCGAGCAATCTAAGGAGCTGGAAGTGCTCAAGCGGGTTCGATACCAGTCTGCAAGCCTGGTTCCAGCAGCAGCTCTTTTCCAAGCTGGCTGCAGGTGGCAATACATTTATTTATGTTGGTGTCTCGGAGCTCGAGAGCGCTCCCTGAAGCGCCGCGCTGGGATCAGAGGGGAGGATGTTGCTCTCGAAGAAGACATAGCTCAGGAGGGAAATATAATGAGTGTAATTGTAGGGAACGGGTTAGGAAGAGATCAGCTAGGTTTCCTTTCAGTGGGAATGGCTCATTTCTAAAGGCAGCTGCTGTGATTTTTCTGCTTTCCCCTCTCAGCCCCTGCCTGGCCTCTGTGCAGTTATGCTGGGAGCCAGGCAGAGAGGTCATCTGGAAGTGGAGCAGCATCTCCAGGGATGGGCAAAGCTCTGGAACACATCGGGGAATATCTTAGAAGTAGAAAGGATAAAATGAGGCACCTTGAATTCTCCTCCCCTGGGCTCCTTGTCATGTTGTTCTCCTGGGAGGAAGAATGCAGACCTGCAGCTCTCCCTCCTTTCTTAAGGAAGATTAACCAGAGTGAAACTTAGAGGTAGTAAATTATGATCTATGGCATCCCTAAGTGCATTATAGTGCCCTTACAGTGTCCCTCTAGCACCCCCACCTCTCTGTCAGGGTTTTACTAATAACTAAATGCATTCCTAAGGGTTTGGTTTGTGTTTTTTTCCCTGATGTTTTGCTAATCAGTCCTGGTGCTGGGAATTTAATCCTGGGGGATGGGGGGTCACTGGGGGAGGCAGTCTGGCAGAACAGCCTGGGAACATGGGAGAGGAGAAACATCATCACTCTCCACATGGAGAAATGCTTCTGAAAATGGAGCAGCTTTGCCAGGAGGGCAGGGAAAGCTGCAGGAAGGGCTCTGATATTGCACAGAAGCTCAGGTCATAGCAGGGAGCTTGCTTGGCTAGGTCATATGGGGTCTACCTCAAGATGCAAACCACCAGGCTGTGTAAGGCTCAGGCTCCCTCGGTTCTGCAGCATCAGTCCTGCTGCTGGAGGAGTGAGTGGTGCTTTCTGCCTTTTCATAATGGCTCTGAATCTTTAATCCCTATTAAGTGCCTCCTCTGGAAAATAGCCTTTATTTGCTGTGTTGTGGGAACAGGATTATAATGAAATGGTCATAGACAGTAACTGCTTTAAAATAATATTGCATAGTACTCACTGTGCTGTTGCTTAGTTACTTTAAGAACAGGTTGATCAGCCCTGAGTTGATGCCACCATTAATTTACCAAAAGGAGCACACACAAGAGCCAGCCCAAAAAGGCACTTTCTGACAGGTAAGAATGCCCTGTTTTACTGAACAAGCACTGGTGTTTTGATCAAGCCATCCCTGAGGAAACAGCCTGATGACACAAATTCATCTGAATCAAGGCAGCTATGCCAGAGCTGTGCCTGTGGGGCATCACTGCATGTGTAAATATTCATGACTGCATTCACAGCCAGCAGCATGGCCAAGGAGATGCTGTGGCCACCTCATTCCAGCCTCCATCATCCTGGAGTGATGCTCTCCCTCCCATCCCCACCTTCTCTTAGCCCCCTCCATCCCCTGTGAAACCACCAAGCCAAATTTTCGGTGGGTGTGTTGACAGCTGGGGATGGGGACACATCCAGCATAACCCTCTGCCCTCCTCCACCTAAAGGCAGAACTGCCCTGAGCCCTTCTAGCACAGAAACCTACTCATTAGTGCTGAGGGATTAATCAGGGGCTGGGAGCCTGGGTGGTGCCCGGGCAGGACACACCAGCAGCTTCTGACCTTCATTTGGGAGTTTCCAAACTGCAGAACAGGTCGATGGGGTGATGACTGGGCAAACCAGCTACAGACAGCCCAGAATTTTCTTGCAAGGTACTTCTGTTGTTTGTGCTGACACAGGAGGATGGAGGGGACACACTAAGGGGGTGAAGCTGGACCTGCTCCTCACGTGAGTGCTGCTTCTCTGCTCCCATCCCAGCAAGCAGCTCTGCCTGCACTGAGCCTATGAGCAGGGCAAAAGGGCAAATTCAGCAATACCTTTGGCTTATCAGTGACAGAACAAATTGATACCAGACTTTTAAGAGGGTGGGGAAACGTCTCTCTGTAAAAAGAATCTAAATTTACCATCGTGTTAACAATTCTGTAAGACTTTTTGGCAACTCCTAATGGAAATTTCAGGAGCAGATGGAAATATTTGGAAACGTATAGAACACATGAGCCTGCAACATCCATTTTTATTTTCTCATTGGGAGTGTGGAGTGGTTTCATGTTGCCTTTAATATATATTTTTTTTCTTTCTCTCTTCTGGATACTAAGAAAAGCAAGAGAGGAAGCAGGCGATGGATAAAGGCAGGAGGGGTTTCTTTTGGTATTGCTCACTTGATTCCCCTGTGTGGTCTGTGATGGTTTCAAGACAAAACAGCACCAGTGCAAGGTTACCTGGTCCCAGGTAATTTGGGAGCTCAGCAGGAATGGGAAAGCACCTGCTAGCCTGGTTCTGTGAGGGCCAATGAACCAATTAACCTTTTCCAACATAAACTGAGGTGGATAACCTGTATGTACCTCCCAGGCAGCATGTGAGGTTTAATTAAGAAGTGTAAAAAGGCTCTAGGGATTCTTTGATGGAGATAATGTCAAAATATGAAGAATGGTTTTTACTACTCCTGATGGGCAATGCCCAAAGCCACAACCTCCTTAGGAGAGAAAAATCCACGGAGAACATTGAAAAAGTGGATCAAATGTTTCCAGTCCCTATTGCCAACAGAGTAAGAAAAATCTTTGTTTTTTAGGTCCTGTAACTTGTCCTAGAGCATGAAATTCAGTGCAATAGGACAGGAATCAATAACAGTAATACACACTCTTCTATACAAAAGCTGGGGAAAAAAAATAATAGCGCTCAGTTACCAAGTTTCTGGACCACTGCTGATCAGTAATAATCAGGAATGAAGGAATATGCTGTATTTTTCCATCTCCCCAGTGGCTTAGCAGAGCGAGGGCCAATACACTGGCTTCACTGCTGGTCTCTGGTTGATCAGCCACTACAGTGTTTTATGTGGGGAACTCATTTGGAAACTGAGGCATTTTCCAAGGTGTTTACATTGTCCCACTTCCACCGGATCTCAGCAGCTCTTGGAATATCCATACCCAAAGCCTTTAATTAGAAGAGAGACTTCTGGGGCTGATGGTCCCAGCATTTATTGTGCTTGGATGAGGACTGATCTTCTCTTATAGCAACAGCAAGCTAAGCCAGTGCCAGCAGCAGTTCCGACAGTTATCACACCCTTGGCTGGATGCACTTCAGGGTAGTGCAGGCTTTGGAAAACTTTTTTTTTCCCTTGAAGCCCAGGGAAAGGAACCTGGGTGATGACAGAGTGACTTCTCTTGCAACCACTTCAGCAGCTAATGGATAAAAATGAGTCGCAGATCCCTCACAGTCCCCGTACCTCAGCAGCTGCTTCTGTTCCATGGTACCAAATCACCATATGGAGGGGCTGGAAATTGCTGTCTTTTCTGATGGGCTCTGTTGTCAGCCCCTGAAAGCAAATACTCTGCAGTGACAGGGAGCAGCTTGGTGGCATGGTGCGGGGTGGCACAGCAGCCTGCTGTGGTGGGGGCAGCTGTCCCCTCAGCCCTTTGCCCCTCACCCCCCCCTCATACTGACAAACAGTTGGGGGACAGCACTCAGCCCTCTCCCTCTCTGCTTTCACAGTAGGAACTCTTTTTCCATAGTGGGATTAATGCAAGGGAACTGGGTTACATTTTCTTGTATGTTGGCTGGGATACAGGACCACATCTGCCCAGACCTGCAGAAGTCGTTCAGGTCCTAAATCCTCTCAGTTGTATCATTTCCTAGTTTGTTCTGTGGCAAAAAGATAGTGGCCAAAGAGCTTTGCAGACTCGTGCCCAGTGCTGCAGAGCTGCCACCACCCTAGCTCTGGGGACATGTCACTGGTTTGGCCCTGGCACCTTCGCCTTTGCCCTGAGCCAGCAGGTGCTGAGCTGCAGCACCTCCAGGTCACAACTTCTCCCTTGAACCTCTCCCCTCCGTACCTTCTAAAACACCAGGCAAGCATTTGGAGTGATTAACTGTGCACTCTTCCTTCCTAATTGCAATGTGATGCCATGTGTGACATGGAAGCTGTTATGATAATTCCTTTTTTATGGACTAGTAGTGAATAATTGTCTTATAATCCCTCTGTCCCTGATAAATATGCATAATGCAGTTGCTTTGAAGCAGGTTTAAAGCACATGCTCACACAACTTTACCAGAGGCCCTGTACTTCTATTGATCCCACATCAGAAGAAAAAAAAACAAAAAAAATTCCTAACCTCAGTTTTATTCAGAGCAATCAGCAAATGTAAGAACCCAACAGCTGAAATGAAAAAGCTGAATTGTGAATAATATGTCCATTAAACCATCTGATTATTAACATATTTAAAAAAAAAATCCATTTTGTTTGTAAAGCATTTTTCTTCTCTAAAATGCTTGAAGTGAAACCACCTGAAGATAAATCTGAAAACAGCCCAACTTTATTTTAATCACAAGTTCAGGGCACTCAGGCAGGACATTAATAATAATAAGATGACTAAAAGTTCATCCTTTTTATTCAGCTAAGGAGTGCTATTCGTAATGCAGACAAATGTCTTTGCCTGTACCTGTGATTCATGCACTGACGATGATTCCTTCCTTCCCACTGTCCTTCCTCTGAGCTGCTTCATCTTTCTCCCTGTACTTTCTTGCACTCCGTGTTACCAGCCATGACAAGTCCCGTTCAGCACAGTGCTGGGAGGAGAGGCTGTGCACGGCTGGAGCACGGCTGGGGGAGCTCTCCTTTCCTTCAGCAGCAGCATCGAGAAGCTGCTGGTGGAGGAAAATGTCTCCAAGTTACAAGGGAGCCCCGTCAGCTGAGCCAGAGGGGACGATGGGGAAGGAGTGGTGCCAAAACAGAGGCTTGAACCCTCTCAAACTCTACAGGGAAGTTTCAGACCCCTGAGGCCCATGTGAGCTGGACCAGCTCCTGGTTTCTGATGCTTTTGCATTGTCTTGTAGCAAAATCCATTCTCAGAGCTCCAGCCTGTTGCTGTCCCTCCAGCGTGATTTCAGATCTTCAGCCTTTCCCTATCTCCATTTTGCTCTTCTCCCATCAGCATAAATATTGCCGAGCTCCATACCCTCTTTTGTGCCCTATTGAGATTTCAGTACAGATGCCCAAGTGACAATTTTTAAGTCTCTCCATGTGTTGAGACTTTTTTTCCTTGCTAAAAAGTGCTGCTGCTTCTCCCCGCAGCGTGGGGCCAGCTCGGGAGCTGCTCCCCAGCCTGCCTCGAGGCAGAGGGGCAAGTCATGTTTGAAAAAAAGCTAATGAAGAAACAAAACACAAATTCCACAGAAGTGTGGAGAACTTCAACCTGCCAGGGGGATGGATGCAACCCCTTAAACACCCTCCAGGTAGTATGGAAAGATGAGCCTCCCCAGGCTGGGGAAAATGATGCTGGGGGCTGAGTGTTTGACAAAAAACTGGATAGAGTTACACCAAATTGTTTCCTCATCATCAGTCAAAATTGCCCTTTCCTTCCTCCTCCTTCTCTCCCTCCTGAAATACAAGAAGATGAAAAAAAAAGGAGGGGGACAAGAGGAATGAAATTGAGACAGATTAAAAAGTGCTGTTTCTTCTTGGAGAAGCTCTGATGATCTGCTTTCTCCCTGGGACTGTGATGCCTGTGAATCCTGCACGAGGTTATTTGGGAATTGCTGGGAGTGAAAGCCTTGCAGAGGACTTTACATCTGGCCTTTACAGCATTAGACTCTGGAAATACTTGAGGGAAGAAAAGACTGGTTGGCATCTTGAAGTGACATCAGTGATGTGTCTGCTGTACCAGGACAGTGCCATGGCAGGTCTGGCTGCAGATGGCATGGGGCAGGGAAGGGACCAGTCCACAGGAGAGGATGCTCCTTTGGGAGCTCCTAGGATGTTGCACAGCATGACAGACAGACCCTTCCAGGAGCCCCTTCTGCAGTGCTGCAGGAGATCCCAGAGCAATTCAAAGAAAACTAATCCTGGATTTTGATTTGGTGTAACTCCAGCACAACAGAGCAGCCCACTGGCATTCCTACCAAAATCCAGTGGGTTTCATTTCACCAGATTTCCATCTTTTTAAAGAAAGCAGCAAAGAGCAGCAAGATCTTGCAGTTAGGGTGTCTGCACTGGATTTGGGAGATGCTTTTCCAGACACCCCATCCCTCATTTGTGGTCCCTCCCTGCCCAGGTCAGTGCTCTCCTGAGCTGCCTGTGCCCGTTTGCAGGGCTGGCTCTTGGGAGCAGCAATTTCTCTCCCCTGCATTGTTCAGTGCTGAGCCCCAAGGAGCACCACATCTTTCCTTTTAAAGCTGTTCCATTTTATTTATTTATTATTTTAATTTAGCTGACCTCAGCTTTGCTCATCCTGATGCAGTTCAGGACTCCCTGGAGCTGCCCATTCCCACCGGCTCTGGTCCTGCCATGCAGACATGGCCCACATGGAGCTTTCCTACAAAATCTTGGAGCCCAGAAAATAGCATAAAAATGGAAGGAAAGTGATGGCATCCAGTGGGTTGTGAGCAGAAATCACTGTCCTGGCTGAGAGTAAAACCAGTTTACTCAGCTGCCAGGCAGAGGTGGTTTTCAGAGGGTTTTCCCAAGATGCTCCAGAGCTCCAGACATGGCCCTGTGCCCCCACAGACAGACAGACAGACAATGTGCCAGTTGCTCATGGGTCAGGGGAGGGCAGCATGGGGCAGAACTCAGCCAGTGACTCACCAGGACCCCAAAGCCCCATTTTCACATTCCCACTCTGACTCAGTCACTGACCTGGCCCCAGCAGCCCCTTTTTTTGTTTGTTTGTTTTTGGAAAATCTGTGAGCAGATAAAAATTTCCCTAAATTTCTTGGCTTGTTTGATAAACCCCCTTTATTGATTGATTTATTGGTGTTTACTTTGGTGATGGACAGAACCCATTCCTGCCCCAGGCAAGCTGGGGGATTTTTCTTTGCCTTGCTCCAGTGGATGCCTGAGTGCTTCTCTCACAAACACTAACTGGTGTGAAACGAAAAATCCAGCTTCTCCTTCTCTCCCTCATGTGATGGACTCTGGAGAGGGATGATTGTGGCTCTTGTTAATTCATCTAAAGATCTGCATGAATAACTGTGGAAAATATTTGGCATTGCTCAGCCCCAGATATAACATGATTAGATATGTCTCACAATCATGCTTAGTCTAAAATGATAGGCTCTTGCATACCTCGCATACCTCTCACAGCTGGTATATCTAAATTTAGGGGTTTCATCCACTGTGGCAGTGGGATGATGTGGTATTGTTTGAGGGGATGTGGTGGGGACACACAGGTCAACCTGTGGCAGCAACCAATGGCATTTGCTTTTCTCAATTCCTTTGTAAACTCGCAAATGAGTTTCCAGGGCCTGTGTGGGTGCTGTGCACTCCTCCAGCTGTCCAGCGTGGCACAGGGATGGGTCCCTGGCTCTGGAGTCCTCATGCTCATCCCAGGCTTGGGCAGCACCTGCCCCATGGCCCTGGGGAAGGAAAAGATCTCTTTCAACTTCTCATTTCCAAAGTAGGCTTTATTTTTCTTTCCACCACCTCTTGACCCTGGACGTGGAAATAAGGGCTGGCTTCCATAGAACTGAGAAAGTTCTCAGCATCTTCTTTCCTTCCTGCAGACATCAAAAGGGGATTGTGGGCTTGATCGCATTTTACATCATGGCTGGTTTTGATCCTTGAAGCACAGGAGACATAAATCTTCTTCCTCTCTCTTTCTCTGTTTGGGTGTCGATTCTTTCCTGTGTTCTGAAGTTTCTCAGGAGAAAATATAAGCAGGTTGATAAGCTGATTATCTGCCTACAGATTTTTACCCTGGTGATCCTTGTCATTCCTGTTCCTTGTATAATGTACTGACAGCATCTGGAAAGAAGTTCTTTGCAAAGAGAAAGGTCCCATCTGCAGAGTGCATGCAGAAGGCAGAGCAGGAGCTCTAACCTGCCAGCGAGCAGACCTGGTTGAGCAAACCCAGGGCTGTGGGGCTGTGGTGGGAGCTGCCTCCAGCACTTTGCTGGTGCTGGTGGTGCCAACCTTCTGGTGTGGCCAGGGAGAGAAGCAGAATGAGGCTCCCAAAATCATCCCCTCCATGGACATCCCTGGGATTAACTGGGGCAGCCCCACTGAAGCTGGGGGTGAAAGCCAAAAAATTGATATTGCTAATCTTACTCCAAGGGAGGGAAGCCAGGAGCCTGGCATCCCATTCCCACAGAGCCTTGCAGCTGCCTGGTTTGGCTGCTGTGCTTCCTCCAACATCCACTGGGTGATGGAGCAGAAATGATGCCCTGGTGTCTTCTCAGGTGAGAAGCACTGGGGCCAAATATATTTTACTCCATGTTTAAAGTGCCTGAAATCTTAAGCCAGGGGCCTGAGGGCTCTCTTTCCCAGAGGGGTCTGCTCATGCCCCTGCCTGACCAGGTCCCTCGTTCAGACCTTCCCTCACATCTCTGCTCTGCCTTGGTGAGACCACCCCTGGAATATGCTATCCAGTTCTGGGCTCCCCAATTCAAGAGAGACAGGCATCACTGGAGAGTCCAACACAGGCTACGAGGATGATTAAGGGACTTGAAAATCTCTCCTATGAAGAAAGGCTGAAAGAACTGGGGCTGTTTAGTCTTGAGAAGAGAAGGCTGAGAGGGGATCTTATTAATGTCTATAAATATCTGAGGGGTGGGTGTCTAGAGGAAGGGGCCAGTCTCTTGTTGGTGGTGCCCACTAATAGGACAAGGACCAATCAGTATAAGCTAGAACATGGGAAGTTCCAGCTTAACATGAGGAGAAACTCCTTTACTGTGAGGGTGACAGAGCACTGGGACAGGCTGCTCAGTAAGATTGTGGAGTCTCCTTCTCTGGGAGATATTCAAAACTCGCCTGGATGTGTTCCTGTGTGACCTGCCCTAGTAGTCCTGCTCTGGCAGGGGCATTGGACTAGATGATCTCTGAAGGTCCCTTCCAACCCCTAGCATTCTGTGATTCTACGATTCTATGATCTCTGATGGAGGCTGAGGGACCCAGAGGGAGGTGAGAAAAAGGGGAAGTACAAAGAGCAAGACTGAGCATGGCCAGATCTGCAAACTGAGCTGTTGTTCAAGCAAATGAGCATTGCCTGCATTGCAGCCAACACCTTCACCTCCCATGTGCCCCTCCTCAACATCCCCACACAACTGCAGTGACACCTTAGATTAGGAAAACATTGATGTATTTGTGCTGCCTTTTTCACCTGCTGGAGGGGCAGCTATGGAAAACTAGATACATTTTCTAGAGAAATTTCTATTTCCCCATGCGCGTGTCTGTGAACCTGCTTTGCAGGCAGGATGGGGCTGTGGATTACTACCTGGAGCTGGGTCTCATCATCCTCACCCTCACAACACCGCCGTGCTGCCCTGTGTGCATGCTCAGCTCGGCATCCAGCCACAGATGTCCAGGGAGGGAGCAGACAAGCTGCACGCAGCAATTCCCCTGGTGCTGCCTGTGCAGGGCTCAGCCTCGGGATCATCCCCCCTGGCTCATTCTCCCTTTTACCCCCGTGCCCGGGGGGCAGGAGCAGGCAGAGCCGGGCACCACCCAGCGCCGACCATTCCCTGGGGGATTTCTGATGAAGCCCGATCACTTGAATAATGAAATTCCAGTGATTTTTCTGCCAGGAGAATGAAAAACAAAACAACAACAAAAAGTGGGAATGGGGGCGGGGGGGTGGGAAGGTCATTCCAGTTTCTTCCTGCTTACACCCCTTGCAGCTTTCGGATACAGGATATCGCTGAATGGCAGCCTCCTCACTGCAATTATTTTTAAGCCACTGATAGCTTTCTATGTGACCTCGCTGTACATGACCAACAGCAGCCAAGAAGCTGTTTTTTTCCGGCCCTTCGACGTCAGATTGCTTCCTTTGACACCTCTGAGAGCCAAAAAATGGGAAGCATTCTCTTCCCAAGGTGACTTTATTTTTATTTTTTTTTTTCCCCTGTGATAGTACCGCTGGGTCTCGCTCTCAGGCTCGGGGGCTGGAGCAGCATGAATGGCACTGCCCTGGGGACACGGCCCCGAGGTGAAAGCTGGAGGTCACTGCTTTGGGGCAAGGGTGCCCAAATTATCCAATCCTTGGGGGGAAAAAAAAAAAAAAGCCTTGGCTGGAGGCAGAGTTAAGGCAACTTCACCTCGATTTAAAGGACTCTAGCAAGCACTTGGAACACTTTTTTTTTTTTTTTCCCTTTTTTTTTTTTCCTTTTCAGGGCAGCTGGGGCTTTCCAGGATATCCCAGCTCACATCTCCATGACCTGTTTACTGTAATCTTAGATTTAGAGCAAGTTTTTCAAGCTCATTCACAACTGAGTGTAAATACCTAAGCCCTACTCTATCACAAGAGGTGCTGAGACACCAGGAAAACACTTAACCCCCTCTTTTGGAAAGCACAGGTAGTCTGAAGCACCCTCACGTGAAAATAATAATAAGAATAAAGGCTCCTGGAGTCTATTTGAGACCCTGTATTGGAGCTAGGGAGGTGATTAAGCAAGTTGCTTACTTTGTGCCTCAGTTTACCTACTTAACCATGGCTTTGCACTGCCTGCATGACTGCTGTGTCCTGCAGCATCAGTGTGGGGTGGATATTTCTATCCACTCCTCAACTGCAAACTGCAAGAGAGGTTTTTAATTAAAAAAACAGATGGAATGGGTTCAGCTGGAGGTGGAAGTGCAGGTCCCAGCTGCATCTTATCTTCTAAGAATTGGGAATACAGTTGGCAATCCCCTAGAAATCAATAGCAAGACCCTGGTCGAAGACCCTCCCAGGGGTAAAGGAGTCTGGACAGCACTACCCTGCACAGCTCTTCAGGGTTGTCATGAGACTGGAAAAAGGGGAAAACACTAGGCTGGGATGTGGTGGGTTCCCATCCCTTGCTCTGCTTTCTCTCTGCTCTGCCTCCAGCACTTCAAAGCAACCAGGCACAAAACCCTGGCTGAGAGGTATCCTTCAAAGCCACTTCTTCCTGCGTCAGTCACCAAGGAGAGGGCACCAGGCTCAGATATGGATTTCTGAGCTTGAAAATGTCAGAAGGAAGTGATGGACTCGGAGGAAATTCTTGCGACGGTCTAGGAGGAAATGGGAGATGTGAAAATACACGATGCATTTTCCTCCCACAAGCTGTGCGCTCTGTTTTTATTATCATAAACCTGGGCCCAGAGGATGTCAGCTTGTTTATTTATTTGTTTAAATGAGGTTTCGCTCCTTGTTCAAACATTCCCATGTTGGCAGCTGCTGCGCTCCCGGCCCATCTCCCACTTCCCATCTCCCCTCCCCTCACCAGGGGACGTGTCGGCCCAGGCAGTGTCCGTGGTTGCTGGGGAGGTGGGAGATGCTGAGGGCAGGGTGGGAGGTGGGTCACCCCAGGGTCCTCCTGGGCGTCACAGGCTGTAGCAAGAGCCCCTTGGGCTGGTGGCACCACCACGTCCTCACGTGTGGCACTGCTATGTCACCTGCGCAGCCTCCCCAGGCTCACAGCTGCTCTCCCTTGGAGTAAAATTAGAAATACCCATCTTTTTGGTTTCTCTCCCTAAGTCAGTGTCTCTGCAGACATGTCTGTTTCCTTGCCACCAGCAGCTAGCAGAGCAGCTCCAGCAAGTATGTGCTGGGGACAGCATCAGTGTCCCATTCTCTGTCATTTTGAAGCATTGTCAGGAATAATTGCTACGGAAAATCGTGCTGCAGCCTCGGGAGCCTCTGTGCACACCTGCAGCTGCTCATGCTGCCTCCCAACAGCCTCCAAGGGCTGGCCAGGGACTGATGACCCGTGGAGGGTGTTGTGGTGTTGGTCACCTTGCCAAATTCTCCTGATACTTGGGGCTGCTGCCCCATAGGTGCCTGGTGAGGCTGAAGGACCCAGATAACCCTGGGTGAGACAGCAGCATCCACTGAGCTCAACCCAGGTCTTGCTTTCACCACCACAGCAATGAGGGGGAGTTTATTTACCACTTTGCAAAATCAGCCAGCCCAGGCCCTTGGCTGGGGCACTTCTTCCCCAGCCAAGGCAGCATTGCCCCACGTGGTGGGGGGGACCCCCTGGCTGAGCCCTGCCTCTCCCAGCGGGGTCACACCAGCAGGAAGCCACGGGAGATGCACCTGGGAGGAGAAGCACTTTGCTGGAGGAAGAAAACAGGATCTAACATATAAACAACATCCTCAATGGCTCAGCAAGTGAGTCGCTCTTTCCAAAGCCTGTTTTTTAGCCATTGTTGCATCCCCCATGGCCCCCCTCCAGCTACAAAGTGCAATTAAGCCAAGATAGTAGGAGCCATTCTTGAAAGGAGGCATCTTGCAATGATACAGCCTTGGATGGACCCAGCAAGAACAAGTATTGCAGAGGTGGAGGGTAAGAATATTTTCTGGCTCTGTTCCAGGGTATGTTTAGGGTTGAAATACCAGGTAGGATGTGATTTCCACCTCCCAGACCCTGAATATTTAGTCCAAAGCTTACTAGGGGCTGCAAGGTACCAGTGAGCAAATGGGACAGAGCAAACTCTTGGGACAAAGCAAAGGTTTTCCCCAGGAGTCACTCATGCTCATCCAGAGAGGTCCATCCACAGGGCTCCCCATGATTATGGTTTTTCTGGCTAACAAACCTTTATTTTGCATCCAAGTGGTAGAACCTCCACATGTTTCTGGAGTGGCTCATTCTATATTCTGGTCTCCATGGTCATTGCACTAAGCAGACCTCCCTGCATAGCCCCTGAATTTTGGCTATAATTTGACTGAAAATGATTTTAATTTAAAAAACACAAACAAACAACTTGTCAATTTGTTTTTCATTACTTATTCCTTCCTTGCCTCCTATAAAGCTTGGATAACTGAGTACAGCATTGCTGGCAGCCAGTGAGTCCAAATTGTTTTGGTATCCCAAAGGGATCCAAGTGGACAGGCTGGGGGGGCTGAGCAGCACAGGCTATTCCTTCACCCCATCTCCCACAGCCCAAGCCCCTCTGGGGTATTATTAGTGCCCCGCTGCCATGATACAACTTGTTCCCATACTTATTTTCTGGTTTGTTTGGATGAGAACAAAGTGTTTTCTTAACCTTGGGAACTGTCTCACTTCGCTGGCTCCCACCAGCCCCATGAGTGGCTGGGCTGTCCTTGTGTATGGAAGAGGTGGATGTCCTCCACTCTTGTACCCTGTAGGTATCAGCATGTGATCCTAGTGTTATTTGCAGTTTTTCTTCTGCCAGGTTATGAGAAGTCCTACAAGATTCCTCCAGCACCACTCCACAACCCACCCAATGCTCCAGTTTTTGCCACGGTCTTTGCGTGGGAGCCTCTCTCCATCACCCTGCAGCTCCTTGGACCATCCTTGGCTTCCTGCTAAGGGCTGAACCCATCTCCTGCCTTGTCCATGTCCACATCATCACCACATCCCTTCAGGTGACTTCAGACAAAAGGTTAATGAGAACCTCTCTCCATCCCTCAGTTGAAATGCTGCTTGTTTTCTGCTTGGAAATACAAACCAATGCTGGTGTCTTCCATTTTTCCTTTTTCCCTTTTCCTCTGTTTTCCTTCCTTTCCCCAGACTTTGCCACGGAAGCCCTGCCACCTCCAAGGAGACCCCCTCCCACCTTGCCCTGGTTCTGGTGTCCCTGTTGGGGAGCAAAGTAGCCCCACTTGCACCCTCCCACCTGCCCATGGGATGCACCCCAGTCCCATCAGCCCATGTGGTGTCCTGGGGGGGCTGGAACACGGGACCTCCCAAAGGGTTAAGCTGCTCCCCAGCACAGGAAACCTGGAGCCAAAGCCAGATTCCCAGGGAGGAAACATGCCGTTTATTGTGGGAGAGAAGGTAAGTGAAGTGTTAACAGCCTTGCCCGAGCAGAGGTCATCGGCATATCCTGCTGCAAACTTCCTGAGTAACCTCACACAAGAAAACAACAACCCCGGGATGGGACGTGGTGGGTTTGTTTTTAACTCTGATTACCTTGGACCTACTTTCTCGCCAGCGTTGGTGGCCGCCCACACACCCGCCTGCCCAGCAGCCAGGACCACCTCGAGCACCTTCTCCTCCCTCCTGCCCCAGTGCCTGGCTCTTGGGGTGTTTTTTTTAATGCTTCTCTTGCGTGACCATTTTTATGCCCTGGACCAGAGCAGGGAGGAGGAGAGGAGGGAAGCACAAGGCAGTGCTGGAGGTTTGATGCTGCTGCTCCCTTTGTGGTCTGCAGCAGGTGGGAGCAGCCCAGAGCAGAGGTCTGTGGAGCCAACAGAAGGGGAATCCACCCCAACTTTCTGTGTTGCCTTTTTTTGGTTCCAGCTCTCAGGACACAGAGCAAAGAGAGCTGGGGGCAACTGCAGGGGCAGCTGCAGGAACAGACTGGCATTTGGGGCAAATTGCCTCATTGCCTTCCCCAGCCTGCAAAGGGAGCCAAAGTGTCTCTGCTGCTTTTCCCAACCCCGGATTCTTACTAAAAGTAAAGTTTCTACAGTAGCTGGGGTTCCTGCAAAGAAAAAAATCCCAAGTTTTAAAGGTAGAAAATGCCTGAGAGGCTATGCCAAAAATGATGTTTAGACAGAAATGACTCAGAAGTTTAAAAACTGAAGTGTGATGCAACTAGTTTTATTTGCACACATGCACAAGAGCAGTGGCAGGTCATGACCAGCATAAGAAATAATTTCATTGCATCCAGCATCGCTGTTGGTTCCTTAGCAAATATTTGGTAGAAAGAGGAGACTCCTAGGAGAGGTGTATCATGAGTTCTTGCTAACCTTCCCAACAGAATTGGGATGAGCATCCTGGGTGAGCTTGGACTTGTGGTTGGGATGCCACCTTGGACACAGCAGGTGCAGAAACTGCTGGGGTGTCCACCTGCCTGTGTCCTCCTGTCCTCCAGAGCCATGTCCTCCTGTCCCCTTGAATTCACCTTTCTTTATATGCCCTTACCTAAGGTGTAAAGTCCAAAGGTTCTGAGGCCCAGGTACCCTTGAAGAGGATGAGAGACTTCCAGGCTCCCTAACAGCTCCGGACACACTGGTGGCCGAGTTCAATGGACTGCCCTGAATTTTAGTCCCTTCTTTTTCCTTTTCTTGGGATTCAGCCAAAAGACCTGTTTCACAGCCACCACCATCAGGCTTCCTGTGCTCAGTATTTGTTTTGCTTTAAAGGGTTTGACAGGAGGAGAACATACATCCAGGGAGGTGGTTTGGAGCTGCTGGAGAGCAGTGCAGCCGTGCGCCCTGGGAGCGCCGCAGGGCTCCAGGGGAGGGCGATCGGTGCCGTGATTAGCCTTCCTAAATTGGAATCTTATGATCTCCAGGGTGGTTACATAAAATGCCAATTAGGATGCGGTCTACATTGTTTCATAGAAATGTTTTTCATTATATTTTGCTGTCAGCAAATGCTGGTGTGAAACCAGTTTTCATCCCTCATATGGCCACCATGAGGAGGTTGGGAAGCTCACTAACACGACTGGAGTCTTCCTTTAGACAGATGTGTTATCTTGTTTACCCAGCATTGATGCAGCATTGTGTCTTTTGGCAGTAGGATGGACACTTTTGTGCTGGAAGGGACAAGCCCAGGGGTCCAGGGGCTGGACCAGGTCCAGGTTCCCACAGGACTCACCAGTGCTGTGTCCTAACAAGTGCACCCAGCGCTTCTGATCTGCTGCAACTGCTGTTTGGTGCCTCTTTGAGTCTTATTTTTCGTACCATTGCTGTGTCGATGAAGTGCTGACTCACAGGATCCCAGAAATGCTGTGCAGAACAGCCACAAGAGACCCCTGTTTGTTAAGTTGTCTGGGATGCTTCCTATTAAATAACAACAAAATGCTGCAATAATAACTTGGCAGCTCTCTGCCTCCGTCACTCTGATGCTCCGTGTGGGTTTGCTTTCCTAAAATTCCTTTAAGAGTCTCGACAAGGTAGGAAGGAAGGCTGCTTCACTCTTGACTTTTGCCTGACTAAGTTCTTGTAATGAGCAACTATCTTGAAGAGGTGGAAAGGATGAGAAATACATCTTTGAATCACGTTAACTGGCAATAGTGTAGGTTATTACACGCTGTATTTCCTGATAAAGCAGGGACAGGTTATGGATTTTGCAGAGCTGTGGTCTTGGCAGGTTTCACCAGATGTGTAGGTATGGGTCAGCAGCAGCTTGTTTCACCTTGTTTCCCCACACACCTCTTGAGGAAGTATTACAGAACGACCTATGTTTAAAAATAAAAAGCAAAAAGCAGGAGAACTACAGCTGGCACACATCTACTTTGCACCCCTGTGATCTTGGTTAACAGCCTTTAGTAATGAAGCATTTTAATTCATACAGGGTGTCAAAGCCTTGAGTAGGTTTGCCTGGGTGTGTCTGTGGACATTCTTTTGTTTTCATTACTTATGAAAGTTGTCTGCTGTCTGCTGAGTTTCCCAGAGCAGCTTTTCTGGCTTGGGTGGCACCAGCTGTCCCTGCTGGAGATCCCTGCATGGCAAAACCTTCACAAAACTTCATTGCTGGGAAATGTCTCCAAAATACTACATTTTTTCCCCCCTGAATTTAGGTTGACTGTCTTATTAGTATTTCCGGAGTATAAGGCATCCTGTTTTGTGTTTTTTTCTCTGCGTGAAAATAAGGCAATAAATCTTTAATAAAGCAGAGAAATCTCCAGGAAACCTACTGCAGGAATAGCTGTAAACCCAGAAGTGATAGTTACAACACCCAAACAAACCTTTCTCCTATTCTGATAAACAGGGACCTCAAGAGATCCTGATTTCACACCTATACATCTGAGATGCCCCATCAACTGAACATCATCTCAGGGTGTTCCTCCCCTGCTGTTGAAGCACTGCCCCATTTGCACCTCACTGAGACACTTCACCTACTGTGGATTTTAAGAGTGTCATTCTGAAATTACTTATTATAGTCTTAAAACTGAGATTCTTTTATAATATAAGTTCATCCAGGTTTCTTTTGCACAGGGAGATTCCAGGCTGAGGTTCTGGCTCTGTAAGCTGCAGAGGTGCAGGAGCAGGATGATAAGGTGCAAGGGATGACAAATCACACAGTTAAGGTTGAGAAGCAATTTCATCAACTGGAAACTGGAGAGGAGATGGAGCATTGCACTTTTATGGCATAATAATGACACTGCGACACGATGCATGGATTAATAGAGCAAATTCCATCTCTATGTGTCCACCCCATTATTTCCAAGACAGGTAAGGGAATATTCCTGTCACTGAGCTAAGTCTTGATAAAAGCATCTCTAACAACAGTGTTGTTCTGGTGACTCTCTGAAGGAAAAATAAACTAGAAGACATTCAGGGAAGATCTACTAGATGACTGGACCATGGAACTCCTCCTTTAACAGCAAAATAGGAGAGGTTGGTTTTGCTCAGCCCTGTACAGTGAAGGCTCAAAATACAGATAAGAACATCAGGATGAACCTGTAAATAGTGGGAGGAGCTGTGAACTATGGGAGAAGGCAAAACTGACCCTGGATGCAGCGGGGAAAGTTTCTAACCATCAGAGCAAGAGGGACTGGAGCAACCTCACAGAACTGTAGAAGAGGCAAATGAGCCAAACATTAAAGGTGGAATTTAATTCCTTTTGCAATGATGTTGTGCAATGGCAAGGAGCATATGGATGCAGTGCCACATGCATGCTTGGCTTTGCAGCTGGCACCGAGACGTTTCAAAAAACAAACACTGTCATTTACTCTGTCCTAAACTAGCAATGAAGTCTGGGCTGCAAGATGGTGAAGGGGAATTTACCACTGATTTAATATGATTAGGATTTTTTTTTCCCCATGAGTTTGTGTCTGTCTTTTTATATTATCTGGAGGGTCAGCGTGGAGTCCTGAGTCAGGAAAACAGCTAACTTAAACCCATCCCTGTTCACAGCAGAAGTCTTTGGTTTGGTTTCAGAGAGATCCATGCATGTGCTTAACATTAAGGCTCTGCTTACAGGCTGTCCTGAATAATATGCTATAGTGTATTTTGAGAACTCATTTTTACTTTTTATTACAATAATAACTTCTACAGTGACATGAATTCCAACACAAAGCCCCGAGAAATAACATACCCTTCCAAATGGTTTTCCCCTTTACACTGTTATTAGAATACATATTAGGAGAGCAGAATATTATAAGACAAAGCACTTTCCAGAAGGCATATTTTTCTCAACCTCACTGCAGCACAGCAGTTACTTTATAGTCAAAGATTAATTATATTACCAAGTCTGCTTCTGCAAACTGTAGTCAAATGGAACATTAAAAGAGAAGGATAGCAGGGACCACTGCTTGGGTATGTCTTCCTGGAGGTGCTGAGCTCCTGGAGCTTAGGTTGGCCTTTCTTTCCCCATTTCCTTTTCAAATTTCATGCTGGTGTTCCTTAAAATGATGTGTTTGAAAAACTGTGCTGCTGTAATTCTGACAGTGTGTTGCATTACTCCAAGAGCAGAGCTACCATGGGTAGTAAGCCTAGGATTGGACTGAATAGCCAGTTGGATGGGATACGGAGATGTCTAACAATTCACTTTGGGCTTTATTGGTAATTAAGCCCTGAAGAGCAACATCAGACACAACACAAATCATGTCCATAAGCCTTGATGGGGAGAAAGGAAAAACCCCAGATGAATCAGTGTAATAAAAATAAGGAAGGTGGAAGACAGCTTAGACTCCACCAAATGAGGTCCATCCCTCTGGTACTTCTCCAGCTTCTGGGAAGCTGGTTGTAGGAGGGGGCAAGTGGTGGCTCCATGTGTGCAGGAGGAGAAGGGAAGGACCATGGGGTCCCTCCTCGTGCACTCTGGCACTCATGTCACAGGCAACTCCTCTTGAACCACGGCAGCTTCTAGATCAAATTTGCTTTATCCATGGTGAAAAGAAGTAGATTCTTTAAGAGTAAGCTAAGAGGAAAAGTCAAACATTTACTTTCAGGCTGATGATTTATCTCAGAGTTACCAGTGCTCTGAGAACCTGAGACACATCCCCTCTGCAGGGAGGAGGTTATAAGCTCCAGCTTACTCACACTCCTCTCTCAGCATCTTGTCTTCAGGGGAGAGGAATGATGACAAGATTTCCACTTAAAATTAAGCTACAGAAGGCAAAACAGAACTCAAACTCAGCTAATTTTATCTGTGGTTTAAAAAAGAAACAACAGCTTAAAAAAAAAGAAGTCAGTAAAAAAAAAACAATGGGAGAAATGAGCAATATCTGCCAAATAAAACCATTCACTCACTCCTCATATTAGTCAGGAAAGAAATAAACTTTCAGAAGGCCACACAGTAAAAAAGCTCCCCAAGTATAGTTAGAAAACAATGAGTCAAGATCCCTGCCTGAGCTCCTCAAACTCCTCTCTATTTTCTTGGGAAACAGCACGTTGCTGCAAAATGGTACCTCTGGCCCCAGGACCTGGAGATGGAAACGGTTATGTAGACAATTTTGTTACTGCAAACTACAGAAGATATGGAGTAATGGAGCCAATGTGCTGCGTGGGTGTGTCATTGTTTGTGTCATAGCTCTGTGTTGCTGCAGTGTTTGGAAACCCACCGTGACTCAGCTCCTCATGTGGTGGCTGAGGACAAGCTGGAGGTGCCTCAAAGTGAGCCCGAGGAGCAGGTGGTGGTTACTGGAGACACAGCTTCTGCCCTTGCTGTCAGACTTGGCTTGTTTTCCCCAAAGTGGGGAAGTTTCTGGGTTGGAAAGAGCAGAGGGGTGATCCACGGAGCATCACTCAGCCCCCAGCATATACTGGAGAGGAGAAAGCAGCGTGCAGCAGAGCAGGGAGGAGGGGATGCAGCTGGACCCCAGGAACGTGCCTGCAAACCGTTCTGCTTTGCAACCCAAACCTCTGGGTCATTTTGCACAGTAAGGGTTTCACACCACCCTGATTCCTCCTGCACCCCTGAGGTGCATTAGAGACCCGACCAGCACCAGGACCACATCACCACTGCTGCCCTCTCCCCTGCCAAGGGTCAGAGGCTTTGAGATGGCCACTCCATGCCAGGGGGGGACCCCGAGGGTGCTCCCGCATTGCTTTGTGATCCATGGTGCCCCAGACTAGATTTCACTTATTTCCATCTCAAAGACCCCATTCTTGAGAGACCTGAGATCTTCATGGCCTTTTGCTTCTTGCTTTATATATTTTGGCATGTGCCTGCTCGTTTTACAGTGGAGCAGCTGTTTGTGCCTCTGCAGACATATTTTGTAGGTGCAACTTAAGCAAAACTTTTGATGTGTTGGGCTTAGAGGTCACCCAAGGAATGTCAGTATTTGTCATCAGGAATACAGGCCAAGTCCTACTCACCTTCCCTGAAAATAACCCCTTTGAAGTCAGGAGAAGCACTCACGAGAGCAAAGGGAAGCATTTGGGCAGTAGAACATAAAGGTCAATTTCAGATCATGGCCTTTAATTCCTTTTTTTTTTTAAAAAAAAAAAAATTATAGTCTCATGAAAGTTTTTCCTCCCTCCTTTCCTCTCCTGAATTTGACACCAAAGTTGGTCAGACAAAAAGTCAGACACACCATAAGCAATGGAAAATTTGTCTGATAGAGTTCAGAGAGCTGTGAAATGTAATTTTTTATACTCAATGTTGAATATAACCTGAGTTTATGCAACTGCATCCTCCAGGGTATTGGAAAGGTGCTGAAAACATAGCAACAAGCAGCTTTGTTTTCTGGGATAAAATTAAAAAGATACTGAGAAATAGAAGAAGCAGAGAAAAAAATCCTCAGAGAAGTTGGCAAAATCTCTGTAAAGACGGTAACAGATGCCCCCAAAGAGGAAATTACAACATGTGGCAGCTGTGTTTTTTTTGGTTAAGCAACTTTTTGTGAAAGTTCAAAGCATCTGGGGAAGGTAACTCGTAACAGGGTGAGACAGATTTATGGAGCCCACGCATGGCAATATGTTTGTATAAAATTAGTAAAAACCCATTATATCCCCAGATGAAGAGATAAATCCGTACGAGTTTGCATTCTTTGAAGAGCAATCATATTTTGACTTTGTAAACTGGAAGAACTGAGTAATTTCTTGGATTAACTGATCACAAGAGTTGTAATCCATAATAAAATTCCTTGCAAGGCTGCCAGGCTTTGTTTCTCAGAGGACTGGGGTAGTGACTTGATTTGACAAGAGCAGAATCCAGCCCAAAATGCAACCCCATTACCCAGATCTAAAGGGTGGATTCCAAAAGATGAGGCGGCTAATCAAAGCCTTCAACATACTTTTTTAATATGGGGAAACTTACTGTTTATGCAAGTTGTTGGATTGATAAATTTGGGAGAAAAGCTTCGCATAAATCTCTGGCATGGGAACTGCCTGGATTCAGCTGGCCAGCCTCCTATGTGCAGCATAAACATATACATATATATATGTATATATACACACACGTGTGTGTATGAGCCCCTAGAAATGGCCTTTCCAGCCATGAAAAGCACAGTCTGCCATAGTTCACACTGCAGGTTTGTGTTTATTCTCTTTTTACAGCACTTTTGTGTTTTTGTGTTTTGTGTTGTGTTGAGATAGCCAGAGGAGACCTTGGCCATCTGCTGCGGGAGTTACCACGTGATGGAGAAAGAAGAAAGGCTCAGGTTTGTAAATGCTTTGTTTAGAGCTAATAAAGCCCTAAATTAAATTTCTAAATAAATGGTTCATGTTCCTGGAGCTCAGGGAGGCTGTGGCTACCTGCAGTGATGGCAGCTCAAGGTGTTTCCCTTGCTGGTTCCCTCCCCATTCTACAGCTCCTGTTCCTCTAGCCCAGCTCAGGGTGGCAGGGAGGCAAGCAGATGCTTCTGGGAAGGGGAGAGGACCTGGCATCATCCATGACCACTTTTGAGTATGAAACCATGCTCTGGAGCATCTCCAATGGATTTGGTTTTCACTGCCTTTCACCTCAGCCCATGTCTGCACCAAGTGCATGGTGGTGACACTATAACACCAACTATTTAAATCAATTCAATCAAGCCTTTTGCAGGTCCAGCAGGGACATCTCTGCAGAGAACAGCCAGTTTATCACATGTATTTTACTTCAGGTCCTCTGTGAGGCTTTGCATTTTCATCCCAAGCCCTTTGATGGACGCACCCCATGCTCCCAGACCGATTCTGCAGACGAGCAGCATGAGGCAGGGTGACAAACCCAGCCCTGGGTACCTAGAGCGACCAGAACATGCCAAATGTGCTTTCCCACCCCCTCCCTGGGGGGGCCACCCTGGTGCTGTGCCCTGAAGATTCTGGAGTCTGGGAACACACAGGTCCCCCCCAGCCCACGCCATGCAGGTGTTCCCGCACGGAGCGGTGCTTCCAGAGGCACAGGGAGGTGGGAGGAAGCCGCAGTCACGCGAGCCACGTGTGGTTTGAGGAGCAAGTGCCAGCATCTCTCACTCTCACTGTCCCAGCGTTGCTCTGAGGGCAACCTGATCTGCCTTTAATCTGCTCTGACCACAGGACAAATGGTTTAAATAAAATCCTGCACGACTGAGTCACTCCAGTTCTGGCTTTTATACGATGTACTGAGGAGCAATGGTTTACTTTGCCTGAGTAACAAAATTAATATAAGAGAAACATTTTTGTTATGTGGTAACTAAGAAAGAAAAAAAAAAAAAGAGGGACATAGAGAAATTTGGGTGGGATGTTTGCATGTGGGGAAAGGAAAATCAAGGAAAAGAAAATAGTCATTTTTCTTGCAACAGCAGGTAAAAGTAACAACAGATAAACAGCTAGTGCAGCCAGGATGACACGCACGGGGGAAAAACATGAGTGTGTGTTGGGGAAAGCAGAGGAATTTGCTTCCATCCGTGGACAGATGGTCACTGGGATGGAACCTGGTTTGCTGTTAGAGCCGATCCCTGCCCCTGCAGGGGCTGTGGTTTAGAGTAAAATGGGTTGTGAGACACTCTGCCCTGAATAATCACCATCATCTACCTCTTGTCCAGGACTTGGTGACACCAAAACCTGCCCTGTCAGATCTGTGCAATTAATCTTGGTTGGGAAGTCAAAGTGCTCATGTCTCATCATCCTGAGCCTCATGGGAATATGTGAATATCAGCTCAAATAAAAGCCATTAAAGGGTGAAGTTTAAATCCCAGCAGTGTGGGTCCCACACGTCACTGGCCAATAGCCCCTGTAGGAAAAGCTCTGCCTTTGTCATGGTTTTCTTTTTAATGAGAAAATGTTCAATGATTTTTGGTAACCTTTAGGACATGTAAGGTAAAATCCTGGCCTCCGTGAGAATAACAAGAAATCCCCACTGACTTTTTGGGGTGTAGAACAGTTTTCACATCAAGGAATACTTTTGCAAGGAAGGATTTGCTGTGCTGGACCGGAGCATTGCCACACGCAGACACCTGGCTCCTTCCTTCTGCCAATAGTCTACACCTCTTCAAACCATCTCCTGGTCTTGCAGGTCTGGACATCCTTCCTGGTTCCCTGCAAAACAGATCAGGGCTCGAAGCTTGAGATCTCATCACCTTTGTCTCACCACAGTGTTTTTAGGGTGATTTCTCTGTTGTGTTTTATCAAAATATGGGTACGTGGTGTCTGGGACGTGTTGCTAACACCTGCTGCTGCAGCACAGCAGATCCACTTTGGAGTGGGAATTTTGGTGCTTCTCCAGCAAGCAGTGCAAGCAGGGGACTGTTCCCCTTTGATGTTTATTAGTGATAAGCATTGCTGGCCCCTTTTGGAGTTGATTTTATGCACGGTCCCCTTTAAGAATCTGAAAGACATCCTACCAACCTTTCAAATGTTATGAAATGCAGCATTTGGTGGGAAAGAAAAACACAAATGAGAAAAATATGGTACATTTTCATTCCCTGAAAGAAGTTACAGCTAGGAAAGATCGACTGCACGTGCAAACTTGCAGTGATTACCTATTACTCTACAAAGTTTCCCACTCTCTGTGATGGGAAGCAGAGGCTCTAGATGGTTTTTTCAGCTCTCACACAGCGCTGCAGTCCATCCTTTGCAGACACAGGACACGTTTATGGATAATTCTTTTACAACGTTTTGGGGTCATAAACAAAACAAAGTCAGCAAAGACTAAGAGAGATCCCTTTGTACTTCCCCTTATTGTCTTTGGATTATGCTTTTGTAGGTGAGTCAGTGTTTATCGATATAAAAATATAAGAAACAATGCTCTACCAGAGCCGTGTGTTTTCCCATGTGTTCATTGTCCCTTCACTTGCCGTAAAACCCACGTGATGAGGAGTTAATGAGCAGACACCTGCTTGCTTGGCAGAACCTGTGCTTTGTTTTTAAATTTCAAGTGGTGGCAAAGGCAAAACAACAAACTTTGCCCCTACAGATGGGAAAAGGGAGATGTTTGTTGAGCAAAGGTAGCCCTGATGCTGCACACCCTGGATGTATCATTCCAAAGGTCCAGGCTGGACAGAAGGCAGGACTCTGCCTGGTTCACACTGAGCAGCTTCTTTCAAGGCTTGCCTGGATTGTCCCTGTTTAGCAGCAATCCAGGCATGTGGATTTGGGATACACCTCCCCAGAGAGCTGGTACAAGGGGGTACCAGTGTTTCATTAACCTGTAAGACAGGAAACATCCTACCATGATGCTCAAGGCAGTAGTTGAGTTTTGCATAAAGCACCAATGTGCTCTGCAGGGCTTATTCTCCCCATCTATTATTTATTTCCTCACTCATTAGCTGCTCCAGTAGCCCAAGACACTGAAGTCTTGAAGCCACATTTCTTATTTGAGAAACCCTTTGTTGTTAACACAGGATCTCTCATCAGATGTACTTTGAGCAACTCCCCTTTTCTCTGCTATTTCTCAGACCTTCTGGAAGCACACTCTCTATTTTGCAAGATGATGTTTACACTCAGCAAATACACTGGGAAATGTTTTTGTTTTTTTTTTGCAGAGCAGCATTGACCAGAATCAATAACAGCAACACCAGTGAATCCAAAAATAGCTGTAGGAGCAAAGAGAAGTGGTGAAAGCTTTTGAAATTCCTTCAAAATTATCCTGTCAAGCTGAGATGCCCTCTGGAAGATGGTCCTACCTCCATAACAAGCTGTTGAGCTGGAGGAGAAGGGAGATTCTACTCTCTGAACCATAGAGAAAGTTGAGCTCATGCCCACGGTGATCCCCTCTGAAGCTCAAAATTTGTCAACCTGTGGGAAAAACAAACTCTCTGCCTAGATCTTACTTTCTCCTTATCTTTCATGTCTGGCAGAAAGACAGATAAAGCAAGTGAAAGGAGGTAATTTGCAAGAGAATTGCAAAGCTAAAAGGTGACATTAATACTATTTTGGAGCAATTTTGTATCACATGTAGCCTGGAAATGGTACCAGCTGACTAAAAGTGAATAATCCATCAGGAGAGAAAAGGCAAGAGGCTGTAAGGCATTATCTCCCAGCCTTTGGTAAATGTAAGGTTCTTCATTTAATTCAGAGTTATCTCCCAGTCCAAGGACTCTGGAGCAATCACACAACTACTTTGGGGGGCAGGGGGTTGGTTTTTTTTGTTTTGGCAGGCAATGGAGCCTGAGCACAGGCAGAGCAGAAAGCAAAAATTCCCCATGCTACACACAGATGGATTTAACAGCCCTCCTCCTATTCACGTGTAAGTGTTTATATGGAAGGGATCCAACTCTATGACACATTTCACTAGTTTCTAGCCAAGCAGAGATCCTCTCCAGGGACATGAAATTTGGGGGTGAACAACTTTAATCAGATTTGCATAGCAGATCTGGAGGTAGAGGCATAAATAACAACTTGCAGTATCAGAAAGGCTTCTCTAGGGACCTGCTGAGGGTCTCCAACCCCAGTTCCTGCTGGCTCCAATGGAGTCCTGCAAAGGTCTACATGAGCCAAGAGGGTCTTCTGCTGCTGGTAGCCAAGGACTCCTGAGGAGGAGCAGGTTGGTCTTGGTGCTATGGAAACCCATGAGATATTTGGGTTCTTAGTACCTTGCAGGACTGGGGATCCTGCTGGAGCCTACAGGCTTGATCTGGATGGAAACCAAGAGGCACCTGTGTTTTGGAAACACCCTCATTGTCCCAGATGAATTCCCATGTATGACTGACTTAAAAAAAAATACCCATTTCTAGCTCTAATTTTAGCAGGCATGGCAGGTGCACGATGCTTTCAGAGACATATTTTCCTCTCCTGGATATTTTACCTTACTTTCTTGTGCACAGAGATGTCCCAAGTGCAGAAATAACCACACACCAAGCTGCTTGTGCAGGCTCTGTGGGAGCAGCATGGAAATGAGTGCATGGCAGGAGCACAGAGAGGCTTTTGAAGCACCAGTAAATCTGCCCAGAGAAAGCCTGCCCTCTGAACACTTGCTCATGGGGTATTTCAGAAGAAAATACTCTTGCTTAGCTTTTACTTGCTTCTTCTCAGGCACATGTTCAGGGGTTCGTTTTTTCTGCTGCCTAGAATTTCAGACTTCATTGACTCCACCTGTTCATCTCCCACCTGAGAGTGTCAGCTGCTCTTTAATTAGTAGCCAGAGGAACATCGAGGAAAGCTGCTAATTATGAGCAGACCACAAAAATGTAAACACTGTGTCCTGGTTTTATAATGGCACCACCTTACTGTGGATGCAAAAATGAGCCTGGATTGGCTAATGAATGGAAAAATCATGGGATTTTTCTCGAACAGCTCACAAAGAGGCATCTGCAGTTACAAAGTCAACTATTTCCTTTGGAAAAGGAATGAAAATATTTGACAAAAATACCTTCAAGGTTCGTTTTGTTTTGTTTTTTAAATATATCCCAGGAATAATCGAGATCTGCAGTTTTCTGAAAAAGAAATCATAAATCGAGATGGCTTTATTTATTGAAAACCATCAGTACTTTCAGTGTTTTATGATGCCTGAAATCTTCTTCATTCCAGCTTCTTTTGTTCGTTGTTTCTGCCTTTTGAAGCTGCACTGAAAACCAGTCCCAAATATGAGTGTTATCTACCATAAAATAATCAAAGAAAAAGTGTTGCTGAAACATGTTTTTCCTTCATTATTAAATCATATGAAGGGGTTGCCACCTATTCTTGGAGTGATTCACAGTGATGGGGTGTGGGACAAACCCTCTAAGCCCTGATGCAGCTACACAGAGGTGGCAGCTATTGCCAAGTGGGCAGGACTTGCTCTTGACATGTCCATCACCACTCATGTGCTGAACTGTGACAGTCAAATTAGCCCAAAATAACTATTCACAAATATTTTCCCCTCAGCATTTGGGCCCATCACAGCAGCACCGGGATTGCCAGCAGAGCCTCTGCTACAGCAAGGCTGGAACAGAGGAGTTAACAGGAGAGCAGAGAGAGTGCTGCAAAGGCAAGACGAGCTAATTTAGAATAAAAGGGATTCCCTGGAGGGCAGGAGATGGCTTTGAACAGGTTGAGTTGCTCCATGGGTGTAGGGTTGATTGATGACCCTGCATGGCTCTACACAGCGAGGTGAGCACCCTACCTTGTAGGTGTGGGTTGCAGCGGATCCGCTCAAGTCCTGCTGCCTGCCAAGAAGATGAAGGAAGTTCATCAATTACCTTGGAGTTATGGAAATTGATTCTTTCTGCAGAGGGAGCTGGGGAGCAGCAGAGACCCTGGGCAGCCCATCTGTATCCCATAAAGAATCAGATCCCTGTGATTAGTGCCATGAGCGATCACAGCTGCCCAGGACACATACGGCTCCGTCTGAGAGGACACTGCTCTGCCAGTGGGAGCATTTCACATGGAAATAACCAAGAGAGCTGCACAGTTTCACTGGAAGGTTTCCAGTCAAGATGTTTGAGGCAAAAGCGTTGCTGTCGCCAGCAGGGGAGAAATCTAAGATTCAGAGCTGATTGCATTTCCAAGAAACAAAGCAGGGAAACTTGGACACCGCTGTGGAGTAGGTGCACTGGAGTTCATACCATGTAATCTCAAGAGTGGCCTTGCTGGTGGCTTCCAGGTGCTCTAGTGAGGTGCCAAAGTGCCAGCTGGAAATGAGACACCTTGAGAAAACAGGATTTTTGTTTGTGTTCTTCAGAGCCACAAGGCTGAATGGGGGAATCTGGGATCCATTTTCCCTTCCTCTGCTCCCCTGCCTCCCTCTTACTGAGACTTAAACAAAAGGGCAAGGAGGCCACTGCAGAGTAAATGAGGCCCTTAATTTACCATAAAAAGAGGACGACTGGCTGTTAAGGTTTTATCAGATTACAAGAAAGGCTCTTTGCACTCAGGAGACTGTGGTTTGATTCCCGGCATTGCTGGCAGGGCTGGAAATCATAACCACAGATTATAGCAATGAGCTTCCAAACTTCCACGTTCCAGCCAAGGGTGCTGCTCCCCGGTGTGGCTGTCGCCTCGGGGTTGGCATGGCCAGGATCTGCATCCTCCTCCTGGGGCAGGACCTTCAGCCAGGCCCCAGGTCTCTGGGGGCATCTCTAGTCAAGGTGTGGAATCCAGCCTGGGTCTGCTGAGACCTTTTTGACTGTGTGATGGGAACAGGAGCAAGGTCTCGTTGTGTTACCTTTTTGAACATCCAGAAAGAGTTTAAAATAATGTACCTTCTCCTGGATGCCTTTATACTGTATCTTTTCACTCCTCCAGGGACCTCCTTGTCCCACAGCTCATGGCAGGGTCACCCAGAGTGGGATGCTAAGGACTGTGTCCTGTCAGGTTTTGAGTACCTCCAAGGATGGAGACCCCACAACTTCTCTGTGCAACATGTCTGCAATCAGCACATCCAAAGTAGGCATTGGACCCTTAAAAAAATGAGCAAGAAGAAGCCAAGAGTAAAGAGATTAAGCTCAGTCTCCCTGAAAAGTGGTTCTAATTATAATGGCCTCTTTGATTGGATTCACCTTACATGGATGCAGCTTCCAGAGGGAAATACCTTTTGGATCTGCATCACAAGCATCAAAATAACAGTATGGTGAAGTACCACATCCAAAATGGGATGCAGACGAGTCCATAAACTCTTTATTCCTTCATCATTTGATATTGCTGCTGATAAGCCTGGAGGAAACTGATGGCAAATGGCAAGGAAGCAAAGGCAGCAGTGTCCCTCAGTTTACCCTCCATAAAACCAGTTCCTGGTGGTTTTAACCCAAGTGGGATGTATCCTGGAAAACTTATGTCTGCTGGGTCCTCCCATGGGATTAAATAAGATACTGTGGACAGTTTCTCTCTACTGCATCCCTCAAGGCCAACACAGCCTCAAGTCCTTCATTACAAACCAGAGACTGTGCAAAGCTCCAAACTAAAATTTTCCACAGGAAGAATCCAGAAAATGTGTTCTGTAGATAAAACCAATTATTTTCATTACATCTTTCTAACTTTTATTTCTATAATATAATACATTTAATATATAAAAATACTAGAGAAAATATAACAAAACCCAAAAATTCAAAACAAAAGCCATTTCGAAAAGGAAACTCTAAATATTTTGTTCTGAAATAGTCAAAACAGAATATTTTGACATTGTCAGAATTTTTTCCCTCAGGTTCTCTTCCAAAACAAAATTCCAGAGTAAAAAAAAAAACCCCAACATTTCATTAAGCATTTCTGTTCAACTTCCACTTCAGGCCTGCAGAATCCAACAGAATGTTTTTTTTGTAGCAGCTCTTGCAGTCAGCACTTTCATGCACAAACATGCACCGTGTACAGAACAAATGATCAAGTATTTCCATTTGATAGAGGCTTTTATGGCTTTGTATGTAAATAAACCAGATATCAATTAATCCAACTAGAAACCTTGCTGCAGTTAGTCTGCAACCGACCACGAAACTTTAAAAAAATTTATTTTGGCTACTGTTGAAGCAGAATGGCTGAATAGATTCAGTGGGTGATCAGATTAATATTAATGAACATAATTATCTCTCTGTTCCAAGTATGGCATCTTGGTAACACTGATTTTGTTAACTGTTGAAGGTTGTGGAACAGTTTTACACCTGGGTGCAAATGCAGAAGAATTTAAGGAAAAATAATTAAATGGTATTCTTGAATTTCACCATGAGAATATACATGTATATATATATTTTTCCCCAATGGGACGGGGACCCTTCCTCAAGAGATAGGTCAGTATTTAGCCCTTCAAGGACATGCAAGATCTGCAAAACTTTTCCAGGAATGGCTCCTTAAGCTCTTCTGTAATTGCAGCCATTGGGGTTGAAAAAGGAGCTTCGCCAGGGGCAGGCTCAGAATATTGCAAAAAATTCCACCCAATGAGTGGCAGGCTATAAGAAAAACAATATTGATGTATTTTCCTCTATTTGTGGTTTCTTTTGTCCACAGAGTGTTTTTTTGTCTCTCAATGACGTCAAAGCAAAATTCTCCTTCAAAATGACAACTGGAAAATAGCCCTAAGAATATATTTGGTTCCTAACTAGTAATTAACTAACTGGAGCTTAATGGAATGTATTCTGTATTTTACCAAGTCTACAGAAGATTAGTAAAACAAAAGTAGTATTTTCTTTTGTTTCAATTGCAACGCTTGAGGCAAAGGCAGATTAATACTTCACAAGGAAGTGTTTTGTATTCATGAAGTCTCTGAATGCTCAAACTCATCACTGCATCCTCCTTGGAGGTGACAACACCTCCACCATAGCTCTGAGGGAACATCCACCTGGAGCTCTGGAGCACAGTACCGATGTGGATGGGGTGGCTTGAAATGTCTTTCTGGTCTGATTTTGGACAGGACCTATTTCTTCTTCCTCCCATGTGGGCCCCCAATCACTGTGGGAAAAATTAAATTTCCATTACCTGCACATCTTCCCAGATTTAGTGAAAATATCCTTCCACTTAAATCCTGCCAGTGACAGGACAAGGGGCAACGGGCACAAACTGGAACACAGGAGGTTTAGCTTGAATATAAGAGAACACTTCTTGACTCTGAGGGTACCAGAGCCCTGGGACAGGCTGCCCAGGGAGGTTGTGGAGTCTCCATCCCTGGAGACATTCCAAACCCACCTGGATGTGTTCCTGTGGGATCTGCTCTAGGGGATCCTGCTGTAGCTGGGGGTTGGACTAGATGATCTCCAGAGGTCCCTTCCAACCCCCACCACTCTGTGATTCTGTGATATCCAGACTCTGTCATCAATTCCTCTGGGCTCCTCAAAACAGACTTTTGGTTTCTTGTAAAAGATTTAGTTTTCCGGGAAGATGATTCTTTTCATGGTGCACCAAGGTGTGTGAGTAACATTCAAGAAAGTGTAAATACATTAGGGAAGCTTTTATGTTGATAGTGGTGGTGTGCTTTGGAGATTCAGTTACCCTTGGGTGAAAAAGACATGAATGTTATGAGTGCATGAGTGAAAAGGGAACGTAAATAATCCAGCCAACATGGCAATCAGGTGATTAAAACCTGGGTCAGAACCATGCCAGCCTGCCTGGTTGTCCTCAGCATGCAGGTAATCTAGAGATGGAAATGTTTCCCACAGTGTAAAATGCTACTGGTGAGCAGTGCATGTTGCCTCTGTGTAACTGCAGCTGGAAAAAGAGAGGTCTCTCCTCGAGTGCTGAGTGACATCTTACAACCTGTTTCTTTCCAGTCGACCTGGAAAGTCAAGGGAGAGGAAATTTTAAGTATTTTCTCATAGAACTTGGCATTATCTCTTTAGCAGGCCACTGTACAGTATTTTTCCACTGTGTTAAATCAAACTTTATCTTCAGCTCTGCTTCCCCATTCTAATAATAACAAGGTGGTGTTCAAAGTGTGGCTTTCTGAGTGATTCATTTCCTCAATGCTGTTGATGGGGACTTTACTGCTTCAGAGGTAGGCAGCAAAGTGGCTTTTTAGCACATTAGAGATAACATTTTCTTTTGCATCTGGGATGAACTCATTATGGGCTTTAGGACCTGATTATTTGCAGGCACACAGTTGCTACTCTTGGGCTGATAGGAATGGAGAGATGAGGCAAAGTAATAGACTGGGGAAGAGCTCATTAAATGCTGAGGCAGAACAATAGGCTCTTCCAGCCTTTGACTCCTTAGATTCATCTGGATCTTTCAATCTCAGAATCTCCAGCCGCTGGAGACCAAAACAACAATGAACTGAATGCAGAAAAGAAGTCCGTCAATTATTTAAATTTCGCAAAAATGTAATGGAATTTATAAAGTCAGACGAAGATAAGGGTGCAAGGAGTCAACTGGGTCGCGAGTTTCTGAAATGAGAAAACAAAAAGGCAGAGTATGAGCTGGTAAGTGCTCCCTTTTCAGGCTGGCAATGATTTTATGGGGAGCCCTAAACACAAACAGCAAAAAAACCTTGTGAGAGTCTGTCTGTCAACTTTGGACCTACCTATAGATGTTCAGCTCCCCTGAGATTTGTGTTTTAGCACCTAGATGTGGACTTGGGTGTGTGTCCATGCCTTATATTCAGCTGCTGCACGTTCTTTCAACATATCTTGGATTGCTTTCCATGCTGGACAAGCCATGTTCTTTCTATTGGCCCTATACAGCTCTGCAAATGCAAAAAGCCTGCCTGCAATAGCCAACTCTTTTACTTCTGAGGTTTACGTTATCATCTTGGTCTCATTATTCCTGGATGGCAGCCCATCATTGCTTATATGGGTCTTTCTTCAAGAGATGAAAGGAGAAGGGTGTGGGAAGGGAAGGGGAAGAAATCTTATCTTAGAAAAAAAGAGCAAATAATTGATTGAACTGTGAGCTGCATGGGTTTTATTATTTATGTAACATACTCCGGGATACTAACATGTGAGTCAGCTGAGAACATATAGAAAGGAAAATAAAGATGTCTCTGCTATCAAGGGAAAAAACCACTCACCACCTCATTTCTTTCCCCTTACCTCTGACGTGGCTTATGAAGAATTCCCAAAGAATAGAGCCAAATCAGCAGACTGAGGGGCTGGAAGCATTAGTTTTGCCTCTCCCCGTTATGGATGCCATGGAGCCGTGGACTGTGTGGCACAGGCAGCAGTGGCAGACCTGGTCCCAGCCCCAAGGATGTGACACACAGCTTGTACAGTGGGAGTTTGTGCACAGCAGAAACACCGATTTTGTCTTTCAGTAATTTTTTCTTCAGATTTCCAGAGATTTTTCTAAATCTCTCTCCTGCCAACCATTCTAAGAGCTATTAACAATTAACAATGGCGCTGGTGCAGTTTCAGGTACCCTTTAATGGGGCACTGTCGTGCTTTGGGCCTAACACGACAACAAAGAACCAGCCCCGTGGCCGCTCACTCAACTCCCCCCCTCACACACACTCTGGGATGAGAAGGACAAACCCAAACAGAAGCTCATGGGTCGAGACAAAGGACAAGGAGGGTTCTTCACCGATTAAGGTCCCGGGCAAAACAATCTCAATTTGGGGAAAAATAATAATTTAATTTCACACGAATCCAATGCCTACAGGACACAGACACCACACAGAGCAGGGCTTACATGCCTCACCCCTCCCCTCCCTTCTTCCCGCGCCCAAATCACTTTGTTCCGGTTTCTGTCCCTCCTTCCCGCTCGCGTCACAGGGGGATGGGGTTTAGAGTCACTTCACAGGCTGGTGGTTCCTGCAGATCCTTCCTCGTTAGGGAGGACTCCTCACAGTCCTACCCTGCTTCCCCACGGGGTCCTTTCCATGGCAGAGAGTCCTCCACGAACCTCTCCTCCATGAGTCCTTCCCACCAGGTCGGGAGCAGCTGCTCCAGCGCGGGCTGCCCACAGAGTCAGGGGCTGCTCCGGGAACAGGCACCTGCCCTGGCGCCGGGCTCTGCCACAGCTGCATCAGCCGAGTCCGCCCCTCATGGCGTCTCAGGGAATGTTCCACCACGTTCCTCCATGAATGCAGGGGGACAGCTGCCATCTCGCCATAGGTTGCAGGGAAACTTCTGCTTGGGCACCTTCTTCCTCATAAACCACCGGTATCTTCACCCCAGCACTGCCTCTCACCTCTCCAGCTCAGCTCTTTTTGTTTCTGCCTACCAAGTGCTCTCTCAGCTCAGCTCTTATCTGAGTTCTTTCGTATGTTAATGGCAGAGGCGCATCTATTGTCCCTGTAATGGCTCCTTGGCTGGTTTTGGAGCAGGGGGAGCTTCTCAGCTTCTTACTGGAGCCACCCCTGGGGCCCTTCCCCGCTACCGGCACAGACAAAGAACCCGAGTTCCCCACAGTCTCTCACCTGAATGTCACTGCCACTACTTCCACATGGCAGCAGTCCATTTGCCCAGACTGCCTTGTAACACAGCCATCACATTTTGTCTGAAATTACTTTTTCTTCTCCGTGCAATTAATAAGAACCTTTCAAACATTTTTTTTTTCTCTTAATACTTTAGCTGAGATCACTTCAGTACACGGACAGAAAAGGCCAATGTCTTGCACCCCAAGCAGTTACACTCTGTATGTACATGCACTTGATGCACGGGCTGTTTGGTGGCTCTCCACTCAGCCAAGACAATGTAGATGCTGAAGATCTTCACCACACTGTACAGTGTCAGTGAACAGTTGTGGCCTTGTCTCCTTTACAGAGACTGAATTCACAGCTGAATCTGAGCATGGGGAACCTTCGAGCCCAGGCAGAGATCTCCAAGAGGACACACTTGTGGTGGAGGGATGGCTTTGACCTGGGGATGACATCCACCCTTTCTGCTGGAGTGGAAGCCAAGCAGAGGTGACGATGCTCCAAAAGGCAGTGGCACATCCCTGCTCCCCACAGCCTCAGCTGCAGGTTGCACCCATAGACTAGTGAAGAGGAGTTTTGTTGTTATTGTTGTTTCTTGCAGGTGAATTCCTAAGCCATATGTAGAAAATTTCCCTTCGTGGCCAGGAACACATGGCCCAAGGGTTGGTGGAGGTGGGTGTTTTAGCTCCCTGCTCCCTCCCCCAGGCTGAACAAAGCCCTTGATTGAGAGATCGGCTCTGGACTTTGCAAGAAAAGAGAGCTTGGGGCTTGTGTGTGTATTTTTCTTTTCTTTCCATCATACTAATGAAATTTGCAGACACAGAGAGGAAACTGAGAGTTATTTATAGGAGTGAGAGGAATGTGAGGCCTAATTGTGCTTAGTCTATTGCTAAGTATGTAATCTGTTTGCTATTAAATTTTACAGCCTTGCAGCAATGTACATAGGGTCTGTCGTGGCGCTTTTTCTTTTAAGGGGAACATATACATCTGATGAAGGAAAAATATCAGGCTAAGGTGCTTGCAGGCTTTAAGAATAAGTGACACGAGGCAGCATTTTAAAGGATGCAGGGGTATTTTAAGGGTTAAATAGGTTGGATTTTGCCCACACCTCCTGGCTGGCCTTTGCAAGCCTGCTCCACTTCTCGGTCCCCAGCAAACCCACCCTGGCAAGTATTTGCTTCCCTTACCAGGAGTTTTGGTGGGGTGAAGCTGATGATAGGTGGCTGAAATGCTCTGTAGAAATGCAAAGGCAGTGAACCCCTGCACTCCTGCACCCGGTTTTAGGGAGAACCCTTTCCAGCTCTCCTGAGAGCCCCGGGGCAGCCCCGGTACATCCTTCCCACCTTTGCTCTTCGCAGACACCGGTGACAGGCGGAGGCCAAGGCAGCAGGGCCAGGGGTGCAGTGGGGCAGCCCTGATGGCCATCACAGAGCAGGGGCAGCAGCTCTGCACAGCTCAGCCTGGAGCTGAGGACTGGTGTGGGGACCTGGGCTGCTGAGCTAAGCATCATTCCTCATGGAAAAAGAGGAACAATTGGATACAACTGCTCGCATCCACCGGGCAGAAGGCGAGCACTCCAAAAACTCTGGAGTTAGCTGCTTTTTATTGCTTGTCACTGTGCACCCGTGCTGGAATATTCCATTCCTATAATTTTTGAGAGGCTCTCAAGGATCCTGTCACCTCTCCTGGGTTGAGGTTTCTTTCTTTTTCAGGCAAACACTTTTCCTGGGATGTTTTGCAAAATGCCATAGTGACTCATCCTTGTCACTCCTCTTTGCTGGGATAACAACATTAAAGGGAAAAACAAGTGATATTTACCTCTGGCGTCCAAAACTGGCTTTGCAGAATTTAGAAAGACAGACACAGAGGAGTGATTATGGAGTGGATGGCAATTAAGAGACAGCCCTGAAGATCCTCCTCCGGGGTTAGAGCTGAAAGCAGAGGTGGGCTGGCTCCAGCTAGGCTGCCTGTCCCCTTGTCCCAGCAAAGCTGCTGGCAGGCTGCGTAGCCAGCAGGGCTGCAGTGTGCTGCTTAGACCTCTGCTTACAAACCAGCCTGTTCCCCCCGACCCCAAAGGGATTAGGAGCCCGAGGTAACCAGTGGCAGAAAATTAACAGCAGGGATGAAGGACAGCAAGGCAGAGTTTTGCTCTTTTCTTTGGCTGGTAAACCAGCACACAAACAGGTGCAGGACAATATTCCCTGCTGTGTTCCTTACTAGCAAATATTAAAAAAAAAAAAGAAGAGACTAAAGCTACACAGTGGCAAGTGGCATTTAGGGCTGAATGACTGAGAGGTGACCATGGAGCATCTCCATGGGATTATCTAGCCCTTCTCCAGCTTGCTCGCACTTCCCTTTCAGATCCTAGTCTTAACTGTCAAATAAATTGACTCTCTTTAGTGGGAAAATGAAGACTTGTGCTGGTTACCATGCTTCTGCCAGGCCATCAGGGAAATGCTGATTTAGTGTGTGACATTTGGTGTATTTGTAGGGTAAATGGGAGAAAATGCCAGGCAGGTTATCTGCTGCAAGGCACTCAAGCCCTCCTCCATTGCGAATAAGACATGGGATGCCAGCTGGCCTCTGGCCAGTCATTTGGCCACTGACCAACTGGCTGACATTCGTTCCTTCCATCCTTTACTCCTGGACCTGGCGGGAGGGGTTTTTTACAGCAGCAATTAGTTTATTCCTGGGGTAAACAGTAGAAATTGGAGGGTAATTGCAGCAAGAAGTTTGCTTCCTGTTCCAGTGTGAATAACCCCCTGGACGCCAACTGGATGTTAGCCCTCAAATCTGTAAGGCCAATTGGCAGCTGGTCTGCATTTGTCCCTCTTCGGATTTGCAGATGTATGTTGGAAAGTGTGGGAATGGGGATCCCATCAGTCCATCCATCATGGAGGTGAGCTGCAGCTCCAGCAAGGAGCTGCTCCAGGCAGGGCACGGGGCAGCGTGGCTGTCAGGGCAGGGTGAGGGCTGTGCTGGGAGGTGCTTGGGGACACAATCCCACCGCTTTCATCTCTTTCCCATCCTGAATAATGGATGCTTTTCCTCCTCACAGTCCTGCTGGGCCCTCAGGTATGTTAGTTGGGAATACAACACTGCAGGATGCTGCTTGATCCCCTCATTTGTACCCACACTTCTGACCAGGACGTGGCTGCTGTTGCCCTCAGCATCCTCCCATGTTTCCAGAGGAACTCTCTTACAATCACGGAGGGAGTTGTGATTTGCTCCATTCAACACTGTTGCCACACAGACAGGGAGGATGTGTACCTCTGCTGATCTTTCCTGACAATCAAGCCTGACATGTTCCTTATTCTTTTTCCTGTTTGCCTTTCTTCTCTAGTTATCCTCCTCTTTGGCAGCAATCTCCCCTCATCATGCTGCCAGAATGGAGCATAATATACTAGAATATCTGCTTTAGATGAGCTCTGGAGCAACCCATCCCCTCTTCCATCACATGCCTTATCTCACTTTTTTTCTTATTTCCATTGATCAGATGGATCCTTAGTCAAATTTACTGTCTTTTTTTTTTTTGAGGTTACAGTATTTTTTTCAAGGTCTCCTTTATTATTTCCCCATCATGAGGTTCCTCTCAATTTTTCATATTTACTTGTCAAAATTTCTTGAAGACTAGTGTCTCCAGGCCAAGGTATACTGCACTATTTTCCAACTGGGAGGTAAGAACAGCATACAATCCAAAGGAGGGATGGCTCCACTAGCATTTCATCCTCCTTCTTCTTGCATTTGAGTAGCAGTGGTGGCTCAGAGCTGAAGGGCCAGACCACGCTCTCCATTTAGGTGGTGAAAACCCCTCAAATCCATCCAGTGATTTAACTGGAGTAACACTGAGAGAAAAAAAATCAGCTCAGCAGGTCCAAGGACAGCTTATTCAAGCTGCTAATATTACTGGCATAAGGAAACATTTATACACATTTGGACTTTTTCCATTTTCCTCGAGACCTCTGGTGTGTGGCTGGGGAAGAAGCCTGGAGGGCAGAAGAAGGAGGAGGAGAAAGAGTGGGGTCAGTGAGTGACCATGGGTGTGCCTCCATTGTCAAGGGCATTGAGCAATGCCCGTGCCACACCACCAAAGAGGGGGGTGAAATAAAAATCTGCTGCTTACCTTTATAGAGCAGCGATGTTCTAAGATAATATGTGGTGAAGTCGATTATATTCAAGCAGAATTTGGAATAAATCTCAAACAAGTCCTTTGGCTGAGGCATCCTTCAACTCCAGATAAAGAAATTTCTATCCCTTGGATATGTTCTGTCAACTGAATGTAGCTTTGTGAAATTTATTGGTTTTGCAGAAATCAGGACGACATATTTTAGGATAGTCCAGACATCTCTGGCTGCCTGGATTTCATCAGTTTAAGGTTGTTTAGTTCCCCTCCCCCTAAATTAAAAGAAAAAATAAATCTAGAACTTTCTTAACCTCCCTCTTGAGGGCACAGTTTTTAACAAACAAACAAACAAAAAAATATCCTCCATCTGGAAAAAAAACCTGGCAAAGAATATATAGTAAGGAGGAAAAAATGTTTCTCTCACAGAAATTAACCTTTACTCAGTGAGATGTGTTCGTCCTTCAGAAATGAGCAGCTGTGCAAATCGTTAGGAGGTTGCTAAGGATTAAGGCTAGCCAAAATATGTTCTTTTACTGTCTTAAATTTCCTCAATGTAAAGTAGATGTAAGCTAAGCTGCTCTAACTGCGGGTGCTGCCGCTGCTTACACAGAACCCAGTTTTGCTATGGATGGATTACATCCCTTCTTAAATTGAGTGGAGACTTGCATGTGGCCTGAGAGTGTGAACAGATGATGTGGCCCATCTTTAAGGGGAATTGGGGCTGTAAGAAAGAGCTCAAAGTCCATGTGCCTCAACTGAGAGCCAGGGCAGGCTGGTTCCCAGCACACTTTCATGCTATAGCCATGGAACCATAGGATAATTGCCATTAATATCAGGGTAATTCCCCATGACTGTTGCTCTATGTATTTTTGAAGTTATCAAGAAAAGAGCCTACTGAATGTAAGCATCTTTGGGCCAGGGACAGGGTTTTGGTTCTGAATCACACAGTCCCAGGTACACAGTTTCTGAGTCACAGGCACTGGCAGTGCCCTTTCCCTATGATCACCACTAATAAGGGATGATGATACCTTCTTCTGCCACCCAAACGTTTCATTCTCCTAATACTAATTGTATGGTTGTCAAAAAGGAAAAAAAAATTAGTCCTAGTTTTCCCAGCTGCGGCTCAGCAGCTCTGTGCTTCTTTCCACCAGAGCTGGAGGTGGTCTATATTTTGCAAGATCAGCCCAAAAAGCAGAAACAAGGTGAGAAATGGTGAGAAACGGTGATTTGAGTATGTGCTAATGACGTTCCAGCTTGTGCCTTATAGCTGCATGAGTCTCCTTCCTTGCCTTCTCTAGCAGTTTAATAATTCTGGTATGAAACATTTATTCCTTTACTCTAAACACCTTTCAGACCCTTGGTGATGTTTTTCCATCCTTGATGGAATTTGACACTCGTTGTTTGCCTCTGTAATGGTCAGGTAATGGTTCTGAATGAAAAAGGGCAATATTCAGCCCTGTAAAGAACTCCCTGTATATCCCTTGAACCTGTACAATGCTTCCAGAGAATGCACGTTGTTTTCAAGTGGCTCCTTCCTTTTATCTGGTTCCTTTCAGCACAGCTAAGACCTGTTCTTCCATGTCCTACACAGACCGAGCTGCAAGCAGGCAGGGATGTCCATGCTGTTCATCCAGAATAAGATCCACTGTGCCAACCAGGCTGCTGCTGCAGGGCAGCTGCAGGTTGCAAATGTCCACAGAAAGAGCAAATGGCTGCAAGCAGCCACCTCGGGATTTGAGTCCCTCCCGCTGCCTCCTCCCACTGCTCCCAACTCCCAAGTCTTTCTGATCCTGAACCTACAGCACAAGCGGAGTTGCAGCCAGCACAGCCCAAAGCTCTGGCTAAAACAGTGCTGGGCCAGCAGCAAAAAGTAATTTCCTCTTTCCCAGCACTTGCTGTTTTGCAGTCTCATCCGTTCTTTGGACCTTCTTACAGAAGAAGGCACAGCGGTGAATCAGCAAGTCAAGGAAGTTGACAACTGCAGCACATAATTACAGCAACGTTTTTACCTTGTAGAAACAATGTCTTAAATTAGATTTCAGTTGCACATGTCAAAAACAGGACAAATCTAGGAATCAGCAGTTCAGCCTGTGTCGGTCTGGCCAATCTGTTTTCCATCATGTGCTGAATTGGCTCGGTTAAAAGGAAGAGCTGGCAAGAGGCTTTTGTTTTATTTTTATATTTTTTTCGGTAATCAATTGTAAATCAAATTCTTCCAGTTGTCTTCTGCTGCTAACAAAGGTTCCCATTGCCAGGCTGGCGTGTTTGTGTCATTATTAAGTATTGTTTGGATGAGGCTGTGACGCCAAATGGTGAATTGGCCGACAGAAAGGCTGGACCAGGTGAGGGTTGTTCACAGCCACATACGTCCAGGCTTTGAACTTCTAGTTGCAGACTTTTCTAGCATCCTTCCTATTAATTAGCTTACAGGAATTAATAATTCAATGGCCTTTCCTTCTGCCACAGCATTCTGACAACAGCGAGCGTAGTTGTTTTATTGTAGATAACAATAATAAAATAGTCAATTTAATATTCTGATTCCCTCCCACTCTCTTTGTTACTGCAGAGGCTGATGGGATGGGAAGGGTTGGCCGTGTTCACGCCAAAAGGCAGAAGTCCCACCCCCACCTGAAGGGAAGTGGAATGTAGGAACTTACTATAATTACCATACAAGAAAATAATCTCTTGTAAATCAGATGATGGACAACCGGGTATAGTAATGCAAGCAGAGCACTGGGATTGAGGAATGTCTGACTAGGCACATAGCAGAGCACTGAGCTCCCCACACGGACCTGCCAGTGGGGTGAATCAATCCCAGGGAGGACCAAGAAGACCTCACCCAGGATGTAAAAGCAGCCCCGTTCCTCCCATGGCAACTGAAAATGCTGGGTTATGGCACGTGCATCAGCCTCCCCCTGAGGAATGCACAGCCTGTTCCAAGAAGTTCCATTAAAACAGCAGTAACAACAAAACCCAACATGGCCAACTGGAAACAGAGGTCAGGGGAGTCCAGATGGATGAAGATTTGTCATCCCTGAATCTGCTCACTGCACAGCTCAAGAAGAGCTGCTTTGCAAACTCCCCTCCTTGCTTTGGGTCCTGCCTTGTCTCCTTTGGCTGGTTGGTGAGAAATGTCACCTTTCCATGTGTTACTCTGTCCACAGTGAATGTCAGCTGTTAATGTTCATAATATCTTGGCAACATAGAAAGAAAAAAGGTTTTCTTTGGTTAGATAGTAAGCAAAAAAATAGCATCTCTTTGTAAAGATAAGATACCTCAGCTGCAATCAACAAGTTTACTTCTCTTGAGTAAGAAACCATGAATCATCCTGCAAAATCAGATCAAATTCAAGGTTAGTTTCTCATGGTATTGCTGAGGAATTTCAGATATTTCCATTGGGAAAAGAGTTATTTCTTTAACCATCCCAAGAGTAGTTTGGTAAGTATTAATTTTTTCTTGTATAATGAAGGTTGCCCAAAGGTAAGGAATGTCAAGATCTAAAAATGGAGTGAAGAAAAAAAAAAGAAGAAAAAACATGAGACTAGGACAAGATTAAGAGACCAAAGTTTAAGTGGAGACAGAAGCAGACTATTCCACCTAGGCAGAAAGTTCCTAAAAGCTTGTTACTGTCTTGTTAAATACTACACAAAAATATATCAAACCACGGGTGAGAGATGCCTTCTCCAGATGTTTATTTGATAGGAAAAGCTATTTGGGCACAGGTTTCAAAAGTTTTCTCTATTAAGTGGCAGTCTTGCAACTGCCCAATATCCAAGATACGTGTTAAGGCATCAATCAACCTGTGAGATGACTGTGAATAATACAGTGCTCCTTGCTGCTGGATTTTACTTACAGATGCCAGAACCCAAATCATTCTAAATCACTTCACAAATCAAGGGCTATATGGTTTGGGGAAACTGGGTTTAACAATGGGTGGTGTGTGTATATCTATCTATATCTATATCATCTATATCTATATCTATATCTATATCTATATCTATATCTATATCTATATCTATATCTATATCTATTGCCTTGGGTTTATAGCTGCTGTTACTGGAAATCCACACAAGAAAGCTGGGTCAAGGAGGACCTACCCTGGGATTTCAGATCTGGGATGGGGTCCCCCTGTCCTGGCCCCTGTTTGCCATATGGCCCCAGGCTCAGCTGTTTGACTCTGCCCAAGTTCTTCTCACCCTCTGTTGACCCACTGGGTTGCCATGCTGCTCAGCCACAGATGAGGATCCTTGCTCAGTCTCAAAGTTTATCCATTCTGATTTTTCACACCTTTGGGCAGGAACCATCTCTTACTTTGCACTCCTGTGCCACCCAGCAGAGCAGCACCCTGACCCTATTTTAGTCTTCTTGAGACTGTTGACTCCCCAGTTCTGAACTGGTGGCACCATCATGAAGTCAGACACAGCAAGACAAGGTACTGATGAAAAAGGCAGATTTTATTCTTTCTGAATGAACTCTGAGGAATGCTGGGTTTATTTCTGTCTTTAAATTCATGGGTAGTTTTATTCCTTTATTAAGGTGCTAATATCTGGTAGACAGACCAATAATACAATGAATTTTTAAGTAAAGCATTTTTCCACTTAGTCCAGCTTTGGAGGACTCCCTCACTACCCACCAGCCACAGAAGTGTCTGTTCCTTCTCCAGCTAATATCGACCTATTCATAACGCTGGGCAGTGATTACCTGTTCTTAATGAGCCTTCTGTAGGCTGCTGGTAATTTTCTATATGCCTGCAGCTACACAGCACCAGCTCTTGACCTGACTGTACCGTGGCAGATGGACCAAAGGCAGGCATCCCCAGGTCCTCCAGCATGGCCACCATCAACAGCCTCGTGAAGGAGAGCAATCCATGGGCAGCACTTGTCCCTCCTGGCACAGCCAGCTCAGAGTGGCACATGAGATCAGCATCCACTTTCTGCCATTGTCAGCAGGGAATGGCAGGAGCATCCAGAGGGTGATTCATCCAGCCAGCTCCTGATGGGGTGAATCACCCTCCCAAGCAGTCATCTCCTACCACCAGACAACTGGCTTGAAATAGATGCCTAATTTTAAGTCAGGAAACTGGGGTGAAATTAATCCCATCCTATGGGATTTTCTATCTCAGGTGAATTAACCATGTCCCATTACTACTTTCTTTTGGAATATCCTTCTAGTCATGACACATGTTCAGGCAAAATCTTGCCTGTTACTTGAAATTCTCTGAAGTATAAATCCATTTTTGTTAAATAAAGCCTTTAGCCACTCTCATTGAACCTGAGCAATAGCAGGAAGTGAAGCTACAACTACATGGGTAGAAATTTTGATGCAGAGAGTGAATAATATTTCAAAGTGAAAAGTAGCACGCTATTTTCACCTCCTGCTTTTCAAAAGAGTAGAGGGGGAGAGAGAGAAGGTGCTCCCTGAAAATTCTAAGTTAGATTTTTAATAATGTAGATTTCTCCCCCACTTTTATCCCCCCCTTTTCCTTCACATAGTGAGAAACTTCCCAAGGTTGCCAATGGCACTAAAACAGTCAGTCCACTTTCAGAATTTCAGTCACCTCTTAAACACTTAGAGGCTGAATTGAGTGAAAACCCATTTTCAGAAGAGTTTCCAAGGAAGCAGAAAGTTTCCACACCCTGAATCTTGCACTCAAAGAAATGGAAACTGGATCACTGCTGCCAACAGTCTGAACTGTTGTATCACAGGCTGCTGAATGCTATATTCTGTAATAAAAAATGCAAACATGCTTGGTGCTATTTTAAAACACACAAATACATGTTGAGGAGTTCAGCTGAATAATATGTGACTTGTTATTTATTTTTTGCTTGCCTTTTCTAGGCATAATGTTGCTCTTTTGCTGCCTGATAACAAATGAAGTCTGATGAAACCACACAACTTGTGTTTTGCAAAAGTTCAAGCTTTGCAAAACCTGTAGACCCAATGGTTTGTGAATGGCTGCTCAGGGAGGGTACGTGCCATGGGACCTGTCACTGATCCTACCTGGGTATGGTTTTAAATGTAAAGCCTGGACCTCACCCAGCACTACAAGGAGAAAGAAATGTTGAACAGGACAATGAATAGAGACCTACCCTGGAGATCACAGGTATTTGGAGACTCTCACATTGAAGCATAAGGGAAACTTAAATTTGTGGCATTTGGGGGTGCTGAACCTTTCCACTGTCCAGGGAGGAAGGCAGGACTCGTGTCCAACTTTTTTTCATTCCTTCCCACAGTTGCACCCCACTGGGGCACCAGCAGTAAACCATGTGGAGAGTCAACTTCACGAGTAACCAAGCTGCCCAGCTCCACACAGGTTTTGTTAGAGACTGGGTCTTTCACCAGCTTGCAGCTCACAGGGCTGAGGTCTGAATGTTGGCAAAGGAGGTTAACACTGCTTGAGGTTCATGGTGAAAAGACCACTGAAGAGCTCAGATGGAAAAGTCCTGAATCCATCAGACATGGATTCAGCTTTCTGCCAATTCCATAAGACTTGACCATACCAGAAGGAACTTTATAAGAAGCAAAAGTTAAGAGTTTAAAAAGCTTTTCCTTTCTGTTCACCCTTTTTACTTTGTGTAAGAAGATTTATTGCTTACAATATTCCATTTAATGGCTCCTTTCATGCAAGAAAAAGTGTTATAAACTAAAAGACAATATTTCATTTTAAAATTCATGCTCATTCAGTGCTTGAAGTCCATGGAAAAACTCTTTCTGGACTTAGAGGTTTTAGGTGGACATTAGCAGGTTCCCACTGTTTGGCCCTGCTTGATGGTTATTGATGATATTTTTAGATTCCTCTGTGCTAAACACTGATATTTGCTGCCAGTGTCAGGCTTAGTCTTGGTATCATTTTGGTACAGCACAGTAAAGCTGAATTAAATGATTGTAATTAAATTGTTGCTATGTAAAAGCTGATTGCTTTGAATTGCTTTTCATATTATACAATAGAAAGCAGTTATTATATAAAGCAACCAATCAAACAAAACAAAAACCCTTTCCAGAAAGTCCTTCTCATTTCAAATGTGATCAAATACAAAAAGCCTTTGTAATGAGCAAATAAAGTTTGTGAACAAGATTTGTTTCTCTACAAACTAACTTATTTTCCACTCCAGTCCAAAAAAGAAATCATCACCTTTTCCTGTTGATAAATTTCAGGATCAAAATGCCAAGTCATGGGTGGATTAGGAAAATCTTCTTTATAATCAAAGGCTTGGCGACCGTCCTACATTTTTCACATTTTAATTATACACTACATTGGCACCCTGCTATAAAGACATTACTTTCTGGAAACTCCCAACTATTTACATGACTAAGACTTAATTGAATCAAGGATTCTTGGTCTATTTTTGCTTTTCTTTTTTCCTTTTCTTTTTCTTTCTTTTTTTTTTTTTTTTTTTTTTCCTAAATAAAGAATGGTCATGATCGTTCCCTGCTGCAGAAAACATTCCTTCACTCCTGTTGGATGCTGGTAGCAAACACAAACAAGACTTTAGCCCTCATGCAGCATTCAAGACACAGGGTCAAATGAATCAGGATCTATATCTTTCGAGGAACTGTTAAGTGCTGCCACCAAATCAGATTAACAGGTCCTATAAAACTGATGTAGGTGTCCAAGCTTTGTGGTTTTCCACTGGCTGGAAGCATGTAGATATGGCTTTGGTGCCTACTTAGGATCATTAATCCCCACTAATCCAGAGCATCTGAACTGGGGTTTACTGCAGTTTAACTAATCACTGGGAAAAAGTTAGCTCAGATTTCCTTTCCCAAGTAGCCATGAGGAGGGAGAAGGAAACTGGATATAATTTTGGTCCGTGAGGAGCATCAGTAAAATCCATAGTTGCATTGAGTGAAGCCCATCAAGGCAAACGTGTTGCCCATGGGTATCCAAGTAGCAGCAGAGCAGGGACCAGAATGAATGATGCTGGATGCTCAGTTCTCTGCTCTGGTAAAGCCTCAGCACCATCTCTCCCAAAAATGGGGGGGCTGCAGAACCTCTGCCCTGTGTTCATCACCCAGGGCCAGCCATGGCTTCGGGGTGAAGTCTCACCTGCTCAGCCTGAGCAATAGATGTAATTTAAGTCTTCTTAAGCAGAAAATTTAATATTGTAATTTAATTCTTCCTAAGCAAAAGAAGACAAAAGCACTTGTAAGGTGTTATAAGCCTTGCTTTTCCAAGCGTTAAAAATTAAGATGACAAAACTTGCTTGTTGAATCAAAATGCAGTGAAAATTATATGTCTGCATAGAAAAAAAAAATATATGCATTGTTATCTTCTCCCCATTATAAGACAAATTCTGATTCTGGTAATTACAGTCATGCCTCCCTGTTCCAATGGGTTCAACACACTTCACTACTTGTTACAGTTTCTTGTACTGAGCAACCCAAAATGAAAGGTACTGTTGAATTGGAAAATATTATTATTACAGTGATAGTCATAAGGAATTGGATTGGTACAGAACTATAAAGCAAAACACACTGAGATGATTCATTATGCATCACATGGAGAAAGACGTAATGTTGTTAATATGGGAGAACAGATGTGTCTATGTATTTTGAGGATCTCTTTTTTTTTTTCTCTGATGAAAAGTTGGGGTTTTTTTCTGAAAAAAAAAAAAAGAAAAAGAAGAAAAAAAAAAAAGAAGAAAACCCAACCTGATCTTGATTACTGGTATTGAGAAAGTTCATTGGGAAATGAAAGCAATCACTGCTGTTGCCATTAATCTCATTTTATGTTAGTTTGGCTTTTACTGCAGAAAGTAAAAACTCTTGGGTTTTCTTTCATACCCGGTCCCATCTGTGAGTTAAAGGAAAGTTGACAAGCAAGTCCATGACGTAACCTCACGCATGCTGTGGTTAGGAGCTGTAGAGAAGCAACAGCCCAGATGTGATTTCCTCACTTTATTCAAATCAATTGGGCTTTAATTAAAAGCACAATGCTTTGTTTTGTGTTGTTTTAAAGAGACATGGCTGAGGGCAATCATTTGTTAGCTATCTCTGGCTTTTTTATGGTAAAGAGGTTTAGATGTGTGTGAGAAGGAAAGTTAATCTTTTTTCCTTTCTGTCATTCCTCAAGCATTTCATGCAGGGACCAAAACATGCTGGTGAGTCCAAGGGGTCTATAGAACAGTACTTGGTGATTTTAAACCTGAGTGCTCTCCCACCTTGCCTAGAGGAGTGAGGCTGGTTTGTCACTGTCTAATGGCTAAATACTCTGTCCTGAGAGACTCAGCTCCCTCTTCAGAGGCTCCATACTGCAGACACTCCATATTTTCATATCCTTTATTGCCCAGACCAGTGGAAGACAGATCTATAGGATTTAATAGATGAGCCTTCTGGATTTTAAAATTATATGATAACTTTTTACACTGGAGGTGCTCCTTATGAATCCCAGAGGACTTACTTGAAATACACAGCATTTTTTTTCTCTGTGTGTTATACAAGGAACTGCCTCCTGTAGTTACTGTGCTGGGAATAAGGAGTAGATGTAGTCTTTGACTATCTGCTTTTAAGATCTGAGTAAGTTAAGGAGGAAATTTCTGACAATGCAGAGCAGAAAATGGGTGAGGAAGTAATTTAGGCAGAAGGGATCTGGTTCTAGAAATAATTTAGGGGAGCAAAAGCAAATGCAGAGTCTGATCTTCCTAAGGAAATGCTTTGGAAAACATTCTCTTTGCTAAATGTCTCATCCCGTGGAAGAGCAACTGTGCCCCATGCCCACTGCCCGTGATGGCTCTTTGCTAGCAGGGAAGAGAAAAGCCAGAGGATCCAGGTCAGAGCAGAGATTTTCTTGCTGATTATTGCTGGAGGCAGCTGGGGAACAGCCCCAGGGTGGTGCCTCAGGGACAGGGACAGGGACAGGTCCATGTGCAGCCATACCCTCCTTACCTGGATGCCTGCAGACAGCCTGAGGCAGGCAGGCCTTGGCACAGGGATGCCCAGCCCAGCCCCATGGGATGCTCTGATCCCTCTCCAGCAGCTCAGCCCCATGGGGTGCTGTGCCCCTCTCCAGCAGCTCAGCCCCATGGGGTGCTCTGATCCCTCTCCAGCAGCTCAGCCCCATGGGGTGCTCTGATCCCTCTCCAGCAGCTCAGCCCCATGGGGTGCTCTGATCCCTCTCCAGCAGCTCAGCCCCATGGGATGCTCTGATCCCTCTCCAGCAGCTCAGCCCCATGGGGTGCTCTGATCCCTCTCCAGCAGCTCAGCCCCATGGGGTGCTCTGATCCCTCTCCAGCAGCTCAGCCCCATGGGGTGCTCTGATCCCTCTCCAGCAGCTCACTCTCTCAGGCCCTAAGGTGGCTGCACCCCATGTGGCCAGCTCTGCCAGCACATGGTGGTGAGAAGCCCCACGTGCCACTGCTCAGGAACCCTCATGGGCACCATCATCAGCCAGACACTGTTTTATAAGCACCCAAAGACTCGCTAGGTCTCAGCCACTGTTGGAAGTGATGACTTTTTAATGGCAAGCAGCACACTTGAAAAATTCCCCGAGATTGAACAACATTCTGGAGACAGCCACTCCCCAGGGAGCCAGCTGCCTGCCCTCTCATTGCTCAGATATTGAGGTTAATTGGGGAGCTCTGAATTACCACTACAGCATAAAGACATCGACGTGCTTGTTTTTTTTCAGATCCTTGTAAAAATCCTGATGCGAGTTTTAGCTGTTACTAATCACATTAAACCAGTGGACACGTTTTGCTCTCTGGCAGTCAGTTTATCCTATGTGCTGTAACAAGATTCCCACTTAATTTTGTTTGCTTACTTGGTAGTGCAGATAGAAATGGGAGGATGTTGAAAATGAAAACTCTATCTAGGCCACATAATCTCCTTCATTAAGTCTCAGAGATGCTGGCTAAGGCTCACTTGGGGACCTATTAATGGAAACACATCTGCTGTGTTCATAATAATAAAAGACTGGCTATAAAGTGATTAATTGCTGTTAACAGAAGCCGGCCCTGCTCGGGGAAGGCAAATATGTGGCACATTTGGATGTGCAAAGCTCTCCAGGCACAGGGAGGCATTGCACAGCCCAGCACAGCTCTTGCTCAGTTTGGTTTGCAGCTCTGCAAGGACAACTGGAAGGGTTGTCCACAGCAGGATGGGTCAAGTCGGGCCACCCTGCCTTTGGCTGACAAGCTCACCTCCCCCAGACTTTTCCAAGGTAAGAGCTGACTGGAAAAGAAGGATCACTGCCTTTTTCTGATTCAAATGCATTTTATTAGCAGTATTTGTATTATGGTAGTCACAAGAGACCCTAATCAAACTGGGGCCCTCTTGTGTTAGACACTGTCCAGATGCATAATATAAAACAGCTCTTCCTTTTAAGAACTTAAAGGCTTGCAGATAAGCCAGAGCATGAGAAGAGAAAAGCAGACACAATGTGGGGAAATGCCATGACCTGCCTGAAGTTTTAGAAGACAACTGAGATCCCGTAGGTCTCAGTTCAGAGTTATTGGACCTTCTTTACAACTGGGAAATGATGTATGAGATCCTGAGCAAGGAGACATCAGCATGTGGCCTTCAGCAGAGCCACGCTGCCTGGTGCCTGCAGAGGGTCTGGGGGTCTTGGCTCTGGCAGAGAGGGGCTGAGCTGCTTGGCAAAAAAGAAAACACTTGCACTGGAAGATGCTTGGGATGCTTGAACAGCGAGCTCAGAAACGTTCATAGCTTACAGTGACTTGACAAGAAGGCATGTCATGGCCTTTCAAATGGATAGAGAGAATGAACTGGAATGGCAGCAACCACGGCTCGTTTCCAGGCAGTACACTAGCACGTTGATTAGAGTCCAGATGAAGATAAAAAGGCTGAAGATCCAATGCACAGGGCTGGGATTGCATGTTTCTGTGGAAGATCTAATGTATTCATGCTGTCAGGTCACATACATTAGACCAAGAAACCTGATGTTTTCTTTCTTCTTTTTTCCCCCTTTTTGGAAACACTTGGAGGGAATATATTGAAGGAGACATTTGCAAGCATGGAGCCCATTAATAACACAAGGAGAATGCAATGCTGCAGCCTCGTTCATACTGCTCTGGGGAGCCAAGGAAATTAAACTCCTATACGTTTCTTTTCTGCACTGGGGAAATCAAAGTCAAACCATGAGATGAGGCTGATTAGAGACAGGTGAAATTTCTGTTTGTTTTTAAAGCTTTGCAGCTCTCATTTTGATAGTCCCTAGATTTTCCAAGTGTATTCTGCAGACACCAGAGAGATGGCTGTAAGAGAAGAAAGGAAGTTTGATGATCATCTGAGAAACAGGATCTTTTCAGATGCCAAGGAACAAAAGATGCTACAGGAAAGGCTCCCTGCTGACAGCTGGTGGAGATGCCCATCTTGTACTTACTGCATTCCCCATGGCACAGATTTGAACCTGTAGTCCAATTTGGGTTAAAATAACAACAACAAAAATTAAAACCTTCCATGAGCCCATTAGAATGAGGAAACAGTAAAACAGAAAATAATGACAAATTTCTGCATATGCATCTTTTGTGTACATAAGATTAACTCATCTAAATATGGATTTGTAGTTGCTGCATATAATACATCTTATTCAAGGTGCACAGAGCCATGTTGGGGCATATATAATCCTTCTCCAGGCAACCACTGTAAATCAGGATGCAGATGTCCATTAGCTGAGTATTAAGTGGGCAGACAGACATCAAAATGACTTTGTCACGAATCTGATGTTCTCATCTAAATAGATATAAATGGTCTTGTTTTATAACTGCTTCCTCCAGTCAACCTCCTATGATATCCTAGACTTGCTAACATCCTTTTTATTGCTGCCATCTGATTGTATAACTCCACTGATAGCAGCTCTTCATATTGCATCGATTATAAAGAGAACAGGAAAATGAACAAAATGTACTCATTCTGTTTATAGTTTGAACTATAATTTTGTGGCCCTCCTTGGACGCCTCAACAGAAGAATCAGATGCACTTTTCTCCATGTTTGGCAACATGCTCATAATTTGGCTGGGAGCTGTGTCCAAGTTTACTCAGCCCTTGTGCTTGCCTGCTTTCACAAATGGCTTTTTTTAGGACATGGGAGATGGACAAGCCTCCCAGTGCAACTGTTGAGACACAGCAGGAGCTTCTATTAAACACAGAATTTAGAAGAAGAAAGGTTGTTCATCAACCCTTGATCACCACCCACTGATGTGTGATTGGGGTATGAAGGTTCAGACATGATCTCTGAGGGAGGTGGATGATGATGTACTTGGCAGAGGTTTTATTTACCCTCCTCGTTAGGGGCACAGGGTTATTACTATTCATCAAGGTAAGCAGGGGTCACAGCCTGCTTTTATTGGCAAAACCTTCCTCCCTTCCCCATCTCAGGATGCTGCAAGCCTTGTCTTTTCTTGATTTGAAGGGCTGAGCTGGACAGTTGACTCATTTTCAGCTTTGCTGTACTTTGGTCAATTCAGTGGTGAATGACTCAAGGTAACAGAGAACTGCTTAAATTAGAAGTTTGAGTTAGAGTGAATTTTTTAGAACTGAAAGAGAAAAAAAAAAGGAATTTATTAATTTATTTCTCCTTCCTTGATAGTAATTCCTATGTAAATTGAACTCATTTTTACAAACACATTTGCTTTAAGGCCAAGTGGTAGAAATTTCTTCTGTATAGCAAGGAAAAGCCTTCAACCAATGTATTTACTATTTAAAAAGCTAGTGCCTGTGTTGCACAATTTACCTCAGATATAAAGAGGAGAAAACCCCAAACGTTTGGTAAATCTCTGTAAGACTGAGAATGCAACTCTGTGCAAACTGGAGCAGGACAGGTTTTTTTATTAGCTTCAGAACCAAGCCAAAAGATTGCATGAGGCTAATCCCAAAAGGAGAGACTGCCTTGGGTTATCCTCATGCTGGAAAGTGTGCACCAAAGTTTTTGTGGGAATGTGGGTTTTCCCTTTATCACTATCAGATTTCTCTGTATATGGGTATGAAAAAGGGCTAATTAGAGGAAAGGAAAATTAAGCCCAGTTTCCTCAGTTTCTCTGTTTGCTGGACAGCAGTATTTGAACCAGTTGTCATGAATCCTGTTTTTGTTTTGTTTCCATAGTCTTTGTTGACTGAGGTTTCTCTCTAAGAGATTTCATGGCATGTTTTCCCAGGCCCAAAATCCCACCATTCTTGCAGTGGTTCATTACCTGTTATCAGCCCAACAATGAGCTTTAACTGCAGGGAGGGAGACAAAGCTAGATAATGCAAAATAAATAAATAAATAAATAAATAAATAAATAAATAAAATCAACCAAACCATTAACAAAATGTTGCAATAATAAAGGTAGTGAAGATCTAGAAAGGTGCATGATGTCCCTGTGGATGTGCCAACTGATGCCAGCCCAACTCCCAGCACTGTGAATGAACCTGCCCTCAGTCAAGCAGTTAGCTACACAGCTTCTCAAGATTTTGTCCAGTCCTGTTTTCTAAGACAGGGCAAAAATTGGCAAAATAAAGATTGAATAAAGCATGAGTAATGTGCATGTAGATCTGGAAGATATCTTGGCACTGAGATCCATTTCCTTCTCTGACGGATTTAGAATTGCTCAGGTTCCTGCTGAGACTGGAAAGTTGTTTCAGAACATCTTTCCTGTGATGCTCAGAAACCTTCATGTTTCCACCCTCTGTTTACTCACAACCAGTTTGATTTGGGGCCAACATTGTCCTTCAGCTTAAATAACTATCTCCCTTCCCTGGAGGTTTACCTGGACCATTTATAGAAAGCAAGCCTTCTCCTAGCCTTTTCCTCCTTTTCCTACCCTAAACAAAGCTATTTTAGTTTCTTCTCCACCACCCTGGTTGCCCACATCTTCCTCTGCACCTGCTCCATTGGCCAGATCCTGGCTGGTCCCAGTGCCCTGCACAAGGACCTTCCTTCTCTCTCCTGATCCCACCAGCTTTGTATCCACCTCTGTCTTCAGCTCTCATGACACCCATGGTCCATTTTTCCTGTGATCTTTAATACCACCACAGCTTTCTTTTCCTTTTCTACTTGCAATTTTTTCAGCCCTGTTTATCACAGAAGACTCTGTCACTTGTCCCTCATTTCCATGCCACCTTTATCAGCAGAAGGAGATATGTGGATGGGCAGTGGAACAGAGATGCTATTTGAGGATTTTTATTGCCATGACAATTTAATTTTCTTGATTTATTATTGAAATCCAGTTTCTTTCATTTCCTAGATCTTCAGTTTATGCTTTAGTTTAGCAGTCTGACTAAAGAATATTTGCAAATAAGCACCTGATGCACAGGATTTTATTTCAAGCAGGGTAACTGTGGATCTGTTTGCTTTGAAAAACAGTTGTTTGCAGGAAGGTGGCAGATATCCTCCTGCTCTGTATCCTTCATGGCAAACGCCAAAAGTTCATAGAATCATAGAATCATAGAATCATAGAATCATAGAATCATAGAATCATAGAATCATAGAATCATAGGGGTTGGAAGGGACCTCGAAAGATCATCTAGTCCAACCCCCCCTGCCAGAGCAGGGTCACCTAGAGCACATCACACAGGAACTTGTCCAGGCGGGTTTTGAATGTCTCCAGTGAAGGAGACTCCACAACCTCTCTGGGCAGCCTGTTCCAGTGCTCTGTCACTCTTACAGTAAAGAAGTTTTTTCTGATATTTACCTTGAACCTCCTATGCTCCAATTTGCACCCATTACCCCTTGTCCTATCACTGGTCATCACTGAGAAGTCACTGGTCATCACTGAGAAGTTTGGTGGAAAAAGTGCAGCATATTTATCTGAAACCACCACAGCGATTTTTCCCACTCAGATGTGTCAGGAGTGTCTTTAAATAGGAAGTATTGCTTTCTGTAGATGGCTTGAGTTCATCATTTCCCCTTCCAAACACACGTGGTGTTGGATGCTTGGAGCAGCGGCGCAGCGCGGTGGGAAGGGAAAGCTGCTGGCCTGGGAGTGGGAGCAGAGCCCACAGTCACCAAGCCCAGGGCTGGGCCTGACCTAGGAAGGAAGCAAAAGGATGTTTCCGAAACCCATAGCATATCATAATTCACTTTAATCTTCCATTGTTGTCTTGCCTCTGCGGCAGGGAAATAAAACTGAAAAACCTCCAGCTGAGATTTCCTAGAGCAAACTGTCCCCTGGCTGTGTGGGTGTCAGCTGGAGGAGCAGGGTTCTCTGACAGCAAGTCCTGTAGATAAAGAGCTGCCTCCAGGACAGTGTTGGATGAGCTGTGCTGGGCTACACAAACCTTTGATTTGCCCTTTGGAAAAGGATTGGGGGGCATAATTTCAACAGGCCAGTGTCAGGCCATTGGTAAGGAGAAACAGCTCTCCTACCCCTTGTCTTTCAACACCCTGAGAGGGAAAAATCCCCCCACCAAAATAATTTTGAACATCTAAAGACCTTATGTCATGCAGTGGAGAGACCATGCTCCCAGCAGGGATGTGGCACTACATGGCTTTGGTGAACAATTTTTCAGCCTCTGACATGTACCAAATCGCTAAACACTTCTGAAATTATCCCCTTTTTTTTGTACATCAAATTCCACTGAGCTGTAGATGCCTGATGGAAATCTTCTGAGAGGAAAACAACCAAGAGCAGACACTTCTTGGTTCCCATTTCCACAGCCTGGAAATGCAGCTAGTGTTACCAGTCTGGAGAAGGTCATTTGCCAAGAGGAGAGAACCAAATGGGTATTTAAGACGTCACCGAACTCTCATTGGGCCTCATCGCCTCCGACAGATTTGTGAGTCACAAAGAGGAAGCATTTTACTGCTATCCTGTTTGGTCAGCAGGTGGAAGGGAAATAGCTCTGGCAAAGCCTGGAAAAAAAATTAATTTAACAGGACTTAAATTTCAGCATAGTCTTAGTGCTCTCAGCCTCGCTGCTGGTTTCATGTAGAGCCAGCCGTTTCTCGGTATTTTACAGAGGAAGACAACAAGGCAAGACCCTTGGCATAAAGGAATTCTTTTGTCCTATATAATTGTGATGCTACTTCCCAACTTTTCATTCAGTAATCTCTCCCTAACAAACCTAAAGAGCTCTTTTCTCTTGTTAATTTTTCCTCTGGTGTTTCAGAATTCTTACTTCTGCTCTCCAAGAAATTTTGCTGCAAGATGAAAACTATTACATTTTCTAACAACTACAGGGTAGGATTTTAAAAGGATTTGGGTAGTTCATAAACTTTGCAAAAGGGATGAAATTGACCCCTAAAGAAAAAAGAAATGGCAGACATCTCTCTCTTTTCCATAATCCAATGGAAATTAGATGATGAACATTGCTGAAGAAATCGGAGAAAATTATTTCCCAATAGGATTTTAGGAAATAAAAAAAAGAAATGTTCCATTTCTACTGAGAACATTTCCTAAAACATTTCTACTCAGAACCCCAGCTAGCTAAAGTGTTACTGGATAAATGATAATATCCCCCTCTTCCTGGGACTTTTAAGAAAATTAACTCTTCTCCTTAACTCATTTGCCAAAGTGTTGTGCTCGTTTCCAGGGTGTTGTGCTGCTTTGCCAAAGACTTCACCAAGATTCTGCAAGGAGACAAGTGATTGTCAGCATGGCCAGACATGTTGATTGTACACAGCACCCAAACTGGGACACCTCACTGGGCACACTGGTTTCCCTCAGCTTCATCACAACATCCAGGGAACACAAGAACTGGGGGTTTGGGTGCTGCCATCTCTGCTTTCCTCTATGACAGATAACCCCTGGGTGAGCTGGTCTGTTGGTGAGGTTTCCCTCCTTGGTGTTGAGGAAGACCTCAAGTGTGCACAGAAACCACCCAGGAGAGGAAGGCTGTGTGTTTTGGAGAGAACCCTGTAACAGAGATCAAGCCCTGAACATCCACCAAGAATTCAGAAGGTACTAATTACATTTAGTCTTGACTTCCACGTGTCTCTAGTATTAACCATTGCTGGTCTTCTACCTTATTATGGTCCTCTAAAAGGTAAGAATTGGATAATCCAGCTCCTTAACCAAGCATTGAATATAAATTAGCTCTAAAGACCCTTTCAGAGCCAGTTTTTCTTACTGTTTACACATTTCTGGTTCAGCTGATATCCATCTCAGAGCAACAATGAAGAAATGGGTCCATTGTTCAGTAAAGTATATAAAAGCTCTAAAGTTTCCTTAAAGATGTTTCAAAGTGATGCATGATCTTGGGTGCTCAAATCTGAGACATATAAGAAACGTTTCAAAGTATTCACAAATAAATTAAACCTTTGGGTCAACTCCAGCCCAGCTGATGAGAGGACAATGTATAATACAGAGAATGACCCTCTGACCCTCATCATGTGCTTGTTTCTGTAGCTACATCCACAGAGAGGATTTTAGAAAGTCCTGCGATGTTTTGACACACATTTCATTTTCAGGTTCCACCTGGGACTTGTAGTAGCTGCACAGCAAGGGGAGCAATTGTTTTTGTGGTTTCTTTCTGGCTCAGGCCACAGGCTGATGCACCAGAAGTCTTACGAGAAATTCTGCTTTGTTGGGATTTCCTGCATGATTCTGCAGACAAAAGCAGCCCAAGAGATTCAGCTGACACAGTTATTGGAACCTGCAGATGATGTTCCCAACACAGATTTGGGAACCTCTGCTTTTCACCCACTACTCTTTGTTACATCCTACGTACTTCCTGCATGGTAGGATTTGGACAGATTTTTTAATGAAACATCCCTCAGTGAAGGGTCAGTGTATTCTGCTAAAGCACTGCCAGTCCAGCAGAGCTGCACTTCTATTGCCAGGAAGAGACTTCAAGTCTCTAAGATTTAACAATCTACCACACATCAGCTGAGCTGTAGGAAATCTCTATGTGGGCCTTTTTTTTGTTTTCTGCACCTGTGGCAAATGCCAAACAAACATCTTGGTTTAACTTCTCTCCCTGTGTGCTGAGCAGAGTGGTCCTGCAGTGACACAGACCCTGCTAACACACATGTGGAGCTTGTGGGTTGCAACTCATTCACCACAGGAACACTGGGCTGAGCAGCTTATGTCTGCAGACCCCAACCCACCTGGCTTTTGGACTGGGAGGGTTGCCAAACAAAACTCTCTCACTCAATAATGGATTGGGGGGGGGGGGGGCATTTTCATGCTGCTGCTTAGACCAGTGCCCTCCGTGTGGTCTTTAATTTCCTCAGCATCACCTGCACTCCCTCATCACCTGCACCCTTTGTTTCCATTCCTGGAGCTCCACACCAGCTAGGGGCAAGGGGACGCAAAATTAAGGAAAAAAATGGACTTGTAAAGCAAAGCTTGGACAAGTTCACCAGTGGGAAAATATTCAGCTTACATAAACAGAAAAACCTCCTGATCACAAAAAATGAATCCCCTCCCCCCAAAAAAAAACAACAACAACCCAAACCAGCAGAACCCATACAAAGAAAGAGAAAAGCTGAAGTGCTGTGATTGCAGTGAGTCAATGAGAATCATTTTGGGATCAAGAACACATGAATGTGCTTGGCAAATGAAAAGGAAGGAGATTTCATTCTATCACCAGGCTCACACTGAAGAGATCAAAGCTGACCAGCTGGAGTTCTGAGACTACTTGGAAAGCACCTTGTGTTTTTCCTGATGAGTGTCTGTTTTGGACAGTGAGGCTGATGCATCCCCCCATCAAGCTGGTCCCTGACAGGGCCCTTGGGAAGGCTCCATCCCTGAGGAGCAGAGAGGGCAGGTCTTGCCTTGGGGAGAGGGAAGGCATGGATTCCTCCTCAAAAATCTCTTTCAGTCCTTAAAATGGTGGGTGGCATTGGCAGATTTTTTTCCCCCAAACAAAGAACTGAAATTGAAAAAAGCCAGCTGGCCAAATATCCCAGTTTAATTGCAGGAAGATATGGAACTGAACAAGTTAAATCTGAATTACTGCAATATTACTCCTCAAAGGTTTACTGTAGGGTGTGAGTCACAGTGTGGTTTGGGCTTTTGTCTATGCAGAGTTTGCAATATTTTTTAATTTTATTTTTTTTTTTGTAGAAGCAGAAGATTCATCAAAGCAAGTGAGACCAATGGTTTTATCAAGCCCAGCAAGGCAAATCTGGCAGTGCTGGATGCCTATAGACCCCACAGAAGGTGAGCAAGCCCTGAGAAAGCACCTCCACCTTTGGGCAGCAATATCCTTTTGAGGAAAATTCTTTCCTGATCCTTGCTTTAAAGAAGTGATTTGAGATTAATGTAAAGACCATTTGTCATTTTGGTTATAAGAAATGCTAATGGCTTTACCAGCTTTTTGCATTTTCTATAAATTAAGTTTTTATTGTGAATTTTTATGCTAAGCACAAAACAGTAAAGAAATAGTCTCCTCTAAACGGCAAAGACCAAACTGAGTCACTCATCTATTCACTGCTAATTGTCAAATGTGTTTATTGCACAGGAGAATTGATAACCTGTAATAAGATGTGATGGATTTAGCCAGCTGGGTTTCTACAATTTCAGGCTGGTGTTTGTCCAACAGAAACCAAGAGAGTCACACGAGCACAAAAAAGAAAAAAAAAAGAAAAAACTAAAGAGAAAAAAAAGTACAGTAGTGTTGATTCAGCACTGGTGTATTTTCTTTTCCTGATTATTTCTGTAATAAAAAGTGTCTGATAAGTGGGTTAAAGACTGACTGGAGGAGATGGGATTGGAAAAGAATTGCCATTATGTTTGTTGATATTCCTCCAGTTAATTTGAAATGTAGGCAAGTCATGGAATAATTTAGACTGGCAACATATTTCAGACTTGCCTTCTCAAGCTAGGAACAAGAGCACATGCTGTCTCTATTAGTGAGCACACAGCGTGTTGAGATAAGTAAATGGAGTCAGAAGGAAAACTGCCTCCATGAGAAATAAATGAAGACAGAATCCACAGTGGAAAAAGAAGCTGCTCCTTGCAGACATCTGCATCGTCCGTGGCACTGGAGCAGCCCCATGGAAAAGTCATCAGTTGTCAAGCCCTGGCTGCAGATCCCTGCACTTGCCCATCTCTCCCATGATGTACTTTCCTCTTCAGCTGAAGCTGGAGGTGCCTGCACAGCCCTTGGCCTTGGGGACATGGCCACTGCCCCACTGCTGACCCCTCTGTGGGACCAGCCTGGCCACAGCACACGAGCATGGCCAAGGGATATGGCTGGAGGGAGCCAGCTCAGCAGCTCAGCTACCAAAAAACCAGACAAGAACCCATGGGGGAGACTTTCAGCCCCTGAAGTTCCAAGGGCTGAAGACAGAGTGGTGGTACCCTCACATGGTGATCTCTTTATATTTCCTCTTTCATTAGCAACTTTTCTCCTACCAAAATCCTGCCAAAAAAGGGAGCCCCAAACACTGGAAACACTCACATGATGTTTGCAGCTGACCACATCGTCCTCAGTCTTTCTTCATCTTGGCACATGCAGCTGATGAGCTTGTGGAGAACAATTCACCCCTTGCCCAATGGGACTTCTATTCAACCACTGTTCCCAAGTGCTCTGCTTACAATTGGGCATGATTTGTGAAAACCAAAGATGTTCTGATGATGGCTGACTAATGAATGTGTGGTGGCCACAACCAGCTAATGAGACATGACCATGTTAGTCCCACAGGAATCACAGCAATTAATCATACAATCAGGTGAGCATGATAGAAGGCAATGGGCATCTTCAGATGTCTTCCTGGAGGGTAATTTGTATGGGACACAAGTTTAAGCTGGAAAAGGGAAGATTTAGGTTAGACATTAGGAAGAAATTCTTCAGTGTGAGGGTGGTGAGACACTGGCACAGGTTGCCCAGAGAAGCTGTGGCTGCCCCACTCCTGGAAGTGTTCAAGGGCAGGTTGGATGTGGCTTGGAGCAACCTGGTCTAGTGGGACGTGTCCCTGCCCATGCAGGGGGTTGGATCTAGATGATCTTTAAGGTCCCTCCCTACCCAAACCAGTCTATGATTCTATGATTCCTGAGCTTCATGCACTGAACTTCATGCAGGCCTTTGATCTGTGCCACATGGGGTTAGATTAGAGAAGACATGAAATATACACGGCCTCTTCAAATTGCAGGAAGTTTTCCTTGATCACAAAAGAAGATATGAATCACAAAGATTTCCTTAGGGAAAATCTCAGGGTTTTGACAGTGCCCTCAAATACAATTAGGATGTTGTGAACCTTGGTTTGCTCTTGAATTCACCTGTGTGAACTGAAATTGGAAATGGAAACACTACAGCAGCTTCCTGCACATATTTTCAGCCTGGATTTCATTAATATCTTCCCCAAGCTGGGATTATTTTGCTCGTGTACAGTGTTCAAATCTGTTCAGGCTTTGTTTGGAAGCAGAAAAACAGTCCTAATGGAGGCATCCTGCATAACCTAAGAGAAAACGAGTGTTCAACAGCTTTTTTTTTTTTTAAACAACTATTAAAATTTAATACATCATCATATCCCACTACAGAATTCTACAAGAGTGTTAAAAATAACCCTACAGGAAGCATAAAAGCCCTTATTAAATTCTACAAGTATTTACAGTAATTTCTGCATATGACTCTATTAAATTTCCATGGCACACTCAGCCCCATTTCTACCAAGTTCCACAGAATTTTTCCAAAATGGTCAAGCTCTTTCTTTCCAGTTTGGATGAACAAAGAAACAAAGCAGCCTGCTTCTCACCTGCCCTCTGATTATACCAACACCTGGGGCTGCAAAGCACAGCACCAGACACTCAGCTGGTGAAATTCAGCATAAATCTGTTGCTTTCAAGTCTGGACTCAGGGATCCCAGCTCCTCCTCTGCCTACCCCTCACCTCTGTATAAATTCACGTGTCTCCTGCTTTTGGCTCCCGTTCACCAGTCAACTTGCAATGCTGTTGTTTTGAACTTTGGTATATTTTAGTAGCTGTAAAATTAGCCGTGTTAGTTCATAAATAATGGGAGGGGTTCCTGAGATGCTGTTCCCTCGAACATTTGCTGCTGGAGATGGATGAGATGGCCAAGGACTGAGGTCATTGGTGCTTTGTGTTTAGCAGGAGAGGGGGAATTTGCAGCTCTTTCCAGCAGATCGTCTCCCAGTTCCTGTCAGGGTTGTGCAACTGGATGTCTCCATGGTGCCCTGGAAAGCTAGAGCCCAGCTCTGCTAGAGATGCTCTTTCCAAAACAGCCTCAGTGTTTCAAAGATTGACACTTTCTGACTTCCCAGACACAATCGTTTTCATTACAGGGCTCATCTCCTCGCCGCAGGTTGTGCTGGCCCCGAGGAGCTGCTGGCTAGAGACTGTGCAACCGGGCTGCGAGGATGGGTCATGCTCCGTGCAGCCCGTTGCCAAAAATACTTCTGGGAACAAAGACTCTCCTTGATTTTTCTGCAACCGAAGTAAATCTTAGACAAAAAACCCAGAGGGAGCTGTTGGCACACATCAGGCAGCCATCAGACAGGAATCCTGCTCGCTGATCAGCCACATTCTTGACAGGCAGGAGTTTAGAAACCATTTAGCACATGAATGCTGGTAAATATGTGTGTGTGTGTATATGTATATGAGAGACTTATGCATAGGGAAAGTGGGCCAGGCAGATCACTTTCCAAAGCTAAAACGTGTCACTCAGCCATAATTGCTACACAGAGAGCAATCAAAACGATTGCTTTAAAGATTGTGATGGGGAGTTCAGTGAGGCTCTTAGAGACACGTCTACCCACAGTTGGGGTTTTAAAAAGGCGGTTCTGGCTAGTGGCTGGATTGATGCAACTGCACCGAAGTGGTGAATGACAGAACAGTCTTTTGAAAACTTCACTCAGTAACACACTGTCTGTGCAGACTGCAAACTTCCCAAAAGATGAGGGCGGTTTTTGGATACTGAAAAGTAAACAGATGCTCCCCTGCAATTAAGTCTAGAGGAGCTGCACATTTGCATTGATTTTGCACTTGCTAGTAGAGTTCCTCCAAATTACTCCCAGACAGTAGCTTGGCTGGTTTGAGAGCTCAGAGCTGAAGCAGGAAGTGTTTTCAGCCCAGATTTGCAAACGTCCTGGGGACAAGGCTGATTGCCTACACCTACTTTGTGAGCCACGAGCATGAGAGATGCCACTTGCATACTGCTGAGCCAAGAAGTAAACTCCCTAAGCTCAACACAGGCCGGGGATCAAAGGCATTTTTTGGGATCTCCTGTCATCATTTATGTTTCTTCGGTGAATGATGGGTGTCCCTGGGATCTCAGGGCTGTGAGAGGGATGGGTGCTCAGGGAATGAGGGCAGAGCCATTACAATGAAGCTCTGACTTTAAGTGTTGTATTGACTTGCCCATTAAGTGCTTGATGGACTTGATGGGTTTTCTCAGATGAGTTTTCTGCTTGGCACCTCCTCTACCTCTAAGTTACACTGTGTGTTATACAACTCTGCTTGGCTTGCATCTCGCCCTGGCTCCACCACAGGGAAAGCTTCGTATCAACAGGCCAGGTACATAATAAGGTGTGCGCTGCTGGAGTTATTTATGAACTAAGAACACATCCCTTGGCAAGGCAGCAGCACCTCATCTCGGGCACAATTCCTTTAAAAGCAGCTTCTTTATTTTCCAGATGCGACTCGTGCTTCTGCAGACCGGCTTTCTGCCCCCCGGTGCTGGTTCTCAGCTCAGGGCGCAGAGGCTGGAGGTGGGCACGGGGGAGCGAGGCTCCCGCAGCGCCCAGTTGTGTTTGCAGAGGGGTGGCGGGTCCTCTGCCCCCCCGCGGTGACTCTGCCTGCAGACACCTCTCCCACCACCCCCACGGGGCGGGTCGTGCCAACCCCCCTCCCCACATCTGCTCTTCCTTGCCCGTCTCCGAAGGAGATGTGGAAGCGCGGCTGATGAGCTCGTTAACATAAATTAGTGCAGAATGCCATTTGCATGAGATGGCTTCAGTGCCACGTTCGGAGCAGCCGTTGTTTGTCACAGCAGCACCTGGGGACACCACCAGCACACCTTCCTCCTCCGGGGCGAGAGATGTCATTGTCACACAGGGCGTCTTGACAGGGACATCTGTCACCTTGACAGATACGCTGCTGGTGTCACCTCGGGGAGTGAGCTGGGACAGGGGACACAGTACCACGATGCTCTGCTGGGCTTTGTCACCTCCTCACGGCACTCCATCTCATGAGTCCTTCTTTTACCATCATTTTAACATCCCACACATTCCCCAACAGTCTGCAAACCCCTCAGAGAGCTCTCCCACCAACGCACAGGAAGAGTCGTGTAGCAAATGCAAGTGATAGTTTGTGTTTTGATTTTATACCCTTCATAAAAGTCCATTCCATCTTGGAAGGAGAAACAAAGTAGCAGGGAATCCATCTGCATCCTTTGGACATCACCCAAGTGACTCCAGAGGAAGATCAGATCTCCATAATGCAATAAAACAGACAAATGAAAAAAGATTCTGTAATTGAGATGAAGTCCAAATTTCCTTCATGTCAATGGGAAAAGTCACTGGCCTCCAGTCAACAGCATGTTCTGTGCTGACCAAATAAGTAATGCAGTTTTGGAAAGATTGTACAGTGGGAGAACAAAGGGCTAAACTGATAATCCTATCAGGAAAATTTAACTTAATCTGGAGCTGCATGTGAAAGATGGAATCAAAATCATAGCAAATTCACCAAATTTGCCTCTGCTTCTCTTGTTGACAGAGGAATCGGCTGCTCGATGTTTTGTGTCCAATTACCTGCATTACAAGCAAAGTTCACAGCTTTTCTTAGAAGAGAACATTATTTTTTTTTTTTCCCCTGAAAGTTTAATCCTCATGAGAGGATTCCTGTCCTGTCCTTGGCAGAGTCAGACATCAGGCTTTTCACATTGCCGTTAGCAGAAAAAGGAACTACGACAAGATTTGCATCTGCATGCCGGTGCTCAGCAGGAGCTCCTGGCACAGGATCCTCGGGTTTACCAGGAACGAAACCAAGCTTTGCTCCCGTTCCCTGTCCTTTCTTTTCATTATAATTTTCCCCCCCCCATTTATTTGCTTTTGTTGCTGTTTCCCCTAAAGATTCCTCATGGCTGTTAATGGCACATGCATAGAAATCGAGCCGTTTGGGTGCTGAATTCGAACAGGCGCCATTAACTGACCCTGAGGGCAAACATCCCACCCGGGGCCAGTCTGCCAGCCGGGCACTAGCCAAAACAGCCTGTGGCACGGAGCTTAAAGATGCTGGAGGAGCAGGGCTTCGGCTCACCCCAAACCGCGCTGGGAGCCCCGTTTCCAGCGGAGATGTGGGGCAGAGAGGACTCCCCCCGCTGCTGGTAGGGCAGGAGGAGATGGATGCTGCGGGAATGTGGACGCTTCCTAAAGGGTAAATGGGAACAAGCTGGCCCTGAGCTGCTCATCTCCAGCTGACGCTGGCAGCTCGCTTCCCATTCACCAGTAAAGGTTATAAACAACTTGTATCAGCGGAAACAATAGGTTTAAAGACAAAGCCTAGCGAAGATAAAAGCGGGAGACTTATGCCCGGTATGATGGTACACGGTGTTCTGTGAGTCCTGATTGTTCTCTGCAGCTTTCAAACCCTTCTGTAGCTCTGGATCTGTCTTTAAAGCTTTTTGCAAAGCACCTGCTGCCCTGACGGTGCTGCAAGTAGCAAGGAAGGACAAATACAAAACAGGCTTGAGCCACCGTGAGGTTTGAAGGCACTGAATTAAAATAAGCAACAAGAGCAGCCCTTGGAAATGAATGAAGGACAATAAAGTGCATGTTGATTTGCTTGGTACGTAGCAGGAAGGTTTTCAAGAGGAAAACATTTAGATCCTGGCCTTCAGAATGGCAGCGATGAAGTTACCTCCTTGCTTCGAGGCTCTGTACCTCTGTGGGACATTGTTGGTTGCAATACAAGGGCCACCTCCCCCCCCCGTGACACAGGAAGGGTCATGGATGGGCTGCAGGGACACGCTACCTGTGACTGTGTGGCTGAAAAGCAAGGCAAGCAGCACGGCTGCTAGGGAGCACCCAGACACCAGGTCCCCAGGTGCTGTGTCAGCGCTGAGCTTTAACCAAAATGCATCCCAAAAAGGATTTATTTCATGCCGAATCCTCTCCCTGGGTGAAACATCTCCCAGCGATGCCGCCAGGGGCTGGTGGCTTGTTGTGTCGGACAGAATAATGCTCTGAGCGGCAGAGCAGAGCAAAGAGCTTCTCCCTGTTCCCAAGCTGCCCTAAATCGCTTCAACTGCCTGAAAATCGCTTACCTTTGGGGGGGGGAGCAGCTTAGCACCCCAGCCAGGCCTCCAATCAGAGGTATGCAAACCCGCCAGCCCTTAGAAGAAAAGCTTTTCATAAAGGCAATACCTATTCAAACTCCTTTTATCGTTCCATCACTGGGCTGCTAAATCTCTCCAATCTCCCGAGCTAATCTGGCTGCCTTCAACCTACTTCGAGTGCAAGTGACAAGCACTGTAATAAACCTTTTCCACTGCAGAAGTCCTTGCTCTTTTGTGCTCTGCTCCTACAAGTGACTGTGGTTCTTCAAGAAACCGTGAGGAGCTCTGCAGGCTGGAACCACAGGCTATCCTGCTTAGCACATATGTGATTTGTTACTGGGGCAATGTAAGCATGATTGGCTGCAGATGTCACAGCAGATTTAAGCATTGCGTCTGCATGAGAATTCCTTTAAGGTTGCTAATAAAGTAAACTGATTGATTAATTAGCTTGCAAACCATCTGACTTCCCGCTTTTGGGGCAGTCTCTGTTGGAATATGGAGTCACTTGACAGTATGTGAGATGCCGTGCATACCACAGGCAGCAGTTTCATTCTTTGACCAGCAAAATAAACATTTCAGGTCTGAGCAAAAAACCCGTCTTGTTCGGGGATTACTGCAGTATAATTAAAGGCAGGAAAAACAAAAAACCCACAAGTGCCACCTCCTTGCTTCATCGCTCACAACAGTTTGGGGGGTGGCACGCTGAGCAGACCAGGACTTTGGAAAAATTAGGCAGGTCTGAGGTCGAGCGTGCAGTACCAGAACCTGGAGCCAGGTTCCCAGTCATGCTCTTGCTTACTTGCAGAAAATAAAAAGATCAACCCTCCAAACACTTCAGCGGAGGGGCTTGTGCAGCAGGAGAGCTCCCCAGCCTTCAGCGATGCTGCTGGGACGGGGCTTTGCCCCTGTCCTGCAAAATTCCCTTTACTGGCAGGTTGCTGGCCGCGGGGCAAGGCAGCAGCTTGTTTAAATAAAGATATTTGCTCAGAGGAAGCCTGTTCATTCCCACTCAGTGTCAGGAGCAGCGGAGAAACGGCATGAGGGAGAAGTTCAAATGCTGGGGAAATACAGTCAGCCTATAAAAAGGAAGATAAACAAAGAAGAAATAATAGTAATTAAAAAATACTAAATCCCAAAGCATGTCCTGCCCTTAATCACCACATGCTCAGCTGCCACCTCACTGCTGTGTTTTCCTTACTGGAGGCATCTGAGGTTTGAGTTGCTTGTCCTTAGCTGAGCCCCTGGTAGCAGGTGGACTCTCAGGTACCTGCATCAACATCAGCATCTCTGCTGGCAGAACAATTTTAATTTCCAGCTCAGTGCCATACAAAACTGGTGCTATCATGCTTCTGAGATGTTCAGCATCTTTGTGGTGATTGCATGGCAGGCTGTGCAAGTGCACAGAGGAAAGGCTGGTGCTTAATACTTGAATGAACCAGTGCTTGCTCCCTGTGCCACCACAGGGGTGATGGACCCTATCCTGCAGAGGTTTTTTGCCCCCAAAAGAAGCCTTCTGTGCATTGGGCACTGTGGAGCATGGCAGGGACTGCACATGCCCTCTGCTGGTTGGATTCCCGTGAGTTTGAGGGATTTTGTGCCATGATCTTTTTTAGGAACAAATGCATTTAGTTCAGCCTTGCTCAACGGCTGGGATTTTAGGAGATCTGGGTGAATGTCTGAAGGAAAGGTGCAAGCAGGCTTATCAGATACCTAGCAGATTTGAGCACACATTGCTCTTCTCTGAAGGTGTCCCACACCAACTGTGCTCCATTGGGTGAGCTTGAGCACAGAACCAGGGGAGCAGGAGAGGACAGGAGCAGGACTCCAGCTGGGGACAGCTGTGGGCCAGCACAGTAGGATGATGAGTGGGAGATGGGATGGGTGTTGGTGATGCCCAAGCACCAAACTTAGAGCTGGAGAGTGGGATGGAATGAACAGGGCTTGTGCTGCATTTATCTGAATCTATTGTGCAAAAAATGAGAGATGGATTCCATGGGATGCTGCAGCAGCTCCAGACCTTGAGGGGGGAAAGCTCTTCTAGCTCTGTGGATTGTGGTGAGCAGCAGGAAAACCTTGCACCTGGGAAAAACAAACTTCTATGAAGACACCTTATGCCCATCATGGCAAAACCACAAACTGCTCAAGCATCTTCCACCAACCCCACTGGGGAGGCCAGGCAGGGTTAACCCATCAAGCAGGCTCAAACCTCCCTATTTGCATTCATAGAACTCCCTTCATGGAAATCATGACTGAAAATGAGCAGGCACCAGGTATGTCTGTAGCTTTTGAGACAGAGTTGAGAACAGTGGTTTGTCCAAGGTCTTCAGAGATGGCTGTCAGGCCATGATTGTATCTTGCAGCCCCCACCTGGGCCGTTCCACCAGGCTGGGCATTGTGTCTCTGCCAAGCATTTTGCTTTGGCTAAGCCAGAGTGTGGGTGGGATGGAACCCAGGGACACGTTTTTGAGCAGTTTTGCTGCATCTGCCGAGCAGGAGAGCAGCTCCTGCAGGGCTGCAGGAAGACGTGGGGTGGCAGCTGCAGGACAAGGGCTGGCACAGGAGCCAGGGGTGACTCACGGGTGCTGAGCCCCTGCCAGCACCACCAGCCCTGCTGGCTGCAGTGCTGAGAGAGTTCCTGATGATTCTCCCTCTTCCCTTTCGGCACAGGAATTGTTACTCATTCCGTACACAATGCCAGGTACCTTTTATTGTGGAACGGGCAGTGACATGGAGTGGCTGAGCATGGGAATGCAATTGATTGGAACTCTGGATTTCCTATATGACTTCAAATTATAACAATCCCAGATATTAAGATTTTGGCACCGGGACCAGTTTGGAGGATAATTATGTGCTATGATCTAATTTTTGGGATCTGCCCTTAGTGCCAAATCTCTACGGCTTTCCTGTCTCCCTCGAGAGCAGTTCAAGCTGCAGGTTCCTTAACTCTCTCATCCCCCAGCTCATTCTGATTTTTTATTTCTTTTTCCATCACTGTCTTGGGTCTTTTGGGAAAGCCTCTATCCAAACCTGGAAGAAGTCGGGCTCTTCTTCTAAGGTCCTTTTCACTGTAGTTCATGGGAAAAAAATAAACCGGGACATAGTTGGCACCTTTTGAATTTCATGCACCATTTGATTCCAAAAGTTGATGCTCCTGCAAATTTAATAACTGATGCAAGTGTCAGGGGTTTATGAAACAAAACACTCCTACAACTTTATCACTAATGATTGATGAGCCATTTTGCTAAGTCCTTATAAGAAAAGAACAAATATGCAAGTTAGGAGAATTGCAACATCCCAGGGGTGATGTCCCATGTGAATGAAGCCCTTGTAAAGTGTCTTTAGATACATGGAGAAGAGGGCTCTTCAGAGGGGACAATGAAGCCTCACTGCTTTTCTGCACACTGTTTTGGACTCCTCCTCCTTTCATAGAATCATAGATTGTCTTGGGTTGGAAGGGACCTCTAAAGGTCATCTAGTCCAACCCCCCTACAATAAGCAGGGACAGTAGAACAGATTGCTCAAAGCCCCATCAAGCCTGACCTTGAATGTCTCCAGGGATGGGGCCCCCACCACCTCTCTAGGCAACCTGTTCCAGTGATCCACCACCCTCATATTAAAGAACTTTTTCCTAATGTCCAACCTAAATCTACCCTTCACTAGCTTAAAACCTTTACCCCTTGTCCTATCATTACATGCCCTTGTGAACAGCTCTTCCCCAGCCTTCTTATAGGTCCCTTTCAGGTATTGGAACATCGCTATAAGGTCCCCCCAGAGTCTTCTCTTCTTCAGGCTGAACAACCCCAACTCCCTCAGCCTGTCTTCATAAGAGAGGTGCTCCAGCCCTCTGATCATTTTCATTGCCCTTCTCTGGACAAGCTCCAACAGATCCACGTCCTTGTGTTGGGGGGCTCCAGAGCTGGATGCAGTACTCTGCAGTACTTTCCATCTGAGACTCCCCGAGTTGAGGCAAGTTCAGCTTCAGCCTGGTCCCTTGTTCTGTGTAAATAACTCAGCAAATCCAAAGCACAGACCTCAAGTGCACAGGGGAAAGATTCCACGCACACCTCTGCCATGTAGAGCACATGCTCTCTCTTTCAGGCTCTGCTCGCAGCCAGTAATTCATGCTCTTTCAGCTAAAATTGCTCTGGATATTATCTCTGCTGTGATTCACTCCTTCACACCAAATTCAATTCTTCTGAAAAGCTGTTTCACTTTCTGTGACTAATTTGAGGCTTTGTGTTCACCCGCACCCGTGCCTCTCGGCAGCAGCTGAGTGGCAAGTGGTGCAGGACTTGTGGTTTGACACCACGTGTGATGTTGTTAGGGGCAGTCAGGAATGATGGGACAGCCCTGCACAGGGACAGGGAGGAGCTGCACTCCTGAGACTGAAAGAAAACAAAACTGGGGTTTTATTCGTGGGTTTCCTCTGAATATTCAGTACAGACTGACACTGCTGTAACACCCTCAGACTTCAGTTTTCTGCTTATAATGTGTAGGATGGCCACATTTCGGAGATCACTGAAGCTGGTTATATTGGAACTAATGACTCTTAATGTCTACAGGAATCAGAAATAGTTGTAAACCATCCATGAGCAAGGAAGACTCCTAAAGGCACAGAGGTCTCCAGGTAGCCCATGAGCCATTCACTAAAAGCTGAGTTTCAAACACACCGAGCAAACAGCTCTGCTTTAGTTCTTCAAGAAGACAGATGTAGAGACTGATTTTAAGCATTTCTGGTTGGGCAGACTTAGCTTCATTTTGCCTAAAAAGACCCAATTTCTAGCAGTAATAACTCCATTACAAGTCCCTCCATCTCTGCACAGCTGAGCAGAACCTTTCCCCAGAGCAGCAGCTTTGCCCCTGCTCCACCAGCAGCCTCAGACCTTGCTCTGGGGCACTCTGGTGCCCACAGCCAAAATGCAACAGCACTGAGACAGTGCCTGCCTGAACTGCCCCAACCTGCTCCAGCAAATGTATTCTCATTTCCTGGTAAAACAAACCACCCCCCCTCAGGCTGGCTTCTAGAGAAAAAAGAAAGAAATCAATCAAATACTACGAACATGTTAAAATAAACAACACGCACCGAAAATCTGTTTTCCCTTGTTTTCCTCAGTAGGAAGTCAGCAGCCTCGACAGGGCTTTGATGTGGGGATACACATTTGATGCCGGTGGTGCTGACAGACAGGCCTCCAAAGGCCCGGCAGGAGGAGGAGGGCTGGAGCTCACACAAACACTCCCACGTTCACGTTCTCCTCTGGAAAGGTGTCTGCACACCCAGACCCTTCACTCTCCTGGGGATGGGCTCCTGCAGGCACCTGCTTGAGCTGCTGCCACAACTGATGTGTGAGGCTTATTTTTTGAATTTTTTTTCCTTTTCTGGCTGGAGATTAAAATATGAAGTGTCAAAAGCTGAACCAAAGCCCCTCTCCCCTCCCAGGCACAGTAGATGCTTGGGAAAAGGTTTCATCTAAACCTTTGTGAAGACCCAGGTGAGTGTAAAAGCCCAGGAGCCTGCACGGGCAGAGCTGCAGCCCCTCCCAGGAAGTGTCATGCAGTCATCTACAGCCACGTTCAAAGAAAAAAGCTCTGCTTTTATTCTGTACTGGATTCTGGAGGCTGCAGAGCTCTTGGGGTTTGCTTCTCACGGTGGTGAAGGAGGTGCCTCAGCCCTGCTGAAGGTCCTTTTCTAACTGTCATCATCCATCTCCAGCTACTCCAGCCAAGAGGACTTTGTCTTCTCCCAGAGTTCAGGAGTCCCCTTGCACAGCCCTGTGACTGCCACTCTCCCAGTGTCCTGCTCCACACCAAGGGCTACCTTCTCCAAATTCTATGGAAACACAAAAAAGGGCATGGAGTTCTTAACACCAGACAAGACTCCTCATGTTTGGGTGACACAATTCTCACTAAAAGTGAAGCTTTTGTGCCTGGGCTGGAACCAACCAACCAACCTTTCAGCCCCAGGACTTTTAAAACAACATCCACTTGTACCAAGCTGTTGCTTGACCATAGTGATGGTTTCTGTTTACACCAGATGGTTTTCATATAACTCAATATTTTTGTTCTGAAATAATAACATTGCCAATTGTGAATGAATTAAATTGTCTCAACCCTCACTTTCCCAGCAATTATAGTGAATTATGAACAACCCTTGAATAAGAGCATCTCCCTTATAGTTATTGGTGCTAGAAGATATATTTGCCTTGTGGCCAGCTCTATATTACTTGACTGATTTATAGACCCATAACTTATGGAATTAGAGGTGATCTTTTTTTCAGGGCTTTAACTCAAAGTGGTTTCTTTTTTCCTTGAAATCATGTGGAAAATGAAGAAGATAGATTTTCCCTCCATATATTTTCATCCCTCTAATAACAAACTGAATCTCACTTGCAGCTCTCTAGCCTGCACTCTCACCCTACATTAACTCAGGAACTTGCTGTTCCAAACAAATGCCATCTAAGCTGAAATGGGCTTTAAATTTTCTAAAATATTGATCAACCTTTACCCCTGCAGAGAGCCAGGATGAGACCCAGGAACCTCTTCATAAATTTAGGCATATGGTGACTTTTTTATTTTTATTTTTTCTCCCATTGAAAGGCAAACCTCCAGAAGCAGATTTTATATGAAGAATAGTTTGTCAGTGTTATCAGCAGAAATCATCTTGCAATGAATGTTCCATTGCTGTTGCTCGATGTAGGTTCTGGGTAAAATTATTTGGGACACAGAAAAACACCTCCAATATTTACCCTTATTTGAATAGTGCTGACACAATTCTAAAAGGCAGTATGGCTGGCATAAATGATGGAAAATTTTAAGACTATCCTTCTGTTAGGACATTGCTATGTCTGACCTGAAGTGGAAATGTGGGAGTCAGGATGCCTCCTCCAACGGAGGTGTAGGATTCTCATCAGTCCTATTGAAATTTACGGGATCTCTGTGGTTGAGTTTGGAGGATTAATTTAGCAAGACGAAGATGTCAACTCTCCTACACTTATCTGAACCTAAGGCAGACTCTCAGATTTCTCCAGAACAAATCTGTACTTGGAATTGTTGTCAAGATTAAAACCGAAAAGCATCCCTGTCCTTCAGAAGTTATTCTGGGATTGAAAATATCCAAGAGATTTAGAGATCTTAAAAATGTTCACTAAAGAAAACAGGTCCTTTGGCTTCCTCTTCTAAAAGTTGCTAATCTACTGGAAGAGATGGCAATGGGAAATTTTGCTGCTGTTGGGCTGGAGTTCAGTCAGATTATTATTATTTTTAGCCTTTTTTTTTTGGTAATATCTAATAAAATGAAAACCCAATGGTAAAGATACCTCTGCCTGGCCCACCTGCAAATGATGTCATGGAATTTCTCCATTCCCTGTGTGCTGGCCAGCCAAATGTCTCATTAGAAAAGGGGAGAGGGAAGTATTTGTTGTGAAATAACAAAAAAAAATAGAATATTTAATAGGTCAGGCTTGCAGAAATGCCTCCAAGCTGACCCAGTTGGGGTCAGTTCAGTCTCCCAGGGCATAAGGCATTAGTTGTATTTTCCATGGGCAAAGTACAAGAGAAAACTGGCTCCAAGTGGTCCTCCAGTACCTGTGCTGCCTGCAAGGATTTTTTTAAATCTTGGGAAGAAAGAGCATTGGCTGCTGAAGCCCTTCAAAATGGGTTATGAAAAGTCAGTGGCATTTTGCCTCTATTCTACCTTTGATCCCATTCTCTGGATCACGTCTTCCTTGGCCCAAAAGTTACCTCTTCGCTCAGAGCTCCCCTTGCTCTGATGGATGCCCCATCAGTCCATGCACTGCATTGCCACCCCTGGAAGGCATCCAGCCTGTGTTGAAGCTCAGCATGGGCTGGAGAGCCCTGTAGGACCCCAACCCTGCAGTTCTCCTAACATCCTGAGGGGTTTAGACAAGCTCTGCTCATCGGGGAGCTCCAGCTCTTGCACTGCTTACCAGCTGGGATGCAAGGATGGGGTTGAGGTCACTCCTGGCTCCCTGACATGGATGGAGAGCAAAGAGATGCACTTTCAGAGGACCCATCCAACCTCAACCGGCTACATCAGGATGGGTGGATGGATCTGCATGGATCACAGAGTGGTGGCAGGGGAATGAGACCCACCACATTGCCCAGTGCAGACATTAAGCACTGATATTTGCTCCTGCTGAGCATCCGCCCACCCAAATCCCTCCACCAACACCCTGCACTATCACTGCACAGGGAGGGAAAGGTGCAGCCAGGAGAGACACTGGTGGGATGGGGCTCATGAGCACTTCAAGCCCATCCAGGAGGGCACAGTCATCTCTAGTGCTACAGATAATTCACAGGGTCCCGGAGCCCATGATGACTTCTGGACGGGTGCCACCCAGCCACTTTAGGTTTCTCAGGCTCACATTCTCCTGCCATCTGCAGACGATTATTGCAAAGCTCAGAGTCCACTGGCTCCTGCACAACATTGTCCAGTTATCCCAGTAGGCTAATTGGATGTGGTGTGTGCTGGGGAGGGGGGAAGTGCTGTTATTATTCATCTCGTGAACGAAAGGTGCTCAACTCTGGTTTATTTTAATGGTGCAGTAACCACAGGCTAATATTATTAACTGGTCCTCAGCAGCATGCCAAAAATCCAGTCTTGTTGTGAGAGGAAAAAAGGAATAAAGCACTTGAGAATCCAATATCTTTGGTGCTAATTTTAGGCATGTATGCTGGCATGGGGAGCTTGTTTCATCCACTCACATCTGGTGCTGTGCCACAGAGTCAGATTTACAGACTATTAGTGTCTCAAATAGCACTTCATGTGCACGAAGCAAGGGGAAAAACACTGGGTCCCTCAACTCTGTGGGGTTTGAGCTGAGTTATGCAAACAAAGTTACTTTAACTGTGGAGTTATTTACAGGTTGGCTCATAAAAGCCTTAGTGACAGATTCAAATGAATTAATTTTTCTGACTTTCATTCGCTGTCTTCCCCCTTCTTCCCCCTCTAGCTATTACATGTAATTACAGGAAATCTCAGTATATCACATCTTCAAAAAGACACAATGAAAAGCAATAGCAAAGATGTTCATTTCCTCCTTCTTTAATATTTTTCTTGGATGGGAAGAAAGGGTGTGGCAGAGTTTTTTCTTGCAGCACCTCTGAGATCTGCTCAGATCACCCAGCACAGGCACCCTGAGCGCTCCTCTCACTCACTACAGACAAGATCTGGCAACCCTGCAACAATTACTTAGTTCTTTCTTGGCCTTTGAAACTGCTTTTAATGATTATGTGAGACACCCACAGTAAGCAGCCTAAATATTTTTTTTTTTAAGCACTTAAGAAGGTATGTAAATGTATATCTTTTAAACCTGTGTGTTTGCTTGAACCCCACAGAGCAAAACAGTTGACAGTCGTGCTTCCATCTAAGTGGTGAAACTCTAAAGCACAAGCTTCATTTTGAATCCATCATTTATTTAGAGAAAGGGAAGATGTGGCCATACCTGCAAACAACTCCTAAAAACCATGCATGAGCCCAGAGCACAAAGAAGGGGGGAAAAGAAAACAGCTGGAATTTGCCATGATCAATTCAAAATATCACTGAGCACATCTTTGTGTGCCAGAGCATCTCTGCTCCCTCTCTGGAGCCATCCACCAGCCCTGCTTCCAGTGGATCCCGTTTCCCTGTGCAGCTCCCACTGCACTTTCTGCAGCTACTTTGGCTTTAATAACATTTTCCAGCAAGTCAGAAGAATAACTCAACATCACTTAAGACAAAAGAATACTTCTCTGCAAGTACAGATGATATAGAGCAACTGGATCATCTCCAACAGCATATATATTAACTGATTATTGAATGAAAATGTAAAACTAGATTAGGAGAGGAAGGGAATTAAGTAACAGAGATGGTGGGCATAGTTGGATAAAAAGAGGGAGAGAGAAAGAAAAACACTGCTAGTTTGGTTGCCTTAAAAGAAAGAAATTTGCTTTTTAAATGGAAAAAAAGTTTCCACTGGAACCTGGGCAGAAAGTCAGAATCCAATAGATATAATTTGAGGCGCAGACCCAAACGAGGGCTTACATTACTGAACCTTTTTTTTTTTTTTTCCTAAATGATCCTCCTTTTAATTTTATGTACTGTCAGGAAAACCTCTTAAACACATAAATACTGTTGGAAGTTAAATTGGTATTAAGAATATATATTTTTTTAGCAGGCAAGTCAAATGGCTTGATCTTTGAAAGACACATACCAAAGTTTACCTGAAAGGAGGTGTTACCACTCACATCAAGTGCAAACTTGCAAACTGCATTGAATTTCAAGGCCCTGGTGTAGATATGGATAAAGGAAACTTGATTTAGATCAAGATCAGGTCCAGTTCCTTATCCTTGTTCATGCCTTGGGGCTGTGGACATGTGCAGGTGAGATCACTTCTGGACATGACTCAGAGGGACCCAACGCCTCCGCTCACACCTTCCTTGCAGCTCTAGGTAATTTTACCCCCATATAAATTGCATTGAAACCCAGTGATATCACTGTTCCAAAATCCCCTTTAATCCTCAAAGCAGGTACAACCACAGGGTTTTAAACACCTCTGTTAAGCCCTTGCAGAGAATAATAAATCATTTGTTTGATGAAACTTTATCTTTTAGACATTGACACAAACATGCCTGGGGCATGAAACACCAGAAGTGATCCGAGGGTTAAGTGCAGGAATTCAGACTCAAAATCTGACTCCAATCACACATTTAGACATTTTTCTGATCTGCAGATGAAGGCTGAGTTACTGGCAAGTGCTGTGAGTTGTATCTTGCTGATCAACACAACTTCCAGGTCTCCCAGAACAAGTTCAGGAGCTCTGCTGGGCCACTTGTCTAGTCCCCAGCAGAGGTTGTTTTGCAGAATTCTGCTTCCTCCAGTGGGTGCCTGGTCATGAACCTCAGCAACTCTAACATGAGCTCTGGAAAATGGTTTCCCTCTCCTGAGAAAATACCTGAACTATGGGGGAAAAAAAGAAAGAAAGAAAGAAAGAACCTTTATCCCATATTACCAGAACAAAGGGACCTAAAAAGTCCCCAAAAGACTGCAGCAAGCAGAAGACATTTATCTCCTTATACCTTACAGACACAGGCAGCTTTGCTGAAAGGTGCTGCTAGCCAGAAAAGTCCTTAGGGATTTAAAAATAACACTTACATGAATATCTGACTCTTACCTATGGCTATTTCCCTCCTTGTCTGCGTGAGGGACATCAGCCATAAGGAGGTGCAGAAGGACTTCAACGTTGAGCACTGCACCTTGTATTTTCCCTCTTCTCAGTTGTTCCCTGCTGGTTGCCAAATATAAACAGATTTTCCTTAAATTGGGCTATTATGGTAATAATCCTACGTTTATTTAGTCTCGTATTCTGAGAATTTACAAACCATAACAGCAACACAAACAACAGCCTTAATAACAACTCAGCTCCTTGCTGAAACAGGACCAGCGCGGGAGCAGGAAATTTGGCTTTTTCCATGGGAAACTGCTGGGAGAATTTAGGGAGACAAACTAATCTCATAAGGAGGACTCTGCCCAGCTGATATGGATGTAAAAGCCCTTGAGTTTGGTTTTCAGCTGTATTTTCTTCCACAATCAGGCTGAAGAGGCCAAGGGTAAACACTGTGCACAGCCCTGTGCTTGTGCTGCACTTTTTAGGCACCTGAGCTTCCCACTGGATGCAGCACTGTGATGCTGAAGCTCAGTGAGTATTACTGTCTTCAGTAAGATCCCTGGAAATGTAGAAAAGCTGGTCCAAATCCAAATGGAAATTTTAAATTAGGTAAAGAATATAGTAGTGGTTTAGGTGTTTTGGAAGCATGGGCCTGTGTCAGTGCAATGCTGTCCCTCCATGGATGCTAACCTTGCTGGGGCTTGATTGTTCTGCAACACCTTCATGGCCCTGTATGGTTACAATTTCGTTTGTGGGTTGTTGTGGGTTTTTTTAAGCTAAAAAAGGGTAAAGTGAGAAAACAGAAGGGGGAAAAAAAAAAAAAAAGAGAAGTGATTTTAAAATCAACTGTCATTTCTGGCAAGGCTGAAGATCCCAGCAAGGTATTTGTGTATTATCAGGTATTTCCTCAGGATCAGATCCAGAGGGGAGAAGTCTGGTACTAGTTAAAGTCTGTTCAAAATCCTTCTTGAAAAGAGATTTATGTGAGGAAATTACCTAACCTGAGGACAGAGGCTGAGTCAGCGTGGTGCAGCTCTGCATTGTTGGGTGCCACGGGGGCTTTTTTTAGCCCCGCCGAGGGCGCCCAGTGAGAACAGCGGTGGGTTTGTGCTCACAGAACGGGATCAAAGCTCCCAATTGTTTCAAAGGAAATGAGCCAGCAGGAGGAGTGTGTTGGACCTTGGCTTCTGCTCCCAGCCTCAAGGAGTGCAAGGCAGGCACTCCCTGCAAGCCGAGCATCAGGGTACCCGGATTTGGGTGAGAATCCATGGGTACCTCACTCCAATGGCCCCGATGGCTGCAGGACACTCAACCCCTCTGTTAGTGAAACAGCATTTCCTAAAACCCACCTCATCCCAGCCTGTGAGTGAGCTGGGACATAGCAAAGACTCCCACCTTACTGGGGTGTTTTCCCAGTCCCTGGCTACTTTTTACCTCTGCCGTGGGAGAAGGGGACACAACACAACCTCCTGGGCTTGCACTGACCATGGGTGGCATCATGGTGGCACTGGGGGACAGCAGGAGGGCAGCCCTGGCTGCTGTCACATCCCAGCAGGTGACACTGAAGTGCTGGTGGATGCCCCGAGGAAGCACCCACATCCAGCAGCAGCGGTGGGTGCATGCAACCACCCATCCAGGCAGTAGATTTAAAGCACAAAGGATGGAAAAGACCTATGAGTTCATCCCTGACACTTCCCTGCCAACAGCCAGTTGGATGCATTTCATTGTCTCGTGATGGGACTTCCATAATTTCTTTGGGAAAAAGAATTTCCCATACATAGCTCACCTCAAGGACGCTTCAACCCGTGGGCAGGGCAAGCAGCTACCAAGCACATGACCAGGGTTGAAATGAGGTTTTGGAGGCAAAACACCAACTGAGCAGGTTGTCTTATTATTTTTTCAAGGTCACCACTAAAATATCTGGCAGGCTTATCTTACGGCTGGGAAATTTTACTGTACTTGCAGAAAGCAACCAGTATTTTTCATTCTGGTGCCCGACTCCTTGCTGTTTGTGTTGGTTTAACTTCACTGACCCCAAAACGTGAAACTGGAGTAACGCGGCGTTGAACCGGATCCCGATCTGGGTATGAATGATGGGTGTAATACAGTAAATTATTGTGAAACAAACATTCAGCAAGCATCCTGTATGGAAACTCTTTCTTCTTTCCTCTCCATTGATCATTGACGTCTCTGCTGACAGAACGTGGTTATGCCGGCAGCCTCTGATCACTTCAAAATGTCTCAGAAATGTGTCTCCATGCAGTTAAGGTTTTCCGCTGCTAAGAAATATCTTAATGCTCAAGGTTTGTTTACAAGGGGTGGCTGTTTCCACTTGCTGGAGCGTTTAAAAAGTTGTTTTTTCCAACCACTAAGTAGATCTAAACATTAAGTGTTTCTTAAGTTGGGTTTCCAGCTCCTGGACTGCTATAAACATTAACTTTCATTGCTTTAAAACAAAATAAAACAAAAAAAAAATTTGCTGCTTTTACTTAGCTTCTCAAAAGATAATAATAAAAAAAGAGTATTTTTAAAGACACTTCATTTTTAAAAGGCTGGTTGTGCAATCCCTATGCTGACCCCGAGGCTGAGAGCTGGGCTGTAGTGCCAAAGCACTTCCCTGTTTTTGCTGCTGGTGCAGGGGGGAGGATTTTGGTCTCATCCCACCCCGCCTGCCACACTGCTGCTCCCTCAGGAAAGGGAAGCCCATAAACACCAACTCTCCTCTACCAACTTCAGCTGCTGGAAGTGTGATGCATGGTGCTCCCCCCGAGGTAGCTGGTGTTGGGTGCTTTTGGGTATGCAAAGCTGTGGGGCTGGAGCTCTGCTGGGGGAGCTCACCCTTAGCTGTCCTTAGTGTTTGCAACTACTGTCCTTGCAACAGAACAATCCTTTCCTAAGCCAAGCACCAGGGCACTGGGGGCTAAAGAAAAGGACAGGTTGGTGCCCACCTCCTTCCACACACACCAGAGCATCTCTACGTGTCTCAACACCACTTGCATCAGGCTGGGCTTTAAGAAACCACTATGATGGTCATTACCATGGTCACCTCATTTGCAAGGGCGGGTGATGGGACCCCTGGAAACCCAGCTGCCTCCTCTGCAGGCTTTTATGATGGTTGTCTGAAAAATGACACCCGAAATGAGTGATTTCTGTTTGAAAATACAGGCTGCTATATCATTATATGTTTCCAATTAGATCACTGGAAATGAATGATCGATAGTAAAGTAATTGCTGTTTTGCACTGCAAAACAGTGCCTGGAAAACACGACTGTGATATAAAAACACTGCTTCAGTCAGCTCTAAGTACTGCCACAAACCACTCCAAGCAGCCCAACACTCCCACCAGTCTACAAAAAGGACTCTTAGTCATACCCAGGTTTTATTTACTACAGTATTTTTCCAATCTCTGTAAAATTAAGGAAGTTCTGGTGTTGGTGGGAATTAATTCATGACTTGAATGTCTTGAACCTCCGATGAACTCAGCCTAGGCTGGAACTCATTGTAGCTTCAACATCTGAATGATTAAATCTGAGTCTGGCCAGACTGGCTGCTAAGTGTTGGGAGATGCCTTTCCTCATCCAGGAAGTGAGAACCATTTTCTGATGGCTTCACCTGGGGCTTGGATTACCAGACATCTGCTGTTGAGAACTCCCAGCAGTAGATCAAACCCCATGACATGCTGCACCGCCCACCTGGTGCTGGCTCCATCAGTGCCACGGGGACTGCCCAGCCTCCTGCTCTGCCCTCCAGCTGGTATGAAACCTCCAACGTGAGCTGGCTAATGCCACAGAAAACAGTCCTGAGCCCAGGCTTCCCACGGCTCACATCTGTTCTGCTGAGTGGTCGAGTGATGCTCAGATGCTACATGAGCAATTCTTGGTTTAGATTGTGAAAACTCCAGATTTTTTCCCTGTCTGGTGTATCCTCACCTCCCTTATGGGAAAGTTCAGGAGCTGGAAGCTCTCAATGAATTGGCCTGAAGTAATAAAAGCAAGACTGAGGTAGCGTGCAGATTCAAATTCAAACACCATTTCAAAATTTGTTCTCTAAAAATGTTATTAAGAATGGCACAACCCAGGTCCTGGATATCTGGGGATGACTTGGAAGTAAAATCTCATTGCTGCTCTCTCTGATATCCCCTGCACAGAAGAAAGAGAGATGGTCACGAGCTTCCGAGCTCACAGTGTGTTTGAAATATCAAAATTAAATTATTTGTAACAGAAATTCTGAAAGCAAAAGCCCATTTTGCTTCTCAGTTGTTGTTATTTTACAAGGTATTTTAATCAGAAAACTGCATGGACCTTTTATTGATGAAAAGGAAAGCTACATGTGTCTCCAACCATTCAAGTGGAAGTTGTAGATACACCCCTCACGTCAGCCAAAAATATAACAGCACTTCACTCTGACTAAGCAGTAAGGATCTGTCATTCTTCCCGGCAGTCACTTCTCTGTTTCCCTTATGATGTTGCTCGTTTAAATGCAGTTACAACGCCCAAGTTTCCTATCAGGAGAGTTTATTCTGGTCTTTCTCACTTCCCTCTCTCACCATTGAATGATCTTCATTCACCCCGTAACTCTGGCTGCTCAGGACCATTGTAGGAAACACCACGCACCAGAGCACCCACATGGGAAAGGGACAGCAAGAAGAATTCCAACAGTGTCAAAACAGCCTCTTCCTTCAATATTTGTCCTGATATAAGTCAGCCCAAAAGAAAGACCACAAAGCTGCTGTCAGCACAGTTTTAACTCCCCATCCGAGCAGGACGAGGACACCGGTGCAGTCTCTCCTGCTTGTTTGGGAGCAGCACAATGCACGGAAGCTAGGGAAAGTTTATCACCAGCCCCCCAAGCAGGGATGGCTGCAAGGAGACAACGCACGTTCCCTCACCCAGCAGAATATACAGAGCCTTATGAATGGCAGGGTTTCAAAATGGGAACAGGATATGTTTTTCCCATGGTTTGGGAACAATGGGAATACTTTCTCACACACTGTTGGTGAAGTATTCTGGCACACCTGTGCCTTTGGAGAGCTCTGTTATACTCCAAGGTCTCCTAGTCAGCTGTTAAGGACTCTTTTCCTCTCTAAGAACATGGATTGATTACGTGGAAATCTGATTTGGTTTTGTATTTGGGCTGGATCATGGATCAGAAGGAAGTTACAGTATGTACTGGCTCCCGAGCAGAGATTTCTGCTCCGTGGCTCAGGAGTGAAAGACAAGCAAGGGCAACTCGGAGGTGTTTACACAGCTCTCTCTCTTATTTTTGACCATACTGAATAGGGAAAAATTGTTTACCTGCTACAGAGGATGTTTTACCACTGTTGCTTCCTACCGAAACGTCCTCAAGCTTCAAGTGCTGGCAGAGACAAACTGCTACTTATATCTTTGATTAGTGTCTCCCAGAGGAGGGGACAGATAATGCTCCTCCGTGGGACCATCAATCCTGTAATCAGCTCCACCAGGTCTAAAGAAATCACCATTGCTTCAGAGCATCTGCATCTTGTTATCCCAAGTCACATCACTGTGGAGTGTGTACAGTAATGGGAGCTCTCAGACCCCCAGGAGATGGGATGAGCACTGCTCCAGGTGCCTCCATCCCACTCTTGCTCTGGCTGTGGGCTCCTGCTGGGAACCATGCCACCGTTGGCTTTTTGAATATCAACTCCAATGTACATAGAGACAAAACTTGTATTTGGTGAAGGCCAATTTGCAGGATTGGTTTGGCATGGCCCTAGCACAGGGACGGGGACTGCAGGGAGAAGTGCTGCTACTCCAAGGTGTGTCCAACATCACCTCCCGTTCCAAGGGTCAGCACAGAGAACTCAGCTGTTTTTACCTTGTGTCCAGACAAACCCTTGGCTGTCTCAATCCCAGCCAGTGCCTCACGCAGCACTCTCAGAACTGAAGAGGCCTCAAGAGTGCAAATTCAGAGTCCATCATATTTAAGCATCATTACCTGGGCCAGATTTTCAGCTGCCCTGAGCTCCAGCAGCTCTGGATGTGTTAGTGCAGCTGTGTCACGTAGGTATGATAGCAAAGCCCTGGAAGAGGTGGCTTTCTAAGCTGTAAAACAGGATGGCCACATTAAATTGAAAGTTTACCACTTTCCATCCCCATGAAAAGTTAAACAGGGCACAAAAAGCCAGGGAATTGCAACATTTTCCCAATAAATGTTCTCTAAAAATGTTCTCAGTGATATTTTGGCACAGGAATGTAATTTCCATCAAAACCTGTTGAGGGACAAGAATGATTTCCCTCCTTTCCCTCCGTAACCGGGAAGAATAAATTTGTCCCTGCAAAAACTGCAAGAACCCTTCCAGATTAGAAACCAAGCTAAAAGCAACACCTGGACTTGAATGTGCAGGGTGGGAAGGGCAGCCCATGCCCTGCTGCAGCCTGGCAAGGGAGTGGGGAGGAGGCAAATGAAAAAACCACACGAGGCAGCATCACGCACAGCGGCCGGAGCTACCTGTATTTTATAACATCCACTCTGGTTCCAATTTCATCAGCTTGGCAAACGCTCTCCTGGTGGAAATAATTGAGGCCTGAAAGTCGAAAGCAATGGAGGAAATATCTAAGCTATGAAATGTCAGGTTGCCTTCCAAAAGGGTTCCAATCTCCAACCACATCAAGAAGGGTGTCTGAAAAGACAATCAGGACTTTGGTCAATTAAATGTCTTTTTTACTTTTTCTTTTGCCTGGGAATGCAGTGCCGGAGGAATGCCCGGCATGGCGGGGTGGTTATCCTCCCCAACCCTGCAGACCTTGTTTTTCAGCTGCAGGTTCTGTTTTTTATCCCCTGAAGTATTTGTATTTTATATAAAGCTCCATTCAGATTCTTCTAAGCGAGCAACTTAGCATCTTGTTGTTTTCATTCTACTCTTGCATCAGGAAGGTGAAACCTTCAGCACTTACAAAATGAAGCCAAGGAGGCAAAACCTGAGCTGAAAGTAAATACTCGTTCCCCAGTTAACCCCAACTAAAACCACATTTCAATCTGGGAGCACAGAGCCTCCTGCACAGGGGGATTCATTTCATATAAATATCAGTCACTCCTACTGCCCAGCAAGTCTTTATATATAGTGGTTAAGAGTCAAAAAGTCATTCCTGAATGTGAACCATGAGGCATCACAGGAAGATGCCTTACACCAGATACCAAAGGTCCTGACCACTCGCTCTTCCAAGTGATGACTGCTCCTCATCCCTGAAGGCAGCAATTCAGTAGCGAGTCTTTCTGGGTACTTTGAAGCCTTTTAAATTTCATGAAACAGGGGAAAGAAGGATGAATGTATTCTTCAATGTACCAAAAAAAAAAAAAAGAAAGGCAGCTGTATTTTCCCAGGGGAATTTAACTATATTAGTTTACATCCTGTGGTATGAATAAATAAACAATCCCTAACCAGTTTCAGACTTGCTGCTGTTTTGGCGGGCTGAACCTTTGCTCAGGAAGGCTTGGCCAATGCTGTGTTGCCCAGCTTCCATTTTCTCCTTTCACTCCCACCCCCACCCCATGTCCCTGGGCCTGCCCTCCTTCCCCTCACCCTCTCTGCTGACCTCTTTCCTCTTGAGCTTCCCAGTTTCCTCTGTTGCCTTTCTTTTAGGAGACATGGTCCTTTCCACATCCATATTTTCTCCCCCCCATTTTTAATTCTCAATTGCCAGATTGTCTCTTGTTCCACTCCACCAAGGAAGTGGGCTCCATAAAATTAATATTTGTGGCCTAGGGATAAACAACACATGGACTAAGGATAAATAATACATTTAAAATCAGTCCCCTGGGCCCTGCAGGATGGCTCAGGGTTCAAGTCCTTGGAATCTCTGCTGCCCCTGAATCTTGGTGACTTCTTCCCTGTGCCCCTTCTCCTCTTCATAGCTCTGGAGTCACTGGCCATGCTGTGAGCTGTGGCTACAGTTCAGACATGGGATCACGAATAAGATGAGGACAGGGACTGATCTGCTCTCCCCATGGGTGGCAAAGGGCTCCTCTGCACCAGGTTCCTGCAGTGCGTTGCTTCTAGAGCTCTGAAACGCGGGCAGAAAAGGAGGAACTCAAACTGCCTGCACGGTGATAAAGCACTTAAGCACATTTAAGGGACTCAGAATAACAACAATAGGTGTGTCTTCCAGGGTAAAACTCACATACTTTCACGCTGAAATCAAAAAGGCCCCGGGGGAACACAGCACATCCCCGTTTGCCAAAGCAGACCGATCATATGGCAGCAGCTGGAATTTAAATGGTTTTGTTTTACAAAATACCAGATCGGCCAGTCTGCCACCTCCTTCCTCCAGCAATACAGAGATGTTAAAGGGAGGGTTTCCCAGAGTCCTGGGCATGGGGAAGGTGATGGGATTTAACACAGCCACAGACTGGGAAGAGACCTCAGGATATCCTGGTGTACAACAGCAAATCCAGGGAGCACAGCTGACCTGGGGACAAGCTCACAGGAAGAAAGGTGTGCTAATTATTCCTGATTAGAAATGAGAATGGTCATTTTACTTGTTGAGGAAGCAGGGGTGTAATGGGGGAAAGTGAAGGCAAGTGCAAGCTGAGCTGTGCTCAGTCTCAGTGAGGTTTCTTAAGGCAGTTGCATTACACCTGCTGGTGCTGGGCTTTTAATTCAGGTGCTTTAACCTGCCTCTTCAGGTACCTGCTTTGCAGAGCTGTTCAGGGAACATAAGGAGTTGAAGCTTTTAATGCATGTGTCTCATTTAATTTTAATTTCTATGTCTAATTTAAAACATGTCTTAGCTTTGGTGTGTTGGCTGCTTGTCCCAGCCCCCTGTGATGCAGCATTGGTCAGTCCTCTGAACATCACCATTTCCTTGGGACTGGGCTGAGCAGGGATGAATCACTCTATACATCAGTAAGGAAGGACCATTATGGTTCCTCACCAGCCCTGGGCTCATTCCTGCCAGCAGGACAGCTCCAAGGGTGCCTCTGGCTACGGCTGCAGTGCAGAGGAGGATGCTGCACTCTCAGTCACACAAGGTGCCTTGGTTGTTTGTGGGTGTTGAGGCTGGACATCCATGGGGAACCTCTGGGGACATCATCCTTCATTTCACTGGCCTCCTGGCTTTACTCACTACTGTCTCCTTCCAGCCTCCAGGACAGCAAGGACACTTTGGGACAGGCTCTGTAAGCACCCTTACAAAACCCCATGCTGAACCCACACCCAGGCAGGTGTGGAGTGCATCCATACTTGATTTCTTTACTCCAGTAAAGCTAGAAGGGAAGAAAGCCATCCCAGAGACTAAGCTGGGTTGGAAAATGCTGTTTATCCCCTTGAACTCTCTGCAAAGGACACAATAGAACAATGGGCTGGAGGCAATGGAGAGGCGAAGCCCTGAGGTCACCTTCTCAGCCTCCCAGCTGGTGCAGCATTGTTCCCTGATGGGAATTCCTGTGCCAGGCTCAGCTCTGGGACCATGTGTTTCCTCCCACTGTTACCCACTCTCCCTCCCCCAGTCCTTCCGCCTCTTTGTTACTCCCACAGGGACTGCGGATTATTAATTAAACCCACACACAAGGCTGAGGTAGGGAGGTATTAGGAACCTTTATCTTACAGATAGGGAAACTGATGCAAAAAAGCATGAGAACGACCTTGTGAAAGCCACAATAAGAGGCAACATGGGCACTAGCCCTTGGGCACGTGGTTGCCTACAGGCCTCTGTGCTCAGCAGAGAGCAGGGCAGGGACCCAAGAGCAAAACTGACAAATGCAGCCCTGGCAGTAGGATCTTTACAGGCGTCCTGGTACCATGAGCTAATGAGATGTGCTCAGAGGCAAAGTTTACCCAAATGCCACCGACGTGGCTGTCACCCCTCTGGGACCTGAGCTAGGATCTCCACCAAGCTGCATGCACAGATGGGCTCCACCAGTGCTTGCTGGGCATCGCCCAGTTATGCTCCAGTGGAGGATGCACAACAAGCATCCCAGGAGATGTGGAGCTTGCTGCAATGTGTGATGCAAGCTGCTCTGCTCAAAGCATCAGAGTTCCTCTTGATTTTGCACAATACCTTTTGCATGGGTGGCTAAACCCTCTGTCATTACAAATCTAACAGAAAACTTCTTTTTCTAATTTCCAATTGTCTGCAAGGCCTGTCCACAGAAAAAAAAACAACTGAACAAAACAAAACCAACCAGCCAACTAAACCAAATCAAACCAAACCAAACCAAACAAAACACAGCAAAAGGTGACAAGAAATAGTGTCCAAAATATATTGTGTGGTTAGCAGGGGACTTAGTGGACTCTATCCCCTCCATTAGCACTTGCAGGCACAGCTGCATGTTCTTTCTGTTCCACTCAGGACTTTGTCTGTATCTTCATCAACATGATTTATTTCAACAAAGAAACCAATCTTCCTGACAGGAGGGAAGTGGCAGCAGGTCTGCAGCACCTCCTCAGGAGGCATGAGTGTCCATAAACTGAAGTACCTTCTGGTAGTTCTAGGGATCAGGTAGAGGAGTGACACAGGGGTCTCAGGGAGGACCTTGTTATCATTCATTAAATATCTGACACTCCTCTTTTAGGATATGTATATATACACATGTATGTATCTCCATAAATATAATACAATCTAATGACTTTTGCAGGATTCAGAAAGGGATGTTGTTCCAGTTGTCTGAGCTGGCAGTTTCCAGTCTGTGGCCATGTGGTTGGCTGTGAACTTGACTAATAAAAATGGAGTGAACTTTTTTTCCTTTTTTCTTTTTTCTTTTTGTTCTTCCTGACCCTAGTCAGTGCCATAAATACCTGTATGTAGCAAAGGGTTTATAAATAGCACAGTAGCATCCACTGACACCAGACTGGTGTTAAGTCTGACTGGCAGGAGCTGGATTGCAGTAATGGGGAGCTGGAGCAGTCCAGAAGAGTAATATGTGGCCAATAAAGATTTGTGAAGCTAAAGTCATTCAGAAAGCTCAACACCAGGCAAAACTGGGCAAAATAAACACCAGTCTGCCATGGGACAAGGTTCTGAAATGGAAACACCTTAAGCCAATATTGCCCCTCTGAGATAGCACTGAAATTCCATATAAATTTATGGCGTAGCTGACAGAGCTCAACTAACTCGGTGTGTCTGGATGTCTGGCCCAGTCCAGTAATAACATGAAAGAGAATTCTGTACATATCCTTTGCTGATCCTGAGACTTTGGATTTGGTTTGTGGAACTTTTTTGGTTTGATGGTTGTCTACCTATCATCGGATTCTCAAGTGAATTTGTTATTCAAAATCGTTCTGAAATTTTCTCAGCGATGGCTCTTGGTATGTGGGACCTTTGCAGTTGAAGTGCTGCTCAATAGTTATTCAGTTCACATAGTGATATTCTGGTCTCCTTACTGGATAGTCTCTGTTACTCTGAAGCATTCAGAAGTCATGAGTCAATGCCCAAAAATCCCAGGATTGGCTTAAAAAACACTATTCTTTTTAGTAAAAATAAATCAAAAATCGGTGCTTTTAATTTGTTTTCTTGCCTCTGAGTCTGTAGGGCTCACACAGCCAATCTGCTGGAAACCAACCTTAAAAAGGCTGCAGTTCCCACATAAATTCAACACTTTGAAAGTTAGAAATGGAAGTTTTGCCTGGGAAGCCTGGTTTTCGATGGAGTTTTAGCCTGCTGGATTCTTTGATGTCTGATAGAAGTGTGAGTGCCAGCTGATGCATTTCCCACTCTTGGGAGTTTCCTAATACTTCTCTTTGGGGCCTGTTCCCTGGGGTTTAAGGATGGTTGAACTCACCCTTCAGAGCATCCTTCAGCAGACAGGGATAGCACCTCACCCTGCCTCTCTCCACACAACTCTTGCAAAAATACCCTGAGATCAGCTTATTAAGAGCTTAGATCTGCAGCAGTCAGAGCAATGGCAGCCATGCAGAAATTGAACTGGTTCACTTCAAAATAACCTAGTTCCAGGAAAAGGCTTTTGAGTATTTTAAGATGATCTCAGTTATGGTTCAGAGGGGCAGTGTCAGTGTGGATCTGAACCCACACAAGCCAAACTCCTTCTCACCATACAGTCAGAACCCTCTTTGCTCATGAAGAACAGAAATAACTGAAAAATTGAAAAGTTCGGAGGAGAAAACGAACATTTTCCTGTTGGCAACTGAATGGTTCTTACTAGAGTGTTTTTTTTAGAGACCTGATGCCCAGAGAGCTGGCAAATGCAGGGGCTCAGCTCCATCAGGAGAAGGGGGGATTTTAGGTTACATCATCTATGCTCATTTCAGGACGTTGCCTTCCTTGTTTCACCTCAAACCCACCTCCCCTGAACTCCCCTTCTTTTTTCCCCAAACATTCGCATGGAAAATCCTGAGCACATTTTTCAACTAGGATGTCCAAAATGTCTGTGTTCTATTTCTCTCTTCAGCTCTTCTCCTTCCCTCTTTTCCCCTACAGTTCCAATCCTCTCCCCCTCTTTTTAAAATTTTTTCCCATTGATAGAGGAACAAGAGAACTGCAACGAAAACCACCATTTTCACACTCAGTCCTCGAATCTCTGATCATTTTCTTTTTGCTTTGCTTACAATGCAAAAGTTCTCTAACTTTCTGAACAAGTTTTCTCTCACAAAAGAAAATGGTGTTGAACTCACCTATAGGCATTCACAAGCCACACCAGATGCAACAGTTCACATCTGAGGAACTGCCTTTTTTTTTCAGATTCTCAAAGCAATTTCCACTTTACTTCATACATTAAAGCAGACAGGAAATCATTTGAGCCTTCTGTGTATGTCAAGCCTCCCCAGTAAGGTAAATGTTTTTCCTACAAATAATGTCTTGCATGTTTGATCAACTTTGTAACCACAATATTTGTAAGCACCTCAAATGTTAAACAACCCATGAGCCAGATATATTTACCAGCCAGGAGATATAAAAGCCATTTTTGACGTCAAGCTGTGAAGATCAAATATTCTAACTTGATGGCTGCCAATACAGTTCCCAACCATTGTCTAGTTCCAAAACCCATTGTACTTGTTTTTGTTTTTTGTTTTTGGCATCTGAAATAAGTATTTTACTCAGACCACTTATGTTCTTGAATAAATAAGTTTCTAGGTCAACTTGCTGATGGATGTTAATTATAGCTGTAGCTATAATTTAAATCCAATGGTGATATCAGCTTCTAATAGGGTATAAATTAGAGTTGCAGAGTACAGCATGAAGTTGGTGACTTTCCATAAAGTAAGTCTTTCTGTTTCTAGTGCAATGATCCAAATTCAGATATTCAGCTTTTCTTTCCTTCTTGGTCTCTTTTTCCTTGGGATCAGGTGGACTGCAACCCATGGAGACACCTCGAGAGGCAGCATTAACTCATGTACTAGTCCCCTCTCTTTCTTCCATATTTGATACCTCTTCCCTCAAAGGCATGAGAAGACAAAAGCTCCTCTAACCACATCACCTCTGATGTCTGCCCTGGGATCAGGGAAGGCCAAGGAGCACCATGGTGCCAGGATGCACAGTGGCTCTCTGGGGTGGCTGCAGTTCCTGGATTATCCCTGGCTCCAATCACAGTAAAACTTTATTGCTCTGGTCACTGAGCAAACATGCAGTGAATAACCTGGGCTTCTGAGCAGCTTTTAAATACACAGGGTTAGATTTGTACTGAGGATTTCTCTACATGGGTTACAGAATAACTGTAGAAGGAAAGGGCCAGATTCTGAAACCATTACTCAGCCTTAATGGCATCACTGAGTGATGATGCTTGTGCAATAAATGGCTATTAAACCAGAGCAAGTGTGCTAGACTGTGCCTCTCCACCCGTTACAGTCAACAAGTATATAAAAATCTGTCTCTGACATCTCTGGGACAAATACTTCAACATTTCAGTACAGTAATAAGCACTTACGGCCTTCGTGGGATCACAACTGGGAGCAGTTATTGTAGAAGGGTTGCTGAGTGGGATCTAGAGGTGATCTGAAGTGCCATTATGTGCTTAAAGAGGCAATAAACTTCATCTGCATTGACTCTGCTCTGATGGAATTTATGGGTGAGGATGTCACTTAAGGATTTTCTGTTTTCTCTACACCTTTGTTTTAGGAACAAACTTTTTTCCACCCAGATGCAGGAAAAACCACGTCCTTGGTTGGGAGAGCAGGGAGCTGGGGTTCTGCTGATGCTACAGATGCACTTGGCATCATTTGTCACTTACTCCAGGAGCTGATGGGATGTCCCAGGCTATGTTCCCTCCTACCCTCAGCATCCTGGACATCACGGTACCATGCCCAGCAATGTACATAATTGGTTAATAATCCCATATGGAATAATTACAGTGTGTTCTACATTTTATTTTTGCAATGTAGAATGGGGAGAGAAGATAAAAGAGTAAAACCTGGCACCCACCATGCTGTCCAGGATGAACACTGAGAGAAAAAAGTACCTGGCTTAGCCATCCTCTGGGTAATCCAGACACCACAGGGCTCTGAAGTGTCTGCCTTGCCCCAAATTTAGTTCCTCAGTCTAAGGCTGCTCAGCCTTTACACCCCAGTTCAAGTCTGAGCCGGATGCCCATGATTTAGTACTTGCTGTGTGTCCAGGAACACAAAGTGTGTTGCAAGGTAGAGAGGCCCAGCCTGCAGCTCACACCCTCGCCTCTAGCCCCTGAAATACAAATTAGCCAGTCTGGTATTTGATCACGGGCTGTTCTTAAAGCACTTTTTTATTCTGTACTTTTATTTTCCATGGCTGTTGCCAAGACAGAGTCCTCTCCAGGACCCCCTCCCATCCCATCCCATCTCAGCCAATCCCCTGGTTCTTCATCCTTGCTTTTCCCTTTTTATTTTCCAGAGCAAACCTTGGCTCCTTCTACCCCCTCTCTTCCACACTGGCTTTTCTGGCCTGCTTGCAAACTTGCTTGTGTGTTTTATGCATGCCCATGAAACCCTGCCTCGCTGGCACTGCACCATCCTGGTGCTCTCAGCAGTTACTGCTTTTGTGTTTGTTTCATATTAAGCTGTTCTGCCTTACTCCTGGGTATTGGACTGCAGTGAAAAGGACTGTAAATTAATGAAGTATCCATTGCAGCTGACTTTAAATGATCCTAAAAAAAATACAAGTTTAAGACCTACTAGTTCTGATTAGCTCAATTACCTGCCAGTACAGGCTGCTTCTTTATATTTCCTAATTCTTTGCCCAATCTATTATTAAATGTCTGAAGGAATCGCCTTCCTCTGCTTTCATTGAGGAAATAATTCCAGTGCCTAATAGCTCTCCCTGGCAGGAAAACTCTTCTTAAAATCATCTTTTTGCACCTCCTCCTTTCACCCAGATGACACCAAACAATTCCTGTCTGTCCTTGAGGAATATATGTCTTCACATAGTCATAGGTAATTATTATTTTTCCACTTTCACAAGTATTTGGCCATAAACTGGTTACACTTAAAAGATCCCTGTCTCAGATACTTCAGGAACATTGTCTCATTATCTGCAGAGACTGGCAAAGGTAGGACAGCCAGTTTCTCATCTTAGCTCTGAAAGCTGGCATCAGACCCAGCTAAACAGCGCTTTGGGCTCTACTCTTGACTTTAGGGGAAGTTTTGAGCTGTCAGGTTTTGGGAAATGACACCCAATCGTGGCAAAATTTGCTCTTCCCTCTTTACTAGGTAGGGAGCAATCAGTTACGCAGCCTCAGCAATAACCCAGCCAGTCATGACATCCTCACTTGGAAATAAGATGTAGTAACTGCATCTGCTCCAGGAGACACTGTTCTCTTCTCAAGGGCTCACCACTAGCTCGTGGTCAACCCGTAGGGCGTGAAGATGGATCACTTGGCTCTACAGAGGTTTGCCTGGACCACCCCCCCCAGCAAAACATTAATCACATAAAGTGTTTTAGTGCAGAAGCTTGTTGCAGCAGTGTAATAACCACCCCTGTGGTTTATGACAGCTCTCAGGCACTGCGGGCGCGTCCAGTTAATCTTCTCATGGAGACGCACTTGGCAAATTGAGACAGAAATGTCAGATGGGGGTGAAGTCTGAGGGAGAGTGACAGGAAGCCCTGCAGCTTCCCCAGGGGCTGGGGAAAATAGGGGACTCACTGGTTCAAGGAATGAAGTCCCTGCGTTACAAACAGCTCTATTACATTATTACAGTAATTTAATACAGCAATTATTGCCAAGGTATGTCCACACGCATCAAAGTCCCCATCTGTGAGGGTGTTTCATGGTTTAAAGGCTCTGACAAAAAGCCTCTTAGTGTTTGGGCAATAACTTTAGTCCCAGTTTTGGGGGCTTTGAGGGGGGTCAAGCGTGGGACCTAATGGCACATCCCCTGGCACTGCATATGTGGATGGATGGGGGGACTGATGCTGAGCTGAGTGAGGACACAACTCCCTGCTGCTGCCCCATGACTCAGGATTTAAAATAGCACTTTAAAGAACTTTAATCTCCAAGAGAAACAAATATGCTTAATTACTACTGACACAGTGCTTTTCACATCACTTTTTGAACAATCAATCAGCTGTTGTTCCTGTCACCTGGGGGCTGTAAGGCTGCTGTGATCCAAAGGCTTGTAGGCAGCTCCTGCCACCTCAGGTGAGATGATGGAGACGATCCCACCCAACACCCTTGATTACAAATATTATTTGTAAAACGGTTTGGGCTCTGCTGCCTCACTCAGTCTTTCATTTGAGCTGATCAGATACAGGACTCAGTTATTATTTCATAAAGTGCTCAGTAATTAAAATGATTTAAGACGTTCCTGGGGGCTGGGTGGGATGGCTGAGCATCCAGGCGTGCCAGACTTCAGACTGATGGGAATTTAAATGGTTTAGTTTTCGAGTCCCAGAAAATAAAATAATAAAATAAAATGGTGAATGCTCTGAATGGAAATTATTCTCTGCCACAATGGCATCAGCAGAGATGCCAAGCTTATCTATTTATAGTGTTATCTGTGTCTAAATACCCATAAATATCCGTGTAAAACACTGCAGTTATATGTGTGTGTGTGTATGTCTTTTCCAGCCACTGAAATGTTAAATCAATTTTATAACAAGTTGCTTTTCCAGCCACTGAGTGGCTGTAAATGTTAAGTGTTTTTACAGGCGATTTTTTCCCCAGCTGCTAAGCAGCTTTAAATGTTATCAAAAAAAGTTGCTTTTCCAGCTGTTCAACCACTCTGAGCTATTTTAATGGATTTTTTTTTTTAACTTGCTAAAACCTATTTATATTTTACTCACAAAGCAAGTGCAAAATTGTCCTGGCTCTGTCTAGGTCTTGTTTTTATTGTATTTTTTTTTTTTTTTCCTTTTGAAACCCGTGAATAAAAATTCTTTCTCTTTCTGAGGAGATATTTTTTTTTGATAAAAGAAGGGGCTTTGGTTTAATGAGTCCAAGATGAACATTATGAGTTCATCTTAGCATTTAGATACCTCAAAAGCACCGTCCTCGTGGTATGTTCAATGGAAACACTGTTCTTGTGGTATGTTCAATGGAAATACTGTACTTGTGGTATTTTCAATGGAAAAAAATATTATTGTGGCTTTTCCAATTCAGGAAATGCTGGTCGGTCTTTAAACCAGGGGAAAAAGAGGGAGTGGAGGGTGAGAGAGCTAAATTGAGGTGACAGTGAAATGGAAGAATTATTTTATTGTAATGAGGTGGGGAGAGATATACGAAGAGTTTAGGGCAGGAAAATGGAAAATTCTTGTGGCCCTTGAGGATTCATAACAGTGGGAGAAGGAAAAAGATCTGGGGTAGCATTGGGGAAAGGTGTAGGACAAAGTTAGGAGGTAGAAAAGAATATTTTGAAAGAGAAAATGAGGGAAAAAAAAATGAGACAGTGTAGAGGTGTGTTAGAAGAAAGGGGAATGAAGAAGAGCAATCCCTTGCTAAATGCAACGGTCTACAATGTGCCCCACTGGAAAAGACACAAGAAGTCCCTTTATCTTTGGGTCCTGAAGAACCTCAGGAAAGTATTGCCACACATTTGGAGAAGTTAAAAGATTTTGCTATTGACTTGACCAGAGGGTGAAATGCCCCTAGCAGAGCCCACCCACGTCTTTAGTGATGTCCACAGACACGTGAAGGAGACCAGTTCAGTTCACCTCTGCTTGTGGTGGGGCTCAGATGTCCTCTCAACTGACATAACATGTCCAGCAGAAAATACCAAACAGACACACAGACACAAACACCATGTTTTTGTGCTCATCTATTAAAGGTATTCTATATTCCTGTGCATATAGCAGTTCTGTAGTCTTGGTTTATTTGCTTTTAACCCTGAGGTGTCCATCTGCTCTGCCACTGGGTCAACAACTGCATCTTCTCAATCAAAAACTCAATTTTACTGCAGACTTAACGTGTGCTTTAACTGATATTAGATTCAGTCAACTTTGAAATAAAACAACTTTGGCCATGTTCACATCTCTTTGTCTTTGCTTTCTAAGAACTTTTGAGTTATCAAGTTTTACTGGCCAAAAACATCGCGGAGAGCAAATTTCAGAATCACACACAAAAGTATTTACAGAAACTGACATTTCGGTTTCTACCAGGAAATATTTGCACCAGATGTGCTCACACATGCCTCCATTCAGGACTGGAAACACCACCACGTGATTCATCTGACCAGTCAGAGCGAAGGAACTCAGAGCAAATTTTGAAGACTCCTAACAAGTCCCTGGAGCAAAGCGTTCAGAAATATGGTGTTTATGTGAGAAGTGTAGATGGTCTGATAAAATCCAAGGACCCAGCAAAGTCAGTGGGCAGATTTCTCATCTCTTTAGGAACTTCAGGTCAACACCATCATGAATGAATTAAAAAAAAAAAAGAACAGAATTTGCTTTTAGATCATCGAGAAAGAAAAAAAGAAAAAAGGCAGCAAGTGGATTAACATCCAAAACTACTGATCTTGCTGGAGAACAGTTAGGGCTGTAAATCCTGCTGCATCTTCTTCGCCTGGTGTCATCTGCCATTACTACATAAACCAAGGCAGCAACTTGGATCATCTGATCCTAAGTTATCCACAATAATTTTACTAGCCTGTTACGTAAACACATACAAATTTTAAACTTTTGTATTGTCTCCTGAACATTGGACCATCTGACAGGAGGCAATTAATTAGTTTGCCGGAGTGACACAGCAGATCTGCAGTTAGTTCCTGCTGGCTGCTCTGCCTCTCAGGGCTATCACCACTGGTGCTGAATCTGCACACATCCCTAGGGACAGATGGGCAGTGTTAGGGCAGGATGTCTTTCTGTTTGGCCTCAGCTGTGTCAAATTAATTTCCATATTCTTTCTGATGGCCTGAAAACATAATGTATCTTTCCAATTTTCTTCATGCCCTCCCCCAGGCCACTCCATGTGGATGTAAAAGGCTCTCAGAGCCCCAGGGTACAATTCACCCTCTGGACAGTAGAGCAAGTCAAAGATATAAATATATTTCCCATTTTCCTGGTTTAAAATAGCTATATATCTTGCTGAGGTGGGAGACTGCTGGCAGGTCTTACTATCTCTCATTGCACAGGTTTTCTTTTCTGCAGGCTACAGAGCCAGAGGCCACCCCTGCAAGCTGAACTCAGTGAGTGAATTCACCTTTAGACAGTCGTGTGTCCTTGATATTCTCACTCCCTGGGCAAGGACTGATTCCTGATCAATGAAATCCAAGGAGGTGGTGTTGGATACATTGACTTGGCCTCTTTAGCTCACTCCCTTGCTAGGGCAAGATTGTTTAAGATTTATTTTTAGTCCTTTGTCGAATCTAATGGCAAACTGCTCAAACAGTGGAGCTTCTCCCACATCCTTTGGAAGAATTTTCCACAGTCTAATAAGATTTCAGCACTTGGAAGTTTATCCTGTTATTCAGCCTAAACTTTCCTCTAGTTAACATTATGCTTTCAGTCCTTATACCCTTTTCACCATCCTAAACAATTCATCTTCTTCACAGTGTTTACAATCCACAAGACTTCCTTCTTCCTTCCAAGAAGAAGTTTCCAATCAGTATTTATAAAATGGAAAAATAAATGACAAACAGAAGGTTCAGTAGAAAAGAACCTCCTGCACCACAGCAGTCAGATGTTTGTGCAACAACTGTGTGTGCTTCAAAACAGGCACTATTTCTAGAGCCTGGTGCTATCCAACCATATGACCAAAGGTGCTAGACACATCTGCAGTCCAAAGAAACTTTGGGAACTAGGGAGCTGCATACCTTGAACTTCCAAAGTAATGCTTTAATTAACAAAAGAAAAAGAAATTAAAGCGAAACGAATCCAGGTTTTATTTTTTTCCTTATTATTTTCCTATTGTTATTTTTGACTGAGCATGAAAGGATTGATTTTAGATGGTCAAGGGCTTGTCTATGAAAGAGAGCTGTATGATGGTGCTTGGGCATGATGTCCATATAAACAGTTAACCTCCCAGGATGCAGGATCTTTGTTGTGTCTGATGAAGGCAGACTTTCATTAGGCCTCTTACCACCAGCTCTTGGAACTCTTCCACTTCATGCAAGTAAAAAAACCACAAATATTCTTCTCCTTATATCAGTACCAGAAGCTGGAAGCATGGAATGCTTCAGAATGCTTTGAACCCCGTAATTGTCTCTTGTAATAATACATTTTTTACATTCGAACCCGTGAGTTATCAAGGAGAAAGAACGTAGCAACTTGGTTAAAATGAAGAATTAAATTATGGTCATGGAGAAAAAAAAAAGGTACTTTCCACTGTTCTCAAAGCAAACTGTCTTTGGGAAAGAATGAATCAGAACGGATCTCTGTCCTCCTCTGTTTGACTTCGTTTTGTATTTCATGGACTGAGGGATGGACAGTAGGAAGCTGATGGTTACACAAACCTGAGATCAAGGTCTTGGAAGTACCTTGTGCTATATCACCCTCTGTGAAACAGAAAAAAATGTTATTAAGAGTAGGTTTTATATCATATATCAGGCAGTATGGCAGAACAGGTAAATGTTATCCTTATGTGTTATGCCCCAGCCATGGAGCTGTTCTGCACCTTATCTGAGCCACCCAAATTGCTGCAGCTCAGGTCCTTGGCCATACTCCCTGCTGGCCCACCTCCCCCCAGCCCTGCCTGAGCCCAGCTCTGTTCCACACAGCACTAAAATCACTTTTTGCCTTGATTTTGCATCTTATTTCTGTAGGATTCTTAGATCTAGATTTGAACCCAGTAGCTCCTTTACAGGAAAATCCCCAAGACTGTTCAGTTGGGTTGTTTTGATTGATCATAGATCAATCTCTGGACTCTGAATAACTGCTTAGTGCTTGGCTTTTGTCTTTTGGGACATCTTCCTCCTACAGTTTCTAGATGAGATGTATCATCATTTCATCACCAGGATCTGCCAAAAGTATGGTGCAGAATGCATCTTGAGGGATCCTCTAATACTTCTACAAAGGTACCTCAGGACAGAGTTTAGCCATGGGAATCTGAGTCCTCCCATCACACACTATGGCAAAATGTGTTGCCCTCCTGAAAAAGCCCATGATGAGGGAGTTGGACAGAAAAAACAGTGGTGCAAGGAGGGGAAAAAAAAAAAAAAAGACATCTTTTAAGACCTAGTTCAAGTCATTGGTAGGATCCTCTCACTTGTTTGGACCCCAAATCCACAAAACACATAAGAAAGTTAAAAACAAAACCAAAAGATAAACCTAGCAATGCTATAACATAACCTACAGGACCATAATTTTGTACTAAACAAAGGGAGTATTTACATCTGGAAATATGTACATGGAAACAGAATATTTTTATTTTTTTCTTGATTGTTCTAATTATGTTTTCTGGCTATTGTATTAATGGGAGCAGAGGGTTAACACTGTACAATAGATTTTAATATTGATGATTTTAAAAAGTTGATTAAAGAACCTGGAACTTATTCCTGGTTCAGTCCCATTAAAACTTGATGAGAACTTTGCTGCTTTGCTGTTTCACCCGCAAGCCACATTCAATGGTCCTTCAGGCAAAGTGTGCCTTGTTTTGCCAAGGGGAAATCCAGGCACTGCCCCCCTCCACTATCACCTGGGATGTGCCCAAGGGGACCCCGGCCTGTGATCTGGGGTGGTTGTTCCCCAGGGCTGGATTAGCAGCAACTCCTGTCCCTCCATGGCAGAGGATCAGAGCAGACAGACCCCTTTGATGGAAGGCTGAATTGCCTGATAGTTCTCACTGCGGATTGAAGGGGAACAAAATCTTTTGCTCCCAGGCTGCCTTTGTTATCAAGAGCAGAGGCAGATAAGGGGGAAAAAAAAAAAAAAAAAAGACCATTTCTGCAACTGTTTTATGTTGAATCTGTCCATGTTGGCTTTATGATCCCACATGGCAGTAACTGCCACACGTTATCGACCCTCATCAGCCTCGGACGGAGCCGCTCACCGCAAACACTGAGCGCAGGAAGAGTGTGTGCCAGGCTTTGTCAGAGGGAAGAAGTTTTCTCCCTCAGAAGCCCAGTGAAAACAAAACCAAACCAGCCCTCAAATCTAGAGAGAGCACGAAAAAAACCTCCTGCAGATAACTTCACCTCCCCCTGAAATCCACTTTCAGCTGATGTTCAGCTGCGCTGGCAGGGTGGGAATTCTCGTGGTGGCCCAGGGAGAGCTGGGAGCTGCAGGAGCAGCTTTTCACTTCCCTTCCATACCTTATCTTCCCTAGTCACTCACAAGGAAGCTACAAAAACGTGTGGGGAATAGGGAAATATCGAGGCAGTATTTCTCTACGGGGATCTTCACCCTGTGGGAACCTCCAGCACTGGTTCCTGCTAACACACGACTGCAGCAGCTATGGATAGTGGCAGTTTTCAGGGCTTTACTGCCTCAACAATGGGCTGGGGAACTCAGACAACCTTTCATTTCCGTCCTTTTATTTGTAAATTACTTTCCTTTAAGAATACTGCTATTTAATAGATGGGTTATGATGTCAAACTCTTTAATAAGAGCTATGCTTTTTCCTCTGCAGTTTTGTTTTTATTCTAAACATGATTTTTTTTCCCCCCTGAACAGATACAATTTTAAGGAAAAAAAAACAACAAACCAAACATGACCAGAAAAGACCTTATTTGTTATGGAAAAATTATAACAAAGATTTTCTGTGGGTTTTTTTTTTCCCTTTGCTCTTCCTGTTGTTGGTAATAAAAGAATTTTTATTGTTCTTTGGTGGTAATCCTAGCTTTATGTTGAAAATCAGAAAGGATTTTTTCCCTTTTTTTTTTTTTTTTTTTCCCCCCCTCTGTTTTTGGTTTGGTTCTCTGGTTTGTAGCCTGAATGGAACTAAACCAAGCATCAAACCAGCTTGCCACACAGGGTCAGAAATGGCACTGCTCTGTCTGAGCAGCCTGTGCCCTGACGCTGCCTCACAAAACCTTAGTTCACGTCCAATGACTAAGAGGGCATGAGGAGAATCCGTGCATATTCCATGGGAAACTCTCATGTTGGTTCTCCAGCCCTAAGTACAGGCAAAATCACAGAACCTGGAAGGTTTAGGTCAGGTTTGCCCCACGTGTAATGAGACCATGAGCAATGAAGCACACGCAGCTGCCTGGGAGGTGCCACACGGTGACAGACACTGGAAATGGCTGAAATTTCTGCACCAACATTTTGCCCCCAGACAGAAATAGTTTTTGTGGAAAGTTATTTTGGGGAATTAGGCTGCATTTAAGTCTATTTTTTCCCTTTTCCTTCCCTCCTGGTGGTGGTGGTGGTGGAAAGCAACAAATGGTTGGAATTTTTGTTTCTGCAAAACTGGAAAATTAAATTTTATTTTTAATATGGAAAATGCCAGCAGCTGAAACATTATAATTTTGAGACTAATTTAACTGACACACTAAGTAAAATCATGTGCTAATCATGATAACGTTTGTTTTCTTTCTCCCCTATAAGCTATCCTGCCAATATTTATGCAAAAAGTCTAAGCTTAGATCCTTACTTCCTTTAAAAAAAAAGAAAAAAAAAATTCTCATCTTTAATTAGTAAAAGCATTACAGAAAAGCAAACCAACTGCAAAACAAAGAGAAGCCAAACAAGAAAAGGCCCTCCTCTCTCCCTCCTGTTAGGAATCACAATATTCCAGTGGCAGTTGGGGAGAGTGAAGACTGGTGCCCAGTGATGTGGTGGGACGTGACCATGCTGTGCTCTTGCTGCCTCCTCCTGCAGGTCCAGGCTGCTCCACTCCACACCGTGGAGATCCCTCAGAGCTTTTCCATGCAGCACAAGCTCCTACACAGCCCCCAAACACCTCCCTGCTTGGTCCATCATTAGCATTTCAGAATATGAACTGAGCAACCTGAGGGAGATGGATCACAGCACTGGAAAGTGCTTTTCCACTTGCCTTCACCCTTACGTGATAATGCCAAGAGGAAACAATTACAAATAATGTCTCTTTGATTATAACTGAGTCTACAGCTTTTCAACGTGATGGCTCTGGCAAGACTTGGAGACAGAACAGACTAATAAAACATCCTTAAATATCAGTTTTGAAAGTTAATTCATCTGGAGCCGTACTTTTTTTGCCAGAAAGGGAACTGTTCTGCTGCAAATTGGATGTCGATTTATCAGACCAGTGGAATAACACAGCAGTCCCAAAACATCTCCTGGAAGTTATCAACATCCAATTTGCCACTTGAGCCTTCTCCCTCATCCTGCTAACAGGCTATGCAAACACATCCCTGTGGTGGGAGAACAGCAGAGCCCAATGCCCCATCCCAGCTCTCTGGGAAACGGGGCAGAGAGGCTCGGCCTGGGATGCTTCCCTCCTCCTGCCTCCTTCCCAAGGAAAACCAGACCTTGGAAATCACAGGGGCTTTTCTGCCTCCTGCAACCAACAGCAGCACTGAAAGTGGTGCAAATAATGTTTCCATTGCTCACTATTTCAGATTGAGAGCATATTTTTCTTGGAGCATTCTTAACCTCTGGGATCTTTTCATGTTCTTTAGCCATTGTGTTTGCCTCTTCCTTGTTTTCTTATAGGGAAAGCTGAAATGACTTACAATTAAAATCTTTTTTTAACAGCTTTCTCCTGTTGCTTTGGCAAAACAAATTTTGAACAGTTGGAATGATACAGGGCCGTTTACTCCTTCCTCAAAATAGTTTTCTCCTTCTACCAAGAAATCTTGCTCAGTTTGGATCTGATAATTTGCTTGAGTAAAGAGGGACACCTCTGGGGTCTGAAACAAAACCAGAGAGAGCTGCAGCAGGTGAAAATTTTCATTGTTAAGCAAGAGATAAATTTTTTTATGCCAAGTAAGATTCTTTTAGAACTACTTTCTTGTTTGTTTTTAAATTTTGCAGCATCAACTCATGACTCACAGTGGTACAACTGAGAGCAGAGTCTGGTTAACTAACTGAAGGTGCCGATGACCAGTCCCTCTGTACTGGAGGTAAGCCAGAGCCACAAATTGCTAATGTGACCCACACTGCAAAATGTGGGAGGATTCAGGATTTAGGAGACTGGTTTTACCCATCCTGGAAACAGAACATGACCGTGACACTCTGATGTGAAGGCAGGAGCACTTCTCCGTGGCCTCAGCTCACTGCTAGACACACAGATCAACTACACGTGTTGGAGCTTTTCCAGAGCACCATTTGGAGCCATAACCCAGCTTGACCTACAGCCCAGCCTAAGCAGTGCCCCCTTTGCAAAGTCAGCTGTAAGGAGACCACGTCCTCAGCAGCACCATCTGCCCTGATCCACTCTCACCCCAGCACTTCATTTCTGCGGCCTAATATGCTTGATTATTTTCCTCAATGAGTATGTTTGCTCTGAAGATAGACACATAAATCACACCAGCTGAAACCCAAACAAGCATATGACAAATACGGTATTTTTAAAGGTTACTTGTTGTTCTTTTTAATGAAAGAAAAGCAAGAGGATGGGGTTGGACTTTTATGATGTGCAAAAGAGGTTGTAACCACAGAAAAATCTGCCTCCAAAAGCCAAATATTATTCATTTTGGTGGAATGTGCTGTTAAAATAGCTCAGCCTTTCAGGAAGAAGCACGCTTATGTAAACCATCTAGTTTACTTTCTTTTGAACAGACAACCTAAAAAAAAATCTGATCTGTATGTACATGTGGTATCTCCCTCATATATATGTACAGGGACTTACACATGTCCACATGGCCAGTTGTGGCCTTCAGCAGACTCAGAGTGGATTTAAGAGGCAAGCAGAGAGGGAAGGTGACATCGCAAGCCGTGAGGGCTTACTGGTGCCATGGATTAGGATCAACAAATCCCAGTGCTTTAAGAGGAGCCAGTAATTCACTCACACACCTTGCTGGTCCACCACTTATTTCATTGAACCTTTAAAAAGAACACAATAAGGGCTGAAGCATCATCGCTGGTCCTCTGTCAGGGCTTGGCAACACCTGCCATGAACAGCACGTCCTTCAAAAAGGGTGATCAAAATACTGGCATATCTGCAACTTTTGAACAGTGTTTCTTTAATTGACACCTAACTCTGAAGTTTCACATTAAAGTTCAACAGATACGACACTGAAGAACTGTAGGTATTTCTGTTGAGATTTTCAGCTTTCCAGGGATCTCTAACTGGATTTAGGTTGGGCTTGGATACGCTCACCTCAACGAAAAATTTCTCTCACATTGGCTCCATCTCTTTTTTGTTCCCTGCACATGCAGGACCCTTTCCTATTTCATGTAGCCCTGATAGTCTTTCTGTACCACCACAGAGCTGACACTTAAACACCCACCAACAGCTCAGCTCCTGCACATGTGCACATCCCTGTGCACATGGATGCTGCTGTTTAATTCCTTCCTGCTGCCTATTTCCCCTGGTAGTACTGGGAACTGCATGTGGCTCTCAGGTCTCAAACATCTAGATTATCTGTCAAAACAGACACTGAGATCTTTGCTTTTTTTTCCCTTTGAGTTCTCAGTACTGTTGGCATTCATTGGAAAATAGTGGCCAGTCCTTAAAGACTCATGGAGGTCAAGCCCAGGCATGTGAAGGACAACACAAGCAATGAAAGTCAGCATTAATTTACCAAAGGCAAATTATGCCTGCACAACATGGTTGATTTCTATGATTAAATGACTGGCTCTGCAGAAAAGAGCAGAGAGATATTTAATATCCACTTCCTTCTTGTCTTTGCATGGAAATGTCCAATGCTGTTGAAAACCTATTTTCCTTCTGAACCAAATTTGTATGGAAACATATAAACTTAGATTTCTATTTCTTTCACAGCTTGAATCTTGCAAAGTACTTCAGACACCAGGGCATGCTAATCCAATGAGGGGTCTGTCTGTCACCCAAAACTTCCTCTGTCCTCCTCTCTTCTCCAGAATAAGGCCCATTTTCAGGACAGTTCCTCTGCAAATGCCTAAGACAACCCATTCCCATTACTAGTGTGAAGATGAAGAGCTTTCCTGGATAGGGATGCTCTCATCCACCACTTTGCTGCTCTTCTACCCTGCAGTCAGGCAGCTCAGGAACTGCACTTTGAAAAGCCAGGGAGAGGATCACACAGATGAAATATTCATGTTTCTATTTTTCAGCCTTTGATTTTTGTTCCATGTAGCTGTAAGGGGGAAAAAAAAAAACAAACCCTGAAAATATGATCATTTAATTGAAAGTTTAATTTGAGAGAGTTCAAAAACATTTAAAATAGAGGACAAACTAGTTAGAGGGATTTCTGTATGCTTCATGTTGTGAATTTGCATACTTCAGCTTCTCTTCTCCCACCACTTTCTGTCCCCATCAATTAGATTTATATTTTTTTTAATCCTGCTTAATTTTTGCTGGGAGTAGATGAAACACTGTGGCTGCTTTTCTTGGCCTAAGGAAAAGTTATATGTGTGCAGTAAAACTAGTCCCTGCTATTATCACCCTAGGAGTTATACACATAAAACCCATTTTTATCCGTGAAATAAAAGAGAATTGGAAAGGCTTATAAGTTATTATAATTGGTGAAAAATGCTAAATTCAATAGGTGATTTTCTCCACTGTTATAAGTGGAAGTAGAGCCTTTCTACCTCAGTGGAATGATGTTGATTTATACCACTTAAGGATTTCAACCACAGTAAGAATGGAAAAACATAGAAGACTCCATTTTTCTCCTTGGGAGGAGAAAATAAAAAAAAACACCCTTCCTGACTGTGAAATCCACTGAGCTTTAAAGAAGAAAGTGTGTAAAGCACATATTGCACAAGGTCTAGGGTTTGAGAAATGGCAGAAAGGCAAAGCAGAAGAGATGGGAAATAATCCAGCACAGGTAAGAGACTAGGTTCCTTCTATGATTAATTCAATTTACATTACCCTTAAGTATACAGTCATACCCAGAGATTTCAAGGCACTTTTCAGGATCAAAAAACCCTGGTAAAACTGGCAATATTTAAGATGTTACTTTTAGGGTAATTTCAGATGACAGCACTCAGCAGCAATGGATCCTGGGACATCCCAGGTTTCTGCACTGGTTTCTGCAAAGGAGAAACTTTGCAAGAGCTGTTGTGTTTCACATTGTGGCTTGTGCAGCACCCTCTCATCCAGCAGACAGCATGATGATGAGGGGAAAAGGGCTTTGATAAACACCAAACCCCATCATTACCTCATTTTGGTGCACTCTACATTTTTTCCTAAACAAATTCCATAGGAAAATCACGTAGGAAACTTGCTACAAATGAGAACCCACAGATTGAAATATTTTTTCTTTTCTTAATATCTGAAGGCAGGGATAAAATTACTTCATTAAGAAACACATGGCATGGAAAAGCACAGAGGGATATGAGAAAAAAATTACCCCAAATATATCAATGTCTAAACCAATTTTTCTGGGGGGGGAAAAAGTTCTATCTTAAAGCTCTTCTATGACACTGTGACTAGCGAAGATACTTGAAATCACAGAATCACAGAATCATAGAATGGTTTGGGTTGGAAGAGACCTTAAAAATCATCTAGTTCCAGCCCCCATCTATGGGCAGGGACACCTCCCAGTAGACCATGTTGCTCCAAGCCCCATCCAACCTGCCCTTGAACACTTCCAGGGAGGGGGCAGCCACAACCTCCCTGGGTAACCTGGGCCAGTGTCTCACCACCCTCACACAAAAAAATGCATGTGCTGAAACCACTGTTCATACCAGTGAGCAATTCTTTATCATTACTTCTTTCCATTCTTTTATCTGGTCCCAGTGATGATGTTTCTTCAAACTGAATGCATTTGATAGTAATTAAGATAATTAATTTACAGGCAACTTGGAAAATATGCCAGTATGATAAGCAAAGGAATCATTAAGCTGATCTTGAAAACTCCCAACCAAAACATTAAACCTGAAGTCTAAATGAAATCAATATTATTCAGATCCAGTTCAACTCAGGACCTAGAAATGCCTGAAGATCAACTTAAAAGCTTTACAGTTCCTGTAATGCTTGTGTCAGTGTATTTTATAGTGTTACTTGAGAGTGACTCCAGCTTACTCATAGATCACTACATTGGTCCTCTTGTTGATGTGCACTGATTCCCTTCCCTGATGAACTGTTCACCTCCAGTATTAGCCAAGCACAACAGCATGGTGTTGGATACTGTGGAAACATGCACAAATCCCAAGCCAACAACCACCACGATGCTGGCCTTGCTTCTGTGGAGGGTAACAAATATAGGTCTCTCTTCTGAAGAAAATCAATGCTTTGTCGTTTTTTGGTCTACTGTTGTGCAGGATGTCCATCTAGTTGGAAATTGTTCTATGGAAATCATTAGAAAGTGCCAATTTTCCATGTTATAATATCCTGATAGACATTTCGCTGAACTCTGTCTGAAGTTCAAGATGACAAACATGGGCAGCAAGAGAAGATACCCACTCCAAAACTAGCCAGTTAATGGGCCATCTCTCAGCATTCAAAAATGCCACACTTAGGCTCTTGCTATGGTCTACCCCATTCCCATCGAGGCAGAACTGGGCTTAGGCCAGCTGGAGCTCTCCCAAGGTGGGTATTACTCCTTGGCTTGATCCTTACCACCAATATCTGACTGACATGAATTAAAAAAGCATCCCTAAGTTCTCCCTATAACAGAGGATCCGTGTACGTGTCAGCGACATGGGATGCTCATTTGATATGTCATGGCCCTTTCCATCCCAGTGACTCCTGTGGCCTTCTGTCAGCTGAAAGCTGTATTTAAAAGCAATTCCCCTAGAAGTCACAGGAACTGGTTATCATTAAAAGCAGCTAAGCAAGAAAAACACTTGCAAAAATGCAGGGGAGCAAGAGGACCATTATGAAGCTGTTTGGAAAGACTTCTTCTTGTATCAAATCATAACCTGTTTTATTAATAATATTTTATTGACAGCCCAGCTCCTATAATTTCTTTATATTTGCAGTGTACAATTCTTATTATCCCTTCTCCTTAGGCCAGCTCTGCTCCAACTGGCATTGCTGGCATTTTCTGAGCCTGGAGTTCTACACCAAGGTACCCATCAGATGACAAGAGTAGTAAAGCTCCTTTGTGACCCTGTCTTCACCTCCCCATTTAAAAACACCCACACAGGGTTTCAGATGTTACTTCAGCCCTACCACAAAATGGCAAATCCTTGGAAAGAGAAGTGCATACCAGCTGTACACAGAAAGCCAACAGTCAGCGGAGCACCTGGATATACAGCAGAGTTTCCTGTGGGCCCACTAACATGTGGTGTTGTGAGTTGCAAATTACTTCCTCTCCTCGCTTCTTCTATGAATTCTTGATAGGGTGTCAGAAATAAAACAGCTTTAACTGATTCAATTCTTTGTTGTGGCTAAAGAGTCACTTCAGGAATGGCAATGAGCAAAATCCCACTCCCTAATGCAATGTAAATCCGTGTCTATAAGCAGGGTCTAGTCCACACACAACCTCCTTACTGAAGTTCATACCAGAAATCAGAGTTGATTTGGGCGTTATAAAAGCTCTGGACCAACCACAGCAGCTCCAGGCTCCTTCTCCAATGCTGCTCCCCATGAATTCTGAGTGGTGCACAAGCTGTGATTAGCCATGCAGAGGACAAGGACCAAAGTTGTCATCAAACATTGAAATCCCATGGCACCATTTCTGTTCCAACATGAATCTTCAGCTCCTTCAGCTCTGCCATGTCCATGGGACAGGGAGGAGAACTCAAACATCTTGAATTTGCTATGAAGTATTTACTTAAAGGAAAAGGACTTTTCTGAAGAACTGGTTTTGTCTAAACTATTTTTGGTGAGCAAACAGGTTTTAAGCTTTTTTTTTTTTCTTGTTGATGTAAAAACAAGTGTCTGCCTCTCTGAAAAATTGGGAATTTTTATTGGAGACTTTGGGCACAAGGCAAAAATATTTTGGCCCCAAACCAAAAACTTTAAGCTTAAAATGGCAAACCTCTCATTTTCAGCCAAACGATGAAAGCGTTGGTTTTGGCTGGACATTTTTGGTTTTTCAACAGAAGTGATCTTTTTCTCAGTCAAAAATTTTCCATGAGGTGAGGAATAAACATGATGGGTAAGAGCCTGGTGTAAGTGGAAGGAAGGAGTAAAGAGAGAGATAAGGGATAAAAACAGCTTATCACAACCATCATGAAGCTACTGTTACCAAGGTCTGTTACAAGCCACTGCACCAATCTGGTAAAGAAACCCTGAAACCTATAGCCTGGTGTATTTACAGCATGATTCATGGTCACTGAATGTTCTAGAATCAAATTTATGGGACTGTTTTTCTCTTGGTTGTTTCCTTTTTTAGAAGACTATCACCAAGAAAAGCACTTGCAGAATATTTCTACCTGGACAGAGTTTTCATAGCTGTCCTGAGGATCTCAGCTGCTACACAGGCAACAAAATGTCCCAGACACTTGTGATTAACCTTATTAATTAATGAAAATCAGGAGTCCCACGCAGGCACCCGGCAGGCAGAGGAGATGCCTTGTCAGCTCCTTCCCATCGGCTCCCACTGATGGTGCATACATGGTTTACTTAATTACTTTTAAAATTTTCTGCCTAATACTTTAAAGTATTAGGCAGAAACACTAATAAAGAGTGTTTCAGCACAGCACAGCATGAGGACATGCTGGGCAGTGCCAGGAGAAGAGTGTTCCCCTGAGTTGCTAGTTCATGTCCTGGTGTTTTCCTTTTCTTTCTCCATGTCTTCAGGAAATACTCCATCAATCATTAAAGCACTCCGCGTCACACACGTAAGTCTGGCTACTTGGGAGGACAAAGGTGAATGAAACTGCCAAGAAGTGATGCTTTCACCTCCTACTTTTCGTGCAGAATCCATGATCAGAGACCATTTTTTAATCACCGTTATAATGTTTCCCAACCAGTTCATAAAGCGGCTTTCAGGACATGACGCAAACCAGCAGTTTAAAGCCATGGATCTTCCCAGTTAATCTAAACGATTAAGCACCTCACAGCCACTGGAGAATGCTCCTTGGAACTACAGTATTATGGCCCTGGATAAATCTGGTTTTATAATCCTGCTTAGGCTACACTGATCTGGATAAATGGAAACCCATCGTTTGAGAACGAAGCTCAGAAAAGCACGATTTAGGCACAGGGGGGAAAATAGGAGCCCGTATTTTCAGCAGGGACAGGAAGGTGGCATAGGATGTTAAATCGTGTTAGGGAACAAAACATAATCCTCAGTTGCCCTTTACAATGACACTTCACACAGAGTCACCTTACTATTAAAGTCCCTGTAGAGAGGAACAGCCCGTCAGCCGGGGGAGGAAGGCTGTGGAGGATGAGGATGATGAGCAGGGGATGCTCCCAGGGCCGTGCTGGAAGTGCTCGCACCCGCAGCCAGCCTGGGCACAGCTGCCACCCCCAGGGACCCTGGGGACAGGTCTCACTTGGGACACAGCATGGGTCCTGAACATGCACCAATGCTGCTGAGCTGCAGGAGGGTGTAAGGCAGCCAGGGCATGCACTTCTGAGGGGAAAAATTAGTGATACTTATCTACTTGCCTCACCTTGGGGAAAGAACCAAGTACAGAAGGAAACATGTACACAAACCAGTTGATTACCAGGCACCCCAGTTTAACTTCCAGCACTGAAACATAGGGATGTTTATTGCCAGCAGAAATCTGTCATGGGAAATCAGCTCCTATCCCAGTCCTGCTGCACTGATAACAGCCTTTAGCAACCAACAGCAGTGGCTTTTGTCCTGGGCAGCAGCATTTGCCCTCCCCTGCCTTGTTGCTGTGTCCTTCAGCACAGGCTGTACAGCAGAGAGGAGGCACATCTGTCAGGCACAACCCTGGCATGGTGCTGGGGAGGTGGCTCTACCTAATGGACCTAGAGGCAAGGAGACCTAGATTTTTTCTTCCACTTGGCCTGTGGGTGATGGATGTAGTCAAGGCAGTTGTTTTCCCCTTTTCCATCATCATCTCTGAGACATGTAGTGACTGACACCTTTTTTAATAAGCTCTCTGATGAAAGGCTGAAGTGCTGTGTTTTTTGGACTAACAAACTCTCTATTCTACAATTGTTTCACTTTAGTTTTTAGATTCAGCTGCAAGCAGCTCAAGTCTGAAGTGCATGAGATCATTCATTACATCACCAGCTTATCTATGGGGCTTCTAAAGCGCTGATCAGACTGAAGAACTGGAAAGATTTGTCACAACCGAGGATCTTAGGAAACACTTTTTTAGCGCTTGTATAGGGAACACTTGCCTGGACAAATATTTGTGAATAGTGTGAAATGAATTAGTACTTCATATATCTTTAAATCCAGCATTTCCTGTATTTCTGAAGGACAATGAATACTGCCTGTATTTCTGAAGATGTGCAGCTAAAAAATAAATTACTAACTTAATACACAAGCCACTGGGCAAAATCCCTTTGTCTGTGTTTTGCAGATCATCAGATCAGTGGGTCACAATGGCTTTATATTCTGAAGAAGCTGTGAACAAACAAGTTGGGCACTGGATCTGCTTATGCAAACAAACATTTTGCAGTCATCCCACAAAGAAAAAGGAATTTGAGTCAAAGATTTTTCTAATATATATGGCCTTTGTCTCATTTGAATCGATGCAAAATGATTTAATTTTAAAAATTTAAAAATATTTAAATTTAAAAAACCCACTCTTGTTACCAGTAGAGAATTTGGCTCCCTCTCCTATAGGAAGGTACCATTTTTTCCAGTTATGTTTTGCAGAAAACAAAGAACCCCAAACCCTTAAAGGCTGGTAGATACTAAACCACACAAAAGCATAAGACCTTTGGCTGCTAACCTGGATTGCTGTGTGTATTGTGATTACCTGAGTCTGTTTTGGCTCCCAAAAACTACCATGGGGCCATGATAAGGAAGGATAGATCCAATTCCAAACACACTTGTCATTAACCAGAAACTTTGCTGTCATGGGAAACCTAGAGCCAATTTCTGCACTGGTATCACCAGAGCCATGGTTGCAGAAAACTTTGGGATAAAATTATTTTAATTTCCCCAATAGTTTGTATCAACTATAAACCAAAAAGTGTCAAATCAGCACAGAAGACTCCTTTCTGCCCTGATGTTCTCCTCTTTCCATTGCCTTAGAGGAAAACTCCATCACCGTTGGTGTTCAAGGAGTGGGATCCAACTTAAGCAAAGGTTACACAAGCAAGTACAATTACTAGAGTCTCCATATTTTCCCAATAACGAATCTCTCTCTAATTCAGAAGATATGCCCTGCCTGGGAAACAATGCGAGGTTGAATGAGGACAGAGCAAAGAATGACATGTCATAAAAGCCTGATGGTCCTGAGTGCCAGCAGAACAGTTCCCTTCTGATGGGTGCTCTTGGGTAGCTAATTTGAGGCATTTGGAGCATTTGGTAGACAGCTGTTCTGCTCAGAGTGTAATGGCAAGCGTTTGCAAGCTGAAACCACAAGAATGAACTGATGATGCCATTTGGAAGCCATGTTCAGAGATCTTACCTCCTCTGACTACGTTGCTCGTTTTTAGGAAACAGAAGGCAGCTTTTTACCCTCTCCCTTCCCTGCTGCTTTCCCTTTTGTACTTCTTTAAGCAACCAAATCTTGCCAGAGCTGCAAATACCAGAGGAGACACAGGCTGATTCTGAAGGAAGATGGGAAGCAGAGCAGCTTCAGCCACCTTGGGTGGTGCCACTGGTGGGGACAACACACGGAGAAAAAAGAGATTTCATGTTGTGGGTGCCTCCTTCTTTGTTAGAGAATCTGCACCTAGGAGCAGTTAAAAAAGGACCTTTTATTTCTTCCCTAGGGGACACGCAGCACACAGCACACTTTGTTACAGTGCCAGACCCAGCTTCAGTGAGAATTGTCCAACAGAAGAGGGTAGGGGTCAGTGAAGGTTTTCCCAAGGTCGATTGCTCTTGTTACCTGTTAACCTGCTTACTGTTAACTGTTTATTCATCTCCTCCTGGTAGTGGATGAAAATCTACATGAACTGCCACATATAAAGATATTAATTAAACTAAAGAGAAGGCTAAAGTAAGACATGGAAGGAGAAGGTGCTTCGTTCAGAGGGTAACACATGAGACAGGAATGCAAAAATGAGGCTCCTTAGGATCAGTCTTTGCACTAATCCGATCTTAAAATTTTTATCAATGATCTTGGGCATGTTAAAAAGTTGGGGTTGAAACGTAGATGCTGCAGGAAGGAAATCCCAAAGGGAAGAACCAAGCAGTCCCAAGGGATGAGTAATGGTGGTGAGATGGAAATTCAGTAACACTTAGTGTCAAGGCATAATTGGTAATAGGAAGAATTTCTGGTACATATTCAGAATATGACACACAGAAAAAAAAAAGAAAAGAGGAAGATGTGGTTATGAACAGAGGAAAAAGATTACTCCAGCCCTAGAATGTATCAGAGGAGACATTCACAGACAGGGAAGCATGACTGTTGTATTATTGTAGATAATTTTTTAACTGGAAGACTGTGGGTTTGTTTGGTTGGGTTTTTTGTTGTTGTTTTGTTTGTTTTGTATTTTTTTTAATTTTGTTTTTTAAACTGTAATAATTTCTTCAATATTCTGTACCTTTATTTGGTGGGATGGAGAACCAAGCATGAAAGCACCAAAAAGGGGATGCACCACTAGTTCATTAACTAACTACAGGAACCTTAGGAAGTGTAAGAATGCACAACTGACTTCCAAAGAAGAAACCATGTTATTTCCTTTCCTTCTTTTTCTCTGGTATTTCTAGAATACCTCATGATTGAGTTTTGTATCATTAGGTTGAGCATCTTAACTTTCGTTTTGCATCTTAACTTTCTTGATTTTTGCCTCTTAATACTTGTGTTGTTTTGTTCTTGTCATTCTCAGTTATTATGCTCTCAGAAGCATATCAAGTTCTTCCAAAAATTAACAGTTTTTGAAGGCAAAAAGGGGAGACAAATTCCTAAGAAACATTTGAATCTGTTCCAGACTTACTACCTTTTGTCTGTTTGCTGTTTGAAAAACTGCACCTTGTGCACTCCTTGATAACTGGTGATAGTGAAGCTTTTTAGATCTCATTCTGCTAATTTTTCACTCCCTTATTAAAAATAAAAGGAAAACTAACATTAGATGTGATATGTCTTTCAACAGCAGTCTCTGAAAACTGTGTTCTAAGTCACTCTGAATGAAAACACTCAGACAGGAGAGCATGGCCACAGACCACATGGAACAGGACCACTTGCCTCCTCCCTCCACCCCCCAAGATGTGCATTCTGTGAGCATTATTCTGGTTAATTCTCTCTGAAACAACACATATCCAACTGCACCGTGATCAGTATGCTTTTTTATGCTGTCCATATTTCCATCCACTCTTGCATTTGAGGCCAAATCCAAATTGCAGTGATGTTCAGTATGTGCCTGCTGTGCACAGCACACTTGCTTGTCTATTTTTCACTTCCTTTTCACATCATTCTTAATGAGCCTTTAAGGACATCTCTGTATTCCTGCAGTGTTATTTATGGTTCTGACATCATCCCTCAAGGTGAATGGTCCTTTGCTGTAGAGGATTTACTCTTTTATAGTAAATCTGCCTGCTGCTTTCTATAAAAACAGGAAAACAGCTGCAACTTTTATAGGTGAGAACGAAGGTTTCTCCCTCCTCTTAACGCACATTTCGTCATGGGGAAGTTAAAAGTGATTTTGGGAGGAGAAACACAAAGCATGAGTGTGGTCTTTCATGGTTGAATTTTATCTGTATTCCCTTCAGCTGACATTAAACAAAACACATAAAGCCACACCAGATGTTGTTATTATCATTCACTACTTACATGGTTGCAATATGGGCAAGCACAGTACAGAACACAAAAGAAAAAAGTGGACCAGATCTTCCTTTACAAACATCTTGTTAAATAGTTAAGTGCATGCATGGTGTCTCTGGATTAATTAATGCTGAATGAACCAAAATCTATAAAGAAATACAGTCAATTGAAGAAATAGGCAAGTGGCTGCTATGATCTGAAGTCCAGGAAGATCTTTTCTCATCTATGTTGATCCTAACTTGCCTAATGAGCTTTAAATCGCATTCAACTTGGCCCTAAATGGAGGGACCAATATTTTCAAGTGCAAACCAGGTATGTGACAAGTTCTCATTTTGCAAGGACACATTCAACTTCCTTTGAGAAATCTTGAATATGTATGTTGATAGGAGAAACAGGATGAGGCCCTTAGCTTCAGCTCTAACACTTGGGGTGTTGGGTTTTTTCCCCCCATTGTCTTTAACTGCAATTCTAAGTGAAGTTGCTGTATTACTTGCACTTGCATCTGATCTGAACACAGCGAGGCCAGGCAGTACATAACACATCTTCCTCCAGCTGCCTCCAGCCTTTTATGCACTTAACTCAAGGAAGTTTTCTGAAGAGCTGGGAAGATCAGATGGAAAAGGGTCAGATGGAAATTTCTGAATATGATCACCTCTGGGATATATCTTTGTATTGGCATTTTAGGTGATGGATTCTTATGAATGAAACCCTTCTGCTCGTCAGTGGGAGGACTTCATGTGCCAATCCAGTCACTTAAGTTTGTGTACCAAACCTTTGCACACTCAGGATTAAATCCAGGGCCAAAACAAGAACCAACACAGTTTTGATTAAAAACATCCACTTGCTTAAAGCTCCAGGGTTCCTCCATCAAGCACTGAAACCCAATTATCTTTATGTACAGACTGCAACCTGTGCAGGTCCTTCTCTCTCCTTCAAATTGATGCAAACCCTCACAATTTTTGTCCCACATGCTGGGTATGGTGTTTGCCACATGCAGCTCTACATGTCACCTTGCAGGACTCAAACTTTTAGGCTCCTGAATCTTTATAACTTAATTTCTCTGAACATAGATAACCCATAATATTACAGGTATGCCAGAGCAGGGCTGAACTCCAAGCTTCAATAGCTTTAGAGGCTGTATTTTGTTAACTGACTGGTCAAACATTATTTCTGGATCTACAAGTAGCTTTTCCTCTGAGCATTCCCCACGGAGCTGATGGGAACGTGTGAGCACAAATCTGTTTGAATAAAGACAACTGGTGGAAAACTTTCCTAAGGACAATGCTGCTTCTCTTGATCAGTGGATCTTGCTGATGTGTGCAGACTGGATACTACCACCACAGCTTCCTAAGAACTTTAGAATTTGCTCTCTCCTTTTTTTCCACTGTCAACTGGCCAAATATTTCAAACGTTTTCCTTTAACAAATGTGTCCTTGTGGGAGAAAGTCCATTAGTAACAGAGTAGTTGCATCTTGTCAGGACCAGACTTTAATGGCTGTTTGAATTTTAACTATTATTTGCTAACTATTCCTGTTCAAGCCAACTAAGACCATAATAAAAGCCATTAAATACCAAGTAACTGGCCTCAGTGTAGCTGCAGGGTGTAACACTGAGTATGATCTGAATTTATCCGTTGCAAAGCAAAGACTTTGACCCTCACAGACTTTTTGGAAATGGAAAATTTTTTGTTTGTTTTCAGAGAAGATTGCCTAAAAGAATCACAGCACTCTTCTTTGCCCCAGGGAAGGCCACGCACAGTCTGAAGGTAACATGACACACTCTAATCCATTTTCCTATTTACAGGATGAATGAAGACACTGTAAAGTATCTGGCACTGCTTTGCTAAATTACATGGGACAATGCAACCCGGTGTTTGAATCAGCGGAAAAGTACAGAGTGGAGGGACAGAAAACAACAAAGCCTTGCCCCACTGTGAGCAGGAGAACTGTCAGAGCTCCTGGTTGAACAGGGCAGGCAAGCCAGACTGAATTCTGCATTCTTTCATCCTTCTTCTCCAACTGCTCCTCTCTGAGCACCAGAAAGCCCTCGTGGCACATAAAGCACCCCGATGGTAAATTTCTGCCCAGTGAAAGAGCAGGGAATGGCAGAGGAACAGATGGAAGTGATAGGAATGGAAGTGGTTACCCACAGCCAGATGAGGCCCTGACTGTGTAACGTCAAAGAACACACCAGCAAAAGGCCTCCAGAACATCTTCCATGGGTCAAAGGAGATGGTTACTGTCTCTGATCTCCTCAGTAAGGAGAGCACAGACCCTTCCCAACTGCCACCTTGTCCTGCTGTCACCTGAGACAGGAGGCTGGGATGAGAAGGGGACTTGCTACCCATCTCCTGAGCCAGAGTGGGTGTGAAGGCATTGCATCCCAAACCAAGGGAAAATACAACATAACCCCTGGAGAGGTTTTTCCTCTACATTCTTAATGGCTTTTCTGCACTGACCTGGGGAACAGGAATTCATACTGGCAGCAATTTCACTTACAAACCATATCTGATTCTAAGCCATTTAAGGTGGTTAGAACTAATAAATCAAATTCTGTACAAGCTAAAGAGAGGAAAGTTACAGGCATTAATCTTAATCTGAAGAATTTGTACCTTTAAATATAGATGTGAGGTAACAAATGCAAGTAGAACAGTCAGTGTAAAGAAAGAAGAAAGGTAGGACAAAGGTTAAAATAATTAATATTTCCTGGTTATTTACTTATGACCGAATTAAAAGTCGATTGAAGAAAACAGAAAGCCTCAGCGGGCTTTGGAATAGGCTGTTAAGACATTTGCACATCTTCAGTGATCACTGGATGTAACCAGTGCACTGAGCCTGGAGTACAGAACAGGGAATTAAAAACAAGCGACACATTAGCTCCAATGGGAGCATAGCAGAGAGCTCACAAAGCAATTTTCCATGCAAAGCCCTTAACTCACAAAAAACAACAACAAAAAAAGACCGGTCCAAAACAAAACCCAGCCCTCACAAGTGATGTTCAAAACAATGCTTGGCGAGAAAGAGGAGCTTTACACCATGTTCCAAATGTGAGCAAACTCCACAGCTGGAGACACTAATCTGAAAATGTTCGCTGCATGGACTGATCACTGCAGGGATCAGGAAGAAATGTATTTCCCTGAAGAACAGTAACGTGTTGGCAAGGTGTACCACAGAAATGTTTCACCTTTTTGAACCAGCGAGTGTTGCTGGTGGCTGGAGAGCAGACTTGACAGCCCATGAGGTATCAGCTGCTCAGGCAGTATCAGTGCAATATTGAAGGTGGCCCAGGAAAAATGTTCTTTAGCTAAAAGGGCTCTATTCATCATCCTGCAGAAACAGCTTATTTGGGCTTCACTAACAAATAGCCCAAAGCTGAGATTCTTACTTGAAATATTTTGCTCGCTACTCTAAGTAAATCACAGCACACACCTTGTATTTAAGGCACTTAGTTAAAAGCTAGCAGGGCATGGGGGAGCAAGGCAGAGTTCCCTTCTCCAGTTTAGCTTGCTGGTACAGAATTAGCTCTCCCTTTCACTAAAAAGCATAATGCTGTGTAATTTCACAGGGCTGAAAAGCCCACACCAACACAGGGTAAGACTTAAACTGCTTGCAGAGTGCTTGGATCATCTCTGTGGCTGAGTGAAATGTGCTGGTTGTCACTCAGGCCCAGGAAAGCATTTTAAAAGCAGCTAATCACAGCTGTCCAGCAGTTTTCACAGAATGGTATTACAGTGCCCGAGTTACAAGACTAATTTGCTTCTAAATACGTTCTTTTTTTTTTTTTTTTATTAGAATCAGCTCAAGGGTTTGCATGGTTTCAGTGATGTTTAATGGGGATTAGTTTGAAGTGAAAATGTGTTTTCCATTTGTCTGAGAAAGACACAACAGGGAGCAGAGCCCTGGAGATTATTGAGAGCTTTGGGTGGTTCTGGGAGGCCAAAGGCCGAGTGACTTCAGATTTCAGTGGAGTGTAATAATCCCCTAGAAATGCACAGCCTGGTGTGTCTTATTGTGCAATTCTGGGATGGAAATTGGAGTGCATTTCTGCCCTGTGGATTATTCACTGTGTATCATTAACACAGGTGTGCCACGCTCGTTCAGCAGTCCGGCAGTACCAGCTGCACCTGGAGGTACCTACAGGCCCATCTCCACCTCCACTCTCCCTGCTCTGTTTGGATGCAGTGCTTCTTGCTCGGTTTAACAGGAGTTTAACTCTAGAGCAGCAAACAACATAGCTGGTGAAGCTTACTCCCTGATTCATGGACACTGGTTAGTCATTCTGCCCACCTCTGGGGATTTACACAGTTAATTAGTGGCAGACAGGACTGCTATTTCAGGGCTCAAAGAGGCTACACTGTGTATTGTTTTCCTGTTCTGTGGTGTCTGTGACACATGGGAGACTTAAATCTTTGCACTTATTAAATGACTTGCCAACATAGGAACATACGGGCTTGTTTCATGTTACTTATTTTATTTATTCACTTAGATTTGGTTGCTAAAACAAACATTTCTGTTGGCTGCAGGGCACTGCTCTCTGTGTTGCTGAAGGTACATGAAGGCTGCTGAGCAGCCCCGTGTTCCTGTCTGCATCCATCCAGAATACCAGCACCCAGAGTGACACCCCAAACATTCCTAATGTCACAAAGATGTTAGTGCATGGCAGACCTGGATTTTTCTGCAGAACCTTCCCACTGTGACTGCGTAACACCTCATTGTCCTGAGAGAAATGTTTTGTGTCTACTGGGGAGAAGGAGACAAGAATATTGTTTCTATTGATTTTTTTCCTTCATCCCAACTATTTGCTAGCTGCATTTCTTGGGACAGATTTGAATGCTGTTAGTGACCTTGTGAAAACACCGTCTTCATTATTAAAACCAGGTCATAAATACCCCTGGGCACAATGAAATGCCTCACCTGCAATTCTTCAAATAGTTTCCACTGCTATTAATTCTTCTAGGTGTATGAGGTCTCACACATGTCTACTCACTAAATAGATATCATCTGGAGGGAGCTGAATATAACATTTTGGCATCAAACAGCCTGTGTATAGGACACCTAGAAGTATTACTAGTGGATTCATCATTGTACCAAATTCTCGATTTCCTGAGATAGCTCATCTGGAGGGAGGAAATCCAGCTTCAACCAGGAAACAGAACTTAGCCAAAGTTCACTGGTGTTGGAGGTCAAGCTTTAGTTCAGCTCATTACAGAGGCAGATGGTAAATTCAGATCAGGAGTTACATTTTGGGAAAGTTTAAGAGGTTTTGGGATCTGTGGTTTTGGCCTAACCCACTCTTTAATCAAATACAACATCCCTGGGCAACAGTCTTCAGCTCTCTCATCCCTCTCAGAAATGTGCATTCTGAACGTACAGAAGCTATTTCAGCCTCAATGAGGAAACTCAGGTCATGCTTATTCCCATAATAAGAGTTGAAGGATCTCCTCCAGCTCACAAGAAAACTGTTTTCACCACCCACATTTTGTTATTTGCCTCTGACTTTTACAACCTCGTGGGTGTGTCCTCTTTTGATAAGAAAAACAGTTTGGTTACAACTGTCAAGCCAAACATATTTGGTTCCAAAGAAAAAATTAAATGAGGATTTTTCTAGTTTGTCGGCTGTGACTTCTACTAAAGCTGGGGTTACTAAAAATGACAAGTTATAAATATGCTCTTTTAGACAATATTTTGCTCTGGGTTGTTTTTAATTACTTTTATTAGAAAGACAATGACTAAAGTAATATTAAATTTAGAAAACAGCTTCTTTGAGTCTCTGCCTGAAGTTCTTGCGCGCTCATTCAGCAACACAGGCTTTGGGTTTTGTATCCCAGCCATGAAGGTCTGAAAAAGTCCTGCTATACCCTTCCTGTGCCTGGACTCCTTCCATAGGGAGCCAGGAATTCATGGGCAGAGAAGGGCACCCAAAGGGGGCCTGTTGCAGAGAGGCAGCTTGTGAAGATGTGGTAGCACTGCCTCAGAGCTCTGCTGCCCTCCAGCCACCTGCCAGTCACAGGGTAGTTCCTGGGCTGGGATATATCCTTGTTTAAAAAACACACAAAACCTTTAGATAACAGTCAATTTGCAAGATCATATTTCAATCACAGCTAAAAACCTGACAATCGTGGTGTATTATGTAAACAGCATTTATGGATGCTTATAAAAACAAATTTCGCTACTAAATGTTTCCTCTTCAAAGCAGGTAAATATAATTTGCATTTTTATATGTAGGTGAACACCAGAGTTGGCCACAGTCACGTGAAACCTGGAACTGACCCCAAGCCTCAGGCCTGCTTTTTCAGTCTGCATAGAAAAGGAATTTACTAATATATAGACATAATTTTCCATCCACTATATATGCCAAAGAATTTGAAAAACAAGTCAATAGAATGCAGGTGGAAGGAAAAAGAAATACTCAACCACTATTTGTAAAGAGATGAGAGTACTTTGGTAATCTTATACAAAAATAGCATCATCGGCTTGGACAGCATTCAGAAGTGATCAACAATAGTGATTCTGAGCTGGAGAAACAGATTCAAAAAAGTAAAATAGTATGTCTGCATGCCTTGCTTTACGAAATGTAGTATCAGCATTGGAAAGGGATAGATGAGTGGGGTATATAAAACACAGCTAATAAATAATGGGATAAACTCAAGGAAACTAATGCCCTAGATAAGAGGGAACACCTGAAACTGCAACTTCTTAGGCTGCAACATTCTTCAGAGAGAAATTATAGAGGCACATCTCTTGGAATACTTGAAACTAACTTAACAAAGCACCAGAAACTGCAGCACAGAGAATAGTCCTGGCTTGGCAGGGGAGCCAGCAGGATTAGCAAAGAGGTCTTTCCTAGGGCTGCCGAGGGGCAGCTGGAGGGGTTCTGAGCTATTTTTGTCTTTTACGACTAATGTTTGCTGAACAACTCTATTATTCCCAGTTGTCAATGAATAAGAGGAAAGAGTTTCCTGCAGAGCAAAACCTTTCCTCCAAGGTGAAGAATCAATCGGAGACAAATACCAATGTCACATTCCAGTGCTTCACTCCTTATTGTGCTTGGCATGTTGCTTTGTCTGTCCTACACTGCAATTGGTCCATACCAGGCCAGAACCAGCCTGTTCTGTCTAATAAAATTTTATTGCACTGCTTTTCAAAATAACAATTCCTATACTGGCACTTTGAAAGCCAGGAAGGCACACAGGCAAGAAAAAAAACGTGCCTATAACTCATTAAGGCTACTAGAATAGTTGCATGAAAGTATCTGACAATGCAGCACAGTTTGTCATTCCAGTTTCATTCCACTAATTGTTCTTTTTTTTTCTTTTTCTTTTTTTTTTTCTTTTGTAGTGAAGACCTATCACCCCAAAATAGACTCTTTCCGTAAGAAAGCACAAAGATGAAACTGGAAATAAAAATCATTAAGTCTTACTATCTGTACAGTCATGCCAATTTTTTTTGGCTGTTTTTCCAATGACCTTCTAAAATTCTTTTTTCTCCTAGCTGTGCTCTCTTAAATCCTGCTGGAAAGGAGGGGAAAGGATGAAGGGAAGTGGTCAAATCACCATGATCTCTGGTATTGCAATAATAGCAAGACCGTATTCTGTGTTGTCAGTAATTCCTACACAGGTTCAGCCCCTGCAAAAAACACTGCATCACTGATGGTTCCTGTTTGCACTGGGGCCCCTTCACTCTTTGACTTCCAAAAAACCTAAAAAACCATCAGGACCTGGGCAGGAATTTGCTTTGCCTTAGGATGCCAGAGGTTTTCACAACAGCTTCCTCCTCTGGTTACAGAAGCAAAACAGCTTCAGAAGAGATGCAATGGGCTCACACCAGTGCCTTACATCTCTGTGCACGGACTGGAAACCCCTTCCTGGGCCTGTGTCTATCACTCTCCTTTTTCTTTCTTTTCTCTAATGACTAGGCCCTGCCATGGGAAAAGTGAAACTTTGAATTCCAACTCAAAAGCTTCCCACTTTAGGCCTCTGCCTGAACTCTGCATTGCCCCGAACATGGGCGGGAGGTGCCCCTGCGTCCCTCTCCCTGAGGCGACGCCATGGGTTCCAGCTGCCACCTCAGGCCTGGCTTTGCAGCCCCTTCAGGCTGTCTGGGGTTTGCTCTGCCTCTCGCACCCCCTTTGCCTTCGATGTTTCTTTGAAACCTTCCCCTGCCTCTGCCCTGGGTGCTGCCAGAGGCCCCCAGGACCCCCAGAGCCCCCCAAAGCCCCTCGGCCACCCCTAACGGAGCCCACAGCCCCAGCAGCCCTGTCCCGCAATCGCGTGGCTGGCGTAACTCATCGGCGGGCCGGGCTGACAGGCGGAGAATCCTCGGCGGGCCCGGAGCGAGGGAGAAGACAGAGTTAAGGGAGGGTAAGGAACGTCTTTGGTGTCTAAGGTACGAGGCACAAGAGGGATGTTTATGAACGAATCCCTCGTGTGCTCCCAGAGGGCGATCAGAGGGGGCTGACGCGTTCCTCAGGACACCACAGCGGCCTGTGTGGAAAAGCACCCACTGATAAAGCCTGTGCCCCCGGGCAAGCTGTTCCAGGCCTTACTTAGTCCCTTTCAGAAGCCTTTCTGGCTTTCCACCTGAGAGGGCAGTAATAGGACCTGGGGTAATTGTTTTCAACTGAAAGAAAGGAGATTTAGGTTAGACATCAGGAAATTCTTCACCATGAGGGTAGGAAGGCACTGGAATAGGTTGCCCAGGGAGGTTGTTGATGCCCCCTCCATGGAGGTGCTCAAGGCCAGGCTGGATGAGGCTTGTGCAACCTGGTCTAGTGGGAGGTGTTGGGTTGGATCAGGTTGGAACCTGATCTTTAAGGTCCCTTCCAACCTTCATCATTCCATGATTCTATGATTCAGAAAGCACTCACTGAGAATTGCATTTCTCCTTCTGGTGTTTTATTTATTGCATTTTTTTTGTTTGTCTGCCAGGGTTCTCATCACAGCAGGTTCCAGTGCTGCCCCTGCCAGAATCCCCAGATTTCCCACTTAAATACCTACCAGTTGAGGGGACAGGAATACTGGCCCAGACACAAAGTTCTGGAAACTCCCATGAAACATTGGGACCTGCAGGACAGTGATACTGTGTGTCAGAAGGCTCTGCCATTTTATCCTAGAAATGCTACAAAGCAAAGGAAGTAAGTGATGATATTTTCCAGGCTTATTACTTCACTTAAAAATAATAGAAACCTGCTACATCATCTTTCTAATCTCCTCACTTTCTCTCACAGCCTGGAAAGCCCAAGGAAAGATCTGTGTTTTAGAATGGGAGAAAAAGTTTCTAAGCTGGTTTCAAATGAACTATTTAATATAGGAAAAAAGAAGGAAAAAAAAAGAGAAAAAGGGAGAGCATGTCCATTTAATCTCCTCTATTTGCAGCAAGATAAGTCCATCCTTCTCCTGTTACATCCTGCAACAATGAAAGTCTCAGTCTCTAATTCTTCTTCCTTCCTTCTGGTAGATAAGTAGGAATGAACCTAACACATCCTTGGCTCTTGCACAGGTAGATGAAGCAGAGTCGCCCACGTAGAGTTAAGAGCAATTCCAGCCTATATAAATCCCTTTAGCAACCACTACCCCAGAAGGGCTTGAAATAAAGGTGGGTCATTACCAGGCACAGTCCATTACACACACTTAAAGGTTGGTGCATAGTCAGTGAACATTGATCCTGGAGGCACAGGCTCCTGTTTAGGCCACACATCCCCACAGCATCTGTGCTCACAGGCAGTGACAAACAAGCACCATCAGGTTGGTGGTATCGACTGCCTTTGTACTGGCTAATTCTGTGCACACTTTGTTTGCCTGTCCTGTTCTGCTAATGCTGAAAAGAATTCCGTTTTAAAAGGGAAAAAATGGAAAGGAAAAGCATAGTGCCATTGAGTCCTAAGAGTGCCATTGAGTCCCTAACTCATTCCCCAGCTGTTTGCTCCGAGGCACTGGGGAGTTATAAATAGCTGGAAGCAAGAGTGCAGAACAGTGGTACATACATTGTGTAAATGGAGCTCTGAGCAGTGTCCTTGTTTCAGGACCAGAGAAGTCAATAATGGCCTAAAGTCTACCTCCATGTGCAGGTTATTATAACAATGTACAATAATAAAAGTGTTCCTGGATTTTCACAAGTTCAAGCCATAAAGAGGAGGGAAATTATATATTTAATCTGCTTTCCATTCACTTTTTATAACTTCCATTGTAACTTCTGAGGGAAGGAAGGAGCAGTGTTGGCCAGCTCTGGGTAAAGAAGAAAAGGAGAAGGGGAAAAAGAGAGACACAAAAGACTTGAGTCTAACTTCAGTTCTGTTGGCATCTTTCAGGCTTAGCAGTGCAGCAGTCAGTAGTAATAATCATGTGAGTCAGTGTGTGCTCCAGTGGCTTCCAGTTACAGAGAGCTTTGCAGATAAGGGAATCAGTGACAAAACCACTGTTGATTATCGTGCATTATTTTCCAGTGCAAGCAATGTTTCTTCATTTATTACCAAGGAGAATTGTTGTTAGTCATTCTACCAGATAACTGGAAGCATGCACAGTATTTGCTGGCAAATGTTGGGTATATTATGGTCTGGAAAGAAAAAAAGATACAGTGGGACCTGATGTGGTATGGGACTGGGTGCAAGGATTTATGGATACATCTTCTGCTGTTCCATTGAGAACTACCACAGTAACAGTCTCCTGAAACCAACATTTGTGTATGTGTGAGTAAAAAAACAAAAAGTTAATTGAAATCTCCCTGTTGGATTGTACTTTGCTTGGCTTTTTTTTTTTTTTTTTTTTTAAATGAAGTAGAATTACACTAATTGAAGTAATTTGGTGTCTGTGCACCCCAGTTTGTAAGCTGTAAAATGAGACTAAGTGTTTTTACTACAGGATGGAATACATGGATTTGAGGGACTGTAAAACATTTTGTTACTCAAGAGCTAAATCCCTCCTAGAGAACAGAGGTTTTTGAGCCTACCTTGAAGTAGATGGCAGGTGACATCCTCCCTCAGGTGCATGACAGATGCTTTATCATTGCTGCAGCTAACCCTGCCACTGCCACTGATGAGTGTATTTAACCAGGAGCAGCTGATAATAAGTAGAAAAAGAAGGACCATCTGAACACATCAAGGCTAAAAGGAGATGCAGCTGCAATCATCAGGCAGGGCAAATAGGGATTGGTTCAAAGCAGGAAGAGCCAAGCCAAGAAAGACAGCACAGATGCAGCTGCTTCACTTCCAAGGGATGTGCTTTGCACATGCTACTGGAGCTGCAGCTTGTGTGATGGAAACATTTATCTGCAGACAAAGGGGATGTTGTATTATCTGCTCCAAGATGATCTTGTTTTCATTTTTATCTTGCGTGTGTTGTCATCTCCTGCTTTGTAGTGCTACAGACTTGTCTTTGCTACAAGCATGAGGCTGCACTCAGCAGTGTGTGGCAATTAAGCCCTTTGAGGGTCTTGAATATTTTATTACTTGGTTTATTGTCAAAATTTTGCCCACATGAGATCCAGTCTCGCATTCCATGTGGGACTGAAATAAGGGTCAACACATTCCTTCAGAACCCCAAATATTAAACAGACATTAATTTGTTTTGAGCCTTGCACATTTTAGATGAGCATAAATCAAGATGTATAATGGGGAAAAAATCTCCTCCATATGTTTGAAAGTTGAACTGAGACACTAACTCCAAGTGACAAAAAGTGGTGGCTGCAACAGAAAATGATTAAATGATTTGTTTAGTATTTCTGTAATGCATGAATGCACCTTGTCTGTGTTAAAGCAAAGTAATGATTGGTTTTCCACCAGCAAGGGCTGTGAATTTTAGCTGTATTCCCTTTTGGGATTCTGAAGTTCTCAGGTTCCGGCTTACACAACAGCAAAGTCTAAATGCAGACCAGTTTTTCATCTATGAAATGGAAGTTAAATAAGGCTTGACCAAAGTAGACAAAACAAGAAGATACCTAGACTAACTGGAAACGTCAAGATTTGAAAATTACCTGATAGGAAAAGGGAGGGGAGGGGGATCAGAGAGGTCCCAGGGAATGAAAAATTCCTTCACAGCACTTCCTGTTCTCTCTGTTATGCTAACCAAGGTAGGATTAGGTTTCAGCTGCCAAAAGAAATAACATTTGTAGATTTTTTTTGGTCTGGGGAAGTGGGATAGAAAGATTTAAGGCAGCTTTTTCCAAACTATTTGCTTTTTGTCAAGCAGTCAAGTCTAGTTATTGTTATTAATTTGTATTACAGAACTACCAAACTGAGACTGGGTTTCCATTGTATTAGGTGCTGTACAAATATCCAGTCAGAGACTGGTCTTACCTCAAAAAGCCCATAGTCTAACCAGAGCAGACAGACAAAGGGCATTTTGCCCTGAGTTGTAGAGCAGCTCAGCAGTTGAGCTAGGAATTATACTCATCTCTCCTGAGTCATAGCCTAGCACCTCAGCTACTGGAGTACAGCTCTGGAGAACAGAGCTGCCTTTAAAAGAAACAAGCTTCCTGTCTTGTATCCAAACACAAGGTAGGGTGAAATGGATTCAACAAAACCAAAATAGATATGAGTTAGCATAACTGCTTCCTGCTGATGGCTGGCTGAGTGAGCACCAGCTGATTCTCTGTTTAGTCCTTATGGTTTGCTGTTGGTTTGGTTTTGCCACAGGTTCATTTCCTACATAAGGTTCAGAAATGGAGAGGTTCTCTGTGCAGTCTGGTCTGCTCCTGATCTTACTTGAACCATATTTGGAAATTCAGATGGCCTAAATTAATCTTCAAGTACCTAAATTAAGAAGCTCAACATAATGTGGTAAAAAGTGAAAAGCAGTAAGTAGCTAGTACACCTTCTGAAAGGTCCCAAAGCAGCAGAGCTTTGGAGTAGGGACCAAGGCTGCTCTCCACCCTCCTCTTTTTCCAGGTATTTGCCTGGCAGGAACTGACATGCAATGCTACCTGCTCTGTGACTCTGCTAGAAAAGGAGATTGCTCTTCTTGTGTAGACTGGAAGTCTTTACCTTAGCCTCATGCTAATATAGAAAGAAAAGACTTTCTGAAGAAACAAAAATCTGAATAAATAAAATAGAATGTAAATATAAACTTGAAATTGTTTATTCTGAAGTGGTTTATCAGTGAGTAATTCCAACTCTGATCCCATGTGTAAATATTTGAAGTACCTATTGAATTGTGAAGGGCTTTTCTTACATGGGAGAATTTCCTGCTTCTTGTGTTTTAAACCCTAGCCTAGATGAGCACAGGTGAGTTCTGCTCTTTGCTGTGTGTCTGGGCTGCAGACAGGGAATTAGCAGGGCAGGCAGCACATTGGCTCTCACCTGTTTCTCAAGATGCCAGCAGTTAGCAAAGCAGACCCTCTGAGTTTGCTCACAAGAACAGACTGGAGTAAATGTTTAACTTGAGTCTTTGGAGTCTAGGGCTTGTACCTTTCTTTATTATTAACCCAACCCCTGTTTTTCTTTACAGTTGCACAGCTGCTGGCACACAGGAAACAAAGGACCCTTCAAATAACTTCCTCATGGAGGCATGAGCAAAGGTAAAGTACCTTTTCTATTGTTTCCATACCTATCCATGGGAGAGCAGTTGCACGTTTCTGGGTTCTGCATTTCTGTTAGGGCACAAACAACCTGTCAATAGCAACCATTGTTTAGTTGTGTCTTTTTTTAAACTAAATCACTAGATACATCCAGCTAATTTCATCCTAATGTGACACAAATTGAAGAAGTATCTCTATACATAGCAGAAGAGTATGTGTGGTGGATTTGTTCAGACATTCCTCTGCCCCCTGGTACACACACTCTGCTTTCCACTGCCCTTTCCTTCACACCAACAACTGTACCTTTGTAACTAGTGTTTTCCCTTTAATTGTTTTCTGTACTGCTCAAGTCTGAAAAGTTCTGCCTCTTCTTCTCCCTGTGGAGAGGCATGACTGCACTATGAAGATCTGAGCTTACATTAGTGCTTCCACTAAGTTTTGCTTACATCCTGCACCCTTGATTTTTTTCTCTGCTCTTGAGTAAGCTGTGAATTCTAGGAGAAAAGGTCTTGGGGAGGTGGGCACCCTCACCATGGTACAGAAATTACTAAGACACTTGTCCCACAGTTGTCCTGGTTACTATATCAATATGGTGTGAATGCTTGTTTTAAAATAATGTTAAATGTCTGTGTATGCTACGTGGTGGCTCAAAATTGGTTGCAGAGAGAAGGAATCATTGCTTAAATCTTTTGTTTCTTTGCTGTCACATAAATTTACATGGAAAATTATGTAGCTGAACTTGAGACACAGTAATGCATCAAAAGAAATCTAAATGAAGATGAAGAGCAGAAGTTAAACAAGTACTTAAAGACATTTAAAAAGTAGCTGTTCATTGTGTTGTGTAATTACATATTAGATAAATATACCACATTTTAAGAAATGATAACTTTTTAATAGAAATGTGTGTTAGAAACTTTAGTAAAAGAGGAAAGACATTGTTCCTGTTCCCAGGTGCTCAGAATACCATGTTACTGCATGAGTAAATCCTGTAAGTCAGGTGTGATCTCCATCCAAGCAGACAACATCTCAACCCCAGTACCTTCTTTAGGAAGACCCAAGTGCAGTCTCCTCTCTGTGCCTTCTGAGGATGAGTGTGTCCAAACTATTGAGTGCCACCAGAGAGGAGATGTCTAAAGGGGCTGCAGCTGCACTGTTTGTGTTTTGATTTCTATTACTGCAACATTTGCAACATGGTGTGTGCTGCCCTCAGAATAAAACCATTCCTTTACATTGTCTTTATGTATCTTAGCTATATTGGCAATCAAAGGATTTGGCCTGGGAATACTTAGGAACCTGTGAGCAAGGGTTTGCAGGCACATTATGGAATGTGAAAGTGGCCTGATCAGTGCTCAGCAATCACACAGTGGTCACACCATCTTCATAGTTCCTGAAATGAAACTACAAATAGCTGCTTGGGAGTAGTTCACACATCTCTGATGCTTGTAAGCCTATTAGATGAGGAAAAAGACTCTGCTGTTCCATGTTTTGATCAGATCCTACTGTTTGTTTAGCCCTGCAGGTCATTGGCACCATAAGGAAGGGATGAAGCAGGAATGATAATTTGGCTAACAGATACTTCCAAAACATCTATCACATATACCTAGATTCTGTCACTTTCCTCCCACTGAAGAATGCTGAACTGAATGAGAGTGTTAGTGGAATAAACCAGTATATCTTGGGAGGATGTCAGAATATAGACCCAAGTGACCATAAAAATCTGAATCATAAGATAGAATAGATAGAAAAGTTTAATGAGGAGTTGCATGAATTTCAAGAGACTGACACCTTGGTTATGAAGTTAGTGGGAAGTCAGTTGTGAAGCCTTGGACCTGTTCCTATAATGGCCAAATTCATATCTTGCAATTTACTCAAAGATTAAGAGATAAACGAGCAAAGAAACCACAACAAAACACAAACCTATTCTCTAAAGAGTGGGAAAATCGGCAAGATTATAAAGAACCTTGTGTCTGTTCAGAGGTGACCTAGGTCAGCAGAAGATGAATTTGTCTTCTTTTTTGTCAGGACTTTAATGTTTGTTAAGAGTCCATGGATTTCTCCATTTCCTGGACATTTTTTTTTCCAATCTGGCAATTCTACAAAGCCCATGTTGGACTTTAAACATATTTGCCCAGCTTGTTCTGGGTGCTATGAACTGCAAATAAAGACGCTGGCATCAAAAGGGGATGGAGTGCTTTGAAGATGAAGGGCTTGAAAAGGAGCCAAGGAGCCAATGGACCAGTGAGAACTGGAATTCTCGTAGGACTTAAGGACATTATTGGTGCCTATTGGTGAAAGCAAACACGCATCAGAAAGGGGAGATCTTCATTGCTTTCTCCTGACTATTTGCTTAGGCTAGTAGAGCTGCCAAAGCTCAGCTTCAGAAGTGAAATGGTTAAAGGAAAAAGGGGATAAGGAACTTGAGGGTTCTTGCAGAGGAGAAGGTGGGAAATGAGATGTGGCATAATTCTATATTGCCTTTATTCAAAGTGGACAAGCTCCTTCTGCCTGAGTTAACTTTTGGCTTGGTTGGTGTGACAGACCCAGCAGCAAGAATCCCAGCCCAACAAGACTTGGAGCCCTGTAGGGGTTTTGGTTCATTAGTTGGTTGGCTTTTAGTTTGGGGTATTTGGTTTGGTTTGGTTGGTTGGTTGTTTTTTTTTCTGGTTGTTTGTTTGCTTTTTAGTGCAATGCTAGAAGCCCATTCCAAAAAGATTTTGGTGATCCTCAAGGATAGGACACCTAGGATACCACCTTATCACTCTTTAGAGACATACAAACAGAAAGCAGAAAAGCATCCTTCTCCAGCCCCACTGCCCCATCCAGGGTTGGTGGCATAATTCTGACAATAAATAGATCTTCTATGGGAAAAAAAGTGTGAAGCAGTAACTACTTTTTGTGCCTCACTCCAGCTCTTAAAATGTTTCTCATCTTCTCTGTATCTCCAGGGCCACAGACTTAATTGGCTGGCAGCAATGGGCTGTGTCAAGTGTTCAAATGAAGTGGTAATCACAGATACAACAATAACACTATCCCATGATATGATCAGAGCTTCTTTTTCAGAATCTAACGATGTTAAAATAAATGGAATTACGTTGCTTTTCATTTTTTTTTAAGTCAGTAAATTCCAAAAGAGGATTTGCCCCATTTCTACAATGTGCTTAAGGTCTTAGAGCGCACGATCCAATGCAGATTTATTAGGGGCATGATGGGTTGGCATACGGCATTCTCTGCTTAAAGCTGCTCAGTGCCTTTTCATTCTGGTCAAGGAGGATTTTTTTTCATCTCAATCATTGTTCATGAGACCATATGTGGCCTTGTATTTTCCAGAGCTTTTTTTGTCGTTGTTGCACAGCAAAAGTAGTGAACACTCTTTCCTGTAAATAGCAAGGGAAACTGGTGTTAGGGATAGGGCCGAGAAAATGTGAGCTGGAGAAGATATCACACAAACATCTCTAGTGGAGGGTTTTTCCTTCTTTTTATTGACATGGTCAGTGAGAATACTTCCACTGACTTCAGTGGAGATTGGATCAAATCATAATGTCTCTCTGACTCCCCCTCTGCTGGTAATTCATTCTTGCTGTGCTGTCAGAGCTGCATGGGATCTCTGAGCCTTGCAAAAAAGCTGTTAAGAAGCCATATAGTAGCATTCCACTCTGAGTCAAATGGTGAAGCACCTCAGAAAGTTCTGGGGTGCTGGAAAGCAGGAAAACTGCTAGATGCCAGGGAAGGACAGGTAGCTTCTGTGATCTGAACTGTGTCCGTTTCCTTTTGATAGCAACTGAAACCAAGCACCCAGACCGTGATTCCTGTCACCTGGTCAAGAAGATAGTGTGTGTCTGGTTGAAACACGAGGAGCAAGCACTCTAAGGGGCACCTTAGACTTTTATGACACTTCAGTTGATAACCCAAATCAATTTCCACCACTAAGCCAACAAAGCATGATATTATTCTTATATTTTGAAACACAAAATAAATAGCATACAAAGCAGTGGCTGCAGAGAAGATTATTTCCCAGGCTTTTGAAAGCCAGCACAGTTTAGAGAATCCACAGCAATGTGCAGTCTGTGCTCTGCAGCACCACACATGAGAGATCTCCAGAATGATTCCTTGCAGTGTACAGGAAGATCAGATGGTTGTATCTGAAATGTTCAGCTTGTATGTGTACCTGATGTGAGAGTGGTCTGTCTGACAAGAATATTTTCCCACTCCTGTTTCACAGACCTTCTTGATGGAGGTTTTGGTTTGTTGTTGGTTTGTTTTTTTTTAATTCTCAATCTGCTCTGCACAATTCTTGGCTTTGTTCAGCACAAAGGCTTGAAAGTTGCCAAGTGGGAATGACGAACTCCATTGGAGGAAGAGAAATCCTGTCCTTTAAGTACCCTTTTTCCACCAGTGTTTAGAATATTCCTCTCTCAACAGAAGCAGAAGCATTTCTTTTTAATGTTTCTTCTGGACAGCTATGAATATGTTTTAAATATTTAACACAAAAAATGGGAATACTACAGAGGTCCTGAGTTTGAACAGAAACTTAGCATTATCTGTCTGTGATGTAAAACTTCTCACCTGAAAAGAAGTGTACCAAATATTTTTTAAATCCTAGGAGGCTATTAGATTCCCAGGTATTTGCTCCATTCTGAAGGCAGCTGTTTACTCCCTCCAGACCCAACCTGAGGCCATGAACAAGCATGCTATGAACTGAGGTTATTTAGTTGGTGGGCAGATTATTTTGCAATCCTGGAATATGAGACAGTATCAGCTGAAAATGAAATAACTGATGTTCAAGAGAATGCCAGAGATGTATGTCTTAGACAAATGAAGTTCTAACCTTCATTAACCCAAATGATGTTTTTATCTAAATTACCAGATCATGGTTGCTTAGTTTTCTTCTTGCATAATTCTGTGTACAGGAGCATTTTGAGAGGAGGAGAAAATACAACCAATATTTTGCTGAAAACAGGTTTTAGATAATATTTTTTGTTAACTCAAGAGGAGAAAAAGCACGTTTTCTCTATATTCTTTTAGTGCTGGAGAAAGGCAAGGAAACATTCAGAAAAAGAACTTGCTAGTTTGGCCCTTTGGCACATTCTCAAAAGTCAGGCGCTTTCACCTTGTCTTTTGTTCCTAGCTCAAATTCAGAAAATCCTCTTAGGTTAATTTGTTTTCCAGTAGAAAACCGTATGAAACCTAACCCGAGAGGGAGGCATTTTCTTCTTGTCTCCCGTCTCGGCCTCAGAATGATATCAATCATCCTGCCCGGGCAGCGCGGGCAGCCGCGGCCGATCCCAGTGACAGGCTTCGAGACAACGGCAGGAACGGGAACGGGCTGGCTTTTAACGCCGCCTGCTTAACACCGTCCCGGAGCCCGGGAAGTTCGCGGAATTCCCTTGTGGGTGGTTTCTCCTCCGTCCCCCCCGCTCCGCCGCCGTGGTGCTGAAGGGACAGCGCCCGCCCCCGGCCCGGCCCGGCCCGCCGCGCCCCCGCCCCTGCCCGCCCCCCCGCACCGCTCCGGGGGAATTCGAGTTGTTTTATACACGGGATGGAAAAGGCATGCGGTGTCAGAGTGCTTCTGCAGCATTTTCTGGAGGAAAAGTTGTCCCAAGCAGCGGTCTCGCCCCAAGGCTTGCTTTGCTAGAGAACCGTGGAATCAGTTCGGTGGGAGAAGGCCTTTAAGATCAGTGAGGCCAACCTGACACTGCCAAGTCCATCATTGACCCATGTCTCCAGGCACTACATCTATGCATCTTTTAAATACTTCTAAGGATGGTGACTCCACCATTTCCCTGAACAGCTTGTTCCAGTGCTTGACATTTCTTTTCCATGAAGAATTTTTTCCTACTATCCAATTTAAACTTCCCTTGCACAACTTGAGGCCATTTCCTCTCATCCTATCACTCGTTATTTGGGAGGAGACACCAACACCCACCTTGCTACATCCTTCTTTCAGGTTTCTGTAGAGAGTTGTTTCCCCTCAGCCTCCTTTTCTCCAGACTGAACAACCTCAGTTCTCTCAGCTGCTCCTCATGAGACTTGTTCCCTAGACTCTTCACCAGCTTCGTTGCTCTTTGAGCACACTCCAGCACCTCAGTGTCCATGGACAATGTCCACTATGCTCTGTGGAACTTAATTTCTTCTCCTCAGCAATAATTACTGACATTTTAAATATTCCAGTAGTACTTAATGCCCCCAGTAATGGTCTGTTGTGCTGCTTTACCAACACAGAGCCAAGAATTGGTCTCCAGCCTGAATTGCCTGCAGCTTAATTAGGTATGACACATATTACTTCTTGTGCTAAACTGCTGCAGGGGGATGTTGTATGTTGTTAAACAGCTGCTGGATTCTGCCCGAGAGGGAAATCTATTTATGGGTTGTATTTTGGGTTGTAAAGTTTGCAACTATGCTTAGAAAACAGCAAAGCTATAGAACTGTGCTGAATTATTAAGAATGTTCAGTCACACAGGACAATAACCATAAAACAAGGGGTCAGACACTGCCTGGCCTCATGTGGGTGGTGTACAGGGACAGAAAGCACAGGTCATCCTGAGGGCAAGGGCTACTGCTGAGCAGCAATACCTAAGCAGTCAGAGACCATTAACAATTACCCTCTGGCCTGTGGAACTGGTTGGATCCAGACAGCTCAAAAATAATGTAACCCCACTGGAGAGACTGTACTCTTACAATGAGAAGTTCTGGAAAAGATTTCCTGACTCACTAAGTAAGCTGGAACCTGGAAGTACAAATGTTAGTGAAAATTAAGACTTTTTCTTCTTCAGGTACTTTGGAAAAAAGTAACTTCCTGGTTCTCAGTAGCATCTGAAGACCAAGGTGTTAGCTATGTGGTTGGCAAGGGCTGGGCTATTTCTATGTATCAGGTAACCCATTTCAATTCCCCTGCCAAGAGCTGAATATTTAGGATTTCCATGGCAACATATTTCTGAACCCATATTCCAGTCAGACTGACGCATGTCAACTGATCCAGGGATGCAGAAGGTAGTGGCTGAATTTATTCAAGCAATCACATTCTCTTTTCCAAGGCTAATGCACATGAATACTGAGTTAGCAAACTGAATTGACAGGGATTCCATCTCAATGAACATGTATAATGTTCCAGACCAGGAGAGCAGCATTTAACTGATGAGTAGGATTATATTTACATAGCAATTATAACAAAGTCAAGGTTGGCTTTGTGTGAAAGACTATTTGCTATAGTATCTTACTGCTTGGTTGTCCAGGAAAGCTGTTCCTTTATGGGCAAGAAAAAAAAAATCAAAACAGATGCAGCTTTTACGTGTGTTTCTTTTCATATTCTGCAAATACTCACTTCATGAAGCCAACTCAATAGTCACATCGTGGTTGCCTTAGATACATACATCAATTTACTCCATTATACCTTAGATGTGGGTTGTTTAATTGCACAAGTATTAATAGTTATTCACTGCTCCCCTCAAATGGCTGTTCAGTGGCTAATGCCAAATGAATAAAGGTTCGTTTTAAATCCCACCTAAGTCAATGGGCATCTTTCTACTCATTTCATTCAGAGCTGGAATTAGTTATCCCCATTGCAGTGCCCCCAAATATTCATTCTTTGTCCTCAGGACACCTCTGCAAGGTAAGGTAATGCTACAGTTACAACATGGAGTTGGATTCAGGGGGGGAGGGAAGCAGCTGGATCTTGAAGGAAGGAGGCAATTTCATATCTTGCAGTTCTGTGTAGTGAGAAAGACCGAAGCTGTATTGAGATGTCTTCTTATGTGACCTTACATGAACTTAAGTTCTACACTGATGGCTCTGGAAACAGGGTGGTGAGGAACTCAAACCATCTATTATCTATGGCATGGCAAGGAGAAATATGCAAGACACCTGTGTTGAGTGATCTGAGTACCTCTAGACATTGAGGAGAAGGAGGAGCTGTACTCAGAAGCCTTACACAAATGTCATACTCATCTTTTTTCTTGACTCAGACAGGGAGCCACGTCCTGGCATCCTTGAATTCCCAAATGGTTAGGAGTGATCATCATTCTCTTGGACTTCGACAACAGACAGTGTGTGTTGGGTCCATCTTTGTTACTACACTAGGAGGACATCCCTAAGTGGCTTACCTAAGGATATACTGTGCTAGAGACAGGGAAATAAACTGAGGTCTCTTGAGCCTCTTCCCAAAAAAAGAGTTCTCTCCTCTGAATCTAGACTTTCCCTGCTCTCAGTCTTATTGTCATGGAAATTGTCTCCATAGCTGGTATCAGAATTGCCTTGCTAGCACCATTATTAAAGCATAGAATAGATCACTGAACTGCTCTGATATTTATCTTTGGGGCAACAGCTATGGAGACTCCAGAGGCAAATCAGAAAAAGCATAGACTCTTTATTAGCAGAACTTAATTTAACTGCATTTAAAATTCGTTAAGGACTAAAAAAAAAAGTCCTTTCTTAATGCACTCGTTCTTTATGAAGTATGAAATAAGGATATTAGATTAGTTTGATCCTGGTTCTTATTGTGCACATGCAGTAGATGAGAATGTGAAAGTTCCCTCATTCAGTTAGGTACTCTTGGATGTCAAATCAAAGACCAGGTGCTCCACAAGCCCATTTCCTTTCTTCAGTGTTTTATGTTTCCTAGTCCTGTAATTCCCAACCAGGAAAGCAGAAGAAATCTTAATTTCTTATCCCCCTCCCCCCCCATTAAAGTAACAGCTCTGGTCATTTAAACAATCAAGCACATGTTCTTACACTGTCTGCACCTCATGCTATCCATAAATGGTGATGTGGTAAGAAAAACCATGGAGGAAAGGAAATGACATTAACCTTTTCCATCTGATAAATAAGGGCTCTATTCAGCTGCAATAATCCACATCCTTCCCTGGAGATCCAGTTAATGTAATACCTAAGGGTTCAGTTAATTTAAAATTATTTCCACACTGGCCAGCTGATTTTTTTGTGAATTATTTAGTCCCCAGACTGAAATATTGTCCCATAGTACATGTAAAAGGGCTGGAGCCTTCTTGTAGCTCTCAACAGCTTGTATGTCCTCTCAGAGGTACCAGAGGATCTGTGACACCCACGTGGCTTGTCCGTGCCCACTAAGTTAACAGGAACTTTTTGCTCATTTTCATGGGATCACCCAATTTTAAGCACTGAAGATCACACACCTTGTCCCATTTGCTGCTCTTCTCTGCAGGGGGCTTCTTACCTCCCTGTTCTCACCTCACTTTAGGCACCTGCAGTTTGTAGGTAATAAAGAGAGGGCTTGTACTTGGAATGGGTGGAAATTTAGAGCAACAGGCTCAGCCAGTTCAATAAAGGCAGCGTGGATTATGCACGTGGCAGCTGGGCTTTGAGGCAATGGGTGTGGAGCAGTGACCACTGCAAGGTGGCTTGAGTGATCCCCACTCCCAAAGGCTGAAAGCTGGGAATTGAAAGGCAGAGTTTGTTTTCCCTTTCCCCCTTTGCAATCCATAGATGGCTCCAGAGGGATTGGTGTCTGCCCATCTATACCTGCCCAGGAAACTTGCACAGACAAAGGGTGTTTGTAGACACTGAGGCAGATGTTCTCAAAGCAAGATGGGATCAAGGCATACAGAATCCCATTGCAAATCAGTGGGAAACAGTCTAATACCAGTAGCAATATGTGAAAATCCCAGGTTTATTACATTGTTTATATTGATCCATAGCTGATTGAAAGCCACGAGAATCTTGATGTTGGCACCAAGACATTTTGGATTAAGTTCCTACATTATGAGACATGTTCCTTCCTTTTTTTTTTTTTAAGGGAGTGTAGCTAATTGAGTGTAGTAAACCAAAGTTATATGCAATTTTGCAACCTTTCTGATGCTGTAATAAGCTGTGCTCTGAGGGTTCATTATTAGATTGTCTTGAAACTTCCTAGTTGAACAAGAAAAACAAGAAACCTGACCTCACTGCAGAACTTAATTGAAGTGCTTTTACTGACTGATTTTAAGCTCTTCTAGCAACTGTGTTTGGTAAGAAGTACGGGCCAGCTCTTGGCTTGTACGGACCCTTAGCTCCTGGAGGGGACACAGCCCAGCCACACAAGCACATGTCATGCTCCAGGCTTGCATCACAGGGTTGGTCTGGGACTGAGGAGGAAGCTGGAGCTGGAGATTGGCACATTCTCCCTTGGTGCAATGCTGCTCAGCTTCTCTCTTCCTCCATGAGCCCACAGGCCAACCAGTCCATGTGGTGCCAATATGCCAGAGGAAAAGCAGGAGTGTTGTGCTGAGCATGCTTTAGTTCCTGGCTTTTTGGTGTTGGGGCAGGTAACAGGGGTCAGCAGAGAGGATAAGCCCCTTTGGATCTGCTGTACCTCCTTAAGGACTTTGCAGGCTGCAAATCTTTAGAAGGATCTGGATCTCCAGCCTCATAATGCTGAGGAGGGAGGCCTGAGAAGACTGTTACATATCCGTGCCAAAGCAAGCTACAGCTGGACCTCTCTGCTAGTAAATCTACCTTTGATACTGTAATGCTGAGACTGGCATGCACTTAATGCTAATACATTCTTATCCCCATCCCATCTGTATTAGAAATTAAGGCAGAAACATGAAGACCATTACCATGCTGTAACCTTAAAACAGTTTCTCACTTCCTAGAGGCACTCAGCAGGCACCGGTGCGTTCAGCCATGATTCATTATCGCTGAACTTTGGTGCTGGCCTTGGCCAGTTGTGTCTGGATTCAGTTAACTTGTTCCACTGGCAGGAAAGATTCCTGAGCATTTGTGTTATCTCTCTGGAAATCTTAAGTAGGGAGCTGAACACGATTGGGAACAGTTGCCTGATGGAAGAGGCAGCAAATACACTCTGCAGGAGACAGGGAAGGAATGGAAGTTGGTCCTGGAACAGATAGACACCTGCCCCTGGTGTAAGAGAAACTGAAGAAGCTCAGCTAGCAAAAAGTGGAACTGGACATTATTGATGTCATACTGAATTTGTGTGATATCCATTGAATTCACCTCTAACCATACTGTCAAACTAAACTGGCTGGCTTTCTCCAAAAGTTCTGGAACCCTTCTGGCTTTGTGGGGCTGTTGCTTCTCAGCACACTGAGTACTGTGACACCAGCCATGGTGATGCAGGTAAATGAAGCCTCTGGAACTTCATTGTTATAAACCAGCTGCTCCAGAGGAGATACGGATTCTATTCAAGGAGTCTGTGATGCAAATTTATGCAGATGACTGTCATTAATCTATGTTTGCTTGAAGCAGCGGGTAAGGAAGAGGCAGTTACTCTGCAGAGACCGGGCCACAGAAATTGCAGATTTGTGCCCAAACTGCCACTTTAGGAAAAATATTAGAGCAGAAAAGAGACTTGCTTCTCAATTTTTCATAGATTGCAGGGAAGTGGAAGTGTAAAGGCTATTTCATCACCAGCCACCAACCTCTTGCTTCCTATTTCTTGGCATTTATTAATAAATATTTCTGCCCATGGATCCCCAGTACCAAAGCCCTGTGACCAAGTGGGCACAGGCAGAAGCAGCAGCGATGCACAGAAGTAGGAGCAGGTAGAGATGATGTGGCACAGCCCTAATCTGAAGGCCTTGTTGATAGGCTCAGGGTAAGATCATTGCCTGCATCTTGTGTGTAACACTCTCTAATGGGCTGAGTTAAAAACTTTGTAGTAGCAGGAGTTTCCAGGAATGTATTTTGGGAGCCAGGACACCAGGGAAGGTCTGTGGAAACGCACAACTGGTAGTATTGCTCTCTCATTGCATGTACCTCTTTTTACACTGAGCTCATTTCTGTGGCCAGTCAGGCCTGCTAAAGATCTCTGCCAGCTCTCTGGGATTACTGTCATATTTCAGGTGACACTGCAACCACGTTGGACAATGGAGTAGAACAGGAGTTTAAAATAACATGCTTTTTGCTACAAGTTCAGGCAGGTTAGCAGCAGTGAAGGATTCTGGGGGGGTGGAAATGAGGACTTCAGACATCAAGTGGTGGCTTTTATTATACAGAGTGGTGGTGGGATGCAAGGATAAAATCCAAGGCCTAAGGATATTTGTGCTGCATGCAGAAAACCCTTTCCACTTTTACAAAAAATCCTCTCAGGGTTGTCTTGAAGGGGCTATAATTATCTGTTGGATCCGTTATCAGAGAAATGGGAAATCTTTGAGTCATACTAGTTCCTGGTATGAAAGCTCTGGTTGCTTCATACTTATTGCAGAGTAGACCTTGAACCTTTTTTGAGAGAAAAATTAGAAAACTGCTGGGCTCCCAAATGTAGCATAATCCTCATCAGTTCTAATGTGCTGAAAGGATGGGATTTTCTGTGCACTTTTCCCAAACAGTCTTGCATTTTTTTCCTCTCTTTGAGAGGGGGGAGGAGTTGTGCCTAAAAAAACAAACCCAACCTGTCGTTTTCAAGTCTGCCAACCTGTCAGTCCAGCCATGCAAGAGAGAGGGAGAGAGACAGAGAAAAAGAAAGGAGGGAGTGAAGCAGAGATTCTTTCATATCTCAGCCAGACATTAAGGTAAAGCCCATTTCTCATTTCTTTAATTTTGCCTGCCTCTGTGTGTGTACATGTAAACAGAAATTCTGTTACCTTAGGGAGTTTTTAACTGACTAAACAAGTTGTATGAAAAGAAACTGTTTTATCTTGTTCAACTGGAAGTGTGTTTTGCCTTGTAACCTGGCAGCTTGTTAGTTGTTGTTTGGAAACACAGTTTGGGAACACAGTTTCTCTCTCTGAAATTCAGAAGGCGAGTTCATGTTCATTTGCATATTAAAAAGAGGCAGAGCTGTAGTGCTTGTATGAATGCATGTTTGAGAAGGAGAGTAAGCTGTGTATTTTCAGAGCTGAAGCCAGCCTCTAATTACTGAAGATCAGGCTAAGAACTTGTTAGAGGAGGGAAATTCTTCCAAAGCTGCCTATTGCAGGGCTCTTACACCTTCTCCTGGAGCATTTCATATTAACCACCAGTGGAGACAGGATACAAGACTAGACAGACTGTGGGTCTGATCCAGTTTGGCAGTTCCTCCATTCCTCCATTCCTCTCAGTTCATTTTTGGTGGGGTTTATCCAACTTGTCATTACCAGAGGAGGAACAAAGCTAAGGTGCAGCAAAACTGCCTGCATGCATTCTTGAGTTAGGAGGGCAGAGCAGCAGAGGCATTTTCAGCTCATACCAGAGGAAATTGAAGGTTACAGACTGTGAGAAATGTTGGCTGAAATGAGTGTGAGTCAGAAGAATCATTCTGTCCCAGAGCTTGCCTAATGAGTCTGGTCTGGGCAACCAGTTTGTTGGAAGGGGCCTAGTAGTGAAGGCTTGAAATACAAGAATGAACACAATTTTGTTAGATCTGAGTGTCTGTGTGTGAGGACCTGTGTGAATGTGCACTTGTGCAGAAATGTGTGTGTGGGTGGAGTCTGCTGAGAGATTCTGACTCCTAGTATGCCATGAAAATCTGCAAACAAAGGTAAGAAAGAAAGTATTATGCTCATCCACCTTAGAGGTGCCCCTATTTCTGTATTTCTAAATCCTAAACAAACATTTTAAACTGTACTGAAAGCTCTGTAATATTTTTCTAAGTAGGTTGAGGCTCTGGGAAGGTCACATAAAAGGCAAACTGGTGGACAGGATTTCCTTTTATTGCTGTGTATTTAGGGGTTTCATTCCTAGTGCCAAGGTGTGCCTGCTGAAGATAACCTGTCTAGTAATACTAACCCAACAGACAGAACAAGTTGAAAGATGGCAGAGAAAAACAATGCAGATGGCATGTAGCTGACTGCATGGCTTGCAATGGCCTTGCCAGGGGGTTGGCTGGCACTGGCTAGTAGCACTGGCACTGGCTAGTATCACTGGCTACTGCATCTGCCTTGGGGTTAAACTTCCTCCAATACTTGCCCCTGTGCCATAGTTTTAGATCAAAGCTCTCCCCCCGTGGCAGTGAGGAAGAGCTGTGAGCCTGGGAAGAAGACAGAGGTGATCCAGATGAGAAAGGGGTGGGGAGGAAGGTGTTCTGTCCTTGTGACCTTTGCTGTCAAAAAGTTGCAGTGTCCTGGCCTTACATCACTTTCCTTTCCACTGGTAGTATGGTCTCCTGGGAACTTTGTGCTGGTGTTTCTTATTACCCCTGACTCATTCTCTGTGGGGATGGTGACACAGAGTGAGATTGGGAGCTTTCAATACACAAAAGAAATTATTTTTTAGGTAGTAGGTTTTGTAGCATTATTATAAGCTTCCCTGCCAGAACCAGAATGGAAGGGGAAGTGATTTCAAGTGACCATAGGAGATGGAGAAGAGGAAGCTAATGCTTCAGTTTTGGTGGGGATAAACATTTCCTGCTTCAAGTTACAGTAAAAGAAATTAGTCCCTGAAAGAAGGAAAGGAAGAAAATTCTTTTGCTTTCATGATCTGCAAAAACTTCACTGACTAGCCTCACAGCACTTTTGCATCTTCTTTTTCCTTCTCCTCCTCTCCTCTCTCTCCCTCTCCTCTCCCTCCTCCCTCTCCCTCTCCTCTCCCTCTCCTCTCCCTCTCCTCTCCCTCTCCTCTCCCTCTCCTCTCCCTCTCCTCTCCCTCTCCTCTCCCTCTCCTCTCCCTCTCCTCTCCCTCTCCTCTCCCTCTCCTCTCCCTCTCCTCTCCCTCTCCTCTCCTCTCCTCTCCCTCTCCTCTCCCTCTCCTCTCCTCTCCTCTCCCTCTCCTCTCCCTCTCCTCTCCTCTCCCTCTCCTCTCCTCTCCTCTCCCTCTCCTCTCCCTCTCCTCTCCCTCTCCTCTCCCTCTCCTCTCCCTCTCCTCTCCCTCTCCTCTCCCTCTCCTCTCCCTCTCCTCTCCCTCTCCTCTCCCTCTCCTCTCCCTCTCCTCTCCCTCTCCTCTCCCTCTCCTCTCCCTCTCCTCTCCCTCTCCTCTCCCTCTCCTCTCCCTCTCCTCTCCCTCTCCTCTCCCTCTCCTCTCCCTCTCCTCTCCCTCTCCTCTCCCTCTCCTCTCCCTCTCCTCTCCCTCTCCTCTCCCTCTCCTCTCCCTCTCCTCTCCCTCTCCTCTCCCTCTCCTCTCCTCTCCTCTCCTCTCCTCTCCTCTCCTCTCCTCTCCTCTCCTCTCCTCTCCTCTCCTCTCCTCTCCTCTCCTCTCCTCTCCTCTCCTCTCCTCTCCTCTCCTCTCCTCTCCTCTCCTCTCCTCTCCTCTCCTCTCCTCTCCTCTCCTCTCCTCTCCTCTCCTCTCCTCTCCTCTCCTCTCCTCTCCTCTCCTCTCCTCTCCTCTCCTCTCCTCTCCTCTCCCTCTCCTCTCCCTCTCCTCTCCCTCTCCTCTCCCTCTCCTCTCCCTCTCCTCTCCCTCTCCTCTCCCTCTCCTCTCCCTCTCCTCTCCCTCTCCTCTCCCTCTCCTCTCCCTCTCCTCTCCCTCTCCTCTCCCTCTCCTCTCCCTCTCCTCTCCCTCTCCTCTCCCTCTCCTCTCCCTCTCCTCTCCCTCTCCTCTCCCTCTCCTCTCCCTCTCCTCTCCCTCTCCTCTCCCTCTCCTCTCCCTCTCCTCTCCCTCTCCTCCCTCCCTCTCCCTCTCCTCTCCCTCCTCTCCCTCTCCTCTCCCTCTCCTCTCCCTCTCCTCTCCCTCTCCTCTCCCTCTCCTCTCCCTCTCCTCTCCCTCTCCTCTCCCTCTCCTCTCCCTCTCCTCTCCCTCTCCTCTCCCTCTCCTCTCCCTCTCCTCTCCCTCTCCTCTCCCTCTCCTCTCCCTCTCCTCTCCCTCTCCTCTCCTCTCCTCTCCTCTCCTCTCCTCTCCTCTCCTCTCCTCTCCTCTCCTCTCCTCTCCTCTCCTCTCCTCTCCTCTCCTCTCCTCTCCTCTCCTCTCCTCTCCTCTCCTCTCCTCTCCTCTCCTCTCCTCTCCTCTCCTCTCCTCTCCTCTCCTCTCCTCTCCTCTCCTCTCCTCTCCTCTCCTCTCCTCTCCTCTCCTCTCCTCTCCCTCTCCTCCTCCTCCTCCTTCTCTTCTTTCTCCTCTTGTTTACATGATTTATAGCAATGCAAAGACGGTTTGGGGCATCTACATGACACATTCTACCATGCTGATGGGCATTTTTTAAATACAGGCAAACATTCTGATTCTGATGCACTTGTTTCATTACTGCTTTGCAAGGGTGTGAGTGTACTGATGTAGCAAGATTAGTGCTACTAAGTCAGCCAAACTCCCTACAGACCAGACAATTGATCTAAGCACTGTCAAACACAAGATTATAGTACATGTTGAGAAATGGTTTAGCTCTGCTTAGCAAATGTCAGTTGATCAATCAGAGTTAACCAGCTGCAAACTCGCTAAATTCAGGCAACATCCAGGCAATCCATATTTTAGACGGGCCTCATTAGAATAGGTTTTACAACTCAGCACTGCAACAGAGGGGAAGAAATGTCAGAAATATAAGTCGAATTCTTACCCAGAATTCTCAATCTCTCATTCTGGAGGCAGAAAGAGCAGGGACTGATGTATCGGTCATTTGTTCAGGAAACTGTTTCTAAAGAAACAAAGTTTTGCAGAGGAGGTGTTACCAGCTGAAAAGGTTGAAATGTGAGAAACCCTTCTGCCTGAGGGTTTTCTGAGTAGCTCCTGGAAAGAGCAGTTGGAAAACACTTAATACAGAGGAAGTTTCTGCCTTTCAACAGGCCACTGCTAATTGAACTCGCTCAGTATTCTCCAGCGTGACTAAGATTCCCTAGACTGGCTGATGCCTTGCTGTTTTTTCTTTTATTAGTTACCTTTCTTGCCCAATATTCTCACCATCAGCTTTTGGTGAGAAAGTTTGGTAACAGAACATCTGTTTCCAGTAACCTATTAAAATGCCAGATGATAAATACAAACAAGCCAAACAAACAAAAACAGCCTCAGATTTATTTTCTGTGTGCTTTTTAAATTGGGATCAGAGATTGATTTGAGTCTTCATCTTTTCATCTCCCACTGTAAAAGCAGCCTAGATGTCCATCCTGTCTGGCAGGAAGCAATGCTGTAACCCAAGAAGCCACTGTGCTGCTTTTCACAAGGAACTGATTATTTTTTGTAGTTTGCAGTCATGATAGTAGCACTGGTTCCTCTTTCTAAAGCAGTTAAATTTGTGTTTTGAGGGTGCAGACAGAGGAGAATATGCTTCAGCTTCTCATGTGTTATTTGTGGTGACATGCTGGATTGGAGAATTGGAAGAGTGGAGAGTGCTTCAGCCCTTAGTTCTGTCTGGAAAGATTCAGCTGAGGAAGCATTGAATTTTTGGTTTCTCTGCTGTCAACATGGTAGAGGATAGTAGGTCAATATTAGCCTGAGAAGTTCTAAGAATTGACATTTGATAAAAATGAACAGTTTGGGAAACAAACTGAATAGAGGAAACCTCAGTGAACAACCATTTTTTGGAAAATTTTTCCTACACTCCCAAGGACAACCAAGAAAGGGATTCACTAGGTGGTATGAAATGAAGAATTATCTCTATAAAAGAGTAAAACTAGCTGGAAAAATTTCCATGTATAAGAACTAGAGGCATCTCTGTTGCTGAGGCAACTGCAAACACCAAGGATCCCCAGTTCTTTTTCAAATATTCTTTGTTGCAGCACCAGCAGCTCCTCATTGTTTCTCTGGAAGTCTCTATCCTGGCAGTGATCAGATCTGAAGTATCTTTACTGTCCTGATTCCTGACATGGTCAGATGGCCCCTTTTTGCTGTCCAAGCAATGCTGATCCTTAGCAGCCATCAGAGAACATGCACATTTTCTAACTGGCATTCTCCCACTCAAAGATAGCTCAAATGGAGACAAATGTGAACAACTGGGATGATATTCCCTTAATCCATATAAAAATAGATGCCATAAAACACAGCCTGCTTTCCACCAGAAATCTCAGTAGAGAAATTAAAATATTTCTATTTCCACTGACAAGCCTTAACCAGCTGTTTGACTATTAATGAAAATCCTTCTAGTTTTCCACAACTGAATGAGAACTCTTTCCAGGAGTGGCCTGTGCTGAGATTCCTAATGCACTCTTGTTTGGATAGACTAAGAATATTAAGCTTTTCATGGCACTTAGTCACCACAGCTAGCTATTCCTCAAAGAAATGAGGCAATTGGTGCCTTATGCTAAAAAAAAACCCCCTCAAACAACTTCTGTAAGTTTCTGTTATTCAGGTCTCTGAAAGATTTGATGTAGACTTTTTCAATGGGAATAAATAATTAGTGCTTTGCTTTATCTACATGAGTGTTCACATTGAGTTAGATGATTGGTGCAACAGAGTTTTGGGTTGAGGTGAAGTTTCCCTGGTAACAATCGAGAGTGAAATCAGAACCTTTTGAGCAGCCAGTGGAATGTGGTTCTACTTGGATGACAATAGGTCAAAGCATTTTAATGGGTAAAAATGTAATCCAGTACAATAGGATTTATTGCCCCTATGTCATCAGATTGACACTATTCCTGCAAATTCGTTAGCTTGTGACAGACTTCAACTGAAATCTGCTTAGTGGAAAAACTAGTAAAATGCCATTAATCATTTTGTTTTCCAAATCAACCAAAGAGTCTGTGTGTCTCAGGGGGTTAGAAAGAATATCTTCCAAGTGAGTGAAATTCAACCTCTCTGCACAAAGCCTTAATGAATGGCTGCTCTGGACACAATAGAAGGTTCTAAGAACCAAAGGCTCATTTCTGCAGGGTGCTGAGTACTCTGGTCCCAAGCTGTTGGAGAACTTCCATACTTGCTTAGTTTTACACTAACAAAATAAGTTATTTTATATAGAATATATTTAATATAGAAAATAATATATGTTATATAGAATAACCATAGGATGGTTATTCATGCTCTTAAACCTGATTGTATTTGCTGACAGACAAGACCTTGCAGGATTAAGTCCCAAATCAACACTGGAAGAAAAGATTCCCTGTTCAGTATGGCAGGGCATGGGGCAGTATTTCATCCCTTCTGCTGACATTTTTCCAACTTCTGCAAAAACCATCTTTTTATTCTGAAAGATCCCTGCACACTGTCTAAACTAATGAAATGCAACCACAGCTAGGAGCAACAATGCGTAAGATCAGGACAGGAGGGTATGTTGCCTGCACCTTCAAGGAAATGTCAGGTTAGGGTGCCAAAGTCTGCCCCTCTACCCTGAGGCCAAAAGCATGAAAGACTTGGCTTGATGTCCTTTGGGATGTCAGTAGGGGACCTGTGTCACACACAGGTGTCTGGAGCAGTTTATTCTGGTGACAAGAGAGCAGCAGTAGCCCTTAACCCTCATTGTAGGTGGGTACCCCATTGAACCTTCCACCAATTTTCCTTTCAAACAGATGGATGCCATTCTCATGCATTTTGCTTTAATATGAAAAGCAGGTTCTCCTCGATCATGCCTCTGGTACCATGCGTATCCTTTCATTGTTGATATGTGGCTTTAACAACAATAAAACCTCAAGCTAGTAAGTATTCCTCTCTTTGGAATTATTATGTAGTTATGCAGAACAATTGAGCCAGACAATGACACAACCTGTTTCTTGTCTTCCTCAATGGGAAATGGGCTTTGAGTGCTGTGAGGATGTTCATAAACAGCCAAGGGTGTGTAAGGCGAAGAATGACCTCAAAGCTGAGTTTTACACAGGAGAACAAAGAGATTTCAAGTCCTGATTTGAAAAACACCCGAAAACCAAATCAATGGCATAATATCATAATTATCAACACGCGTCATTATGTTGCTGGAACCCACTCTCTGCTTCTGCCTTTAAACACAAGTAAACACAAGCTCCTCTCCTAATTGCTATGCAGCTGTCAGGCTTCCTAAATGATGTTTGTGCTGGCAGTGCTGGGAGGTAACTTCATCTATCTAGCATTCCTATGGAATGGAGAGTCATCCTTGCTTCTTTCCGCGGGATGTTTGGTGACAGTATTGTTTTCAGATTGCTTTCCCTTTGTTACAGTACTTCTGGCTTCCTTCCAGAACCTTTCAGGTTACTTTTTAGTCTGCTTAATCTGTACTTTCTCTCCTGAGCTTAATCAGCATTGCAGTTGCCCCCAGACTAAGGCACCCAAGTGGCGTGGCTTGCTTTTTTCTGTGGGAAACACCACTTTATGTTTTTCACAGACTTGATTCCCTGAAGACCTTTTCAGTATGATACAGCTTAGCACTATACAAAATGTTCCTGAGGAAGAATGCCACCAATCCAAGCACATGTGATTTGGAGCTTGTCAGGCCTTGATAGTGATTTGAGGTTTAATTAATTACCTAAGGATTTGTGTGACTTTTTAGTGACTTTGGCTTGGTGGCAGGAGACAGTGTTGTTTTTACACAGTGAAAGCAGGAAAAAAAATCAACCCAGGGAGAATATAGGATAAAACATCTCCCATTTAGGCTGGGTATATCACTTTTGAATTTAATTTTGTTGACCCCTGATCCACTCTGAATTGCTTGGGGGGCAGAGAAAGTAAATTTCAAACTAGAGGGTGAAATTCTCTTTAGGCACGCTGCTGTCTCTGATGACACCACCCCTGAAAAGTTAAAGTGTAATAAATGGGAGAGACATTTGTTTCACAGGTCCATAGCACCTGTGAGGAAAACCAGCAAAGCTGTTTCTCAAAGCAATCCTTGGGAATTGCTTTGGCAATAAAATAAACTCTACTGTAGTTCAGATATCTTTTTTTTTTTTTTGTGAGTGTTGACATTTGTAATGTAACGAAATTTTATTTGATGTGTTTTTGTTAACATCATCTTGATAAGATCTGCATGCTTGTTCACAGTGTTTGCCTTTGAGGAGTAGAACAGGAAAAAAACACAGTGCTGAGCAGGTTCATGACAAACATCTTGAAATGAGCTGAACCTCCCATAAGTAGCTCATTCAGTCAGTGGAGCTGCTGAGTGAAAATCTTCCACACCAAGGGCAACCACAGAGGGAGGCCTGGTTAGCCTCTATGCAAATGGGCCCTAAATTCACTGTTTTTAGTAAAGGCAACTTCTATCCTTTTTTTTTTTTTTTTTTTTTTTCTTAATAAGCGCTGCCACTTTTGGAACAGTTTGATATTTTGAACAAAAAATAATGTATTACCTTTCCCTAAGACAGCTGAGGGATTTGCTGATCAAATACATTAATTATGATGGGACTGAGAAACCAGTTTCTTGCATTCCTCCAGTGGTCAGTTGTGAAGCCTTCAACAAGTGTTTTATCTCTCTGGCTCCAGTCTCAGAAAGATTTGAAGCAGGATTCTGTTCATTCTTATTATGTACTTATAGATAAGCATATGCATGAAGGTTTTTCTTAGATTTAAACCCAATGTCTTAGCTCTTAGATTGTCCTGGCCTGGGATTCCTCTCAAGCTCCTCAGGAGCTGAAGAAGCGATTGAAGGGTCCATTCCCTGGGGAGCTCATGGAGGGGGTTGTTGGGATTTACTCACAAACCAGTTTGGGAAGTGCAGGTTTGACATAGGGGTTGAAACATGGGTACAAAAATAAAGACAATCTTTAGGAAATGACATTAAAAATATTAGTAGCTGTTAACACAAATCAAAGAAAGAATAAAACAAGGTCAAGATTTAAGGTTTTCACCATTACAAAAAGCATCTCTCTGGGGGAGAAGACACAACCTTTAGGAGGAGATTCTGCTTTCCTTCATATTTCTTAAAATACTGATCCCTATGTCCAGCAACTCACTCAGGTGATCAGGAATAAGCTGTGGGACAGCTTCAATAGACCAAAATGGCAGTTATGCAACCTGCACACTGAGGTAAAAATGAAATTCTTAACTGCATGGTTCAAACACACACACACGTGATTTTCTGGTTCCACGTTATTTTAATTATCTGACTTGCAAAACACCAACACATTGTAAATTACACCACTGAGCTTGGGAAGAGGCTGACAGTTGAAAACAAGAGTAGCCAACATCATGCTCAGTCTAAGTCTTAAAAAAACAGCTACTGGGTTTCTGAGAAACCTCCTGTTCCAGGTCACATGCAGCCGTGCTGAGACTGAGGCTCGTGAGAATGCACATAGAGGTTCAGCCATCTGCTCTGCAAGGTGTTGAAAGCCATCTCTGAAAGAAGCATCCCATTCCCAAATTTCCTATAGGCCCCCGTGGAATTGAGTAACAATATGGAAAGTCAACATTCTGCCAAAGTCTGTGAACCAAAGAAAATGATGACTTAAATAAGCACTTTTTCCTTAGAAAGTGTTTTCCAGCAAGCCAAGCCAATTCTGAAGAGCAGTGATGGATACTGCCTGTGGTGATACCAAGAAACCCAGCAGCTAGATCTGATCCAAAACAAGAAATCAAACACAGCCCTTTGCTGACTTCAGTAGGATTTGGATCAGGCATCTGATCTCTGAAACCATTTAATATATTTCACAGGCTTTTAAAAAGTGGTGACACATATAGCCTGATAAATCATAGAATCATCAAACGGTTTGGGTTGGAAGGGACCTTAAAGATCATCTAGTTCCAACCCCCCTGCATGGGCAGGGACACCTCCCACTAGACCAGGTTGCTCAAAGAAATGTGGAACCATGTTTTCGTTTGGATGAAGAACCTGAAACTTGGGATGCCATGCAGGACTATGGGCCTTGGTGAGCAGCTCCAGTCATAGGAGCTACATGATATCCTCTACCAGACTGGAGAGAAAATCCTATTTAGGCATATGAGAGGTGGACCTCTGCTGTATCTATATTCACAAATGAGAGTCATGAAAAGCTGCTCAGAAAAGCAAGTAGTCATTCTTGACCCCAGGAATGACTGACTTCTTGAAGCATAGGGTCTGATTGCCTGCTTTATCTGACTGTGTGTATGAATGGCAGTCACAGAATTTTCTTGTGCTTTCCCTAAAAACAACAAACACTGATACATTGTTTGACTTGATCTGTAGCTAATAACTTATCTCAACCTCTTTGATTTGGGAATCAGTCTGGAAAGCTGAGACAGCAGCTTTTTTTTGGTGGTATTGCCTAAAAAATTAGGTCATAGTGGGTGGGATATATTTTGTTTATATATTTTGTTTTGATTTTTTTTCCTTTCTCCCATTTCTTCAAAGAAGTAATGAAAGATTATACTTTCACTGTTAGACCCTACTTTAGTTTTGAAAATGTAAAGGCTTTGGTGATTTAACTGGCATTTGATATATCTTATTAGGTGGGATGAGACTGCTTCTGGGTATTACAGTGGAATTCCTGCTGTCAGTAGCCCCAAGTTGAGATCAGTAGGAACTTGCAAGTGTTCCTTTCTGCCTTGGTTGGCCCTTACAAGTTAGTCACTGGTGTTAAACTACATCTTAGAGAATTTTCTACTAGGGCTGGGGGGAAAAAAAATCAGAGATCCTCAGGCTTCCTACTCACATCTTACTTCTCTCATCTGTTGAACAGAGCTCACTCATGGTGTTAACTTGGGATTCTGTTCTATTCTGATCCTCAGATGAAATACAATAGCAAGGCTGCTGATCCAGACTCCGTTGACACCAACACAAGGCTTTCCATTGTCAAAGCTGCAGCCTTTTGAATTGGCAGGATTCAAACTTGCACAGGCAGTACAAGGGCTTCTCTGATTTTCCACATATCCCTTTGGTTAAAGCCACGTAACCTTTTCTCCTCTCAGTTGTTTTTGCTACCTGTGCACACGCAGAGCTGCAGGAGCACTGAAGTACCTAGGGCTGCAGGAGCTAACTGCAGTGCCACCAGGAGTACAGCCCTGTACCTCCTCACCTTTCTTATTCTAGAGACACACAGCTGGGATGACAGTGCCTCTGTGTTCCTATGTCACAGTGCCCTTCCCTGGATATTTGGTTTACAATGTACTCCAGAAAACAGGAAAAAAAGGAGTATGCTTTCTGCCTCAGGAAGCAGAGCTGTACAACGTGACGTAAAGGAAACAGCCTCTGAGACTGGAAGAACCTTTTAGAGTATCAGTTCTTGCCTGCCCCCCAAATCCTACATTATTAATAACCTGTTATGTTTTGATATAACAGCACTGCAAATAATATATAATATATAGCTGCAAATAACAGAGCTGAGAGTGTTGCCCTGATAAAAGCAAGTGGTCAGCATTATCTAATCTGATTCTGTCATTGTTCATGACCTGCCACTCACCTATTGTTGAATACATTATTATATTACATCATGTCCATTAAGAGCTGCAACAAACTGTTCTACTGTTCCCTGCCAACAAGATCTGGTGAAAAAGTTCCTCAAAGAATTTTTCTGTGCCTCTGTAGGCTAAATGTAAGCTGGAAGGTTCAGTGTGTGGAGAAATCCCACTGCACATATCTGCAGAACTACTGAATTCACCTTCACTGTGCGTGGATGCAGACATCAGTGTGTTAGGGGAGGAGAAAGGAGAGAATAATGATTAGCACCAACATTTGGACTGGATTGCCTCCCAGCTAACATGCAGTAAAGCCTAGGGGATTCAGCCTGCTGAAGTAAGGAAGAGGTTGGCTACTGTTTTCTGAAGGAAGAAGACTAGATAGAAAGTGTATCTTTTTCTCTCTTCCATATCTGCATGTCTGGCAAATTTTAAGGTCTAGGAAGTGTACCAGCTATTCAATATTTAAGAACTGAGGCTACAGGGACTTGTCCATAAATAGAGATTCTTTGGTCCTACCAGCTCAATATCAAAAGGCAAATGGCTCATAGCTGATGGGAAGAGAAGCAGAAGGAGGAATTTTCAGGCAGGGACACCTCTGCAGGTGCACTGGGGCTGCTCACAGGCTGCACCCAGCCTGCAGGGCACGTGCTGGGAGTTAAACAGAGGAAGAGAGTCCAAAGAGTCAACAGTTTTAGGTTTCATCCCTGCCAAATTGTCTTAGACAAAGAATGGCAGTGAGGCCCAAAATCAAGAGTTTCAAGTTACCAGCACTTTCCATTTCTCATGGTATTTCAGTGTTTCCACTGCTTATTCCTGGCTAAAACCAAGCAGTGCATACAGTGTGAGGAAATTAAAATAGGCATTTTCAGCTTTCTACAGGTTTGGGGAAGTGATCTGAATGGTAAGCAGGAGCTGGTTCACTTTTAACCTGTTCTGTGGCTCTGAAATGGGTAATGTGCCTTCATCCAGGAGCAGCTTCAAGAGTCTGTCTTCTCAAACTTAAGGGTCCGAACTTTGGTTTTTGTTTTGTTTTGTTTTAAGGAGATCTGGTTTCACTTAAATGAATTCCATGTCAATATATCTGTTACTGTGAGTTGTTCCAGTGTAGATTCTAGCACTTTTGCATGACTTTAAAATCTGTGCAAAGATCTGCTGCTCTCTGCTATTCACATCTATCTTTTAAAATGTTTCATAAACAAGCACTTTCATATTGATACTTAAGGTCTTGTCTCCTCCATCTTTGCTTCCTAGAGTTCTGGCTCTGGCATCATTGTAGGGGATTTTTCATTCCCCCTCTCCTTGTAGAGATGCCCTTGAATAATTTGTGGGAATCTGAGCTGAGATGAGGAACATTAAATATAAAAAAAAACACGTGTAACATAAAGTTGTGTCATCAGGCTCTTGGACTGACCTGTCAGAGAATATCAGAAACTTTCTGAAGCTGTGAACATCATTGCTTTTTTTTTCTTTTGTTCTGCCAGAGGAGGAAAGTGAAAGCTTTCACACCATAAAGATAAGTCTGTCTTGTGGGCTGAGGGCAATCCAGACTTGCCAGCCAAGGAGGCAGCAGGTTTACAAGCAAGTCTGGTGTGTCCTGAGGCATATCTGGGGGGACTGCTAGGAAACACCTCCTGGGGCAGCCAGCCGTGGGGGGGGCTCCTGGGATGGGATCCACAGATGGTGACTCGTGGTGTGTGCCAGCCCTGCTCTGGGGAGGACATACCAGCAGCAGAAAGACTGGCTGTGTTAGGAGAAGTTAGGTCCCTTTGCAAAGAAGAAAAGGAAAGAGGGAAGGAAGGAAAGAAAGAAGGAATGAAGAGTTTCAATGCTGTCCTAGAATAGATTTATTTAGATTTTGTGTGTGGTGGGTTTTTTTTTTAAGGAACAAGTATTTGAGTCAATTCCAAAGCAGCTCAAAAGATTTCTACTTGTCACATTTCTGGTCTCTGAGCTGAAAGTCTTCCAGGGTTGCACAACAATGACTAAAACTGGAAACCTTTCAGGCCATTTCCAAAGTGAAGCAGGAAGCTGAGGTGATTGCTAAACCAACACTAGAGAGAGAGAGAGATCCACTTCCATGTGTGTGGGGTTAGACTGAGAGTACCCGATTGCATTTGGAGGTTTCGAGTTGTTTTCTTTTTGATTTAATCTCAGAACAGAATTATTCTGGAACCAAGATCTTCACATTGTTTTGCCTAATGTTTTACAAACAGGCTGTTGACTGAAGTTGTCACTGAACAAAAATTCACCCCTACTTGTTTACATAATGGGAAAATACAGGCATAAAATGGGTGTAGCAACAACTCAGTAGGTATTAGGTTAAGGTGCAACATAGGAATTATTGTCATAAAACACCAAGCCCTAAACTCAAAATATCAATATTAAATTGACAGTTACATTCAGTGGAAACCTTTAAAAGGCTAAACTCGATGCTTAAGGCTTTATGTTACTGTTGTTCTGAGAGAGTTGTTGAAAATAAAGAGTTCGAGTTCTTCTGATACAGCTGTTCAGGAGGAACTAGGTGAGGATGATAAACACAATAAAAAGGCTTGTTTCTGCTAGTGTTTGCTTTGTGGTAACTCTTCACTGGGTGTAAGTGGGTGCTGAGTGGAACACCCACTGCACTGCTTTTGGACCTTTGAAATACAGGAATTTACTTGCCTTTCTCCCACATCTAATTGGGGTGACATTTCCAAAGATACCAGTTTAGGGGGTCAACATGGAGATGCCAGGAACACAGGTCTCTAGAGCAGGTCTAGATCTCCCTGAGCAAGTCTCAGTATGCAACACAGTAAGATCCTACCCTTGGCTTAGATAATTAAGAATATAAGCTGATTTTCTGAATTCTGAGTCTGGTACATTTATACTTTAGAACTTCTGAACCCGCTTTGCCATTTGCCCTATTTAAGTCTTTGAGATTTCTCTATTTCTGTCTTCCTGCTCCTGCCTGGCTTCACTGCTCCATTTTTATCTCTGATAAGTTTTTATTTGGGTGGGAAATACATTTATAAGAATGGTTAGCAAAAGTACTGCACATTTCAGCACACTTTCTCCTTCAAGCAATGGAATAATATGCAACAGGAGGTTCATGATGTGTACAAACATGCCCAGAAATAAAGGGAAAAAAACCCCAACAACATGGAAAGGAAAAAGCAAGACAAAATAGGGCAAGGGGGTGTGTGTTAGAGGAAGGTGAAAACGCTTCCTGGCAACATCTGAGAATCATTTGCAGCAACAGATCCATGAGCCTTAGTGAGTAGGGAATGTTTTCAAATCCTCCCCCACCCCCTTTGTTAATCTTTACCTTTAACGTAATTCATATGGCTTTCTTAGGGATGTGTAAAGTATTTCCATTTTGAAAAATAAGATTTTGGAAATGGCTTTAAGATTTAAGTTCAGAAGTCTGGTTGTAAGTCTGTGGTCTTCTCCTCTAAAATTTGGTAATAATAATAGTAGTCTTCAGACTGTGCTGCAAAAGGCAGCATGTCTCTGTAGAGTGAGCCATGAACATCTGGCTTCACAACCTCTCTTTGGAATAGGAAAATCATGTGCCAGTTTAAAAGTGTCCCCATGAATGGAGTGCAGATCGTAGGACAGACTTACATAATTCAGAAACATTGAAGGATGGTTTTTTAGGCTTAAATGTTCTGAGCAACGTCAGACAATATAAAAGAGTTATTAATTATGATGCATGGTTATTATTGCACTCGAGAGACTTCAAGACATAGCCTGAAAAAGTTCAGACTTGGCTTACCTTTAAGCACACCCAAAATACTGGACAACATTTTTAGATGTTTTTGAGTGGCTGAGGAGGCTATTTCCTCTGACTTCCAAGCACATTTGGGATTTTAGGTCATCTGGGGCACGTCTCCACTATGCCACGCCAAATGGCTCTGAGCAATTGAATTTTCAACACAACAGAGAAAGATGAACTCAGATCTGAGAGCAGTATATATCTGTTAGTGTTGCTCTGCACTGATTCCTTTTTATTCCAGCCAGCTCCAGGGCTAGATTATTTGGTTCTGGTTTAGGAAGCTCTGCATCATGTTCCCTTTGGTATTACAGACATACTTCTGATTGTTTTGCAAAAAGCAATCTAGTGTCTTAAAACATGGCTTCAGTTATACCAGTCAAAAACCCATCACAGACATCCAGGAGTATAGATATATTAGTACAGAGTCAGAGCTCCTAGTGCAAGGTGCCTTACAATCAAAGCTGTCTCCTCTGTGGGACAGGCTACTGTAAAATCAGAGTGGACCACAGAGTTGCATGCCTGTGATTCTTGCCAGCACCAACAAAATCTAAAGGTGGTGCCAGCAAAACACCGTTTAAAAAACATGATGATTTGCTGAGGGCAACAGCAGAGAGTGGAATCAACTCAGTAGCCTTTGATTCATGAACTGTTTAGTCCCTTTTAGAGTCCCAGGTTGATTGGGAGTATTTTCAAGGAACTGTAGTTTGAGTCAGTAAGAAAAACAGTATAAGCCTAAGTATGTTTTTTATTTAAGATTAGATTGGCTCCTGATTACAGTTTGTTTCATTTTCACACCTCACATTATGAGGTTCTTAAAAAAATAACTCAACAGTTTCCAGTTTTTGTTTGTTGTTAAATATGACTTATAAAATGTTAGGTCAAGACTCTTCAATAGACTAGCCTCACTGTTTGTTTAAAGCTATGAGTAAAGCAAGTCATATGAATGTTTCCAAAGACTGTATTCCAATAAGTATTTTTGGAAACATTAATGTTGTGTTTTGTAATGCAGGCCACATTCTGAGGCTACGACACCATATGTCACATTCATTTCTGTACTGAAAAAAAAAAAAGAAAAGAAAAAAGAAATGGAAACTATGTTTGGCTTTTAAGTGTTTTTGGAATAGTGTCTGTGCATGCTTGTCATTGTTCCTTGGATGGGAGAAGAGATTTTGGTCTGTTAATCTAGTCCATCCAATATATATTACACTCTACGACCGTGAGTCTCTTCTGCCTTGAAGTGTGTGCAGTCATTTAGGCTCAGGCAAAGAGAATGAGGAGCTGAGGAAACAGACTACCACTTGGAAACTTTTTTTTTTAAGTTCATTTTCCATGAATATGTTGGCTTCATTGTAAACCTGCCTTTGAACTTTTGTCAGCTGAAACCAGCTTAGAACTGGGAAAATTACTTGTCATTTTTCCATGAAAACTTACAATTTTTTGAAGAATAATGACAGGTTTCCCCTAAAATTATTAGCTCTATTTTTTTTTTTCTTCAGAAACATCAGTTGGAAGCATGACATTTGGCAAAAACTGGGAATTGTTCTAGCTGTGTACCCTGTCACTTCTGACTTGTCAGTGTGTTGTGTGTTAGCAGTTGGGATATGGTAGAATGAGCTGGAGACCTGCAGGAAAAGGCATTTGTAATTCATAAGCATCCTGTAAATGATTACCTCAGCTATGTCTTTCCTTTTTTATTGGATACCTTTTGATGAGGTCTCAGTTTCTAACATAAGTTCTTGTTATTAGTCACTAAACGTATAGCCTAGCACTTCATACTGCTGAAGTTCAGATGGTTGCAATCTGCAAAGATATCCAATTTTCTTCTCTGATCTGACAGAGGAGTCTCCTAATTCACATCACTTCCTAAATTTGTGTCATCCACAAATTTTATTAACATGCTGCGTGTTTGTTTCATACTCATTAATATAAATTTAAATACTTTCTGGCAGCCAAATTTTTTTTGTTTGTTTTAAGGAATGATTTGTGAGGGTTTCCAGGACCTCAGACAGGTTTCTTTTTCATTTGAAATGTAAATACTTTTCTACAAATTGAACAAATATGTCTCTGTAGCACTTGCCCAGTGAAGTTCAATTCCACGACCAGGTTTTTCTGGGCAATACTGAAACACAAATAGTGATGAATGATTGTGTGGTTGATACATTTTCTGGTTAAAACACATTGGCACTTAACATGCCCGCCCATGCTGCTGAAGTCTTATGTGGAAATGAGGGTGTTTTCCTGGGCATTTCTTCTAATGGAGGAAAACAAACAAACATGCAGCAAACAAATAATTAACTACCTCAAATATCTGGCTACCTTTCAGAGTGTTTGTGCCATTCCTGTGACTGCTCATAAGAGCCCACCCTGATTTGAGTGTTACTTCACCAGAACATTAGAAGAGCTACGCACAGTGGGGTCACTGCCAGGGTTTTTGGTTTCTGTTTTCATCTACATACCAAATTTTAGGATTCGTATGGACATTGCTAACTGGTTGAATTTCTAGTGGCCTCCTATTTCCAGGCCTACATTTTTGAGCTATGTTGTGTAATGAATGTCAGAGTCTGTACTCTTCAGAAGATTGCTCGTGATGGCCACAGGGTGAATGTATTTAAATTTGGCATTACAGGGTTCTGGCAGAGGAAATTTAAACAAAAAATATTTTTTTCTTTTATTTCATAGATTTCCAATGAACAAAGAAAACAAATAGCCCCTGGGACCAGAAGTGTGTCCTGTAAACTGATGCCACAAGGCAGATACGAGAATGATGACTGACCAGGGTGGTTGCTATAGGCCTGTAAACATACAGGGAAATAAGTTCAGTTACAAAGGCACTGGTCAAGAAAGCCCTGAAATGGGGATGAAAAGATTGCAGAAGAGATTTCTCCACAAAGATGGCAGCTGCAATGTGTACTTCAAGCACATCTTTGGGGAATGGGAGAGCTACGTAGTGGACATATTTACCACACTGGTGGACATCAAGTGGCGCCACATGTTTGTGATATTCTCATTGTCCTATGTTCTTTCATGGTTGTTCTTTGGACTAGTCTTCTGGCTGATAGCAATCCAACACGGAGATTTGTTCAATGATGAAGAAATAACCCCTTGTGTTGCCAATGTCCATAGCTTCACAGGAGCATTCCTGTTCTCCCTTGAAACCCAAACAACTATCGGTTATGGTTACCGCTGTGTTACAGAAGAGTGCTCCGTTGCAATCCTCATGGTTATCCTGCAGTCAGTGCTAAGCTGCATAATTGACACCTTCATAATTGGAGCAGCCTTGGCTAAAATGGCCACAGCTCGAAAGAGAGCTCAAACCATTCGGTTCAGCTACTACGCTGTAGTGGGCTTAAGGGATGATAAATTCTGCCTCATGTGGCGCATCGGGGATTTCCGGCCCAACCACATGGTCGAGGGCTCTGTCCGAGCTCAGCTGCTGCGCTACAGGGAAGACAAGGAGGGGAGAATGACAATGGAATACAAGGACTTGAAGCTGCTAAATGACCAGATCATCCTTGTTACACCAGTGACAGTCGTACATGAAATTGATAGTGAGAGCCCCTTGTATGGCCTAGACCGCAAAGCTCTGGCCAAGGACAACTTTGAAATCTTGGTCACCTTTGTCTACACAGGTGATTCAACAGGAACTTCACATCAGTCAAGAAGCTCGTATGTCCCCAGAGAAATTCTTTGGGGCCATAGGTTTAACGACGTCTTACACGTAAAGAAAAAATACTATAAGGTGGATTGCTTGCAGTTTGAAGAAACCACAGAGGTTTATGCTCCTCACTGCAGTGCCATGCAACTGGATCGGAAGGAGCAGGAATGGAACCGAGCCGAGAAGACACAGGATAAAGAAGCAGAGAAGTCAGCACTGGAGATGAAGTCGTTTAGCACTAACCAAAAGTCATTTAGTGCAGTGGCCCTCATCACCAGTTGTGAAGATCCAGAAGAGCCAGTGCCAGCTGTCAATCAGCCTTCTGGAGAAGTTTCTTATCGGAAAGCAGCTGTGACCTTAAGCAGGCTATCAATAGAGTCCCAAATCTAGCTTTTTACTCCAATTAAAATCACTTCCAACATATTCCGCCAGCGTAGCTTTTAGAATCTAAACAATGAACTCGTGCACAAGGATTCATACTCTAAACCTCCCTGCCAACATGCCCACATTGCACTACATTGCTGAGCTGCTAGAAGGAGCTTCACACGGGTTAGGGTGGGTATCAGCGACAGCATTGGCACAAGAAAACCACTTACATTGGGGTTGATGAGACAGCTACTGCACTGGAGCAACTTGCTGTAACCTTTATTAGCCTGAAGAGACCAATGTTGGACATGCCCAGAGACAGTGATCTAGGCAGGGAACAAAAACAAGGCAGTGTGCACCCTAGGTCAGGTTTTTCAAAGCTGCCCAATTTATTTGGAAGGCCGGTTCCCAGTCCCTCTAGGAGGCTCTAAAACTCCCCCATGATCAAGACAATTTTGCTTTGGTTACTGTTCCCCTCTCTAGCATTTCAAATGAAGCCCCATTCCTGGAGTCACATTGGTGAATCTGTGGGGCTGGTTTTTGTAGAACTGGAAAGAATAACAGAACCTGGTATTACTGGGTAGCTTTGGAAACCTGCTTGCACCCTGCCTAGTCCTCTGGGATTGACAGTGGGATCCTGAGGAGCTTTTCTCATTTCCTACTTGTGAGCCATTTCCAGAAGTGCTGGTCCCTCAGCAGCTTGAGGTATGGCAGCTGGCTTGGGGCTGCATGAAGATGTTGTTAGGTGGCTCTGACAGCTTGGAGGGCTGGCCAGACTGGTTCTTTTGCACTGTTCAGAAATCCAAATGAAACCTCAAGATTGAAATAAAAATCAGCAAAATCAGGTAGAGCCTCAGTGAAAAGATCATGTTTCTAGAGTGAGCTGTGCAATATTGGAAATAAAAATGTCTTCCATTTCAGAATGTCAGCCTTGCTTTTCTTTTTAGTATATTATGCTTCTTTAAAAGACAAAGATTAATCTGGAGACCAAACAGCATGATTTTGTCAAAATGAAATATTTGTATTCATCTGAAATGACTGTGTAGAAATGACCCTTCACAGAGAAATTCAACAGAATCAGCTCTCAGCTCAATTTGGAGAAAAGTAAAATGTTCATGTTTTCAAGTTGTATGTGATATGGAAGTTCCATGCTCTGCACATCTCTGCAATTATTCAGTAAGCAATATGTCATCATGCTTTTTTTCCCCTGATGATTACAGTTAATTTGCATTGTGCTTAATTATCATGCTAACATGAACATAGTTATATCTGAATTTGTTGTTGCCTAAAATGGGATTTATCTCACCTGACCTCAGCCATCAAGAAATTGTTTGCCTACTGGTCAAGGCTCTTAGTGGTTACTGGAACTGTTCTGTCTTCACAGGGGAGTTCATCCCATCTCACTCTGGCTTTTTAGGGAGCTGACAGCAACAGGATGTGTTTATCCTGGAAATGTTCATCCTCCTCCATTTATTGTGGAAGGAGCTGAGATGACTGTTGTGGAAATGCTGGCTAACTTTAGGCTGCTAAAATTAGGTCTGACGAGTCATTCACATCATCCTGACTAATTAGAAGGTTTTATGAGCTCATCACATTAAATGAAGAAAAATAACATGCTGAATCTTTCTTTTCCTGAAATTTACTCCATATAGTACTATTGCTGCATGATTTTAAAGTATCTTGCATTTCTCTTTTGTTAGCACTTGTCTTTGGATAAATGTGATCCCTTTAGGTAAAACCAAGCATATTAAGAAGCCTGGGGGAGGCTGCTATTCCAAAGCTCATTAATTAGCCTCTTTTATATGCTGAATCATCAGCAGCATCCATCTCTAACTGCAGTAGAAAACACATTATTGTATCCTGGATTAGAGCACTGGCAGGCCTTGGGGAAAGAGGCTGAAAAATTGGAAAGGAATGTAGGAAAATGGATAAGCATCCAGATTGTATAAAATAGAATATAACCTTCAAGACATGTGAAGTAATCCCTCCATGCTCCTCTGTCTTTGAAAGATCTTGGCTGGGTGACTTGATTCAATGTTGGGAAAGACATGGAACAATCTGAAGAGAATCCAGAGATCTAGAAAACCTATCAGTGAGGACACAGGGAAATAACTGAAGGTGTTTCAGTGCAAAAAGGGGTTAGAAAACAAAGAAACAATCCTCAAATACAAAAAAATTGCAATTCAAGAGGGAAAGATAATCTGTTGCCTGTATCTGGTGGTTAGGACAGGAAAAGATGGGTTTAAACTGAAGCCAAAGAGACTGTCAGGAGACACTTTCATAAAGAAGGTGAAGCATCCACAGATCTGTGGGGTGTGTAATCTCAGTGGTGGTGGCTCTCAGGAGCCCGTTGGAGAGAGCAGCTCTCAGGAGTGATGCAGAATGGTCAGCCTTGAACTTTCCAACCCTGTTTTTCTGTCACCTTACGATTTTCAGCAAAAAGGGAATGTCCAACTTGAAATCTGCCTCACGGGTCGCTTTACAGGTACTTCCGCATGTATGAATATTCACTTAATTACATTAGTAAAGCTGCTCTGATAGATGAGATACTACTGAGAGATGTAATCAAAATCCCCAAAATACCTTCAAAAGGTGCCAATTTCAGGTGCTCTTTGTAAAAGTAGTTTCCCTAATGGAGCTGTGAATCCCAGCTGCCTTTCCCCCTCCCAATTGTCTGCTGCGTGAGCCTCATGCGGTGAAGAAAATTCCTTCCTCAGAGTGACTTTCCTGTAAGTGAATGTACAGGAGTCTGATTTAGCAATTGGTCACATGCTCCTTGGTATAGATAGATATAAATACATGAGCATGTATAGCAATGTATGCTTTGGCATAGAAGTCAACCACTAACTGATGAGGGTCAGGAAGAAACTTCTCTCCTGGGCACGTTAATTCATAACAGGCTACTATACAGTTTCTTCTACTTTTATCTACAGCATCTGATACCAGCCAATGCTGGAGACAGGATACTGGTTGAACCACTGGTCTCAACCAGTCTGGCTTTTTCTGGGGTTTTCTGTTTGATATTTTAATTTCATTTATCACAGTATAAAAACTATGTATAAGAATGTATAGCAAAGCATGCATTGCATTTTTATGAATAAAGACACAGAAATAAAGAACATGCCTCTACCACACACCTTGTGAGAGCACTTTTTACTTTTCTTCCCTTCAGCCACAGTTCTAAGCTTCTGTATCTTACGCACTAACAGATCATGAAAAGATTAATAGGGTGCAGAGTAGTCTTTTGACTTTCAAAGATGCCAAATCACAAGCAAATCCACAAAGTTGTAGCTGCATTCTGTGGAAGCTTCTTAGCTGAACTCTTTGGCCAAGTGAGCCAGACTGAGCCATGCTCACAAACACACACTCTGCATGGCCGTGGCATCCAGAGCTTTCATCCTTAACCTGAAAGCTTCTCCTCTGATGAAGGATCTTTGATAGCTCCAGGTGGGAAAGGCAGGAATGGACAGAGGTGTAGAAGGGATACACAAGCACACAAAGTGTGCTGACTCCTGCCGTAACTATTATTTAGGTAGAGCCTGACTGTGCTCTTGGTAGAGCCAGTTCTTGCATCTTCCTGGCCTAGGAGAGGACTTAGGAAAGACTCTTGCAGTACTCTGGTGTACAGCAGCTTTGTGGAAGTAAGAGAGATGGTGTTCCTCACCTGTCTGCTCTTTTTGATGAGGATATTTTCCGAGGATTCCCATTTGGCGTTTTTTTTTGTTTTATTCATCCCCATTGCAGAGCTGAGCGATGCAAAAGCAAGCAAGCTTCTCAGAAACCCAACAAAAATAATAACACATGCATCCTCCCAGCAGAAACACAGCCCTAACCCTTGACTCATCCCTAAGGAATGGCTGGAAGTGCCCACCAGTCCAAAAGTCAGTGTCTGGCTGTGTCCTGGGCTGTGCAGTGTGTCGGGACCTGAAGTGAAACCCAAGTACCCTCCTGCAGTCCCAGAGCATTGCACATGCTCCTTGGGTCTTCAGAAAGCCAATACGTGGAGCTGAAGTTCAGGAGCTTCTTCCCAGCCCCCATGAGGCAGCACTCGGCATTTCTTTCTGCCTCAGCTGGAAGTTGCTCACCCTGTTCCCATCTTTTCCACAAAATGTACCAGATGAAGCAAAATTGTAACAACAAAGAGAAAATACAAACCACTTTGCATTGGACTCCTGTATCGTGATTATGGCCACATCTTGGTTATTTTCTCTTGGAAAGTAGCACTGTTGTGGGTCAAGATTAGTTTATGTGAAGGAGAATATAATAAGAGATTATTATATAATTTATTTTTCCAGCTTTGCCTAGCACCGCTCATTAAGGCAGCTGGCATTTCCTTCCCCATTATCATATATAATTTAGTGCATATTTTCTGTGAAGTTGATTTTCAGATGTGGGACATAATATTTCTCCCTTGTTTCTGACACTCTGTGCAGGAGGTCTGACTCCAGCTGCCTGCCTGACTTGAAGCATCACATTTACACACACTGACTTCAGGAAATAACAGGTACCTTTCAGGCTATTAGAAGTGTTTGTGTGGGAAGAAAAAATTGTTTGTAAGCTTTTTTTACCTCCTAAACCTTTGCTGGTTTTGAGCTGGGAACCTGCAAACAGAAAGAGTTGGTGTCTCTGTGGTGGGCCTAAGAGGCCCATTTAGGGAAGCATCTGACAACAAATTCACTTCCAAGCAGACGACAGGAAGCATGACAGAAATTAAACAAGAATGAAACAAGGAGCAGTTGCAGTTTTAGTCTGAGCTGAAATATGTGGATTGATGTCTTTGTGGGCCTTAAAATCACAACACAGAAGCTAATTCTAGAATTTAAAGGTTTTTCTTTGGGTCAGTCGCCAGAGCTAAGGAGGTGATAGGGAATGAGGTAAATAAACAGGTGAAAATGGAATGAAATTGGGTAATTCCAGTTAGGGCCCATGTTTCTCCCTGGAAAGCTGGGAGTTTCTGAAGCCCTGATATTGTCACTTGTCAGTTGATGTTCGCTTCATGCTCCAAGGTTACCTACAATTGTCAGAAATGCCCAAGGATGCCTTGGACCCTGATGTGTCCCCAAAATTCCCTATCTTTCTAGCACAACACAAGCCCAGCCTCGGATGCCATCAGCCCTGTACAAACTGGAGCTTCAGCTTTTCCTGCCGGTAACCACCGCCTCGCTCCCCCGCAGCCCACGCACCTCTCCCGCAGCACAGCAGCCCCCGCACCACTCCCGTAGCCCCCGCCGCCCTCGCTGCCCCTCGCAGCCTTTCCAACCCTCGCACTCCCGCAGCTCCGCAGCCCTCACACCGCCCCCGCAGCCCCCGCACCCCTCCCGCAGCCCCCGCCGCTCTCCCGCACCCCCCTCCCCGCCCCGCTCCCCCTTTCGCGGTGCCCGGCAGCGCCGCCGCGGGCTCTTGGCCGCCACCTGGTGGCCGCCCGCGGTGCTGCCGCGCCGCCCCCCCCCCGTCCCCCCCTTCCCACCGTCTCCGGCCGCGTCCCGCCCGCCCTTTCCCCGCTTGCCCCGTCCGCGGCCGGCGGAATTTGTCCCGCTCTCATTCGCAGGACCCTGAGCGGCTTCCCAAAAGCTTCTGTTAGACGAAAAGCGCCGCGAATTCAAATGAACGGATCAGTTTCTTAGTTTCAAGCTTTGCAGTGCCGCACAACACCTGAGAACCACCACGATTTGGGAGGCAAGGCACACTGTCCCCGCCGAGGGATGCCACGGCCGTTCTTAAATGGCACGTAGAAAAGTGCTGTTATAGCCATGGCATAAGCAAAGAACCCGTTGTCAGCGAATTCCTGGTGTTGCCCGACGATCCTAGGGTCCAAACTTGGCACGGGAAGTTAGGGCTTCCTCTAACTGCCTTCTCGGGCTCAGTAGTATAAATCAAACTCAGAAAGTAAATTATTTTGTCATAAAAATCGATCTGACATGTGCTCCATCCAGCTGATTTATTCTATATCATTCCTTTTTATACATAGAAGAAAAAGCTGAGAGGCTGCTTGATTTGCCAGCTTAGGTATATATAGCCAGTCAAAACTGGCTACTCTCCACTAGCAACTTTTCAAATAGGGCAATGATCTATTTGTGGCCAAAGATACTTACTTCAAGAGGTATCAGTGACAAGAAGCAAAAAGCTGCTTGTTTGCTTGGACCAGGGACTCTGTGTGCGTGTATAAAGGCAACACTGGCGTTTATTATATAAAACTCCACACTGTAGGGCTCCAAAATAGAAATGCCTTAATAATTATCTCATATTCAGTGCCATGTCCACTTCTGAACGCACATTTTCCATTGAACAGCTTCGTGCGTTCTCTCACGCATGGGATTAGCTCCAATTAAACATCTGCTGAACCATCTATCTCATCATCCTTCTTCACATCCTCTCCTCAGGCTCTCCTTCCCAGCAGCATGTGTAGGAAGCTCCACAACTGTCAGGCAGCTGGGCTGCTGTGACTACTGGGCATTGCATTTCTTCCTCCTGTTTCCCCATCTTTGATCGCAGGGTGTCTCTCAGCCTTGCCTGACAGGGGAGGGACTATTTTTGGTCTGATGTTCATCTGGCATGATTCCTGCTTAGTCCAGGTGCCAAAATGAGCTGATGGCCTTTATGTGACCATCGTACAAAACAGAAGTAGAGAGGAGACTGTCCCAAAGCCTCCCTGATACCACTGCCCTGGACTGTGGCTCCATGAAACATCTGCATTGGGTGTCTGGCACAAATTTTGACTGATAAATGCTTGATTATGATAGGCATGCCCTAAATAAGACCTAAAAATAGGAATTATTCATACAGGGGTAGGTCTTATTTCAGATCTCTAAATAGAAAGCAAAAAAGACCCTGGTGAGTCTACCCAAGGGGAAACCTTTCTTGCCTGCCCCAGTCAAGGGCCTTACTCATGTTCAGTAAATGTGACCCCACCAATTTCAATGGGGCAGTTTCCAGAGTGACCAGTGGTAGGATGTGAGTCGGGAAACAAAATTTGGGGAGTACTTTATGGCTGCTGTTGGAATTACTGACTGTATATACTGATTAAAACCTCTGCTCTTCAGTGATTGCTTTTTCCAGAGGCAACAAATGCACCTTTCTTTTGTAATTTGTTTCACCTGCAAGGGTACAGCAGAGTGCCTCTCCTGAGTTAGAGGGCACATGCTTTGCCTCACTGGCTCCTCTTTCTCTTTCCTCCCATTTTATCCTTTTTTATGGAGAAGTTCCAGGTAAAGCTATCAAATATAGTCCTTCACGAGCACAGCTGAGTTGCCAGAATAACCCACAAAGCATCAGCCCTGTACAACTCCACACACAACCAGCCACAAGTCATTTCCCAGCGCCGTCCAGCAAACCTATGGCTGGATAGTGCAGAAGACCCACAGCCTTCCCTTGATATGGTATGTCCCAAAGACGTGAGGGATGAGTTGGAAAACCTTAAGGTGGCATCCTCAGGAAGTTGGGTGTGAAGCTCTAACAGGGAAAATCACAACAGAGTAGAAGCAGGGGGCTGGAACTAGATGATCTTTAAGGTCCCTTCCAACCCAAACCGTTCGATGATTCTATGATTTTATGAGTCCAAGTCTGCAGACATGGATGTGGCAGTGAAATAGCCCCCATCACTTTCCTTAAGTTAGCCTTAATAAAAGGGGATGGTGCCTGCCAATTCCATCTCAAGTTGCCTCCCTCTGAAATATGTGCACTTTCACCAGCCATATATTTGGCCCAGGGTAATTACTATAGTGCTAATTTTACCTGAGATGATGAAAGCACTGGAACAGCCTCACCATATAAAGGGAGAAGATACATACAGCTGATCCAGTCTTCTGTGTCCTTTTTTAAGCAAAGAAAATCATGACTTTGACTTGTAGATTTGCTCCTTAGGGAGGCTTCTTCTTACAAGAGTTAGCCAAAACACAACTGAGGGTAGAGAACAGCCGGGTCAAGGATACTTGTCTGCTGAAAAATAAAAGCACTGAGTACTGAAGTGTTGCCTTGTAGTAAATTACCTTGAACAGATTAAATTACTCAAATGGATCTGCTTCTTTTCTTTACTGTCCTGTGAGAGAAGCCACATCCCGACACCAAAAGCACAAAGATGCTTGAAAGTCTTCTGTTTCTTTTGGACCTTCCAAAAAGATTCAAAGTCAATTGACATTTTCAATGAAGATTCAGAACAGAAATTTCTTCTATCCAAACAAGTTCAGCTTGAAAAAATTATAGTGAAGTATTGTCAGAGGAAAAGCAATTTGCCAGAGCTTGAAGAGTGTGAATAATGCAAAGCAAACAGCCCTGCAGCTTTCACTTGTGCTTTCAAATGCACTCACCTTAATTGTGCACCCATCGTGGCTTCACTGGTGGTTCTGGTGACCAGCATCACAGATGGTGATGGAGGAAAGATGAGCCGGTTGGTGATTTCTAACTTCTGTAGACTTGGAGGATTCTTTTTTTTTTTTTTTTTAACGAAACACCCAGAAATGATTGGTATTGCTGGCACTCGACCCTAAGTTACCCCCTCAGGAAAGGTGAACACAGTCGGTGGTTATGCTCTGGTCTGGTCTGTTCTGCAAAGGTTTTTTATGTCACCTTTGCTGTGAGAGAGCACAAGTACCTTCCAGTACTGCAACAAGCGACACGACCAGCCTCTGCCCATTCTCTTTATCTCTTTGTCTCTCTCTCTTTCTCTCTCACTCTTTACTCTTTGCCACCGATTGCCTCTACATGTGATCTCCAGCCTTTGTCAAAGGAAGATAGTCAGAAGCTGGGTGCTGAATGTTCCCTCTGCCCGAGCCCTCGGTAGGCATTTGGCTGCCAAGTTAAGTGTGTGCTTAGATTAACATGGAATACAGATCAAAGTGCTGCTCTGAATAAAGCTTTGCTGGTCTGAGTTCTCTGAGGAGGAACGTGGTCTTCTTGTAACCAGGCTGTCTTCTCCCCGAGCTGCAGCACTTTCTGCAAATCACTTTATGCCAGCAACAAACTGCAGAAAATGCAAAAGTGTGCCAGCCCAGTCTGCAGGCAGGGAGGGGATGGGCAGTGAGCCCGCCCCCTCCCAGGCAACCTGCTCTCTGCAGCACCCATTAGCCAGCACAAAGTGCAAGCACAGCCCAGGGAAACCTCCAGGGTTCCAGGCCCTGTGATGCCACCAGCAGGCCATGATGTCCCCGGGCCTCACAGTCACTGTGGGCTGCAGCAACTTTGACGTTTCACGACTTTCCATGTTGTTTTTTTGATACTTGATGGGAAGTGGCACAATCCTTTCTCCTCCAGTCTCTGTCACAAGGTTGTTTAATAAGGTTTGGGCTTCAGCTCAAATAATATCAGAGGATCAAAGCCAACTTCTGAAGTATTAGGGAGATTACAAAGAAACTCGTGGCTCCTGCCTTCTGAGTTGCAACACCTCCTAGTACAAAATAGGGGAGAGCCTTCTTCTGTGGCCGTCCTTTCCTTCTGTCTGTGCCTCTTGATCAGACCTAAACAGGACACAGGACATGCAGTTCAGCCCAAATTTTAATGCAGGATGCTCAAGGGTGGGCAAGGAATCCTTCTTCCCCCGTGCGTCTACGTAGAAATAAAAGGCAGAATTTAGCCTGGAGGCACAAAATGGCATCAGAAAAGCAAATAAGCAGCACAAGATCACGACAGCAGAGGAAAGGAAGCTGTGGCATTTACTTGCTGAACATTATTTCCCCTCTGACGACAGATTTTTCAAGTGACAGAGGTGTTTTAGTAGGTGGGCCTTGGAGGGCTGGTCCAAACAGTCAGTCAAAAACAATATCAGGAAGCTTAACCAACAATTTGAGCTTGGTTTGGTTTTACTCATCTGTTCAATTTTAGTTTTAAGGGGAATTTAGAAAGCTGCCAGCTAATTTAATTTGTCTACCTCCTTCCCAGCCAGGCAGGAGTTAGGAGCAGGCTGGACTGCTGTTCTGTGCCAGTGATCTACTCCTCTGATTGCCCGGGCGACGTGTCTCCTGGCCGGGCTCTCCCTGCTCTGCTCAGCTTCCTAAGCAGGGAAGGGCAGGCTCTGGGGAGAAGAGACACTTTATGGTCATGAAGGGTCTTGAGGCTCTCCCAGTCAAGGTGGGACTGCTCTACACCAGCTCCAGCAGCTCAAGGACCCTCTTTGGTGCACTTGCAGACCCAGTAGAGGACTTGGTGTGTTCAATTAGAGTTCTTTGAAACAGCCAGCACAAACACATGTGCAACCACCCAGTCTCCTATCAGGGAGTGGTCTGCACCACTGCCATCAAGATGGAAGTTCACATTTGATGTAAATGGGCACAGTGCTGGCTCCTCAGGAAACTTCAGCTTGTTTTCTACTGGGCTTTTCCTTCCACAGTGGTCAATGATGTAACTCTCTGGTTTTAGCAAAGTTTATTTGCTTTCCAGGAGAGAAAATAAACCCTGATATTGTCATTTATGTTGTAGCCATGGACTGCAGGCAAATTCTTATGTTCTGGTACAAACTGATAGAAAACACTGAGGACATTTGTATCTAAGGTAATATACAAAACAAAAAAGTGTGAGAAAGCAAGGAAAGCAGTAGTTCATGTGATGTTAACACAAATCAGATGCTTCTGAGTTTATAAATGCCATTTTCACTGGAGTGGATACACTGATAGGTAATAAAATGCAGTGATAAGAAATGAACATCAGGAGAAATGCAACATGCACATTGCAATGCAGGAAAAGCAGGTAGGGTTTTAAGAGAGGTCCTCTGAGTCACTTCTGGGTATAGTGTTCTGCTGTTGGAAGCAGGTTTCATTGTGTACCCACAGATTTCACATCATCTTTCTCTCAGGAGCTACCAAAGGTCACCTGAGAAAGTGAAGCTGCCCAACTTGGATCACTTTGGTGAACCAAGTCATGTAATACAAACGGGTCAGCAGGAGAGTTGCAGAAAAGGCCTGCACTTTGCATGGGTTTTGCTTAGAAAAAGTGAAAGGTTTCTAGCTCTTTCTCTTGCAATTGACTTTCTATTCTTTCTTGCCACTCCCTTTCCCATTGGAGATTGTCCACATTTCTGCTGATGGTGGCAGACAGAGGGTGACAAAGGCCAAAGCAGATCTCTGCTTCATCCCTCCTCTTACAGCCATGGTGAGATTGAAAGAAACATGGCTCTGTAATCCTTATCCCTTCCTCATTCCACACAGAACAGCAAGATGGTGGTAAGATGCTGTGGGGGCAGGGAAGCAGGCCAGAAACACATCCTCACCCCCTGCAGCTCTCCTCAGCCTCACCCCTTGACTAACAACCATTTTTAAGGATCAACTCATCAAACTCTGATAGGCCCCAAGGAAGGAGGTCAAGGGACCCAGTCACTGTCTCTGAGAACAAAGCACTCTGTAGATGAAAGCTGGCAAGTTGGTTGAGCATCACATGGGCTTTTGGGCAAGTGGGTGACTTGACCAGTGACAGCCCATAGTAGCTACCCATTTGAAAACCAATGAGTATCTGCTCCCTTGAGAGCCCTCCTATTTTCATGCAGTATTTATATAACCAAAAGTTTGCATGCCAGAGAAACACAAAGATATTCTTACCCTGTTCTGTTCAGCTGAGCATGAGCCTATCCTGATTTTAGAAAACCTGGCAGGCCAGTAACACTAGCAACTGGAGCTGTAAGGAAGAGAATGAAAGTGTGGTCACACAGTTCTGTATGTGTAACTTGCTGGCTCTTAACCCTTTTCCTTCCAGGAATTGTCAGGTTCCCTATGTCAGCTCCATGGGCATGTTCTCACTGCTCTGGCAAGTTTTATTAACCATTAACTCCCTTTCCCTTGAGATACCCAAAGAATGGGAACTATGGAAGGTCATTAGATACCTTTGAGATTAATAGGAAAATATTACTCTTATTAATATGTAATTGCTTGGTCAGTTTTATCACTCATACTAAGGTCCTTCTCATTAATCCAAACACACATTCCTCATGGCTGCCTTTGAGGACAAATTGCCACAGCTGACTGAGGGCTGGACAAGGAAAAATAAAGATTATTGCCATGTCACAAACAATGCTAGATGGCCCCGAAGGTTACTGTGTTTTTGAGAAATTATCCATGATCCTAAATTGTGAGAACAGATCAGTAAGTGGCAATGGAACTACAGCAAGGCTTCTAGGAAAGAAAGAATTAGCAAAGTGTATGTTAAATATCAGATTAATATTTCCCAATCATTTTAAGGCCTTTGACCCTGCAGAAGCATCTGCTGAGAGCTGAGAGCTCACTTTTACCATCAGGTATTTATCATAATTTGTTGGGTCTGAAAGTTTAACTGGAAATTAAAGATCCTTTCAATTGGTCATCTTAATCTACTGAGAATTCAACCACATAGAATATAGAGTTGAAAATCAGTTTTCTTTGGCAGAACTTCCTGGGTAGCTGTTGAATTGCTAGTTATATACAGTTGCTGTTACCTATGGATTGCTGTTTGTAATTCATTATTTCAGGGTTTCTTTACCTTGCTTCCCACATCCACCATCTGCAGCAGCAGACTGAAAGCATATACTGATTTTTTTTTTTCAAAATATAGTCACTGGCTGGTGATTTGACTCTAGAATAAAACTAAATAAGACTCTTAAATTTTAAGGAAAGACTTTGGACACAAAGTATCTGGGAAAGAAAGAAGGAGGGAAGAACATCTGAATGGTGTGTGAGTTCCACTATTCTCAGAAATATAAAACAATTCAATTTCCCATGTCGTATTTCACCCCTTCTATGAACAAAACCACTATTATCCAATATAACTGTGTCACTGGCTGCACATCTGTAGATCCTATTTGCTGGCAAAGTACAAAATATATTTATTTGCTCTCTCAAGTCTTATCAAACATGTAACCACCTCTCCGTGGAATTTTCCTTGGATTTACCCATTTCTTCTATTACAAATGTGGCTTCATTTTTCCTTGGAGATCCCAGCATTAGACCTATAAAGATTCAGTTAATGTCTAAACCCCAGGGGTTTACTGTGAATGGGAAAACCACCTTTTCCTGATGAATTTTTTCCAGTTGACTTAATGGTTAGAGAAGAAAGGCAAACTTAAGCCAGTTTACATGCGTGGAAATGGTGAGGCCAGAAAAAAAAAGAGCCCAGTGTGTTATTTATGGCGTTTCTTCTCATCTTGTGGAAACCAACTGCTTTGATTCTACCAGACCGTGTTTTCTTTGCAAGTACAATACAATTAAGCTATTTTCAGCTGGCAATAAAATCCTTGAGAACCAAAGGAGATTTGGCCACTTTAAGAGAAGACGGCTAATGCAATCTGATAATTATGTCATTTCACCACCAAGACAGAAAAAGCAATTTAATAACATCTCCCATGCAGTAGGATCAGGGGCTAAAGCCTCTGGTCCCAGCTGGCAAGCACTATGCCTGCAATACAACTCTCAAATTTGCTTCCACAGGGCATCTGCAGATCTCTGCAAGACTGAGGGACAGGGTGGCTGTGATGGGCAAAGTTGAGAATGATGCCAGAAAAAAGAAAACATGGGGAGAAAAAACCCCTTCTTTCACTGGCCAAAATTTATCTCAGAAAAACCATCTTGCTTTGTTGCTGGCTCCTTTTCTTACACCTCCTACACTGGTATGAAATATGAATGTGCTGCCTTCCCAGAGCCCATCTTGTCCCTTGATATCATTTCTTCTGCAGGTAGTGGATCTTGTCTTGAAAACTCCTCAGACTGTGAGCACTTCAAGTAGCTATTCTAGTATTTCCATCAGGAGGCTCTGTAGTGGGGCAGGGAGAGACTTCTGGAACTAGACTACCTCAAATTAGAAAACCATTCATCAAGAGAAGGAAAACAAACCCTGACTCAATCTTGAGGGTTAAGTTTTCAGCTGTCTCTCACTCTCTTTGTCCTGGCTTGTTGCAACAGGAAAGGGTTTTTTAGAAACTTCTCTTGTAACTTCAACTTCCCTGTTTGGGGGGTTTGGAAGAACTTCTCTTGCTGAAGTCCAGGCAGCCAAGAGAAGGCTTTGTTGTGGTTCTCATTTTCTGTATAATGGATTAGAATCGATATTTCATTCTAGGAAGAGCTTTCTGGGCAGAGCTGCTCCAACTGTGGGAAAGCTGTAAAATAGTCGTGATGTATATTCTGGACCCTTCCTCAGGGTGAAGTGCTCCATGGCTTGACCTGGGAGGCTGGACTGCTGTGAATAAGTCTTACTCACACTGGCGGATCTCTGGATCTAGTAGGTCTGTAGTCTTGATCAGTCGGGTTGCATGAGTAAAGGCTGAGTAAAGAGTCTTGCAAGGTCAGGCTGCAATCTGTCATATCTTGTGGGTGTTGTGCAGAGATTTGTCAAACCCACGTCCCAACAAACTGTATATTCTCAACAGAGCCTCTCTTAATAACAGTGGGTCACAGCTCTACTTTATTTCACTTACATATAGATGAGCTCGTACTTCAAGGTGGGTCAGATTGTTGCTGTTTTAGCTGTTCATAGGAAGCACACACACACTCTCAGAGGAATGAGGGATTTTTTTTCTCTGATATAGGTACATGGACTGGGCAGTATTTTGCCCAGTAATCCTGCCAAGGATTTTCAAGTCCTGTGGAGCAAATGAATAAATAATTGCAGTTATTACCTCCTGCAATTTTCCCCCCAGATTTTTCATTCATAAGAAACTTACCCGTGTTGTTATAGGACTTTTCTTCCACTTAAAAATGAACAGCATCACCCAAGAATAACACATAAACAGTGTGGTTGCCCAACATGCTGGATTGCTCAATATACACAACACTTGTCCTTTCTTCCCCTCTCCCCCCATCATGTAAATTTTGGTTATCCTGCACACATAACACTAGGGACTTTTAAAACCAGCTGCATTTGCCCATTGTATTTGTTGCTGCAACAAGGTGGTGCTTCCTCATTCGGAGTATGGGGAACTCAGCAAACACTGCAAGGGGAGGCAGTCAGTGGAAAATGTTCAGCAGCAGTATGAGGAGTGTGTTCCTAAAGCCTGCACTCCATGAGAAAGCATTTGGGCAAAGCATTTAAAGACAGGCAATCTCAGAGCTGTAAAATTACAAAACAAATGAGGAAGGGGAGGAGGACAGTTTAATAACTAGGCATGACTGCAGGCACTGGCATTGCTGTGGGGAGTAGGGAATCGAATTTAGAGCCTGTTCTGGACGTTGTAAGGAAGCTTTCGGGGGGTGGGTGGCCAATCCACTTGGACCAGTCTATCCCTCTGGAGCTCCAGGCAGGAGACCTGACTGCTGCTTCATGCTGCCTTGTCCCAGCAGCATCCCCACCAGCCGTTCTCTGGGCATTGTAGGAGTTACTCTTGCAGTCCTGGGTTGCAATTCAAGATCTTCAGGCCAATTTCTAAAGCCCTGTGCGGTCTGCAACCCTTCCATTCAGCAGCCCCCTTTGCTCTTATCTTTCCAGCACAACCACAGGGCTCCGTGAGGCAGTTCAGCTGTTAGCACTTGGGAGCCCTGCTCTCCGAGGGCAAGAGGAGAGCATTGCAGCAACCAACACCTGCCTCGGAAACTCACACCCCTGCACTGTCCATCAGAGCTGGCGTTTGGCAAACTTCAGAGTGTGCTTACAAGGCTGTTTTTGTGCCTGCAAGGCTCCCAGCCAGACATTTCATCCTTGTTTTCTTTGTCTTAGGCCACATCCAGCATGGGGAGGACAAGCTATTAAAAATAATTTCAGTTTCTGCAGATTCCAGCAGTGGCTGGCCAGCCTGAGGATCGAGTGCCCACAGGTGATCTGGGACACAGATAAAGGGATCCTACGTTTTGCAGCCAGGCAAACACTCCTCTTGCTTCCAGCCTTGCTCCAAAAGATTCTTAGCTCAGGAATCCAAGCTCTTGCTTTGGAAGGGACATTTGATTTCAGTGAAAGAGAAGGAGGTTGTTTGATAGTTGTGCTGTGGTATGCCTGGCTTGCTTCTAGTGTGTGTCAGGGTCGGACGTTTGTTATGAGGTACCTGCATCTTAGTGTCTTTCTTCACTGAAATAAAGACAGGAAGAAAAAGAACAAAACTACTCTCTCTCCGCTATTTTTCCTTCCTACACGGGGCTTTGGACACTAGTCCGAGACAAGAAAACTGGAGCCAGTGGGCATACAGATCCCACACGGGACCTTCCAAGTTCCCAGTAAAGTTTTGCAAAAGCCTTCCTCTCCAGGGCGGGCGGCGGGGGGCCAGGGGGGAGAACATACCCGTGGCAGGTGCTGGGCGCCCGCGGGCACCACCGGAGGGTCCCGGCCGGAGGGGACCCGGGGAAGGCGGCAGCGCTGCCGGCCTTTGGGCAGCGGGCGCTGCATCCCCGCGCACCCCCCGGGACCACCGCACCGGGTACCCACCGCCCCCCCCAACCCCGGCGGGGCATTACCACCCCCTCCCCATTCCCCGCGGGGCATTCCGGGGAACCCCGCACCTGGTACCCACCGCACCCTCACCCCGGCGGGTCACCCCCGGGACCCCTTGTATCGGGTACCCACACCCCCACCCCAGCGGGACACCCCCGCGCCCCCCGCCCGCCACCGCTCGGCCGCGCTCTCCCGGCCCCGCAGCCGGCCCGGCCCGGCCCGGCCTCCCGCCTGCCATTGGTGCGGGGCAGCGGCGGGGGCGGGGACGGCGGAGCCGCTATTAAACATCACATGGCAGCCCGCAAAAAAGGGGCAGCGGCTCATTGAGTGGCTCAGTTGCAAGCGGTGCGGCGGCGGCCGGCGGGCACCCAGGGATTGGCTTGCTGCGTCCTCCCAGCCGCTGGATCTTACAGCCCGTTAACTCTCCAAGCACCTCCCGTCGGGCCACCGGCAGGTAAGCAGCGCCTTCTCCCTACAGCAATTCGCGTCGGCCACCCAGCAAGTGGTTTCAGGGGTAGGAGGGATGCACCGGTTGCCGTTTCGGTGCCGCGAAATCCCCGGTATGAAGCTTCCCTGCTCCGTGAATCTGTTGCACGCTTGGGCATAGGCGTTTGGAGGGGGAACTCCTGCATTTCTCATGCACCATCCTCGAGCTATTCTCAGTGCCTAAAATAATTAGATAGGTATGCTGGGAACACTCGAGCATCTGCTTGCAGCATCTGTTTATGTTCATAACTTTCCATGCACCAGCTGCTCTCTCCCCTCCACCCCCGAGATATTTTATTCTGGGGAAGGGCTGCAAGTTTGCATGACAACTCCGTGTTGCTGAAGTCGCATCCCTTTCCATTCTTCTCGCCTGTTGTTTCCTGAACAAGAGAGAGGTCAAAAGTATCAAGTCTTAGAGATCAGATGCGTGTTTTTGAAAGGAGCGTCCGAAATGTTTTAGAGGGGTGTGAAATTAACCTGTAACTTCACTCCTTGGCGTTATGGAAACGGGGGATTTTCTTTATTTTTAATCACCCCTCCCAAAAAAATAGGAAGAAAGAAAGAAAGAAAAAACCCAAACCAACATTGCAGCTGGGGAGCCTGTGAAGAGGCTGTATTGTTCCAACTTAGTTCATGACAGTGAAAGGAAAAAATACTGATAAGGAAGGGCAGAATGATTCGCGGGGGTGCGGTGGCTGCTTTGCCACCTTTCCGGGGCCGCACCGGTGGCCCGGGCTGAGCCGGGACGCGCATCTCTGTCCCCTCCCAGCCTGCTACCACCTTCCCACCCCGCAGGCAGCCGGCACTTGTTCCGTGCTCCAGCCTTACCTTTACACTTGTTTGCTTTTCCATCCCCACAGCCGGTGCATCAAGTACACCCCCTGGTGATGGCTGCTTCGCTTGTAGATGTTTTGTCATCAGCTAGAAATACCCTGAACCCGTCCCCTTTGCAGGACAGCAGATGCGAACGCCACTTGTCCTCTCCTTTCTCCTGTTTCTTCGCACCATCATCCTCTGCTTTTTATATATATATATATATATATATATTATTTTATTTATTTTATTCCCCCCCTTCCACTGCCCGATCGGGAAGGACAGACCCTTCTGCAGGCAGCTCACCGCTTTGTGTAACTTGAGTCCTGCCCAAACCCTGGAGAAGCCCTGGGCAAAGACTTCTAAATAACTCTGGGGTCTGGAGGAAGGTTCCGGGGGTGGCTGTGCCCAGCAGCCAGGGAGCGGGGACGGGGGAAACAGGCAGCTCCTTTGTTCTGGTTACCGAGGGCAGCAGGGAAGGCTCTGGGTGAAGGTAAGTGCTGGAGCTGTCTTAGCAACATGTGCCCGGCTCACTGCGGGGCTGCGTGGCGTCAGCCTGGGAATAACTGCTCCAAGAGCTCATTAGTGCTCCTCTCTCAACCCTCCCTACTCTTTTTTTGCACTTCCGAGTTGTTTTACTCAGTATTGAACCTTTTGCACAGATTCCCATCGAGCTGCTTGTTGTGGGGTTTAGCTGTGGGATGTGAATGTCTTTCCTGAGGGTAGGTCTTGAGGGGGATGCTTGCTGAGGAGAAAGTGGGTGTGTGGGCTCCTCATCACAGGATTTGCACAGGCGTGTGTTCAGAGGTGCTGCAGATGCTGCACAGCCCCATTTTTCTCTGCTCCTTCAAGCACCCCCTTGCAGCACAGGAAGCCTGGGGCTCTCCCATCCCATCTCTTCCCTTCCCAGTAAAGCTGTGTCCGTGCCAGTGCTGGTAATTACAAGCTATGTTGCTGTAGTTTTGTAGCCTTTCCAGGAGGAAAGGTAGCCTGGATTAATCAGGATAACACACCTAGTGATGAGTGAATTTCCAGCTGCTCGTGTGTGTGTTTGGCTGCAGTGGGTTGGTCCCAATTATACAAAGACTTGGGTTGGTTGTGGGTTCTGGGTTGGCTTCTTTGTCTGGTGAGGATTGCAGGGCTGGTCCCACGCTAGCTTAGCACCACCAACTGATAATGGGATGTACGGGGGGGGGAAGCAAACTTGTTTTGCCTCGGAGCAACAGGTGGATTAGCAAAGAAATACCGTTAGATTTTCCAAAAATCCTACAAATTTTGAGCAATCCTGTACCGAACTTAGTTGTGAAAGTCAGGGTGAACACCAAGCTGGTGTGTGAGCTTGTAGCCAGTGGATCTACTGGGTGCCTACAGTGGATCTTCATGGCCTGTGCTGCCACGAGCAGGAGCAAGATCAGACCCACTGCCTTGTACTGGCCGGTCCCTCCTGTCCTGGCATCCTCCCCGCTCCAAGCGCTCGCAAGGACGAGAGGCAATTTGTGCTGTAAAAGAAAGAAGACAACTATGCTGCAGTGGAGCCTGCCAGAGCTGGGCTGTATAAACTTCAAGCAGTCTGTAAAGGTAGCACAGGGTGCCCCCAGGCCCTCCCCCCCTCCACCCTGAATTTAGGGATCGTTAAAACCAAATTGGTGCAGGGTGACTGCCAAGGGCAGAGTGAAGGCACGAGGCTGTGCAAGGTGCAGTAGGTAGAAGGTGCTCAGCCATTCACAGTAGGAACATGACCCTGTATGATACCTAATTCAGGTCCCAAACTTTTAAATGCAGCCAGCTGGCTGCAGGAAGCTGCCGTTATGATTTCAGTGATTTATGGGATTCAAACAAATGTCCTCGGGTCAAGACTTGTGTGGGGTGAGCTGCATATCCAGACATTTGAGACTTTGCAGCTTATCTTTTCCTCCACCACAAGTTTCCCCCTACAATCCAAAAGACTATGCAGGGAAAAAAAAAGAAGAAGGAAAAAAAAAAAAGAAAAACTTCAAAATGAAGTGTTTCCTAGGCTGTGTATTTCCACTAGCGTGGAACAAAACACATTTTGAATGTGGAAGTCAAACATGACTGTGATTATAGGATGTGGTTTATAGAAGTGATCCATTTGCAGACCAGTGCAGTGGTTTTTCAATAAGTTTTTGGTGTAGAAAGTATTAACAGTAATTTCACTTTCCCCCTGTGTTGAGGTTTCTAATAGAAGTATTTTTCAGAAAAAAAAAAAAGTTAACATTAAAATTATTCCTTTGTGTTTTTGAAAATTATTTCTTGATGGGAATGAGAAACCCCATGATTAGAAAGGTGTGAGGGGGAAAAAAATGAATCTTTATCCAGTGCAGGCAAGACACTCAGACCAGCAAGGGGGCAGCTACACCATCCCTTAAGCCTCCACTGCCAAGAGCCCTGCTCCAAACCCATCTAAAGCTGCCAAATGTCTTGTACGGTACTGAAGTCCCAGATGACTAATCTGGGCAAGTAGGCATTTGGCTGCATTCTTGCATAACAAACAGAAGTGAGGAAAAAAGAGAAGATAAAAGTAAACCCTAAAGAGATTCTAGAGGGAAAAGCAGCCTGACTGCAACTGCCAGCACAGTGGTGTTTTCTGTGTGTCACCTGCTCTTTTCCTAACAAGTGTTTGCTGACCTAAAGGCCTTGCAATGCAGTTGAAAGATGTGGGAGGGCTGAGAAACTGTTTTGAAATCCTTCAGGTTTTTGGAACACTTCTGCGGGGCTTTGGGAGCTGCTTTTGGAAAGGAGATAAACTCTTCTCTCTAGCTGTTGTCAGAATCGGAGGAAGAGCCTCAGAGTAGCGAAGACACTTTGTGGGCAGAGGTTGTGCTCCTTCACAGCTGCAGTTTTTGTTGGGTTTTGGACCAACTCAGATGGGTTTTGATAATATTTCTTTATGGAGAGCGTCGTGATTTAATCTCCCACTACTGCAAACTGTACTGAAGTCTCCTCTCCTGTGAGAAATGGACAGCAGACAGTCCTCATGGGGTGCATGTGTGGATGGAGCCGTTGCATTAATGCATTTCTTCTCCTCTGCAGTGTTTCAATTACATTTCCTGATATACAGTACATGACTTAATGGATGACGCACTTGTTAAAAGCTAAACCTGGGTCTAAGCCAGACCTCCCTGAAACAAGTTTGGTGCCTTCTACCCTCAGGAAGAAGGTTTTGTAGCCTCTCTGCTGAGTCTTGATTGCCGACTTTTGAGACCCACAGGACACTCAAAACTGTTACTGGTTGGGGATGGAACTGGCTGCCTTGGGCTCCCAAGGGGAAAGAGCTGGTACTTCCTACCAGAGGTGTTAGGAAGACACTCAGCTGGTTCTACTCCATCGTAGTCTTTTGCTGGTTGCATTAGCAGGAGCACATGAGGGTCGTTATAAAGTTTACTTTTCTTCATACAACTTAAGCCTAATGTGAGTGTAAAAGCTGCCCAGATCTCAATGAGTTTATGGAGTTAAAGAAGAAGTAATGCAGCCTTAATTCCTGCCATTTGCAGAGAATACATGACTCCTTTTTTCAAACTTAATTAAAAAAAAAAAAGTTGTACGCAACATAGTTTCATAGAAATCGCTGACATTTGCATTTTCCAAGTTTATTGCTTTTCTCAGTACGTGTTGTCTTCCCTTTTGCACACTCCCTCGTTTGTTGTAGGTGAAACAGTCCAGGAGATACCTTGTATATCACTAAAACCTGCTCCATTATTTATATTTGAACAGATGGATGTTACGGTTAATTGTTTGGTTTAAAGTGAACAAAAAGCACCCCTGGAAATAGTAGATAGATTCTTCACATGTGCAGCTTTGAAGGGAATATGGCTTGTGTGACATGATCACCTCAGTGCTCTCGCTTGGGAAGACTGAGGCCTTCTTTGTAGTAAAGATGTCCCTTCTGTCAACACACAACTGCTCACATTGTGCGTTCTAGAACATTCTGTCATTAAGAATGGGGAAACCTCCTGAAGTGCCACAGGAGTGGAACTTTTGCTTGATTCTTGCAAGTTTAATTCCATATCCTCTTCCTCCCAGATCTAATACGTCGTTTCTCTTTCTCTTGCAGACCATGCCCTCTCTATGACGGTTACTTGTTAAGCTAACTCTGCATGCCAGAAGACTGTCCTTGGTTGACCCAAGGGCTTTTGGGGACTCCAGCCTCTCCCCGGTTTTTCTGTGTGTGTGTGTTCCTCTAGAACTTTCAAAACTGTTTCTCCAAAGGGTTTTGCAGAAACTTAGACTGTTTTCTAAAGCAGAAGCACCTCAGTCCACGGCAGTAGTGATGGGCAGCGTGCGAACCAACCGCTACAGCATCGTGTCTTCAGAAGAGGACGGCATGAAGCTGGCGACCATGGCCGTTGCCAACGGCTTTGGGAATGGGAAGAGTAAGGTCCACACCAGGCAGCAGTGCAGGAGCCGCTTTGTCAAAAAAGATGGCCACTGCAACGTCCAGTTTATTAACGTGGGGGAGAAGGGACAGCGATACCTGGCAGACATCTTCACCACTTGCGTGGACATCCGCTGGAGGTGGATGCTAGTTATCTTCTGCCTGACTTTCATCCTCTCCTGGCTTTTTTTTGGCTGTGTGTTTTGGTTGATCGCACTGTTGCATGGGGATCTGGAGAATCAAGAAAATAACAAACCTGTTTGTGTCTCTCAAGTGAGCAGCTTCACTGCAGCCTTTCTGTTCTCCATCGAGACCCAGACCACGATTGGCTATGGCTTCAGGTGTGTCACAGATGAGTGCCCCATCGCAGTTTTCATGGTGGTTTTCCAGTCTATAGTTGGCTGCATCATTGATGCCTTCATCATTGGTGCTGTCATGGCAAAGATGGCGAAGCCAAAAAAGAGAAATGAAACTCTCGTCTTCAGTCACAATGCCGTGGTGGCCATGAGAGATGGAAAACTGTGCCTGATGTGGCGTGTTGGAAACCTGAGGAAAAGCCACTTGGTGGAGGCACATGTGCGAGCACAGCTCCTCAAATCCCGGATCACCTCGGAAGGGGAGTACATCCCTTTGGATCAAATAGACATCAACGTAGGGTTTGACAGCGGGATAGACCGCATATTCCTGGTCTCCCCAATTACAATAGTACATGAAATAGATGAAGACAGTCCTTTGTATGACTTGAGCAAACAAGACATGGACAATGCTGACTTTGAAATTGTAGTAATATTAGAGGGCATGGTGGAAGCTACTGCCATGACCACCCAGTGCCGTAGCTCATATCTGGCAAATGAAATCCTCTGGGGCCACCGCTATGAGCCTGTACTCTTTGAAGAGAAAAACTACTACAAAGTGGACTACTCGAGGTTCCACAAAACGTATGAAGTGCCCAACACACCCATCTGTAGTGCCAGAGACTTAGCAGAAAAGAAATACATCCTCTCGAATGCAAACTCCTTTTGCTACGAGAACGAAGTGGCCCTCAGCAAAGAGGAGGACGAGATTGACACTGGGGTGCCTGAGAGCATGAGCACAGACACCCACCCTGACATGGACCACCACAACCAAGCAGGGGTGCCTCTAGAGCCACGGCCGCTACGGCGGGAGTCGGAAATATGACTGACAAACTCTTCCTCTCTCTTTTGGTTGAAAGGAAAAAATAAAATAAAATAAGTCTATTGGTCAAAGGCACGTTGACCTGAGAAGTTGGCCCAGAAAAGTTTTCAGACAACGGTACTGTTGAAGAGTGGTGTGAAGGCAAACAGACCTGAGAAACCCAGGCTGGTTTTAGGGCTGTCCTCAGAGGAGGGATGACAGAAAATGAACTCTAAACACAAAGCACTAAACATGTCTAAGTATGAACAGAAGGCACATATGTTGTAGAATAAATTATGTATATATTTTTTTACAAAACTTGAACTTGCAGGCAAGCTTTGGTTGGGTTATTATTATTTTTTTTTCAACTTTTTCCAGAATGCTTCTCTCTAGGGAACAAGAATGTTTTTAATGGCATAACAAAGGCAAGCATCTGCCTTATTATTATTATAATTATTTTTTAAAAAGCTGCTGCTAACTACATGAACACAAATGGTTATTTTTTGTTGCAGTGTAGTTTTTATTTTCTCTTGTATAATTTAAAAGAAGAAGAAAAAAAAAAAGTGTTGAACTTTTGGGGTTAAAAAGCTCGTGATCACTTCAGAGAGGCCGATGTTGCCAGAAAGTCTAAACTCCTTTTGAGGCCAGTAGTTTGATAGCTAGAATCAATTTCTCTCTTTCCAATTACATAAGGGGCATTATGTAATATCAGGCCAATCAGTAGCCTCTGGCAAAATTATGAGTTTTGGGGGGGAGAATTTCGTTCTCTGTCTAAAGGAAAAAAAGGAAATAGAAAATATGTATGCAGAGAAAAAGTACTAAGTAATAAAATACTAAGTACTAAAAAAAACTACCTAAATGGATACCAAAGAAAATGCACAGTTTTGCACAGTGGAGTTTATTTAAAAAAAAAAAAAGAAAAAAAAAAGAAAAAAAAAAAGAAAAAAAAGAAAAAAGAAAAAACAGGCTGCTTTAAACAAAAAAAAATTCAAACCTCAGACACTTTTTTTTATTATTATTTTTTTTTCTTTTCTTTTAAAGACCTTTATTTTGCACCTTATTCTAAAAGTTTAAGACTTGTACCTAAAGTGAGCTAGGAGTTCTCCCCTTCCCCCTCTACCCTTCTACGGGGAAATAAATTCCCTTCCTTTCTTGGAAGGAGAAATGCAGTTGGGGGAAACAAACACGAGTGAAGGTCTGTCCTCCCCAGCCGCTCGCCCAGCGGGGCGGCAGCAGAAGGTCAATGTTGATGCCCACATTCCCAACCCGGTGCTGGATCTCAGCCCTGCCCTGGCGTCCTGAAAACTGAGCCATCCTCTCTGGCTGCCCCCAGCCCTTGGCTGCCCTCCTGGTCCCTCTCAATCCCCACCAGACCCCCCCCCAGAGCTGCTGAGCCAGGCGAGGGGCTGGGCGGGCAGGGGGGTACAGCCCAGCCGAGCCATGGAGAAATCCCCAGGAAGGGGTTTTTGAAGAGGAAGGGAGAGGGGTAATGGAGAGGAAAAAAACCAACCTCTTTTACTACACAGTGCTTGGGAATGGCACAGGGATTGTGGCATTTTGTTAAAAAAAAAATGTTGCTTTTCAGCAGGGCACGGGTGTCAGAAAAAGGGGATTTTTCCATCTTACTGGGAGAGAGATGATCTGGGGAGGATGAGGCTGCCAAGTGAGGTCCATCCCCTGCCTCTGCTCCCCAGCAAGCACCGAGCAGGCAGTGGATGAGACGTGTCACTGAGCACTGAACAGATTTTGTCACCTTAGCTGAAGCTCTGGCTCTAGAGGTATTTTGGCTCCTTCGCCCAGAAGGCTTTAAATTCTCTGTGCCTCTAAGATCAAGGAGACCCTGAACCTGCGCTCCCCGAGGAGCAGGTGGAGAGGGGTTGTGGTGGGGACGAGAATCCTAGTCAACTCTTGCAGTATTGGATCACTGTATGCCATTAAAAAACAGCTTGTTCTAGGTCTAATGTCTTCTGCAAATGGGTATCTGTGAAGGCCTCTGGCCCCTTCCAGCCCTGCCTGAAAGAAATGCCTGCAATGAAATGGTTTCTGATAAGGTGGTATCTACAGTGGGTGGATTCGAAACTGTGGAAATTTGACATTGTAAACATAGATTTGGCTACTAGAGAGGGCAGATGATGAAGTGCAAGTACTAAGGCTGTTACTGGGGTGGGGGGATGTAAAAGAAAGGAAAGGCTGAGCATATAAAGGCAATTTGACTGCAGTTTCTGGGTCAAGAGTAGTGAAGACAACCGAGTGCTGCTAGTGCTGCTATTGTGATGTTCTTGTACATGGACAGTAACTAAACCAAAGAGTATTCAGTGAAACAGAGGGTGCATGAAAATGCAGTAGGAAGGGATGGAAAAGGGAGGCTGAGCAGGAGAAACGGGACATTTTCTCCAGGTCATCATCCCCCAGGTGCCCAGTGCTCCCACTAAATGATACTTGAGATACATGAGGGAGGGATGAGACATGGGGGGTGGGGAATGCAGGATTCAGCAAAAGAGATTCAGAGAAACATAAATTCCCCTTCCCCTTAACATTTCTGGTGCAGAGGTTTTGGGGTTTTTGTTTTGTTTTGTTTCATTTTTTCAAGTCAGTTTTTCAGAAATATTTTTAAAATGTACATTTTATAAAGTTTATCAAGTATTTTCATATTTAAAGCCAAATGTAAATAGAAGTCTGTAAAGGAGGACAAGGAGAAGAAAAAGAAAAGGCCACAAAGAGTTTAAGTTCTGCTCGGCAGTCTCGGCTAGCTAGTACCTAGATGCTACCGGTTAGCATGATTTTTAGCAAACACTTGCAAGCCTTATAGGATTCCTAATGCTATGAACTTCTCTTTATTTATTTTGAAGCATGGACTTTTAATTTGAAACCATGTTCTAGTTACTGGCATTTTGCAAAGTTACCAGCTTTCCAAGTGCTAGTCCTGTCGAGGGTGTGCATTGAGGTAATCCATTACGCTCTCTGCCACATTAGTTTTCTTTTCTTTTTTTAACAACCCTTTGTCTTTGCTGATTGACTCTTACATTGCAGAATTGCACTCAGCCTCTGGCTCCAGGAAGCTGCTAGAAAGAGACCTGCAATGTAGACTCCATGGTACCCTTCCCTCTTGTCCATCATTTCTGTATTTCTCAACACACCGCGGTAAGCCGGTATAGGACAGACTCTTGTAGCACACTTCTACAGCAGCAAATTGGGTTAGTAGTTTTTATTTTTAAGGACTGCACAGTGACTGACAGCTTTTCTTCAGTTCCTGATGATCTTGGGACAAGCTGATGCTTAACAAGGGGCCCTTCAAACTGACTGAACTCTACCCGCAGGCTCCAGCAGGCGTTGGGTTGGCCGCTTTATCCAGGATAAAGATGGCTCAAGTGGCTCGCACAGGAGGATTATACTGTATTTTGCTTAGGGTCTGGGGAGGAATATGTTATTTCTGCCCTTCCCTGAAAATACTTGAATGAGACACATTGTCTAAAACATAAAACTGCGTACAGTGACAAAAAGCATTTCCGAGGCAGGTGGGGATGGATCTCTTCTTTCCTCTGTCTCTTCCGTGCGAGCTGTCCTTGGTTGAGTAGCAAGGGTAGGAATCATTACTTATTAGCTGTGTTTAATGATGCTCTTTCCCAGCCACAACTTGTGTTGTTAGTTTAGCACTCGCTCCTCTCGGAAAAGACAAAGGGTCCAGATGTTTTACTTGTTCTTTTAGGTCTTCTTTTTCATAATGGATTACAAGGTAAAACTGAGAAGTACTGTAATGTCTTTAAATTATGGCTGCTCATGACCATTGTAGAAGGGTGCTGCATAGTTGCCATCCCACAGCCAATGAGAAACTGATTTTGTAAAGACTTTTGGCCTGCAGCTATTGTAAGGTGAACAATCTAGGCATCTGACAGTTGTCCATTACTATTTTCCTGTTTGCAGCCTTTTTGTATCAAAGTCTTCCTAATGTACTGCACAAATTGTGGATTGTACAGATTTTTATATATTATGTCTTATTTTATTATTTCTAAATAAAAAAAAAAAATTGAGAATGATCTGATGTGTGCAGGCTGTATGTAAATGGGCTGGGGAGGCTGGAGGTTATTCTATAGCTGTGTTTATGGCTGTCTGAGAACAGTCATTGTCTGAGGCACTTGAGGAAGAGACAGGTCGTTCTCTCCCTTGACAAAAGGCAGGAGGAAAGGTGATACCATCGTTATTTCCCAGATGAGAAGGCAAACACAGTGTAAGGTGACTTGCACCAAAGCAAGATCAGCCCCAGGGGGACTGAGGGACTTTTCTAAGGTCACATCTGGAACTGCAGAGCTCCGGATCATCAACAAATAGTCTGAAATGGAAAAAAAGCTAAAGTCTCTATAAACTACAAAGCAGGGGAAGGGGGGTGGGGGGTGGGGAAATGAAAACACAGAGCGCAAGCAAGCGCGTGGAAAGACTTGGAAAGGGATTAAAAAATTAAGCAGGAAACTCATCTTCAAATCCCCATGTTTCATATCTGCCGGGAACATCCCGTTATTGAAGCGATGCTCCTCAGCTCAGCTCGATCCCACCCAGGCTGGCTCTAATCTTCTACCATGCCTCCCTCCTCTGAGTCCTCAGCCCAATGTCACTGTGTGGAGCTGCATTTTGGTGGGACAGGACAGGGAAGTGGAACAGGAACAGGCCTGGAGTGACCCAGGAGAGCCTCAATGCCCTTATTTGTCAGGGTTGGGAAGCTCCTTTCCCACTGCTTGTGTGTGGCCTCCAGGGCAGATATTGAGGCTGCACGACTGTGACTCAGCTGGAAACTGCTGATCTACCAGGAATCTATGGCTGGGATGGCTGTGAAGCATTTCAACGTAGTTCTGACTCCACTGCTGATTTTTCAAATTTTTGCATAGTCTGTAATGCTATTAAATGATGCCTTGGCTGTAGCCCTGACCCTATCTAGAAGGACTCAATTTATAAATTCAAATTTACTTTACGAATCTAATGGCCTCTTGGAAAGCTTATAATAATAATAATAATTACAGGGCTGGATTTAGAGATACAGATTAACTGTCACAGACCAGATCTGCTTATTCTCCTCACTGAAAAGTGCACTCTGTGAGAACCACTCACTGATCTGCCCCTGGCTTTGATGTTTGCTGCAGGGGCAGCTGGTCGGGGGTCACTAGCTGTGTATTCTGCCTGGCTCCATCGCCTTGCCTAAATCGTTAGCACCCTCTCCTGTCTGTGCCTTTCCCTTCTCTTGCTGGCCACTGATGCAGTCAGGTGGAGTCAGCATAAATACAGCAGCAAAACACAGAGGGTGTGTTTGGGTAGCTACCAAGGTAACAGCTAAACTCTTCTTCCCATCCTACTTGGATGCATCAAGCACCTGCTGCAGGACAGGCACGTGCCACCTGAATCGAGCCAGCAACAGCACAGAGACAGTGTTAGAGGAAGCTACATGAACCAACTGTTTTATTATTCCACAGTTTTCTCATCAAACTAGCAGTGCTTCATTGCAGAACTGTGAAAATGTCACATTTCCAGCTGAGGGAACAGGAGCAGGGATTTGGGAATTGGGCAGCTACACAGGAACTGCAGAGAGGTGGGAAGTGGTTGCTCATGGCAATCCTGGATTTATTCTAGGAGGAGAAAGGGAAGGAACACTGTCCCAGGAGCAGATGGTGCCAGGGGAACAACACCAGCAGCATCACATGAACCATTTGTGTCACATCCAGCATCATCATCAGAGGCAGATGTGCTACCACCAGATGCTACATCCCACCAAGACCTGCAGCAGGCATTTCCCCAGGTGGAACTGAAATCCACAGCTCCTTTGTGTTATCTTGTGCCTTGGGTAGACTTTATTTTGTAAGGAATTCACATCATTTTATAACCCTCATGGGTCACCAGAAGCCTTCTCCTCTTAGCCTTTGCTTTGTCCTCTCCTGCTAATCACGGATATGTTTCTGCTCATTTGTCAGTGTCTGGGGACAGGACAGAAAAGTGAAAGCAATGAAAATGATAGAAAGTTCAAGTATATAAAAATGAAATAGAAGTCTTGAAAACATAATTCTTTTTCTCCCTCTGAAGTTTTCTCTAAGGTACAGTCTTTAATCTAGCACCAACATGCACAGCTTGTTAGAATGTGCAAATCCAGGTTGTTATACACAAGCCAATGCACCATGTGGTTTTGGGTGGGCAGGACAGGAAGGGGCCACCAACATACTTGGTTCAGCAATTTAGAGATTTTATATTCTTCTTTTTTAAAAAAAAATAATAAATTACTGCTCTTGCCTTTTCCTTCCTTCCTGGTTTGGATTTCAGTCCCTAGATGCTGGAAACAGATTTGTTGAGTCTTCTAAAATGCCACATTACAATGTGAAGCTGGTTGGGATGCTGTGCAAAAGGGAGTCAGGAGCTGCAGCCCAGCTCTCCTGTCCTCGTTGGACACGCTCCTCCTTGCACCTCCCACCTACACAGATTTCAGGGTAACTCAGGAACCAAGGTCAAAACCAAGTATGTCTTGTATTCCCAAACTTGGCCTTGCTCTGGGTATTCCTCATAAACAGGCAGCCAGAGGGAGGATCCCTGGGGAAATCCCACTCCCTCCTGCTGCAAAAGGCAAGTTGGCTCACTGAGGAGCCCTTCCCTGCTCAGCAGGTAGGAATCCACGGGCTCTTGCTTTCCAGGATTGATATTTTACCTTTTTTTTTTTTTTAAAGCAAAATGTGTTGCAGTGCATAAACTGTATTTGATATGCAAATCAACTCATTAATTATTTAGCATTACATGCCATGCAAGGTGCCTCATGGCTGTGTCTGTATTTCACCCAGGCTTGGGCTGCCCCAGGCTCCCACCACTGCCTCGGGACCTGCCTGCTCCAGCCCCAAAATACTGATCCTCAGCTGGAATTAAAGAGCAAACCAAACCAGAGCACTTTGGGGTCACTGCCTGGGAAATTTCTTGACTATTAAGCTTTGAGAAGAGTCTGGTTGCTAGTGTTGCCTGATGCTAATACACTCAAAGATACTGCTTCCATCAAAATGATTATCAGTTTCATTTAATTGATATATAATAGGCTGTTAACAGGAAGGATCGATTTCTGCAGTTTAACAGCACTGTATTTTTATGAACAGGGATAAATCTCACCCCCAGGCAGAGAGATTACCCAGGGAACTAATACTGCTTTAGCTTTATTTTTGAAGTCTTTTGATATTCTTAAATGGTGCAGTAGCTGTTGGCTGCCAGGAGGGATGAATGTCTACCTTTAACCAACCCTCTTCCATCTTTACCCCTGTATTTATGTCTGAGGCCTTCACATGCACACACAGCATTCAGGACAGACCTGCACATTTCCTTTTTTTTCCTTTTCCCATGTTGATACTTGCACTGCCTTCACTCTTGCTGAAAAGGTAGGAACAGATCAAAAGTTGGTATTTGCTCTGTTTATACCTTAGGCAAGAGAGTGTTGGCTGTCTGTAGTTGACTCAGGATACCTCTGTGATCTACAGCTGGAAACAGGGAATTCCACTCCTCCCTCTACAGGAGAGTTCGGCAGGAGAATTCTACCCTCTAATAAGAAACGCAGCAGTTAACTGAAGGGGAAAAACAAAAAGGCTTTAAAGGAAAATAAAGTGATTATAAAGGTATGGAGCAGCATAAATGCACACACTGCCTTTCAAAGCAAATGGGGTGCAAAAATGCTCCATCTGTTCTTTCTAGCAAGCTCAGTAGCTCCACCCAAAGGACACCTGTCTCCAGGGTTTTTGGGTGATTGCAAGAGCAACATCTGGAACAGGAAAGCAATTAATTCAATTGAGGAAGGCAAACTCTCAGCTGCATCTTGCTTTGCAAAGGCTGTGCTGATGGAGGCATGTGCTTCTGCAGATCCTAGTGTCATTGGCCTCTCTCCTCCCTGCAAATCCGAAAAATCTGTGAAAAATTGCCTCTGAGAGCAGCCACGGGGTGAGAAGGCTTCAGACCACACCACCTCCCCGGACCCTCCTCCACAAGCCCCACTCTGGCACACCTGGTGCCTAATGTTTCTGTTTGTGAAGAAGTCAAAGGGATTAAAAGCAATTAGGGAAGGCGTGATTTATCTTAATTAGAGCCAGTACTAGAGCTATATTAGAGTTGTTACCTTGAGTTTTCCAAAGCTATCTCCCAGCAGGCTTGGGAGTTTGTTTCTGCCCTTCTCATTCTTTCCCCCTTGTCTTCTCTCTCCTTCCAGTGACACCCCTCACCAGGTTTTGATCTCCAGGACCCTTATGGCTTTGGTATTTACCTTTATAGTTGCAGCATTTTAATGTAGATGAAATATCTTGGAATTTTCAATATTTATAGCTCATTAACTCCTGTGATGAAATCCTGCTGCAGTTCTTCACACTCGGTGTTTAATGAGGAGGGGCTGCCAGAATTGCTGTGCCTGTCCCTTGGTGTTTTATCTGGCAGTTTTTCTATTGAATTAACTCAAGGTATGCATTGACTAAACATCTTTAGAGCCATTGGACAAACAGACTATATAACATTCATAAATTAATGCAAATCAGCTTCAAATATGTCAGACTAGCTCCCCCAGGAATCCCTGGACCTCAGCATGTTGTGACAGTTCTTGTTTAAGCAAATCTGGATCTTTCAGTGCAAATAATGAGAGTCCTTTCATCCCGAGCAGTATTACCAGTGAGACCAATGTGCCATTCTCCTTCTTAAAACTGTAGCCTCATCAGATGTAAATTAAACCACTGGGAGAGCAGGAAACAAAAATGTGAGTAACATTTGCATGTATTGTCCCTCCTTTTCATCTGCTGCAAGAATCGTATGGTGGTGCCTTTTTAATGAGAATATTACAGTAAATGATTCACCAGTTGGAGTCTTTCATGTTTTGGGTTTTCAGACTTGGGGATTTTGTTACATGTGTAAATTATTTGCATGTGTTTGAAATCTAATTAATTATATACTGCTTGAGAGCCTCACACCACACTCTTCAATTCTTGCAGGTTTCCTTTCATGGATATTTCCCTGTCCCTGGAAAGACCACTTTAGAGGATGGTTGTTGCTGATGGCCACTGAGGAGGAAGCCTCTAGCATGTTTACAGGTAACTTTATCCACTCTAAAGGCTCATGGAGTTTTGCTGATCCTTTGCTCATCACCCAGGGGAGCATGTAAACCCTGCTGCAACCACGGTGGTTGTGCTCTGCCTTGCTGCAGACCTCCCTCCTGCTCTGCTTGGGCATGTGTCTTATTCTCCTGCCAGGGTGCAGATGTGCTACTTGTTACTTCCACCAGAGCTGAAAGAGTCTGGTGTGTGACTGTTATTCACCAGGGCAGCTCTGTGCTGTATTATTTGTGCTGAGACCTGTGAGCATTACCATGCAGATACATTGCTGCCCCTAACACATCTCCCTGACTGAACATGTTCAGCCTGTTCCAACATGGCAGATTCTGTTTCAGATAGGAGATGTCCACATTCCTTCCTTGAAGTCTGTCTCCTCCACTATCAGGAATTGTTAACAAATAGGCATAATGTATGTGCTGGGGAGCAGAGAAAGCTGCTTTTCTTTTTCTTGGCTGGCTTAATTCATGCTGGAGTTGTGTGACTTTTCATCTCTGCAGTTGCAGGGAAAGGCTAACTCGCAGTGCAGTAGTATGATAAATTATGGAAAAATAACTTGCTGGCTTTCCTAAGAAACTCTCCTCTCCAGCTCCTCCTCTCACTGTGCTCCTTCCAGCGCCCCAGAATTCATTGCATCAGTGCATGTTATGGCACCTTTGGGATGTGTTAGTCATAAGAATGGAGCTACTGGTGCTTTGCAGGCCTATTTTAACTTTGGCTCTCACACGAGTGCTCTGACACATCCGTGTGTCTGCACGGCTGGGTAGAGTTCCTTGGGGGTGCCTCCCGAGATTCCAGACAGCTCAAAAAAGGAAACATTTAATTTATATTTGTTAAGGTATGTGGGAGGTCCTTTTGTTATTCTTGGTTGGTAGGTTGAAGAGCTTTGGGTACAGTGGTAGGGTGGGATGAAGGCAAGAGTGATATATCGAATGGGAACTTTGAGTTCATGCTGTAAAGCCCAGCTCCAGTCCTGTCCTTTCTCTTCTGAACACTGCAGGGTGGCCAGAGAGAGCCCATGTTTGCTCAGCCACTCTTGCTCGTGTGCCCTGGTGTATTCTTTTCTGCACTGGTAAAGTTCAGGTTAACCTTCTCGGGCTGGGGCAACCCCCTGGCCCTGCTCCCCTGGCATGCTGCTCACTGCATGGTGCTGCTTCTGATGCTCCCTGTGACCCACAGGCATCAGGGACCAAAAAAATGCAGGTTCTAGGGGTCTGCAGGGACATCAGGAGAACTTGCTGCCTTAGCCTGACTGCAACCACCAGGTACCAAATCCCCTGGGTAACTCTGTCCTTTCTGCAGCAGCTGTGAAATGGGCTTAGTCTGATCCTGAGTTTTCTTCCTTTGAATTCATTTGGATCTCAGAATTCATCTGTACTTGCATGTAATTAACTCTTCCTTACAGGGCTTTCAAGCTGAGAGCTGATCAAGAGGTGCTGTATGTTACATTATGGACATTTTCTTCTGGATGCAGCCCCATCAGGTTCTTTTGCTCTCAAATAGTGTAACTTGGAATAACTTCAGTGATTTCAGGTTTATAAGCAAAAAGGGGAGATCAAAACTGACTCTTTGACTATCTGCTTTTGTATATAGAGAAATTCCCAGTTGAACCCTGCAGGTTTAGTACCAGCCCTGGTTTATAAAACCTGTCTTGTGCTTTTTAGGCTTAGTCCAACATAACCAGCAAAGACTGGTTACATCAAATCTCAAGGCTTATTATCAAGCAGCGTATTTTCCATCAGCATGTATACCAAGGTCAGTAGGACTTACAATACCAAGGTATTTTAAATTAAAATACTCAGGCACTACATGCATATTTGAGCTTTTTGTGTGCATGTTTTGCTGATAACAACAATAATTTTATGCAAAAGAAGGGACAGGCATAGTCTGAAGTCAAACTTCTGGCCTGTCCACATGAAATATTCTGATTAAAGAAGCTGGAGCACAGAGAACAATCTTTTTACTTTTTCTCTCCCTCAAAAATAGAGACCTGGTGGACAGGCAGAGGAACAAAAATGCATTAAAAGAGCAAAGTGTTGTGGTTAGTAAAAGTTGTGTTAAATGAATTGCTGTTTTTGTTTTTTTGCCCTTAGGGAACAATAAGAAAACTTCTCTTTGGATGTATCTCTTTCTGAAACAAGCTCTGTGACTGGTCGCAACCTGTAATAAAAGTGCCACATGCAGGAGAATATATTTAATATTGGGAAGGCAAAACAGAATGATATGATCTGTTTGGGGTTTGAAGGTAAATGTTTAGACATTTTTTTCCTTTAAAATACGCTGTGATAGATGCTGATTAGCTGACTGGGAAATGAAATCACAGAGGATTTATGCTGTTAATGACAGGCTATGATGTCAAAGACATTTGGCCTATAGCCATAACCTTTTGTGTGGCTCTGGCTGATTCTTATAAATAAACAGGACTGCTCAGCTGCTGCCTGGGCAGAAGTCCCCATCACTTGGGAGCACTGGAAACTAGGCTAAGGAGAGCACTTAAAAATATAAAATTGAGGGAAAGGGGCATCCTGCAAGAAGTGCTTTATCCCCTCAGTGTCTCTGTGTCTTTTTTTTTTTGCAGTAGGACTTGGTTAATGTTTAAAGAAGCACCAGGTTACTGAAATAACACCAAAACCAGTGTCACTTTCTGAAACTCCACTGGGTCGTGTTGCTTTACAATGAGTCAAAAGCCCAAACGTGTCGTCAATGGTGAGTCTTGTTCCTCCCATCCCAGTTGTGGTATAAAAGCACAGGCTGGGCTGGCTTTTAGAGTCGTGCTAGGGTCTGCAGCACCCAGCCAGGACAGCTGCAAACCCCAGGACACCTCATTCCAGTAACCTCTGGAAGAAAGATGAAAATCTGAGAACCGCCCCCCATATAGTGTATTTGTAACTTCATTATATGTATTAATATAGTTATATTTTGATAGATATTTATATATTTTTTATTTTTATTGTAACTACATATGGGCTATATAACTTTCATATGTACCATATCTGTCCCCTTAAGGAGCTTACAGGCATAATTTTAATCGTATTTTGCCAGGTAACGCACAGGATTTGCCGTTTCAGGTGTTTGAAACGTGGGAGGGCTTCTTTAGAGTGTCACTGGTGTCATTTTCCTTTTCACACAGAGCTGTTTTCCTTTTGTATTTTATCCTCTGGGGGCTGTGTTCATGGTTCATGTAATGGTTGACCAGTCACCAGCCCCTCAGCTGGATGAGGCTGTGTGGCTGCATTGCTTTGGATTGTCCGTCACGCAGTTAAACCCTGTGAGGATCCAGGTCCTTTTATTGACACAATGACCAGCCCCGTGCTGGTGTTATAGAGCATCTTGCAAAGGCTGAGCTAAGCAAGCTCTGGGTCCTGCAGGTATTTGGTTCCTAAAGCCCTGGTGGCTTTAGCAGAGGTTCCAATTGATGCAGCACCATCCCAGCCTTGGAATTCAGATGAGGACCAGGCAGGAACAAAGCCAAGATGAAACAACAAGAATACAGGAAATGTTTTATTGCCTCAAGGATTAGCTCCAGCCTGTGGTTCAGTGGAGATGTCAGGGCATCTGCAAGTCAATCCCTTCAGTTAACTGCAGGTTGAAACCCTGAGGGAAACCTGTTCTGGTGCAGAGGGAACAGGGTTGGTTAGGGGTTGCTAAGGGCTGACTCAGCAGCATCCCCCACTGGGACCAGGACCAGGTCTCCCAGGCTGGAGGAGCATGGGAGCAGGGGGAGCTGCTTCCTTCACCCACCTGCTGTAGCTCACCAGCTCCCTGCCAGTGCCTGTAACTCAGTCCAGATGTCAGGGCAGCACTGCAGTTTGATGGTTGTATTTCACTATTAACATATTTGTTTTATGACAGAGTAGGATCATTACAGTTGTCACATTCTTCTCTTCCTTTTTTCCCCTGTCTCCTATTAGTAGAGACACTTATCATTTTAATAGGGAGAAACAAGTTCCCTATGTCCTTTTCCAGTCCTAAAAATACAGGACTATGTTTTCCAGAGGAGCTTATAATTGTAGATTTAAATGTCCAGCTAAAATACATTACCATGCCCTAGACATCAAGGAGAACAAGGGAGTCATTATACCCAGAGGAAGGTAGGATGCCTAAACTGAATTATAGCAGTGTAATTAGTGGTATTGTCAGATCTTACAATCTACAACATTATTTTTAGGCACTTGTCCAATTCACAAAAATATCTCCAAATAATTTCAGAAGAACATCACTTGAAGACTGTTTTCAGCACATCAAGCAATAATATTTTATTTGTGTTGAAAGGAGGCAAGGGCTTCTTGAACATTAAAATGTGGTTTACAGTGTGGGTTAAAGTTTCTCTCTATACAAAGTCCTACAACTTTGCCCAAGAGATTAATCCCTGAGGGAGTACAAGTTTCTGCATAAGGGCTTGAAAATAAACAAAAAAGGATATTCACAGGGTCTAAATATGCCAATATCCAGGATGCTTTCTGTCTAAAATTCTGCTGCGTTTGAGACCTTAGTGATAAGTAATGGCATGAGCTAATTAATGACAGTATATAAAGATGACCCCTGGCGTGGTACTTTGCTGAGCACAGGTAGTGTGCTCATGTCCAAGGCAAAAGGGCCTGACTCATTTCTGTGTCAAGCTTTTACTTTTAAACCCCCTGAGGCAGAGACTTGCAGTTGTGCCAAGGTCAGACCATGACATTAAAGACTGAAACTCCAAGTATCTGTGGTTGAAAGAGAGGAAAGAGATGGGAAATGCCAAGGGGCAGGTACTGGGAGAGAATGATTTAGTGAAAAGGGGAAAAGCAGATCCTAAATCAGGGGACGTGGTGTGCAGAGAGGAGTTCTGAAGAAAAGTGAGTGGGAATTGTCTCTTTTAAAGTCTCTGGAAACTAATGGTAAATTATAAAAACTATAAAAATGGGATTTCAGCTTCTAAATCACACAAAGACTTTGGCAACTGTAACCCACAAGTCTTTGAATCCACAGAGATGGGAGAAAAGCTTCAGGAGATTTTTGCAAAGGCTCGACAGGTAGGCTGGCATTTATTGAATATTATCAAGATTTTTGATAGCACAGTGACAACTTCCATGCTGGTTCATTAATTTTTGGAGATGTTTTGAGCCTTATCCAATTAGAGACTGTGAGGCATCCTGAGACAGACGAGTCATTTGTGAGGGGAAGGGAACATCATATTATTTCCACTGCTTTATACCACAGGTTTGAAGGGGGGAAAAAAAAAAAAAGAAATCTCCTTGAAGATGAGGTAATCCTGGTGGAACAATCTTGTAATATCTGCTGAAAACTGTGTGCAAGACTGAATTGTGAACTTCCTAATGGGAATGTTTCTGATGGGTGCAGTATCTTGCCTCTAATTTCAATTCTCCTAATTCTATCCTTGAAGATTTTGGTCCTTTAGACTTAAAAGGCAGAACTGCTTATTCTTGTGCTTGGGAAAGGAGACAAGACCTTTATAGTCTCAAAATAGGCTTTTTTTTTTTTTTTATCTTAAGGAAAATGTAATTGCATACAAACTGCAAACCCCTCTAAACAATTCTCATCAATTGCCTTGGCTGAATTGTAAATCACTACAAAATGCACACACACACACAAAAAAAAAAAAGAAAAAAAAGATTGGGGCATAAATGAGTTTTGGAGCTGTCTAGTCTGGGGTTCTGTAAGGTAATTAAATCAAGGAGACTTTCTGATCTATAGAAGGGTCAATGTAACTGGGCAGTGCTTTGAACCATGGTCTCATTAAGACACAATTACCTTCTTCATGTCCCAGATTGTTTATAACAGGAGGCTTATTCCTAAGCAGTCAATAACTGGAGATCATAAATCACAGCTCAGTTATTCCAGGTTTATGGGCCAGATCCTCAGCTGGTATAAATCACCAGTGATGTCACCTGAGCCATGCTTTGTTTATGCAATCCAAAGATCTGTCTCATACTGTTCTCATTTTATTGCTTTTACTGACTCATCCTGTAGGCACAGGTTTTCATATAGAAAATGAAGGTGGAGATAATTGAGGTATGTGAAAAGTAATTTTGTAAAATTTTCAAGGAAAAATCTGAGTTGTTCCCTTCATTCCTTTCCCCTCCATTTTATTAAGAAATAGTTGCCATGTGAATTTTTGTCAGCTCGTAACCGTTGCCCTAAATACCACCTGGGTCACTTTGTACACTTTTTGGTTTTTTTTGCAAAATGTTCCAGTGGTCTCTGTATGATTTAATGGTGCTGCTTCTAGATTTTCATTCAGTTCAGAAAGGACATCCCCAGGCTCAGCACCCACAGAGGCAGCCACGGCAGCAGAGCCCAGGGCTGTTGTTCTGCAGGGGGATGTGCCCCGAGCCTTGGGCATGTCTCAGTCTGACTCTCCATGTGTGTGCATCAGTGGGGACCAATGCTTCTGTCTGGGGGCCTTCCTGTAGCCTGTGCTTAATGCTTAGCTGTAAAAGATCACAGAAAGATGAATCTCCAAAAATCTCCTCCAAAGCTGAAGATGAATCTTCAAAAACTTTCCTTGAAGCTGAAGAGGAATTTAAATTCGACATTAGGAAGAAATTCTTTAGTGTGAAGTTGGTGAGACCCTGGCCCAGGTTGCCCAGAGAAGCTGTGGCTGCCCCATCCCTGGAGGTGTTGAAGGGCAGGTTGGATGGGGCTCTGAGCAACCTGGTCTAGTGGGAGGTGTCCCTGCCCATGCAGGGGGGTGGAACTAGATGATCTTTAAGGTTCCTTCTAACCCAAACTATGATTCTATGGTCATGCCTGAGCAGCTCAGCACAGCCAGTTGGATGGCTCAACCTACAGAGTTCCTCTCACAAAACCTTTTTGCTAATAAATAATTAAACTTACAAAAGATCCTTTCTGTTTTTGTTCCAGTGGTTGCTGTGAGGCAGCCTGGCAGTGTGAAGTCACTTTTATATGTCCTGGTTGTATTTCATCACGCTGATGTCACCAGTGTCAATATGGTATTTATGAAGCTGGAGGTCAATATTCAAACTGGATTTAGGCTCCATTGACAGAGTTGTAGCTCTGGCTGCATTCGATCTCCTTTGGCTGACAGGGAGCCAGGGGGGTTTTTCCATGTCACTCAGTTAAAGGAGTTTCCACTGCCTGGCTTTCTCCTCTTGCTACACCATAGTGCAGTGACAACATGCTTGTAGAGTAACAAAACCAAACCAAAATAATAATAATGATAAAAAAATCTCTGAAGAAATAGTAAAAAAAATTAAAAAACCCAATACATTAAACCAGCAAAGAGACTAAGTGTGAGAAAACAGCAAAGGAATAAAGTGAAAAATTGATGAGCAGAGCTGCAGATACTGGAAAACAATAAACAAGTAAAATCTTCTTAATTAGGAATGATTGTATTGTTATTGCTCTGGGTTAAAAATGGTAACTTTTATATCCACCTGGGATTTTGGCACTCGGGTAACGGAGTGTCCAGGCATTTCAGTTCTCTGCTGTTCTCTTTGTGACACACAAAAATTATGTCCACTATTTTTTTCCATGAACAATTACCAGCCTTTTATTCCAAACTGTTTCACAAAGCACAGCTGTCACTACAGTGAGGGTGAAATATTAATTGGCTCTCCACACTGTTCTCCTCCTACTGTGCTCAGAGTAGGACAAATGTATGTTTTTAAAAGCAAATATTAATATGCTGTCTTTGATTACCTTTATCTGGCAGAATAGCTCTGTCCCTTTGGAAATAACCTCTCTGCCCTAAGTCTCTTCCAGCCCTTTGCCCCCTTCCTGACTCACCTCTTGAAAAGGGCATGACCAACTTTATCCCACTCTGTGTTTAAGGTGACACCTGTAGCTTCATCTCAAGTGATGCCCCTGGTGGCTGCCACATAATAAAACCTCCAGAACCACAACCACTGATTTGTTTCTCTAAGTAGACTTCAGTTTAAGTTTTCCTGGTGATGCTTTTTATATCTATATATAGATATAAATATATATATACAATACACACAGACACACATGTATAGAGGCTGTCTTCATGCTCACCATCAGTAAGTTCATCACCTCCACTAATCCATCCTTTTTCCCAACAACTTTCTCCAACTCTCCCAAGTGATTTGGAAGACTCAGACCCCCACAAGTGGCAGTCATTTCTTCCTGAACTCGTGACAGCACTTTCCCTTAACTTCCTCTTAGCCTGGAGACCTTTCTTATGCTCCTAATCTTCCTCAAACCATCATTTCTTATCCAAAGCTGCTTAAGCAGTCGGAGAGAAATGTTCATTTCCAGGCAATACGTGTGGAAACTTGGATGAGTGCTGGTTTGCAAATGGAACTGCCTATAATCCGGAATAAAATTAAACCTTAATCACTATGTTCTGAAGGAAAGATTGGTCACTGCCCAGCAAATATGTATCTTAATAGAGACATTCATTCTTGTGGAGAACAAATCCATCCCTATCCACTGGCTTAAAAGGACGTGCATCTGCACACAGGAACTTTGGCTTTGCCCTGTCTGAAGCAGTATGTTGCTGTTAAAAGAGGCTTATATATAAAAGTCCTGGGCACCCTTAAAGAAGATGTCTTTATTGCTGTCTAAATTCCTTGAGGATCAGCTGGCCACCAAGAGCTGGCTGTGTAAGGCACTTTCATGGAAGTAGCTGTTCCTGTGCTGCAGGCAGCCCGAGCACCCGGCAGGCACAGGGCAGCTTCATCCCTGCCCTAGGAAAGGATCTGAGCTGCAGATGAATGAAAGGCTCATTTTCTTGTGTGACACTGGACCATGGCAGAGGTTAGAAATCAACCTAGCTCTCCTGAGCCACTGCCCTGTGCACTAACCACCAGATCTTTTTAATCCTCTCCATTTCTCAACTGCTTGTAATTACACTTAGAAATGCTCTGGAATCCAACATAAACAAGCAAGATATTTCCAGTGAGCTTTCAGTTTGTTATTAATCCTTCAAAGACAGTTTTGTGCACAAAACAAGACAGAAAGTTATCATGTTGCTAAGCCCTCTTCTCTGCTGTGTGTGTTTGTGGCATCGTTTCTCTCTGATGAGCAAATTTGTGTACACGCTGACATCTCCATTTTTTGGACTGGACGTTTTTCTCTCTCACATGATGGGAAAAACAAATTCCATGCTGAATCAGAACACAGCCTGCACAACTAATATGATCTGGATTTGCTTCAAAGGCCAGGGATTTTGGTCACTCAGGACCTACCTCAGAACCAACTGGAAGTGATTTTGTGCATGTTTTTTCCCCCCACCATACAGTGAAGTATTACCTCATGAGCAGAGCATCCTGGGATGACAGTAAATATCCACAGATACCGGGTATTTGTTTTCGGCCTCACACTTCCAATTTTTTTGCTTGTCTCCAATTTTAAATAAGATCTGTGGGGAAAAAATAGGCATTTACTGGATTTTTCTGTGCTACATTGTATTTATATGGATGTGAACATTCCAGCACCTACTCATCCTGCACTGACTCACTGAAACGTGGTTATTGCAGGTGAATCTGCTGAAGAAAGTCATCCCTACTGACACTTTGCCTTTTCCTTGGAGACCACTCCTGCATGACCTCATGGAGCTTCACAAGAGCTGGCTGAAAGATGGGCACAGTGTCCTCTAATGAGCAATATTGTCTCACCTGGCATCATATTTTATGATCAGCAGACATTATCTGGGAGATCTAATTCAAGGGAAACCGATGGGACTATTTCAATTCTGTTACTGACTTTTCTTCTCGAGCTTTGTAACAAATTCCTGCTGCCTCCGTCGGGCTGTACTAGCAGTGACAGATGAGCTGTGCTCCATCACAAACTGGGCCATGTTCAACTGGGCATCCTACCCCACCACGGCTGGTGACTTCTGCTGTCTCTGATACCACTGTGGGAATGTAAAGGCAACACGTGGTGAAGTGTTTCCCAAGGAGGATTAACAACTAAGGGAACTCCAGTCCATAGGAACCTGGTATGTCAGGAGAGACCCATTTGCCTCTTCTTGGCCTGTCTTCAAGCCTCACGGATTTCTAGGAATAAAACATTTCATGCCATTCTCCACAGTTTAAAATACTATTTCCAGGCTTTCAGGGCAATCACTGAAGAATTAATGAGACTTCCAATGCCTAAGGAAGAAATTTTTCACAAGTATTTAGACAGCAATGCAGGTTAAACTGGAGGAATTTCTGCTTGGCTTCGAAGCCCATGAGTTTGTTGAAATGATTGGGATTTACATCTGAAAGTCTTTTTGAAAAGGACTAATGTAACTGTTAGGCTTATTAACTAAAAATCTGGGCTGCAGGGTTTGAGGCTGGCCTGCCTGATGGGTGTCAGGGTATTCCTTTAGCTCAACCAAGTGCTCCAAATGCAGAACACATTATACGGCAGACAATTCATGTAAGACCAGATTAGAGCCAAATAAACCTTCTAAGACAGAAATCGAACCACAAGCTGATGCCCAAATACCTGCACAGCCATTGAAACCCAACCTACTGCACATATTCTACATCAGAAATTGCAACCTAGAGAAGTGTGGAGGTGACAGATCCCACCATGTGTCAACACTGCTGGTCTGCTCAGCTGCATAGCCAGCAGAGGACACGCCGTCCGACTAAGCCTACTTGGACAGTAGGTAGAGCTGGGCCTCAGCCAAAGCTTGAAGACACACAGAGCAAGGTTTCAGATTCCCTCTACAAAGTTCAAGTCAGTTTTAGTGCTGGCTGATTCCTAGTTTTAACTGCTTCTCCTGATAAATCGGGTATAGCTGCTGTAAAGCGAAGGCTGACTGGCTCATATTTGTTTTTAAAAACTAAACTAACCAGATGATTTTTTTATCTGACTATGGGCCAGTCCAACCCACATGAAGAAAAGGCTAGAGCACAGATCAAACATTTCTTGGCCAACATGGCACTGCTATTAGGGGAGATTTCCAGCAACCTCTGTCACAAGTTGCAAGATATTTATCAGAAACAAATGGAGTTTGAAATTTCATGACATTTAATTTTTTAAGACAGTAATTGCCTATTTCCTTACCAAAATTAGAAACAGAAAATGTTTTCAAAAGTCCTCTCTCCAGCAACCACTATTGTGATTCAGTTCCTTTGCTTTGCAGCTAAGGCATTGATTGCCTTTATAACAGAAGCCCAGGCTCATACCCCTTGAGCTCAGTTCAAGTGCAGTTCAAGTTCTCTTCTGCTGCTGGAGGAGCGAGGTGAGTGTATGTTCAAGAGAGTGACTAAGGCAGCTGCAAGATATAAGTTTCACTTTATCAGTCTCTCAAGGAGAAAACAACTTTGCTTGCCATTAAAGTTCTTCTGGAAGCTACAATACTTGTCCTTAAAAATAAAAGGGTTGAAATGAGTTTTCTGTAAAGTTAGTTCCAGTTCACCACTCAGAAGCTGATCAGCAGAAGGTGAAGAATAGCTGTTTGAAATATATATGTGTGTGTGTATTTAAATATATATAGTCAAAATCTGGACACAACTTTCCACAAAGTGACATGCAAAACCATGTGGACCACTTGCAGGGTTGGATTGTCTCTCAGTCCACCACATTAAGAGAGAGGAAAGGAGTGAGAACACAGTTTGCAGGAGCTGATAGTAGGAAAAAACAAATAAATTATGCCATTTAACAATCTTGCTGGTGTTGCTTCCCATCTCCTTACCCTGTCTTGATCATACGCCCTACAAAGGTACCAGCCACCGTGATGGATGTGCAGGTTGGTTGTCCAGGAGCATGTGACTCCATCTGCCTGCTTGAGGCTTCTTCAGAAGACATTGACTCTGACCGTGGCTGTCAGGCCCCCAGTCACTGCTCACTGCCTCCATCTGTGGTATGGGCTCCTCCTACGGGTGAAGTTTTAACTAGTACAATTATCCTTTGATGAATCAATGATATGAAACAAACTTAATTTCAATGCTATCTGACTTCCACCCCTTTCTGCCACACGCCTCAGCTGCAAACATTTCTAAAATGCCTCAGTAACTCTTACAAATGATTGTACCACAGTTATGAGAAATTCCAGAGTCCCGCATAAAATTGTGCTTGGAATGCAAACTCAAACTATTGGGCAAAGCAAATGAATTATCATTGTTCTCACAAGTACTTCCTGGAGCTCTCTGTGCTCCAGGGGTCTTTTTGTACCTTCTGAGCTTTCAGAAGGACATGAAATTGTATTGCCTCAAGCATGCATCATAAAATCTTCAAATCCCTGCAGCATAAATGTGGATAAATGCTGGGAGACATAATTGATTGGCATAATGGCAGGACCTGCAGATCCAACTGATAGGAGAGGACAATGAATACATCATGTGTCTTCCTCTGGATGGGATGTGACTTGCTCTCCAAAGCAGTTCTTGGAGGACTTAATTTCAGACAAAAGCATTTCTACTACAGAAAACATCCTTCTCTGAACACATCAATATTATTTCTGATGGGTGGGGGCTGAAACCAGAGGCAGTTTTAAAGAAACAAGGTGAAGACTGAAGTAATGCCTTGGGTGGGATCCTGTGGGTACATCTTTTTATCCTGCTGCTGGGCTGTAAGCATCCCACCCTTGAACCCTGCATTTTCACTTGGTACCCCTCTGTACCCTGCTGATCTATTATCTTCCTGTTATCTTAAAGGCTACATCTCCCACTTTATGGCTGTTGTGCCCCCTCCAAACTTGGAAAATGGTGATCATGGCTGAAATGACAATAAAGAAAATTATCATAGGGATCTCACATCACTTCTCGAGGTGGAGCTCCTCTGAGAGATGCTGGTGGCTGTTAGATGCTGCTGCACATTAGGACCAAAAAAGCTGTTTTGAGCAGAGCACAGGGAAAGAGCTGAGCAAAGACCCTGCTGTGGACTGTCTTGGCCAGGAGCTGGGCTGCTGACCCTCCCTGCTCCTCTGTCATAGAATGCCAGAGTGGTTTGGGTTGGAAGGGACCCTAAGATCATCTAAATCCACCATCCCTGCCATGGACACCACTCACTAGACCAGGTTGTCCCTCCTGTGAAGCCTCTGGACACAGATGGTTTCCCAGTCCCTAATCCATGGACCAGCCCATGTCTCACAGACAGGATCAAGTAGCAGGAGGAAGAGGCTCAGGTCATGGAGCACAGCATCTCCTGACCCTGTCACCAGAGCTATGTAGGGCTCACGTGATGGAAAAGTTGTACATTGAGGGGCCTACTGCCAATAAACTGGGTCTACAATCTGAGCCTAGGTTTCCAGCACCTGAATTCCATTCAACCTTTAAAATCCTTTCAAAGGCTTTTAGAGGTAGGAAAGCACACAGTGGCTGCACGGGTTCCCTCACACCTTGTGACTGGCAGCAGGCAGTTAGTCATCCCATCTGCAGAGTAATTACAGCTCCACAATCCCCAAATATGTTTTGGATTTGCTCCACAGACACTGGGTAATTACTACCCTATAGATCCAAGGCTTTTCCAGGATCCCTAAGGCTGGCATGGGGCACACCCCGTGGAAAAAAACAACAAATCAGGCATGATACAACAGGTAGGCTACTGTGTGTTAATTGCCATGGAAATCCCTGTGGGTAAACTGATGCAAGACCAAGCAGAGCATCAGCTTGCAATTGTGCTGAGATAAGTGAGCACTTGCTGCTCAGTGCTCAGGCTTGGGCTAAAGGTTTCCTTGTGAGGTCAGCTAGGATGAGATCATTAGTGTTCTTCGGGGAACGCCTCGTCATACCCACAGGACTTCTGTGGGAAGAAAAAAAATGATCCCTCGTTAAGTAAAAGTGCTAAAAGATTTTTACCAATTGCCTGCTGACAATCCAGTGGAACATCTGAGTATTCATCACTTGGTGCAGCTTCATCAAGACCAGAAAAACTGCCCGGAGTTGGACTTGATTTGCCCCGTTGCCTTTTGAGCAATTCAGTGTTTCCTAATTTCTTCCCTCTCTCATTTTTCATCTTTACTGTGACTTTCCAGCAGGCAGCAGAGACAAGGTACATGCTGAGGGATCATCCTACTCGGTTTTCCACATCCAACACTCAAAAAAAACCCCAACTAATAAACGTGGAGAGGAAAGAGTGGGTTGCAGTGAGTGATAAGGGCTCTGCTGCTGCTGCCATGGAACGTTGCTGATGGGAGGATGTTGGTGTGGGGGGTTGTGGGCTGAGTAAGGGCACGCTAGGGAAGAGGACAAGTTTGGTGGCAGAGGAACATGGAAGGCAAAGGGATGGGATGTGCAGAAAGTCAGTGGCAGAGCAGGAGCAGAGCACTGGCCAGGGCTGCACAAGGCTCTGTGCAGCTGCCTGGCTCAGTCCTGGGGCTGCTGGGGTGTCATGGCATACCTGGGCTGAGTTTCAAGTCGACCTCAACTGATTTATGGGCTGGATGGAGACCTATAAAACCTGCGGCAATTCCGCATGGGGGTTCTCTCTGAAACTCAGCAAAACTGTGAAACTCCAGCTGAGCTTTGTCCTGATTTTTCTGAGGCTGGGATAAATGTAAACCAAAAGCCTCAACCCAAATACTGCCAAATTATGGGGAATGTTTCAAAATGGAGAGTATTTTTAAACATCTTCCCCTGTTTTGTGGCTTATGGGATGGGCATAGGGATACTAAGCAATAAACAAAGGAATACTGAGACAGTGTTTTGTGAACTCTGTACGTGACCTTTTCCTCGAGGTGAAGTTATTGTATAAGACTTTCCTGTCTGAATGGGAAGGGAATGATCAGGACAACACAATAAACGATCTCTCAGTAAATGCTGACGACTCAATTGCGAGGGTATGGCCTAATTTCAAGGTCCCAGCCAAACTGAAACAGCTGCTGAGCCCCAGTTGGGTGGAAGGCATCACAGGACCTGTCCCCCTTGGATCACAGGGGCAGTCAGCAGTCCAGGGCTGTCCAGAAAATGACAGTCTCTAGAAACAGTCTAAAAAAAACCCCTCAGATGCATCAGTCGAACACCAGGGGATAAATAAGATCTAGGTAGAGAGATACAGAGTGATTTACTGCCCTCAAAATCTGTTTTCTCTTAAAAGGCTCTTTTTTTTTCCTAAATAAAAATCTAAATAAATAGCAGTTGGCTCAGATTGGGCCCTTTTTTTACTGTCTACCAATGTCACTGCTCCCAGAAAACAGGGAACCACAGGCAGTGAAAAGAAGTCAGGGGCCTGCAGAGGTAGTGGGGATAATTACCTTCACTCTGAGCCTGCAAATGGGAAACCAGTGCCATTTCTCCCCAAACTCAGGATGCAAAGCTGGAATACTGTGTGCTCAATAAGCCTGGGAAGTGCTGGGGCAGGTACCCACACAGGCTCCTGTAAAGCATCAGTGGCTGGACCATCTGCATTGTTCAGCACTTGGGTGGAGAGGAAGGGAAGGAGGGAAAGGCAATTAACTCTTCCCCAAGAGAGGAAGAGCAAGAAAAGCAATGTTTGTCAATAGGAAATATGGGGAAAAAAAATCCCCAACCCTCAAACCCAATGGTTCTAATTCCACCTGTCAGATAAGCTAGTGGAGCATTAACACTTCTCCATTTCACCCTTCCTGCCCTGCCCTGCAGTTTGCCAATGGAACAGCCACTGCAACCCTTTGCTCTTGCTAAGCTGCTCATCCTATCCCAGTTATCTGCTGGAATCACAGCACATGTAGCAGTTCCTGTTATTAAGTCAACAAAAAAAGGTGATGTTGACAAGTGATGGCAGCTTTCTCCATCCTGGCCTGCTGATGGTGTGATGGTGATCCCTGGGGAGCAGGGACTGTGTCCAGAGCTCTGGAAGTTTGGCAGAGTATGGGGATGGGGCAAAGGGGCTGATTTCTGGGACATCCTCCACTTACCCAGCAGGGTTTGTAGCCCACATCCTTTCCCATGGGATTGCTCTGGGACTGGGAAGAAGGCATGACTAAGAGCAGCTGGGTGAAATACAAAGCAGCACTTTCTCCTTTGCAGGGCTATCAACAGATCTCATTATGCCCACCCTGCAGTCTCCACAGGTCTATCAAGCTCTGTCAGGGCTCCAAACTTGTCCATTCCAAAGGAGTAAGTCTGTTTTTCACTGGTTCAAGAAAGTTTACGGTGTGAGGTGAAGTGTCAGTGAGGCTCTGCCAGGTCCCCTTCCCACAGGTCATAGCCCTCTGAAGCCCACCCAGGCTTTTAGCCTGGTGTACCTTCCAGAAAGGCCTCTAGCCTTGCTGTGGAGTGATAAAAACATCCACTGACTCCTGCAGTATTTTCTTTCCAAGGATTATGTCACTCTGCTGTTAAATATATCCATCTCATTCCTTGTTATAATTTTATAATCAGTAGCTTCCAGCTACTGACTCTTACTGCAGCCACCAAAACAGAGCACAGTATTCCAGGATCAGCCTCTCCTGCCACTTCTGTCCCTGTGCACTCCAATATCTGTGCATTATTCTGCACTTCATGTGTTTTGTGGTTATCTTTTTTAAATCAGAATGCATTGGACAAATGTTGTAAGAGGGAACAAATTGTGCATTAGTGCCCTTAGGTTATGAATCTTCCTCCATGTTCAAAGAATATCAAAATGGGACGGGAATAAGTCCAGGAAACACTCCTGATGGATGCTGCCTGAGCCTCTAGCACTGGGCACAGAGTTCCCTTCCTGCAAAACACTCCATCTTCCCCCTTAGAAATACAAGGGATGTAAAGAAAAGACCTCACTGTGGTTGAAAGAGAAGTGTTATAAAGACAGAGAGCTTTGTTCTTATCCTTACTGCTCCAGACATATACCAGAGTGAACTGGAGTAGGGTTTGGGGCCAAAATTAATATTGTTTTTGGAAAGAGAATGATCCTGGAAAGTAAGTACATGAAAGAGGAAGAGAAACAAGGAATTGTTAGTTAAGGTCACTTTGAGGTCTGGCACACATGACCTGAAAAAGCCCAAAAGCTTTGGATTCAATCACCCCAAACAATGAAGGAATTGACTGTGATTACAGAGTTACATGAGTGCATGGGGTAATTTAACACTCGGAAATTGAATAAAAAAGGTCTAGGGTACCCACAAACAAGATGTACCCTGCCATGTTATGAAGGGTTTGACAGCAGCCATAAGCCCTTTTAGGTGAGCCTGCTGTTAGCACCAGCCTGCCAAGAATATGACTGTCCTTGGGAGTATGGGAATACTGCAAACTGCTGGGACTCTGTGGCTGGGCACGTAACTCCACTTTCTCACCACTTCCTTCCTTCACAGTAAATGGAACAGTAAAAAAAAAAAAGTGGGTATCTGAGTAGGTCAAATCTACATCTAGTTTCTTTAAGCCCTTCATCTCTTTTATTAGAAAGTGCCTGGGTGTTTGAGCAAGTAGAGCTGAGACTATCAGGGAACTGAGGACTGTTCCCAGTCCTCCACCTGTTACTGGGAATTTCATTGAGGTTGGGACAGTAGGACCTGTGGCTTGACTCAGCTCGGTGCACTTTTACCCACCACTGGGTTATTTACTTCACTTAAGTGTTGTTTTATAGCAATAGAATAAACAAGTAATCAGAAAGGCACCGGATCCAGGAGGGAAACTTTTCTTAGTTGAACCATCCTAAGAAAGACCTGGGAAGTATAAATATTGCTCTGCCTTTCCTGGGCTTTGGAGCTGCTGTAGGCAGCCCTGGCTATAGGGTGAGAAAAATCAGTTGGCTAAATTATCCACTGAAGCAGCAATATATCCTCTTATTAGCAAGTGCAGAATCCATCCCTGAACAACCAGAACAGGTGAATAAATGTCACAGCAACCTCTAATGACAGAATCATTTAGGGCTTCTTTCTAAAGAGTGGGCAAGAAACCAGTTTCCATAGAAATTTTTTGTTGTGCTTTCTGCCCATTTTTTAAGGCCCCAAGGCTAATTAGCACCTAGCAACACCTGGAGAAAGTTGAAACTTGCTTTGACACACAGCTAAAGGATCAGGGAAACAGAAATCTTTTTTGGTATCTTACATCCCACAGCCACAGAGTAGCTGGAAGATGAGAAGAATATGCTTAGCTTTTTAGAATCTGCAGGCACATTTAACAAGCACAAACCCTGCCTAGCTGGGGTCTGGTGTCCCACTGCTGTAGACATCAGCTCTCAAGTGCTCCTGCCTTGCTGGGCTGAAACCTCCTAGGATTTGCAGGGGTCTGGGAAAGAAACCACTTTGCTATACAAAAAATAGGTGGAAACTAAACTTCAGAAGTGAAGAAGGAGGGAAGAGAAGTGAAATGCTAATAAAGCTACATTTCATTTAAATAAAAAATACGTAACAATATTATGAATTACAAATTTGCTTTAAAGGTAATTAGCAACACTCTACTGAGAGAACGAGAGGTAGTCTCTGTTTTAACTCCATGAGTTCAATTTCCTGATTTCACATCCACATACCTGTTTGCTCCTCGAGGAAGCCCAGCTGCTGGTGCATCCACAGGGATGGCAGATCCTGAACAGGGACTGAGCTCCACAAAGCTTCCACATGGAGCATCAGCTGGAGCCCAGCAAGGACTGGCACCAGACCCTGGCAGAGGAGCAGCTTGGGTGTCACTTCCAAGCTTACAAACCCTCCCAGCTGTATATGGTGCATCCCTGATCAAGGAATTTCAGGTGGACAAATTTTGGGATGAGGTCCTGGGAGCAACTGGATTAATTGGGAGCTGAAGCAATGATTATTGTAATGTTTCTGTCAGCCTTTAGACACAAGCTGAAACCCTCTGCAATGGATATTAAACAACTCTATGTTAATTAGTTCCCTATGTAAATTTCAAAGAAAATAAGTTGCCAGGCTGTTGCAAAGCAGTACTTGGTGTGAGGGGCAACATTCTCCTAACAGACCTGGTGAGGGGAATTACCTCTAACCTGAAAATAAAACATTTACTGCAGTGAAGAATGCTTCAAACTCCCTGGCAGAAAGTTTCTTTTTATCTTCTCTGGCACTAACTCTTTTAAGCATTTTATAACCCTGGACAATCTCTAGCCCTGAAAAGTGCAATATTTCTAGATACGGAATTGGCAAATGCTCAACGAGAGAGAAAGTGCTTTTCCTCTTTTCCCCTCAAACTTGTTTTTGTCATCAAACTGAGCTGACAATGAGATGAATTTTATTTGCTTCCTACATTTCAGTGGGAAGACATACAACAACTCAAAACATCTGATACAATTGACATTTAATAATGTTCATCTGTAATGAAGATCTCCTGTGACTACTGTTCTAATTCCTGTTAACACAACTTCCTAATGCTAATTACTTTCACACTTGGCTTAGGAGTTTTTTATAGTATGTGTGCAGACAACAAACAGCTAATAGTAACAATAGTCATAAAACCACAGTCACCCACACCATCAAAATACTTTCTGTCGTACTTTCTAACCTAGGACTGTTTCCAAACCTTAAATAATCAGCTGAGGTGATTTGCACATTTTGCAAACTTAATTAGACCTCAATGAGGATGAAGACTTTTGTTCTGGCTAATAATAGTTGTACTTTGTCTTGCTTTGCCTTTTTAACTAAATATGCACTAATTGTGTATTTACATTTGCTGGCATGTGCAAAACATTTTAAGGAGATGGGCAAAGCAGCTAATTAGTGCTGTACATTCTGTACTTGCATGGTACACCAGAATATTGCTTGGTGGAGGCAGGTTAGCAGGCACATAGTCAATGTTATTCATTAATTAAAAAATAGGAGTTGCATACAAGGGCCCCACGTTAGTGCTCTGAAACTTGTATCCAATAGCAGGGGAATTCTAACCAAATCTTTTCATGAAATCATATGCAGAGTTTTGCAGAATTAACAAATTGGAAGAATATGGGTCTGTGCCATAAGTTGTATTTCTACCTAAGGTTTTTATTTACTTCTTGATCCATTCCCATCCCAACCTGAATTTACAATTCTCCACCCAGACTGTATGTGTTCTTGTTCGTTTGCTTGTTCCTCCTCCTCCTGTGCTAGACATGATTTACAGCATCAACAAACAAAAAAACCTCCACAATAAACAAATGTTCTGTGTAGAAAATTAGTATATTTCTTGTTTAAACATTAGTGTGATTTCTGCATAAAATACCAGGCACATGTGTGGGCTTTAATGCAATGCTTTTAAAATACGAGTTAGAAACAGTCTCAAGATTCCAGCTCTCCCTCTAGAGACTACAGCAGATTGTTCACAATTATGCAGGAGTGTAATGGAGATTACAAGGAGCTATATTTCTTCGTAATGGGGATGAGGATAATGTAGTTTAAAACCACAGCCTGTGTTTCAGTGTGCTTTGCCATGCAGTCAGCTGCCAGCTGGTTGCTTTATCACGAGGGAAGCTTAAGAAGGCAAAGCCGAGAAGCAGTTGGGTCTGTCTCAGAGATTTTATGGGTCATTAATGCAGTTTTTCTGCACTAGCTGTGGTGCTTTATTGACAAACAGGATTTCAGGTGTTGGTGACTGCATTCAGCAAAATGCCCCAGGATTTACCTCCCCAACAGAGCCTGGCGAGTGTGAGGAAACTGGAGAGATTTCACAGAGCAGTTGTAAATATTGTGTTGTCCCATTATCTCCTTTTCTTTTTAGTTTTCTTTTTTTTCTTCCCATATTCTGTATTAGAACAACTGTTCCAAATTGACTACTGCATTTATTTAATTAAATTGACCTTGACTTGTGCCTCTGATGAACACGAAGGCTAAAAGCATAACAAGAAGCAATTTGGGCCTCAGGTTGCTGCAGGTCTGGCAACACCACTAAAAAGAAAATCTATCAGGTCCATTAATAAGAATGCTAATAGCTCCTCTAATAAACCTGCCGGTGAGACAGTACGTGGGTTTTGCTTAGAGTTCACTAGATAAGAAGTGATGAACTTCATTATCAGTATCTTGTTTGGGTTTTCTTCTTGGTGGTAGACCCAAATTTAACCAATGTACTATATAAATCTAGAGGTGCTACTTCTAAAGAGCTTGCAAGCAATTACTGATACTGTTACAGAGGGCACACACATATGTATATAATTCAAAATTAAGTCACCTGGGAGATGGGATCTTCCAGACATTGTTGGCAAAGGTTTTGCCAAATCAGGGTCTTCAATATGCTGGGGAGTGCACACATTTCTAGGCAGAGAATTTCTGTCCCTGAAGCAACATGATGTTTACCAAGGACCACAGGTTTAGTGATTTAGCTACTAAATTTTAAATATATTGCATGGACTTGCAGAAGCAGCAATTATCTTAAAAATGTCTTTATTTGTATATGATGATCAATACTCTGTGTGTAAAAAACCCTTCTAAACAACAGAAATCAATGTATAATGGTTATAACAGTCACTACTATCAGAGTTGCTCTAATCAGCTTTTTTCCCGACTTAATTGGTGATGTACAGCAAGGCACAAGTTTGGAGCAGCTTTCCCAGCAGGGACTACTGTAATAGTAGATGCAGTCCAAGTTACAAGGAAACATAAAAGTTGGATTTCAGAAGAGAAGTCTGGCAGGTGACAGGCTGCTCAGCTGCAACAGGTCAGGAGTCAGAGCTCACTTCAAACTGAGATTATATCCGAGATAAGGCTCAAGTTCAGAGGTGCAGTGAGCAGGTTTTAGTTCTTTCAAGAGATTTTTACACAAACTGTAGCCAAGAGCCAAGCTAGGCATGTTTTCTGAAAAATAAAATAACCATTAGCTGCAAGAAACCAAAGCCAATAAATAAATGTGCAGTCTCTCTGAACTAGTGCTCCTTCAAGCCTTCCAAAACCAAAAAGAAATAAAGCTCAAAAAGATAAGTTATCCCCTCAGCAAAATTATCTCCCAAGAACCTGGCAACTTTCATGAGCTATAAAATTCAATTAACATTTTTTGCTTTGTGTGTCACACTTCAATTAAGTAGAAAGGGTATTAATCATATAGAACAGGAGTGTATTTAACATGAGATAATGGGCTGGCTTTCAGGACTTTCTGCTCTGGGTCTGATTCAAACCCAGAATGGTCTGTAGCTTATGTCTTTGGAGATGGAAGGGATGGGAGGCATCCACGGTGTATTTATCAGTTGGAAAAATAATACCAAGGTACCAAACTCCCACAACTGTGTAATTTTAAAAATCCCAATAGTCCCTGCCTTGGAAAATCTGCCCCAGGAGATGTGAACCAGCAGCTGACTCCTTGCAAAGGGAAGAGAATGATGCTCTGGTGGTTCTGGCAGTGGAAGAGATGTCAAGTGCTCTGTTTTCATTTTGATTTTGCCATTGTTTTCGACAAATCATTTACACTTGTGAGCTTCGATTGCCTGTCTTTAAAACTGCCCCCACTCCCCTGGCTTACAGAAAGGTTTCAGCAAAATAGAGGACTTACAATAAAGAATGTTGTTAAAATGTGAGTTCTTCCAGGCAAAGGAACATCTCTGCATTGGGGTTCTCTTTAGTGGCCAGAGGAGCCAGGTCCCCAGCAATACAAAGGAATGCTACAACATGGAAAATGCTCTGGGTGATGATTTTGGAGTGAGGAAGCAGAATAGCTGGTCCATCCACACCGATGAATGACACAGGTATGAAAAGATTAATTTAGGTACCTTTCCAAAATATCCAGAGCTTAGCCTTCCAGACTGCCAAAATTTAACTGGGAATCCCACAAGAGCTGCAATTCCAACCACTTCTGCCATTTCAGCACTTCCAGCTTGAGCTACGAATTGGAACCTTAGCATGTAATAGGAAAAAAAAAAAGGGATTTGTCAGAAACTTCAAAGCAGTTTGGCTCTATAAGTAATAAAGGATCCAAGATTGGCAAGATACATATTTTTTTTCCCCTCTCATTCAAGTAGTTTCTTAATTACAAAACAAACAGGAGCAGAAAACGGCAAGAAAAAAACCCCTTTAACGTAGTATATGGTCAGGAGTAGCTGGAAAGCAAAAAAGTTTCCTTCTCCTGTTTCAACTGAAAGTTCTTATTTATTAGACATGATTTAAACCCTAAAAATTTGAAAAGATTAGAATAGAAAACAATAGTGGTTACATGTGTCAACTTTTCAGAAGAGACCAAAAAAGACAAAAAAAAGAAGTAAAAATTCTTCAAGCACAAACCAAATGCTGCAGTAAATCATTGTACGTGCTAAATAAATCAGCATGATACTGATAAAGTTTCTTTGGCTGCTTTGAGTCACATTTCAAAAAGGTTTTTAAACTGGTGGTTACATCCCCTCTGTGATATGTAGTTGTGTAACTGATCAGGTGGGCCAAAAAAGTATCAATAAATAAATCCTTAAGAAACATAAAATGGGCTTTGGCTCCGGGGACGAAAGGACCTGTGCAAGAAATTTCCACATTAAAAACCCATCGCTCTTTCTGAATCCTGAGGTGAAGAAACAGTTTGAAACGAAACAGACAATTCCATAATTTTAGGGGGAAAATATTTATTATGAAAGAGACAAGTTCACCAAAACATCCAGTCCAAGTTTAATTTAGCAAAAAAAAAAAAAGTCCCCGTTCCCTGCTCAGCTTTGCTAGCAGTTGTAAGCTGGAACATGATGGATTCAAGGGCTGGGGAAGATTTAAGCTGTCAGTGTAAGCCCTGTGGTTACCCATTTTCTTATCCAAAGTTATTTTAGTTTTTAATTCTTCTCCAGAAGATCCAAAGGCTAACTTGAGCATGGGACCTCTTTTCTTTTTTTTCCAAAGATCCGTGCAATAGGTGGCCAGACATCATTCTCTCCAAACTATTTGTAATTCCAATTGGAAAGAGAGGGAAGAGTAGAGATATTTTCCTAAGATCGGAAAGTGCCAACAGAAACATCCCAAAAAGGGCAGCTGGGCCCTCTGTGTTGGATCATCTTGGAGTGGACCTCTGGCATGAGGTCAGGTCCTCTTTGGAGGACCCATTTCAGGTCCACTCACAGTAGGTCCACCAGGTATCTCATGCACTTCATTTTATAAGGTTGACTGCAGGAGGAAGGACCACCCAGTATTGATGGAATGTACTCCCTTCAGTTATCTTCTGAGGCATAAAATGTGAGAAAGGAGCTATCTGGGGGAAAAAAGGACTACATTCTGGAAGTGGCTGCAGATGGCCAGCATAAGGGTAAGGAGAGGGGCTGCTTCAGGCAGGGCCATGGTGCTAGAAGGCTCTCAGTGCCATGGGGTCAGCATGGAAATGCCTTTGCCTGATACATCCCTTCAGACTGAGTTTGTCCCCAGTCTTAATGGAGCAGTGCTTTTCCTTTGATCTATTCCACTAGTTGTCTTTTTTGTTGGTTTGGGTTTTCTTTAGGTTCTGTTGTGGGTTCTTTTCAGAGCAAAAAGTTAGATTTTATCCAGCCTGGCTTCTGGCTTTCCAAAGCATGAAGTTCTGCTCAAAATGTGGGTGCCAGTGCATCCTATAGATATTAAAAGTGTTCCCCTCTCCTGGGTTTCTGTATTTCTCTTTCCAGTTCCATTGCTACACTGGAACTGAAACACCCCCCCCTCCAAATAATAAAATAGTTAACAAACAGAAGGGAATAAAGAAGCTGGAAGGAGGCTATTAAAAACACAAACACTGAATTTGTGTCCAGGTGTAGTCTTCTGTAAAAATTGAAGTTGGTTTGTTGGCTGATCACAGTCACTACCCCTGGCACCAAAGGCAGTTTTCTCTTGTTTCCCTCCTCCCACCACGTTGCTGACCAGTGCTTGGCTATTTTCCTGTTGATTAAACATTGGGAGAAAAAGAAATAAAAATGAAAAGCAGTGCTGGGTGACTGCATATTACATGTGCATGAAAAATCTGTGCTGGCCTGACTCTATGAGGGTTTTGCAGGTGAGGTCATTACAACAGCAGTGCAGATCTTCTGATCCTGAATCTTGGAAATACATCAGGTTTGGAATATTGTTCTTTCTCAGTTCATATTTTTGATGCCACTGGTGACCAGTGTTAAGTCAAATCCTGTAAACTCAGCACTACAGACCAAGGCACCAGGCTAGTGATCCAGCATGGGGAGTTTTTGGTGATGGGAAGCCTGATGCTGCTAGTGGACCTTGCTGACAACTTCCCAGTTTTCAGATTTTGATGAAAATTCTACTTTCAAGACAGTAAAAAAGAAACATCCCTGGAAAAAGGCTTGACAGAAGTTTTGCAAAGTGCATGTTTTGTCTCCAATTTGTCCTACGAGAGACCATTATAGCCAACAATGGTCTTTGTATGTAATTGACTGTACAACTCTATGACCACAATTATACCTACTTGTAGTTATAAGCACATGGCCAGGGATGCAACAAATCCATGAGCATGAGACAGTCCATGAGAAAAACAACATTCCTGCTATTTCTGCTCTTGCAGGTTAGGAAAATGTTGCTGTAAAAGATGGTCCTTGCCTGAGCCTGCTGGGATAGGGTCACCTGCAGAGATGGAAAATGATGACTGAAGGTGCTATATCCATCTTCTTGTGCCTGTTTAGATGGTTAATTTATACCCCAGTGCTGATAAAGACAGTCTTTTTTTGCACAACTCTGGGAAAAAAAATAATATTCTAACTCTGGAAAAAAACCAGCCAGATCTTTATATCTGTATTTTATCTCCTGAGCTAGAGACTGATTCTCTGCAGGTCTTCTTAGCCATTAGAAATAGATCAAGTCCTGATGAAGATGTCCTTAAAATTTGGGGTTGGGTCACCCAAGAGGGAAAACAGGTTAAAAGCCTGGACCCAATTTTGAACTTCCTTTGGTTAGTGTGTTGTTTGGGTTCTGGGGCTTGGTTTTGGTCCATCTTAATAAACAGAGCTGACAAGCACAACCTGGTTAATTCATCATGCATCTGAGAATGGAATAAAGAAAAGAGCAGATCTATTTCTATTTTTTCAGACAATGCAAGGCTGAGATCAAGAAGAGTAAAATATTTAGAAGCTTACTTTAAAAACAACAAAGTTCATCATCTTCCTTTAATCCATACCCAAATGTGACCTGGACTCAGAGAGAATATGAAGCTTTCAAGACAGAATTTCTATGAGCTCATGACCCTTTGTATAATCTGTGTTATATGTGAAATTGTTTTGCAGTGAACTAGGAAATGATCAGTATCCAGCATGTCACTAGGGACTCTTTCAAACTGTATAATTAGAATAATTTCACTTGTATTGGGCAGGGCAGGGATTCAAAAAGCAATTCAGAGGCAAAAGGGCAAGCAGCCAGACCATGCTATGTGGAGCTGAGTTATGTTCTTTGCATTTTATTACTCTTCCACGTAGAATCTGGCAGTCATGTATTCAGCAAATGCTGCTATTTGTTGTCTGCACACACTTCTGAAGCAGGACCAGTCTGCTCAAGCTTGACACAGTCGAGTGAGGAAGGACTAGGAACAGTTTGGAGGTAACACAGTGCAGAAAGTTACTGTTTGGAAACTGTAGGACAGAGGATCTCAAAAAGTAAGACAGCTGGTGCAAAGGGGCCCTTTCTAAGCTCTGATGGCAGGAGAAGAAAGCACACAGACATCATTTCCACCAGGCCAAAAGTGGGAGCAGAGGGGTGCTCTGTGTCCAGGATATCTATTCCTGGTTTGGCCACCAATTTTCTTGTAATTTACTTAAGGTTACTGAACACATTTTGCAAGGAGTTCATCTGCCCTGGTGCAACCATATTACCTTCATTCCTTGAATTTTATAAAAAAAGAGGAATATTTGTAGTGCAAGGAAGAACACATTTTGTGCAGAATTCCCAGAGGCAAAGATCCATGCTTTTGTGAGGTTTCCTCCAGTTTTGTGAAAAGTTTTCCCCCAACATCTGAGTTTTCTACCTCCTTTCCTTAATGCCTTCTGGCTCTCAGCAAAGTGTTTGTTCAACCACCCTAAGCCACACACCTCTCCCTCTCTGGGAATATTTGTCTTTTACTTGTTACAAGGAAGATCTGCAGCCTTAGAGGAGAGATATAAACACAGATCAACCCCTCAGGGATTACACTGACTGCCTTGGTGACACAGTTTGCTTTAGAATCACAGTTCCTCCTACACTGGACTCCTGGGGACATGAAAAGGGTCTAGAATAAGCAAAATCTTTGTACCTTAGTTCATATTGTTCCAAATACCTAACCTGACTTTCCCACAACAATGCAATAGGTATGGGAGATGGCAACAGGTTCACTTGAAACCTAGAAATAGTTGAAGATGTAGAGACAAAATCTGACCTTAAACATCTTAGATGTAAGACAGTGTGAAGGTACCTACTCCTCATCCTTTGACATATGCAAAAGAACTGGGGCAGAAGGATAAATTCTGAGATCTCTCAGTAAAAGCAGCCTGTGTCACTGCACTGGTGTTAAGATGCTATGTTTTTTTATTAATTTTTGTAGTCCAACTTTCTCCATCTTAAGTCAAGTGGTTCTTGAGGCTACATCTCCACCGTTGAGTTACTTGAGACGAACAGGCCATGGAAGGCAAAGAGGTCTTCTGAAAGGTGTAAATGCAAGAGATGCTGCCAAACTACCAAATCTACCAAAGTCCCAAGGTCAGAACTGGCTTTGCTAATTGGGACCTTAAATCCCTGTAAGGAAAATTCATCTTAGTCCAGCCTTAACACTGCTGTTTGGTTGTCACTCTCCAGTGAAAACCCATCCTTATGTTCCTCTTTCCTTGGTGTTTTGTCTGACACTGGACAAACTTTTTGATAAATGCAGAAAACTGCTGTCTTAAATCCTGAATACCTGAATCTGAGGATCCCTTTCAAGGTATTCATTCCATGCAGACTTTTCCTCCTTTCAAAGATACACTATTCCCTGGTGGGCTGGGCAGACAGAGCAGAGGCTGAACCATGTGGTACCAGGGAATGAGTTTTCAGACCCGAGTGCCTGTGGGGACCTCATAACTCCTACTTTTCCTACCCCCCCCCCCGTGATATTTTCTCCCTGTATTACCCTGGGTTGAGTCACGTCTGCCTCAGATTTCAAGTGTGATTCCCTGACCCACAAAATCAGGCCCCTGAGCTCTTTGTAGCTCATTCCCTCACTACAAAGGGCAGAACCATTACACAGAGTTTGCAAGAGCATGTTCCAAGATCATGGATCTTGGTGAAGGGCTTTGAAGAGGATCAGCATTATGTAAATGCCACCTGACAGTTGAGGCAAAAGATTCCTACAAAGGACAGATTAAAACCAATTAACCTAGGAAGAAGTTAGTCCTTCCATTATGATAGCAGCTCTGCTCTGATAAAGGCAAGAATTCAAACAAGTTGATGATTTCATCTCCTTGGCATGGAGATTATTGCACAGCTGCACAACTGAGATGTCACAACAAAAGCAAATGCTTACAAAAGGTTCTTCTTTATGTTTGTGGCTTGTAAATGTAAACTGCCTGTGTTATCCATACGTGCCAGGAATGTCAACAGTGGCTCGAGTGTACATCTATTCCCCTCTAATCCGGGACAATACAAGATTACAAGTGATAAATCCTCTCACTTTTGGAGCTCAAAGCACCAAAAGAATTGTTATTTGGACAGAGGAAGCTTTTGTGTTGGCTTGGCCAATATGTATGGAAAGGAGAACAAACTTACTGTGCCAGAAGAGCAGACTAGGTGAACTGCTTTGGTTTCCCCTCTCTCCCGTTGCAATGCCTCAGAAGATGGTGAGTTTCCTCCCTCCATTCCTCTCAGATGGACTGCAGAAGGAAAAGGATAACTGAAAGTAGCAGTTTGTGGGGTTTGATTTAAAGTGCTTTCAGTGTAGGGACCTGACAGATGGTCATGTGTTCTAGAAGAGGAAACCTTTTGAAATGTCTGGAGGGCAGGAGAGCAGCTGTGCTGTGTACATTTGTGCTCCACACTTGTCAGGGAGCTCAGGCTTGTCTTGCTTGGCAAGGCACTAGTGCTGGTGGAGTGCACAAATTCCCTCTGACTCCAAGCCCCATGTGTTTGCATTGAGAGCAAAGGATCTACAAAAGTCAGGGAGAACAAGCAGGTTGGGGCAACCTCCACTTCTCAGAGATGAGATGGAATTTTCTCTTTGGATAGATTAACTCTCACACGTTTTTCTCCCACCTTTTCTGAACTAACTTATTTGCTACTCTTTACTCCAGAATTTAGACCACAACCAACTAACTCCTCTATCCTTTCATCTAGGCATCACCTTTGCAGTTTGTGTATTTTTTGGAGCCTTTGGTGTTCCTCAGCTGTATTCCACAGCAACAGCCCAGCCTGCCCCAGGCTTTGCAGGCCAACTGCCCTTGCAAGGTCTAGGTGAGCTCTTTGCCTGGAGCTACCATTTGCTTCTTGATTTTCTTTGAAATGTAAGAGTTTGGGTAAGGGAGAGGGGGGGAAAAAAACAAAAGAAGAGAATACTTAGATGACCTGAAAAAGTCTTACTGCCAATTTGTAATGTGAACCTGAAGTCTGTAAAATGATGACAAGTATGTGAAATTGTAAGATGCTGGCTGACATTTCAGAGTACAAATATCCACAGCTTCATCCAGATTGCAAAATATTAATGATTTCAAATGGAAAAATCTAATGGGCTAAACACTGGCTTCTCTTTTCTATTTTAGGGGCACCTAAAATATGCTGCTTCTTGTTTTCTAAGAGAAACTAAGCATATTCTGCAAATGAAATGACCCAAGTTTAAACATATGAAGTATTAGAAAAAAAAATAAAAGCCAAACCAAACCTAAAGAATATTCACACAGAGTTGTAAGAGAAAAATGCACATCAGGATGCTCATCAGGTGGAAAATGTCTTTATTTTAATTAAGAAACTGGTTCCAAATTCTTCAAATCATAATACTTTGGCACTTTCCTGGCACTTTTGATTATTAACTAGTAGGTAGCAGCTTAAAATTTATGTTTTTTCCTCAGTGTTTGTTTCACTCTTTGCTCCTTGGGACAATTCCAGAGCAGCAAGGTTGGGTTTAACACCACCAAATACCATCATGACATTTAAAGGAACTCAACTGCAACTTTTCTGGACTTCCTGAAGAAAATTACTAACTTCCCTCATTTTCTGAGCAAATAAGGATGGATCTCCATTCTCTTTTTTACAATTCCTTGTAAATTTTCAGATACAAGAATTTCTCTGGACTTTTCGATTTGTTTTTTTTTAAGTGTCTTATTTTTTTGAGGCAGGGCAGGCAGTGTGCCAGCCCCATGGTCAGGTGCAGTAATCCAATGAGTGTCTAATTTTCAATTGCACACTCACAAATTAAACTGCAGCTGCTGTCCACAGTTAACCTGATCTGCTCACAGAGACATCATTAGGGAAAACCAATTAATTTTTCCATTCTCCCAAATGGTGTTGAAGTTGAATAGAAGGAGAAGGAAGAGAAAAGGGGGGGAAAAAAGGACTTGTGGGTCTATTGTGTTGGGAAGATAAAACCAGTGGTATTGAGTAGCCAGGTTAATACAGGTCAGTTACAGCTAGAAAGAAAGGAAATACAAGTAGTTTGTATTACATTTTATATATGAAAATGAGAACTGGTCAACCATGAAACAAACCTGCTTGGTGCTCCAGCACAACTTCCTTGCTTTTTCACCAGATACTTTTTCCATGTACTTCTGTTTTATAATCATGGGTTGAGATTAGTTACAGGTGAATGGAAAAAGGTATATTAAAAACTAGAGGAAAGCCTGCCCTGAAAAACCTGACACAGGATCCAGACTCCTAAAGCTTCAGGGATGTGTTGCAATTCCTTAAAAATTAACTGTAAAATAAGTCTATGGAAAATGAGGTCTACTACAGTAGGAATTTTTGTTTTTTTAAATAATGGAGAAAAACAAAGATGATGCTTAAATGAAACTCATGGCATAGGGCAAACAATGGAAGAAAAATCCATTAGGATGGCTTTTAAGAAATGAAACAGCTGAGTGCATTCCAGGTTTTAATGGAAATTTAAAAGTATAAATTTTTAAGCATGAGCATATTAATCAGTTTTTAGAAATGCTGTAGTTCATGTTCACTACAAAAAACTTTTATTTGGTCAAGAATATTAAGTGCTCAACTCAAAAACACTATTTTTGCAAATTCTTGCCTGAAGATGGGCATGTTCTTCTGATAATCTGGAATCATCAAGAACTGAGTTGGCCAGAGAGAACAAATGTTATTGAGACATCCAAACTGCAGCTTTAATAAACTGTTTTAATTATATTTTCTTATGGAAATACTAGCTAAAAGCAAAATAAACCCAGATAATTTTAGGAGAAAATAACCTTAATACCTATACCTTCTCTAAAAATAATTGCACTGGAACTTGAACTAATTAGGTGCTATGATGGACTACATTTTTTATAGGGGTGATAAAAACAAATGCCTCCTAGTCAGAGCACAGTCACTCATTAAATGTTTCAAGCATCAATCCATGCACTCAGAGAGTTTTCAGACAACTGGTAAAATACTATTTACAGACAACTATAAACCCCAAAGCATTGGGTGGCAGGATAAGAAAACCAGAAAGTTTTCTGAGTGTGGAACAGCTGCTGCAGCAGGACTGTGTGGTCTCAGAGGGCTACGAGCAGCTCCCAGGTTGAACAAAAGCAAGAGCAAATGAATCAAGATAATAGAGGGGCATCTCTGGTAGTGTCACCCAGCAATGCCAGAGCCTGGAAGGAGGCATCTACTCATGGGCATTTTAACCACAAAAACACAAGAAATTTAGAAGTAAAAGGTTTTGTTTTTTTGTAGTTGTTTTTGTTTGTTGTTTTTTTTTTTAATTAAAAAAATGAAAATTCAGGGGCATGGGGAAAAGGAAAAGACACTCACACTTTGTGGGTCAGCAGGAAATTATACCAAGCAAATGGGTACATTATGCCCTTCCTACTTTACATAAGCTTTTTTTTCCTGAATCAAAAATGAAACTTACCAAAAGGTTTCAAAATGCAAACTTTGCGATGAGAAGCAGGGTCAGATTGAGGTGTGGGGAATGCCTCCTCCCCATCCCAACAAGTGCACACCCCCACCTCCTGAGCAGAGATACCAGCAGCTACAAACCATCCTCTTAAGTCAGAGATCATTATCAACTCTACCAGATGCCATCATACACCTGAGTGATCACGTTGCTAAGTAATTAACTAAGTAATCAATCAATTAATTATAAGGGAAAGTTACTCTTGTAACACAAATCAGTTCAGGAGCTCTGGTTTCAGGAATAAAGTATTTATTAAAAGAACTACAGAGACAGAGCCACTGTTGTTTGCAGGAGAGGCTCTGTTATTCTTAATTAACTTTTGTGAGTGTAGGTAGCACTCAAATGATCAAAGACAAAATCATCAGCTGGTGTGAATGAGCACAGCACTGGTGAGGGTGAGGATCCTCATGATGGTTAATAGCCTGGGTCTGGTTTTCCAGTAATTAGCAAAATACATGCAGATCAGTCAAAGTTTTCATTACTTTTTTAAAAATAAAAGATACTAAAACAGACTTTTAATGACTTCTCAAAGCTTGATGTAAAGGTGCTATTTTTCATATTGACATCATCGTTTTGGTTCAGACAATCTTGCAGTCAGGGCTCCCACAGCTCTGTGAGCACAGAGGCAGCTCTTTGTATTGCTTACACATACAGGTACTATTAGGAATTCATTAACTCTTCACTCAATTAAATGAAACATACAGTTGGGAAAATCTAATAGACTGCAAAGAGTAGACTGTAAATAAAGTATTCGCTAGTACCGGAGTTTCTGCGGGGAAAAGGCTCAGACTAGAAAATATTATCATTAAACATTTTAATAAAGTGGTGTTAAAGCATTGCTGAAGCTACTGTTTGTACACTGAATTTTACTGCATCGTTGTTCTTACTGACAAGTCCAGGAGGTGACTTCCCCAAGCTGGAGTGTGACGTGTCAGAAGGTGCTGTCTGCAGCACAGCCAGCGTGGGGACCTGGGGAGCCCCCTCAGCTTGCAGCCACCTCACAGCAAGCTAAAAATGTGGATGTGTGTCCAGCAGTGGAGCTGGCTCTAAAAAATACAACCCTAAGGTCTCCCACTTTAGGGGGATGCAGAAAAGGGGATGAGAGAGAAAATTTTTTTGAAATTTCCATTAAAAGAAAATAACACAACCATTTTTTGAAGTGAAGCTTATATATCTAGAGAGACATGGGCATGTGAAAACATGCTGCCACACAAAGGTCAAAGTACAGACCCCCTCCTGCAGCCAGATCTCAAGCTGCTGCCCCAAAGTCTCACAATATTAAAACTGATCAAGTTAGGTTTTGTTATTTACTCTATTTTTTTCTTACAATGGGAAAACAGGTGAATTTTTTAAGCCCGAGGTGTAAAAAAATAATGAAAAATTTTCTGAAACCTACACTCTTCCACATGCAATTTCAAGTCAAATAATTACAATTTTTCAGTGTTCTGTGTAACCCAAACCAGGAATTTATAAAAGGGCAATGAGGGCAAGCCTAACAATAGCACGATCAGGGCATTTATGAAGTGAATTTATTGTCCTTACTATCATCCAAATGGAATGCTGGAAGATAGAATAGAAATATTTTAAATTAAATTATAGGTGCACAATTTATAGGTGCCTGCAATCATATAGAAATACTTCTTGAATTGGCATCAGTCTGAAAAAATCCGATTTATCAGGGTTTTCATATTTCTTTACAAAAGCAGAGCTGAAGATAATACGTTTCCTGGCAGCTGATGGACTTGGGCAATCAGCTCCTTTTGGCAAATTAGGAGAAGAATCTGCAGAAATGCCCGATTTCTTAAATATTTTTGCATAACTGGAGGATCTTCCATTGGGTGTGTCCTTCCAACTCTTGTGGTTCACATTGAACACAGTCCTGCCCGTTAGAGATTTACACACCAGATTTCATGTTTTCATGACATGTTTAAATGGAATTCTACACTGCTCCTTTTGGAACACAAATACTTCAATTTAATGATGAGAGACAACTCCCAAGTGAACAGAACAGAGACAGGAGAAAGAAAAGCAAAGGAATAAAAAGGAAATTAATATAATTTCTGGGCTATAAAAATGTCTGTTAGAACTGAGGCCCTGAATGCAGCTTCATTTTGAGGACATCAATGTAGGCATCTGTGTGACATAATATTAAACATCTAAGAGGTGGTCTCCCAGGCTTCATCTGGAGTGAGCTGGGAGAGAAAGGGATAATTCATTCAGGCCAGTGGTACCAATCACTCTCTGAAGATGCCTTGTAACTCTCAAGTGAACAAAGAGGTTGCCTGGATGGTCAGCTTAGACCAGATACCCAACTCCTAGGTGATAAAATACAGTGAGAAGAACATTGTCCTGATTTCTACAGCACCCCACCAGGCTTGGCTGAAGGCAGGTCAGAGTATGAGGCTTTCACAAGAAGGATATTCAGCAGGCTGCTGGATCCCTTACCAATTGTTCATCAGGAGGCTCTGCTGGTCCCACAGCTCCTCAGCATCATGAGGAAGGTGCTCTTTGCAGTAGGTAACCATGCAATAATTTCAAATGAGGGTTCAGCAGACTGAAGGGAACAAGGTGAAGGTGTAATTCCCCTTCCAGGAGAAGTGAAAAGCTTAATAAATGTCACTGTTTTCTTTCTGTGATGGAAGAGATGCCTTAATTCCTCAAATGCTCCAAGATTCTGTTTATGCTCAATAATGCCGTAAGTTTCCTAGGAAACATGAATATTTTGTTCCTTAGGAACACGAAATTAAGCTAGCAATTTTTTCTGAGATGGTGGAGTTGTGCTCTTTCTACTAAATGGTCAATCCAAATTCAGACCAAGAAGGAAAACTGAAGCAGAGGGGCACTGGTGTCAGGTACCAAGGGATGTAAGGACTGGTCTGGTAGAACAGCTAGATGGGAATGTGAAAAATGGTGTTAGATGAATAAATATTGTTCTCCATGGACCGGGTAGGACAGCACTGATCTGGTATTAAGTGACTAAAGGTGCAAAGAACCTCCTGCAAAAAATCAGCCACTCCACACGCAGCCTCTTAAGCAGGAGATGGGCTGCCCCAAAAATAAAAGGTCCCATGGAGGGAGTGAAGCAGAGAATTCCCTCCTTCTGTACCTCCTTTGAGCTGGTTGGGCTCGGTGCCCCTGTGGCTTATCAACCAGGCATTTGCATTTTGCAAGGCTGGCTTGGGTTGTGTTGCCATGGGAGCTCCCTGGATCTTCTCCTGGTTTTGTGGAGCCTTGGAGGAGACATTCCTGTAACGGTGTGTTTGATGGTAAATTTGACTGCTAACACCAGTGCCTTCCAACACTTCCAGCAGGAAAATCCATCGTACAGACCTGGTCAGTGACAAACCTCTTCTCCTGACAGCAGTGAAATATACCTACCAGAATTGCTTTACAGGGAGATGAGCAGAAGTATATAAAAGCAGATGTCAGTTATTTAATTGGCTTAGTCTTTTGTTCGTTGCTGAGTCAGACAAAAAGCTCAGAAATCTGTCATTAATGCAGCTTTTCTTATCTATGAAGCCTGAATCTATTATACTGAGGTAGCATGTTATTAATCCCCTCTGCTCAGGATGACCTCATGGCTGTGAGGTTGCATTGTCGTATATAAACACTTAATTGTGTGGGCTTCGTGGAGACACCAGGGGATTAAACATGATGGATTTGAACATGAGATAGCTCCGTGCAGGCTATTGGCCTCATCTTTGCTGTGTTTCTAGAGACAGGACACTTCATACAATATGTATGTGGCACCGAGCAGCTCCCGTTTTATCTAGTGCTGAACTTAATCCTCACAGAGGTGAGGATTTCTTCACAGTTTGTTGCTGTTATAACAAGGATAGAAGGTTTGGAGCAGTGCAAGAGTTTCAGTTCAGATCTACTTTTCTCAAGTGATGAGTTATGCTGAAGAACCTCAGCTTGGCTTTGTTAGCCTTTCCCCTAAAAGATCTGGTTTAGAAAGTCTTTACTTTTCTAAACTGTACTGGAAGGGGGTAAGGGATGATACAGCTGAAATGATACTGTGGTGACATAACAAAGAACAGTAAAGGTCAGACCAGATTAATTTGCTACAGGATCAGCTGGAGAATATTAAACCTCTTAACTGTAATCCTTTGATAACCAGTCCTATAATGTAATCATCAGTGTACATCCAATAACACATATGTTAATTACTTTAGAATTCTATTCTTCATTTTAATAAAAAGAGAAATTTTAAAGGATGCCACCACCAACCCCCTAACAGCTAAAATAACTAACTTCAAATAAAAAAGAGACTATTTTTATGAGGTGGCAAGGGAAAAGTCAGCCTGGAAAATATCCTTATGAAGGAAGCATCTGTCACAAGTCAAAATGTTATCACTGGTCCCTGGGGAGATCCAGCATAGGTACAAACAGAAGCGAAATACTTAGCGCTGAGTTTTGACTGGAGAAGTGTGGATTTTGAGGTCTGGAAAGTGTTATGAAGCTGGGTCTGAGCAGTTCACCCCCTTTATCCTTGGGTTAACATTAGAAACCCTAGAAAATCCAGGTTTGGAGAAGGAGAATTAGAATGTTTTTTTGTGCACAGTGAATTTAATATTCAGAGGGGGGGCAGCTGTTTTGCAGGAGTCCCACAGAAGCAATTTCTCACAAAGAGAAGAGCCATGTCCTAAAGCAACCACCTTGTGCAGGCTCCTGCAGCTCTTCTCCAGCAAAGCCCACCTCCACAACCCCTTGGAGCCTGTCAGAGGGGAGCTGGAGCTTTGTGCCAACTGGGCAACAGTTCATCTGCTGCAAGGACAAACGAGCTGAAAACACCAGGCTGTGACCCACACATTCCTGTAACTGATCCGGAAAGACTTAACCACCCCCTAAAAGCATGAGCACTTGTGGGTGTGCTGCACAGCTTGTGTGAGGACATGGCTTCCAGAAAGGTGAAAAAGTACTCCTAAAAATATCTTTAGAATTATTAAAAAAATTAAAAAATATCCATGAATTGATGGCGACTTCTCTCCAAGCCAGAAGGTGGGTACCCTGAACCATTTACTTCTCTGTGGGCAGTGAGGTGCTGAGCTGTTCTGAAGTCTGTCCACTTCTTTCATGACTAAACAGGAATTTCAAGGTGTAATTTAAGCATTCACAATGTAACAGTTGGTAAAGTCTTAGTAAACAAACCAGTAACCCCCTCCCTCCTCATTCCAAAAGGGCAGAGGTCAAGCTGGCCTGAATCTGGATGGTGTGGTCCAACTTTTAACAGAAAGGGCAAATGCTGTTTTACTTGAAGGAGCTTGTAGAGTCTTAAAGTCCTTGGGAAAAAAACAATCCCATGGGTACTCTGAGAAAGAGTATTTATACATGACTTCAGTTCCAAATGTGCTGTAAAATTCTGGATGTACCCAATTATAACAATGTCCTTTTTGATCCTGACAATGTCACCACTTCACAAGAGAATTTCAGATTTCTGTAACTCTTTCTTTGCTTTCAACATCCTTTTCCAGTGAAGTTTCCTAACCCGAGATGGAGGCGGATGAACAAGTTCAACCACAATCGCTGGGCCAAAAGTATAAAGCTCCTCCAGAGCAAAATAACCATTTAAATTTCTTAAGGTGAATATTTGAAGATAATCCAGCAACACTTTTCTCTGGCACCCAGCTGTGCCACGCAGCTCTCTGGATGGTGGCAGTATTTTTGGGAGGACATCAGGTCTTGGGGAACCAGGGTTCAGCTCATTGCACCAACCTTCTTCCCCTGAGAGCTCAGGTGTGTTGCCTGAAGCACGTTTCTATCTATCCCATGGCAAATAATGTGCTGAATCCCTGCTTGTACTGAAAGAACTGAGCCAGGGATGAAAAAGAGTTTGCAAGGTCTCCCCGAACTGACTTGCAGCTTTTGGTGTGTTCTAATTTTCAGGCCCTTCCTCTTTCAAGAAATACTATGTTTTTTAAAGAAAATGCTTCCATCAAAACCTCTTGGCTGATTCCAGTATGTTACTGTCCATAGGAAATAAAAAAAGAAAGGAAAGTTGACCTCAGGGGCAATTCTTGCTCTGTGTTGTGCTGTAATGCAATAGGATTTATAAATCTTTAATTGCAGTTGGTTGGCTATAAATGCTTAATGAAAACATGATGTCCAAATGGCTGTTGCAGCCTATTAGTGAGTGGGCAGAGTTACAAAGTTGCAGTGCTGTAAGTAACCTGGCAATGAGCAGAAGCTACAAAAGGATTCACATTTATTTCTCTTGCATCTGTTCTAAAAACGTGCCAGGGCTCACAGGGGCTGTGGGGGGTGTGTGGATATGTGTGTGTGCATGGAATTGCACAGCAACAGTTCCATCCACTGGCCTGAGAAATTGCAGTTTGTGTGGGAAGGCAATTACATCATTTGAAATAGCTTTTAATTAAGCCTTTAAAGGTTTGTTTAGTCAAAGAAATGCTCAGAGCTCACAACTCATTCCTCTGCAGAGGACTCGCTTTTGGTGACTTCACTGGTGCCTTGGACAGAGCTGAGCTGAAGGGGAGGGGGTGTCTCCCATTAGCACCCCCAGCCCCTGCCTGCATGCTGCCCATCTGCAGGGCAGGCACCCACGACCCTGGAATCCCACTGTCAACAGCAAAGGCTTTTATCATTCACTTGTTTCCTTTCTCAACCTGCTGCCCCTTGGAAGTGAAGGGAGAAGCAGAGAGAGAAGGGAGAGGAGAGGACCCCACCAGATAGAAAGTGTTCTTTTGGTCAAGGGTTGACTCCTGGATGCAGATCAATTAAAAAGAGACTTCACATAATGATTTTCATTTATTTATTTATTTATTTTAAAGAAGGGAAAGGGAAGCAGCACCAGACAAGCTCGTGGCTGGTCTCACTCGTGGCTTCCTGAAGCTTTTACTCTGCACCATTTACCCTGCATAAATCAATTGCCAGAATATTAGTGCTTTGCTTCCTTGTTTACTCTGAAAGATTATGTCCCATTAGCAGATTTGTCTTGTAATTGAACTGAAGTGTAAAATGCCAATGTCCTGACAACCCGAATGGACAGGATTAACTGCTGCAGACATTTCTGTCCTCTTTTGAAACATTTTGATTGAGCATAATTAATCTAACTGAACTGATAGGATGATGGATGCTTCCAGCCACAGTGGCTTGGAAAGTGAAGCAGGGCTGGACATAGATATCATAGCAAGATAGAGAGGCAATGACAGACAGTGGCTTCTGTTTTTACAATGCTTTTTTTATTTTTTTCTCCATATATCTACATCTCAATGGCAAAGCACAAACCTCACTTAGTGCTCCATTTCAGGAGAACCTACCTGTGGCCATTCATTTTTACAACACCTGGAAAACCTGTTTAACTTTGCTCATCTGCTGAAGTGTCAGGTTGGGGTCTGGGTCTAATCCCCTCCAGCAGTGGCAGCATGTGGGGCTGCTCCTGACCTGGGCACGAGACTTATCAAATCAGATTTTTTCTTGCTGCTGTTCTACCAGGCACATCCTCTCTTCAGGGTCACAGCACACCGTGGGCCCAGCAGGGAAAACTCCAGAAGAGGCAGGACACATCTTTTGTACCTTTGATTACTCCAGCAGCAAAAGGTTTTTCTCTCCTAGGCTGGATTCCCGAGCCTGCAAAGTAAGTGCAAAGTATATAGCAGTAGTGCAATGCTCAGAGGCAAAGTGATGTGTTATAAAAGGGTTATGGCAAAGTAAGCACTGACCATTGCCATTCAACACCAAAAAAAGTGAGGTCAGACAATTTCCGTGCCCAGTCCCATCATCTGAAGGACACAGAGTGACCCCAAAGGAGGAATCTAGGGGGTTATGGGGGTTGTCTGACAAACCCAGGGCTCCCACTCTCCTCCTGTCCAGCCTGGTCTTTGCCATTGCTGTTTAGTTACTATTTTTATAATGTTGTCTGCCACATCTGCTCTGCAGGCTCAGGGCCAAAGCAGTGATTGAGAGCTGAAGCAGAGTGGTTATAATTCGTGGGATAATGAAAAAGGAGACACTAGTCTAGCAGGTACTGAGAGGCAGGGTAAGAACACGAGAAATGTCCTGGCTTTGCAGTTAGCCTGAGTTATTTGGATTTCTTCACCTTTTTTCTCCTGTTGCTTTTAATGTCTTTCTATAAACAAAGATGAAAGGTTTTAAGAAAAAAGAACAAATATATGCTTTGCAATTCTTCAGGGCACAGCCTTCAAGTTCAGTTCACAGAGGCATCATTGTTCTAGTTTACCAGAAATATTTGAGTTTCTTGTCCCTAACCAAAATTAAGTTAGAAATCTTGTAAAAAACTGTATTATTGTGGTTAGTTCCTCTAACTGATCCTGGAATTACAGAAGCATGAAACAATGACTAAAAGAAAAAAAAATCAGAAGATATGTGTTGCCACGTGCCTTTATTTTCAATCACTAAGAAGAGAACATGATTTACTGTCTCTCTCACATGTGAAAACAACACCTACAGCTTGACTCAACCACTGGGGCTTCTGCAAACTCTGGCATATCACACACACCTGGCACTAGAAAACAAGAGGCAAAATGAAATTATACCTAAGGAGATGAAATAATTTGCTTGGGTTGGATTTCTGAGCACAGCCCTGGGCTGGCCAGCCTGGAAGGTCAGTGAGTGACTCTCTCGGGGACTCATATTCTGCTTTATTATATAACTCCTATCTCTGGAATTAAAGCTTAATCCCAAACTGCAGCTTGGAGTACAAATCAGAAAGGACTTGCTTACATTATCAGTAACACAACCACCCTGTTTTCTAACGGTACAGTAACATAAGCAAAAGAGACAGGGATGTTTTTTTTAATCTGAGCCACCATGTAAGGGAAATGAAGCTGCTGGTTCTCCTTTGCTTCAAGCCTACAGCAGCTGTCCAGAAAATAAAGGTTCTTGCCAGTGCTTTGATGAAACACGCAGAGTTTTGTGTGGCATTGGGTGCCAAACATGCTGCTGATAGAAGCAATAAATCCACATCCAAAACCTAAAAATAATATTGGGATTGTTTTAAATTAAGGTTACGGAATATGGATTTGATTAGACCCTGCATGGATTCTGAATAGCAATTATTACATATTTGTTCAGGTTTAAGTATTTTTACAGGATTTTTTTTTTTTTTTTAAATCCTGTTAGAATATTTTTCCTACGGGATGGGAATCATCTTTGTGAGAGGAATAATGGTCTTGTGGTTAAGGCTGGCCTGAGACTTGGGAGATCTGGGTTTGACTGCTGGCTCTGCCACAGACACCCTGTGTGAGCTTGGGCATGTCACTTAACAGCCAGCTTTTTTTTTTTTTCTTAAAATAAAAGTCCAAGGCCCATTTAAGCATCTAAAAGATGTGGCTGCTGTGAACTGCTGAGTGCTCAGCATTAAAAAGAAGAAGAAAAAAGAAGGAGAAGAAGAAGAAGAAAGCTGGCTGCCTAAGAGTTGTCCTCTTTTGGTCCCTTCAGTGCATGCTGAGGATTTCTGAAAATCTCTCTCTTCATGTCTCTATTCTTCATCTGTGAAGAAGAAATGGTAACACTTCTCTAGCAGACAGGGAGCTGGGCAGTCCTCACAAAGCTCAAACAGGACATACGACTGGGACGACGTTAAAATTATTTTACTTTGCCTTTTATGCCAGCAGTGAGTGAAAATATGAGAAATGTCCTTGCTTCTTGCCAAACTGGTTAGCTTGCTGCTCCAAGCAACCAGTGGAAAGGAGGTGGTAAAGGACAGTCTTTCTGGGATGAACCCATTGTCTGGTTTGCACTGGGTAGACTGGTGGCATGAGTTTTGGGAGTCATGTGTGTCTGTTTATTCCTCCCTCCAGCAGCCCAATTTTTCAAACCCATCAAAGTGTTGACTCATTCTGCCCCTGGTTTGAACCAAGGGACAATTGTGGGTGATGTCAGGAGCTCGGAAGGAGCCCCACGAGCCGGCAGGACCTGCCTGGGCTTGGGCAAGGTTTGCACTTGCAGCTCAGCACCATTTTATGTGCTATTTCCCCACACAGCTGCAGTGCCTGCCACCACTTCTGGCTGCTGAACCAGCACACGCTGCTCAGGGTCTTGCCCTGGTTGCTTCCCAAGTTCCATGTATGATCAGTGAGCCAAACATTTCAGTTGGTACATCAACAGCTCTTCACTATACATCACCAGTGTGGCACCAATTGGTTGTAGGGGGATAGAGGGGGCTCAGAGAAGCTGATGAAACTCACACACACAAGCATTTGGTTGTATAGGATGAGAACAGAAAAAAATACTCTATGAATAACTTTCTAGAACAGGTTACTAAAAAATTGCTGATTAAAAATATCTTTACTGTGACAATCTCTTTCCATCCATTAAAAAGCAGTGAATTAATTTGTACTTACACAAGGGAATTTGACCTTGTCTCTCTGTTTTCATTGATTAAAAAAGAGGTTTATGTGTTTTGACAATACTTTCTGCATGTGAAGGTTCACAGAGAGAATGAAAGAAATGTGGTGTAGAATACAGGTGTTACAGTTTAACCCACGGGTGAGGGAGGTACAGTGACTGGACTAAACAACTACAGATTATACAAATGCAGGGAGCTCAAGGGAAATATTGGTGACAGGGGTTTTGGTGACAGGTAACTACAACAAAATCATTATTAAATTAAATCAGAGTAGCAGGAGATCAATAACATAAGTATAAAGTTGGCAGTATATTCATTCAGAATGTGCAGCCTGATGCAAAAGAAAATGCTCTTTTTGAGGAGGAAGACAGCACATAGCAAGGCTATCTCTGGAGTGAGGGAAAATAGTTTTGACTGTAGCAAGTTTATAGAACTTTTGTAAAGTCAGAGACCATGGGTATAGGTTCATAAGGACAAAGCCTAATTCTGGTTGGAAGGAACCCCCTGCTCAAAGCAGAGGGAACTTCAAAGCTAGACCATGTTGCTCAGGGTATCATAAAATTGAACTTTGAATATCTTTCTGGGTGGGGATTTCACCTCCTCTCTGGGCTCCTGTTCAGTAGTTGAAAAGGGCAGTCAAAGCTGTCTTCAGCAATTAAAACACAAAGCTCTTCCTAAGCAGCCTTTCAGCTTTTACTTTGCTATCAAGACACCTCTTACAACCACCCTATGCTGCTCACTGCTCCTGTTCACTAGCTGTGGAGAAGCAGTTCTGCATTTATTAATATTTTAAAATAAAACAGTATTACCAGTGGCCCCGGCAAGCATCTGACCCATTAATTGCTGGGGCCTGGAAGGTGTGCAGAGAAAGGATGCTGATGAACATGTTGACCTGTCCCTCAGTCTCTCTGATGCCTGTGGAACAAGGTGCTGGGCTGGGTGAGCCCTTGGGCTGACCTTACAGGGAACAGTTCAGGGGTACCAAGGAGTCTGTCTTGCTCCTTTGAATTTGCAAAGCTGCTCCAACCACCTATTCAAGCCAGGCAAGGGAAAACAAACTTATCCTTTCTGACTGTGGTTTGCCCTTCTGCTGGTCACAGGGGCTGGCACCACAATATTCCCAACACAGGTTCTGGTGGCACTGGGACAGTCAGGAAGGGAAAGTCTTTCAGTGCCTCTCTGCAGTGGAAAGTTTTGGGATTTTTTTTTTCAGTAAGCAGCACGTGCCCCGGAATGTGAAGAATGTCCCCGTGTGGATTTCCACCCGTTGCTGCTGGCCAGTGCAGCCATGTTTCACTCTGGAGCGTGGCCAGAATGGAACAGATTTGCAATCTGTTTCCCGAGTCACTCACAGAGGTTGGGTGAGTTTTCCTCCAACAGCTGTGTAAGAACCAAAAGATAAAACCAGCGATCTGGTCCTCGTGCCCAGTCAGAGCAGGGAGTGGTACACACAGTAGGTGACCACTGGCACTTCCCCATACAGGTCATGGATTGTCACTGCCTGGAGCCAGCGACATCTCCAAGTGGAAATTCCTCATGATTGTGGAAGGGATTACACCTGACACTGGTCAGATTTAAGTTGTTTTAATGGATTTCCCCACAGAAAGCACAGTATGAAAAGCCAGAAAGAATCATATAGTGCTTGTTACTTCTGTACTTTGCATCCACTCTGAGCTAGGCTTTTTATTTTTCTTAATGAAAGTAAACTCGTATTTATAAGCCTAATTACACAGATGTTGGAGATTTCATTCACCATACTGAGAGCAATGTAAGACCTGGGGAATATTTAAAAATCTTCCATCAGCTCCGATACCAATTTATTTTGGAAGCGTAAGGCAAGTTTGTCACATTTTCTTGTGGTTTCATCAGTTGTAAACTTTATGCCTAATAACATGATTTTTTTTTTCATTGTGCTTTTAGATAAACTTTCTGGGGGCCTCAGCTTAAGAAAAGTTAAGGTTTTTCCAACATTTTAACAGAAGGAGTAGAAGGAAAACAGGAATCTCTGAAGGCACTTGGCTTCCTGCAGGGCTGGAGCTTTAATTGGGATCTTAAAAGACAAAGGTGGTATTTTATATATAGCTCAGTGCCAAATGCAGTGTTGGCACCAAGCTGATCATCTGCCTCCAGGCAATCTTACAAGGGCAGTGTCAGATCAAAGAGATCTGAAAATGAAGAAGACTGTATGAAAGCTTAGTATTGCCAAGGTACTCTGCAAAACAAGAGTCTGGTCTTTCAGACATGAAAACTACTGAGGGCTCCCAGGCAGGAGACATGGTGCCCGATGGTCCATTCTCCAGAATTGCCCCTAGAGCCTGTTGCTACCAGAGACAAAGCTGGGAGGGGAAAAAAAGCTATGGAAGTCTGTCTGGCTACCTGCAAAATACTGTTTAAATTCTTTAATCTATGATGTTTTAAATGAATGCAAATGTATTTGAAAAATTAACTAATGTCAGTAAAACAATTGCAGTAATTATCAATCTCATAGCTGCCAATAATAATGCCTGGCTGCTTCTGAGTTAACACACCTTTTCATCTCTGGTTTCATAAAAGGTTTCATAAAACATCAGGATTGTCATTATTCTGAACAACACAATTTAGCTGGGGATATCAGCCCTGTGTGATACTCTTGAGACATCCTCAAAAGTGGGAGAGAACCCCCTGGAAAAGACCAGAGCAGAGATATTGCCATGTCCAGTCACGCCTCAACGGCTTCTATTAATGTTCAGAGAAGATAACACCTGCCCATAGATCCACCAGGTAACACCAACCATTTCACCTGAGGCAATAAAACATCCCAGCAAAAGGGATGGGGCTTGGGGGGCTTGTGCAGGGGTGGGAAGGTGGGTGGTAAAAACCTGTGCTACCAACAGGTTATCCATCTATGGCAAAGACTGCTGTTTGGTGTTGATCCACACAAGCACCCCGAGATGTGCAGTGGTTATTGCCTAGGGTGAGCACCAACCAATGGCCCCGCAGCATTCCTGGGCTCTCTCAGGACAACCATTCCCCACTTCTGTCCATTCCTGTGGCTGTAAGTTCAGCCTTTGTCTGGTGGCTCACTGCCAGCACATTCCTGACACAGGAGTCTCCTCCCTTTGCTTTTGTGCAAGATGTGCACCCATTCTTTTCCACATCAGCAGTGCTTCACACAAAGCAGCATCAAGTGTGATTCAAAAAGCAATGGGATTAGAAGTACCACGAAGTACAAAGCATACCACACGTGCCAGACAAAATCACAGGTTCAAGCAATAACCAGATGGAGACATAGCAAGAGGGCATGAGCAGTGTGGTAATGGACTCAAGAAGATCAACTTAGTTATTTGAGTGCAAGCACAAAAACGGGTTGAAAGAAGTTTTGCATTCTGCAGCTACATCATATAAACCATTTCATAAGCTGATTAAGTTCTATCTTTAAAACTACTAGTCCCAGTGCTTCCAGTGGGAGTTGGTTCCAGACTCTTCCTGCTCAGGTTACTGGAAGCTATCTGATATCCAGCTTAATTATACTCATCATCAGTTTTAGTGCCATTTGTTCTTCTCCTAATGCTTCCTTGAGCTGAAACACAGTTAGCTTTCTTACCTCCAGATGTCTTTCTGTAATTCTTCCTTCAGAGCCATTATTTCAAGAATAAATAGGAGGAGGTCTTTAACCTCATAAAAGTAATCCTACTGTTAATAGCACATCTTCTATGTTCTAGTTTGTATTTATTGTCCCTGCATGTGGGTAACACTAACCCTCCTCATCTCACCATTTACCAAGACATTTGCACTTCTCTCTCCTGGGGAGATGTCTCCAAACACACTGTGGGAACGATTTGAGTCTTTCATGGATAATTCACCCAGATACAACATAATCACACTCAGATCAGAGAGCTCAGTTCCTGCTAATTAGGTCTCTGCTGGTATCACCACCCATGAATTTCCATCCAACACAAACACCTGGTTCATGCACCATGTACAAAGCAGCTTGAGACACATAGTAAAACTGATTGACATTGATACACTGCCCTCCTGAACAGCATCCAATTATTCTACAAAAACATACGATTTCAGCTACACCCTCCCACTGAACTGCAGATGGCTTCTAGTGGGGAAGATTGAGTCTATTAAATACCACTACCAGTCATATCTGACAAGAAGGAATTCACCTTCTCTAATGGAAAGAGAAATTTTGGGAAGCAGAAGGTAATGAGGTTTTCTCAGTGCTCCAGTGTTGCTGAGCACAGTCTTGTGAAACGTGCCATGGGATCTTTAATGATGTGCAGTTTCATGAGGAAGGAGAACCACTTTAATGTGACAGCTGAAGAATGCCAGATGCTGCAGCACAAAACTCCCTCTCTCTGCACACCTGAGTGTTGGTCCTGACTCAAAGGGAGTAGTGCCTCCTACTGAGACTACCACCATGCCCTGCAACAGCTGGATTTTAACACCACTTCTTGGGGTAAAGCCCATGGTGTCCCAGATGATGCTCTTCTCAAAAGCAGGGGGTGCAGGACTAGATGCCTCATTTTGATGATGTAGAGATGTACCAATGGTGGAAGAACGTAACTTGCTCTGTGGTGCTTTGGTGTTACCTTCAGAATGAACATGTCCATAGCCTCCATGTGAGAAGGGGTAGAGGAAGCTGGACCAAGAGAGTAATGTAACATGCTGTTGCTTCCTCAACAGAGGGCAGGTTTCAAGACAATCATCTCCAAACCCATGGAAGTGTCTATCAAACTGGAAGCTAGATATTACTTTCCCTTTTTGAAAACAATCCTGGAAATCTCCTCCCTCTCTTTCTTTTACTCTGCTCCCCAAATTAGTCAATCACACAAGCAGCAGTGCCTACTACAGCTGATACTGCTGAGAGGTCCAGCTCTAAAGACAGTAAGTAATCATGATGATTTTGCTTTCCATAAGAAATGGGGGACATTTTATCTCTTTTATCTTGCCATTCTTTGGATAATGAGCAAAAGTAGTCTAAAAGTTCTATTATAGCTATTACTTTTACTTAGTTTTGTTATTCTTCTACCTTAAAAGTATCAGAAGTGCCTTGTCTTTCTGGTTTTGCTGCATGCATTTCTTGAGAAATGCTCAAGCCTCATTTTCTGAGCTGATTAACTGACAATTAACCCAAATTATCTTATATGTTTGTAAAGACTAATTTAGCCACCCACAAGTATTTGTTTCAGGAGACCATAATTTGTTCAAAATGGAGCAAAATATCTAATCTAGCTATTCTAGGGGTTGATTAAGAGGTAGCAGCTCATCACTGTTGAAGATGTAGTGGTTAGAGCTGGTTTGAATATTTTTGGAAGTCATTCTTTTTCCGCAGAACCCAAAATTGTTTCATCTGATGTATCTTGGCTATGTCATGCTTTTGGTGAATCAAAGGCTGGTTTCCAATGGCACCATGCCTGGATTCATGATGGGCTTCTGGGCATCCAAGGGCTTCCAGTACTGGCGATTCCTAGGCAGCCTCTGCTGCCAAGCTCATCCCAGTGCAGCAATTTGAAAGCCCCAGGAACGTGGTTGGTGGTGGAGAACCAGAGGAGAAAATATAGAAAAGACATAGAAAGAATTTCAAACAATCATAATTAAATCTAGCACATCTCAAATATCAGTTTTCTCATCCAATAATATCTCTGACATTGTCAGTTTATTTGTTCTCCAGCCATTCATTGTCTCCTGTGGGCACAAGCTGCCAAACTAAGAACAAGCAGCTCCTCGGACAGAGCTGGTGGGTGGATGTGGCTGGGTCCAAGCTGAGAAGGTGCCATGAGCCCAGCTGAGGTCCTCGGGGAGGCAGTGGAGGGGGTGAGATCTGTGCTGGTGGTCTTTCCAGCTGAGGAAAGGGTTGTTGTTCCACAGCCACTTCCACCAAGCTGCAGGGGCTGCCTTCAAGCACAGCTTCGGTCTTCCATGAGAGAGTTCTGCAAGGCTTTGATAGACAAAATGTTTCTGCCTCTTCCAGAATCATAGCTTTTAGGCTTTATTCTCCCCTTATAAGGAACCAGTGAAACCCTGTGAGCATTTCCACCTCTGAAAAATTCCATCATTTTAAGCCTCAGGAACTGGTCAACACCCAGTCTGGTGTCCAACACAACTAATAGCACCTTATCAGTATCATTAGACTGTGATGGAGACAAACGAACTGCAGCAGCTCCAGACCTCTCCCCTCAGCTTCTGGCAGGTACCTGCTCCCTGGCACCCCCAGGAACACCAAAATGGCAACACGAGTCACAACACATTCCTTGTAAAGATAAATCACCCACTGCTCTTCAGCAGATAACGTGTACTTGACAAATGCAATTTACCACTGAAGGAGGAATGACCTCACAATATTTGCTACTGAGAAAGCAATAACTGACCACATGGATCCACGTAAAGTAGCTTGAGCAATCTTGCTCAGAGATGTGGTGTTACTGTTGGATGCAATACAGCTCTACAGAGTGCTCACAAAAAAGGATATTCAGTATCAAATTCACTCCATTCCTCATTAATTTATTGTTTCCACAGGCACGGATGAAGGACTCTCATGGAAAACTCTCAGTAAGGTTTCTCTGGGACCTCTACTACTGCCCCCAGAAGGAAGGAGAGGCTGGGAGCAGTGGTGGTATTGCTGCCTCCCTCCAGCTCCCTTCACTTGTGGGAACCTGCACGTTTACTCCAGATGGCTGCATCCACCCACCCTCCCTGACACTCACCTGTGCTCCAAGGCTGTGTGTGTCTCTCCATGTACTGCAATAGCTCCCAGACAGAAATCCACTGCTGGCCTCCTGGATTTTATGAGTTTCAACACGAAACTTTGTTCTTCAGCATCATTTGGCTTTTTTTTTTTAAAAAAAATATATGTTGGTTTTCAAAGCTGCTTTTGCTTCCTCATTTTTTTCTGTCTTCATTGCATTGTTTTGTCATTCAATGGGGATAATTTTCCTGCCCTAGTATCCACAGAACAGACAGAATTAAATAGCAAGAAAAAAATGTAAAGCTTTCCAGCTGATTTTGAGTGCATTTAGGCAAAAGGTCAGTATGGCAAAGTCACTCACATCAGAAGCAGGCACTGGGATAAGCTATATTCCTGCAAATTGCTCAGGTTTTGATAAAGAAGATGGTTTCTGTGTGAGGAAAAAATTAGAAAACGGTATCTTGGTCACATCTGCCAGACCTTCATACCTCTGCAGTTCAATTGTATATACAACTTTATTTATTTGCATTCTTATCTCTGCTGTGATTTATACTTTTTCATGAAAGCTTTGCCTTGTGAAATTTTTTCAAGCTATAGGTGTAGAATACATTTATTTTAGGATGGTTTGACAACAGGAAAAGAAGCTTAAAGTATTTGCAAAGATATATTTGACTATCTGGCCTTTGCATTCCTTCCTTCTGGAATGAAGAGTTTGCAAAAGAAATTGCCAGAACATGGACATAACAAACTGTCAGCTAATGTGAAAAGGAGGATATGGAGGTAGGAGATATGGAAGAGAAAAAGCACCATTTGGCAAGAGTCCCCGTGTAAGAGCAGAGAATGAGAATGTACAAATGTACATAGCAAGACACAACCCCTCATGCCATTCACAAAATCCATTTTGAAGAGTGAGAGACGTCTCACAGGAGTGCAGAGACATAGACAAGTAAAGACATCTAGACAATTGGTAGCGTTTTTTCTCTCAAATTTAAGAGCAAAAATTAAGTAGTTTATTCTTTGATTTTCATGTAAGACACTCACGTTGCATTTATTAACGGTGTGTAAAAATCTCCTCATTTCTACCAGCAGAAGTTATCGTAGGAGGGAAGGAATTCAAGAAAAGGAATGTTATTTCTTGCTCATAGGGTCCCCTGGAAGGAGGAGTCCAGATACAGCAGTGAAACTCTGGTCAATAGAATTAAAACATGTTGAACAGTGGGTGTGTGGAAAGGGCCAGGTCAAGATTTGCAAAGGAATATTTAGTTTGGGAGAGGTCATGATTAATTACAGTAAAGTGAGGGGTCATCCCAGCTAGACAAGAGAGCAGGGATTTGGCCCACAAAGTGCTGTGATAGTTATTCGTTTCTCCTGCTCTTTGGTCTGCTGTAAGAAAGAAATCACATTCCTGCTGAAGTCACCGGTTCCTTTCCTCCAGTTTGAGTAAAGCAGAATCTGACACAGGGTTTCAGGACTTGTTGCAAGCCAAGCTCCAGAAAGTACTTTTCCCCCCCCTCCCCTAATCAATAAATTTGTCCTTTGTCACAGTGCAGTTTTCTGTCTGATTTTGCTGCTTCTTAAAGAGAAGTTATTAGTTCTCTCATACCAACACAGCATATAGAGCTGGATCTATAATTCATGAGATGAAAACAGTGGCATTAGTAAGAAAACCTGTCATAAATTAAGCTCTTAGGCTTTTAAATGAGCAGTGATGGCAGTGGGGGAATGTGGAACATTTATTGTGATGCTAAATATAGAGGTAATGCTGAAAGGTTTTCATCAATACATGTTAAGAACAAAATACTGGAAGTACATTGAGCTTGATTTTCTGTTTTCTGTTAGTTGTATTAATGGTTTCTTTTCCTTTGGTTTTGGTTATTTTAACATATTTTTCTGTCTGATTTTTGGGGGTGTTTCTTTGCCTTTTGAAATCAAGACTCTTTCTCTTGCTCCTGGGAGGACAGCTGCCTTTTGAAACTGGACCTTCTCACTTCTCCTCCAGCAGCATCACTCAAGACAACAATTCCTAACAGATGGTGGAAGGAAGGGGCTGAAGCTGCTTCTTGGATGGGCTTGGAGATCCCTCACTGGATAAACAAGTTGTTTACAAGGAAGCTTGTCAGAAAAGTACCATGGCTCTAAGAGTTGAGAGATGGTGCCAACAGTGCCAAGGGGCCAAAAGGGGACCACGTTCTCCTACAAATTCTCCAACTGTTGCCATCTAAATTCATTTTTTAGATGTTTACTGGTGTCCCAGCACACACACACTCTCAAGTCCCTAATCCCATTTGACCAAATGCTGTCACCACTGACCCCACTGCAGATGTGGGGTATAGCTGATGACTTTATAGGAACCCTTGATCTGTTCCAACCTGATTAGAAAGAAAATGTATCCAAGTGCCTTAAACCAGCAAAAGATCAGGATTTTACGGCAATAAAAGGAATCACGAAAAGATATTGTAAGATGAAATATGAAAGAAAAATAAAGCTACAGCTTCAGCTTGTGTAAATCACTTGGAGCCCTGCCTGAGGTTTCCTATTTGAAGCTCAATACGATAGTTTTCTGTGGGAGTTGAAAAATACAAAAGTTCTCCTGGGATATTGTAAACATCATTCCCGTTTGCTCAGGCAACGACTGACATCACTTCCACCTCGCCGAGAGGCCAAGGCACTCGGTGTGCTGGGCCTGGGTTATAAATAGCAGCTTCATAAATCTGCCCATTCCTTTAATTAGGCAACCCCGATGACAGGATTGAGATTGAATGCTTTCATTTCAGATTGGTTAATGAAGTGCTTTGGAATATATTTGACGCCGCGTCCAACCGGCTGCCCTGGGAGGGATCCTTGCTGCTGGGATGCGCCGTTATTAATCGCTGCAGGTACAGCCAGGCTGGAAAAACTTCTTCATCACCAGGTTAAAAGGGAAGATTATGTAGTAATTTGATTATCTCCTATTGTGTTTGTAGACCACAAACACCTTGCAGACAGATGAGACTGCACTGCTCTGCTAGGTTTTTTAGTTAGTTACTTAATAGAGTAAACATTTGATCAAGTTCAAAGAACATTTTCATATTGTGTTTTTCTCCCCTGCCTAGTTTCTACTGAAATATTGGGAAAAAAACCCCAACCAAACACTCCAAACAAACCATAAAAGAATTAAGTCATCCACAAACAGTGTATTTCTATTTTGCAAGTGAACCTCCCCATGATGAAAGAGATGAAGTTGGTGCATCTGGGGAGAGCCTAGCTAGCTGCAAGCAAGTTTCCACCAATCCATCCTGCCAACTGTGCTCAAACCACCCATAGGGACTCAGAAAAATTTAATTGTCCATTCCTGCTAAACTGGTGTCCAGGGGATTGCACACGCCAGGCAATTCCTCTCATCTATAGAAGACACCGAGTTACCTAATAGTTGAGCTGTCAGCACTGCCCTGTGTGAGACTGGTGGTTGCTGGTGTGGCCAAACAGATTACTAAGCATGTGCTTAAATCCTGCTCGCTGCATTCACTGGAATGCTTTCCTCAGTCCTGAGGAGAATTTATCACTTCTGTGTTAATAGTGTTCAAAAACTGCCCTGAGAACAGAGGGTGCAGAAGAGGAGAAACGGTGCTTTGCTCTGACGAGTTCACCGACTGACCAAGGAAGAAGTTGAGGTGCTTGTAGGAAATAACAATGAGTGAGGCCAGGGCAAAGGAGGGAAAACCACTTTTCCTGCTCCTGAGCAAATGCTGGCGGTGGCCAGCTTCTGAACATCTGGTCTCCCAGTGTGTTTTCTCACATCATGCCAATACCTGACTGGAATAAACAACTTTATCTAGATCCTTGTTTCTTACCATCAGAGGCTGATAAGAAAATTTATTCCTATCAGCGTGAGATTCAAGTGGAGAGAAGAAAGATTTATGCCTGTTTTAAACCAGCCTCCACCCTGCTTAATTGTTCAGTGCTGTGGAGAAATGTGAAGTTTAATCGGGCAGATTTTTCTTTTCCAGGAGGCTGTAGATCACAGCACCAGGGCTGCTCTTGCCACCCACCAGGCAGTCAGCACGCAGCTCCAATTTGTTTTTACGTGGCAATGACAACACACTTCCCCTCTGCAATTTACTGTAATGCTGATATTTTGTACTTCTACAGCTCCCTTCCTTCCTTGGGCTCTGACTGCTTGGAAAACCCAAATATATTAAGTTCTAAGCCCACCAGGCACTCCAGAAGTGAGTATAACTTATATTCTGATGGGCCAACCAGAGCACATTACTATTCTGATGGCGTATTGAGATGTTTCCAGCCCCATTTGTTGCCACCTTTTCAGAATTTGTCCCCATCCACTTGCTTGGATTCAGCTGGATCAGATTCAGCTTGATCCATGCTCACAGCCTGAAACCTGCTCTCCTCCTTCTTCTGGATCCTTCCTCAGATCCCTTTTTTGGGCAGCTTAACTGGCACAACTGAAATGGCCATTGGTGCTGGTACAAGATGGAAAAGGAGATAGGAAGGGATCAGCTAGGGTAGGAAGGACAGGTTTAAAACATTCCCCTGAAGAAATGTAAGTAGCTTCATAGGGGAAGCCACCACGGCACCTGCAGGATTAGAGCCCAGCTATTCTTGTTTCTATTCTTGTCTTCTAATCACCTTCAGTCATAGATACCTGCAAACTTAACAGTTTATTTGCAAGCCCTTTATACCCTCAGCTGTTTAAACAGATGTACTACCTTGGAAGGGGAAATAAACTTGGATAATTACCTATTTTCAGCACTTACAAGAGCATTTGAGCTGTCAAAAGTCTATTGTCACATATTCAGCTTCATAAAAATTCCTTCCTCTAGGTGTGTAGGTTCTTTGTAAGAGTTTGGGAGCTGGGCTCAATTTTTAGAGTAGGCTCATCATTTAGCTTAAAGCATTTCCCACAACCACTTGGAAGAAAAAGTCACATTTAATAGCCTTGCCTTATTATTATTATTACCATCTTGCATTCAATGTAAGCTTAGATTATTCTATTGACTTTATTCTATTCATTTTAATTTTCATATTTGAGAGAGCTTTACTATGCATTTCTGATTACTGAAACAGGCTGAGAAGAATCTTTACTTTTGACATATTTTTGCTGGTTTTGTGTTGAGGAGCTGCCTGGCCAGGCAGTGCCCATCCACCCCCCAAATGGAAGCACAAATGGGAACACTCGTGGGGGGGTCACACATGTGCTGGCACTCAGGGCATTTTTTTTTGTGCACATTAAAACAGGTTTTTTTCCTTATGTGCAGGCTGGCTCTGAAGCAAGTTCAGTAAAAGGGATGACATTCCCTGTGGTAAACCAGCTTCTTTCATATAAAACCAGTTTGATCCAGGGGTCGTGGCTTGAACAAAAGCAGACTGGAGCAGTTTAAAAGTTCAGGAGAAGTGCATTAGGGAGCTCTCAGGGAAGTTCAGCATGACTGATGGGCTCTGCCATAGAGAAGCACAAGAACTGGAGTTTAAAAGGTTTTCCCGTTGCAAGCTTTCTCCTTTTATCACTTTCAAGACAGAAGATGTGAGATGCTAAAGAGCCATCTCATGAACCTTTCACACTTACAAGTGCCATGTCTTCATAAAAACCATTACGTCCATTTACAGGGCTGGTTGCAAAGGGGTAACACATTACAAAATAATCACACAACTATTTATGTTAAGCACCCCCATTTCTTTGGTCCAATGTAGCCAAGGCTCTCTGAACAGCAAGTGCCTACCACCATCCTTGCCTTATCTTTTGAGCATGTCTGAACAGGAGATTTATTTCTATGATATCTCTATTTAGCATGATAACAGAAAGAAAACAGCTACTCTAAGGGGATGTTGTATCAAAGTATTTTGACATTCCTCTCTGTTTCTTTAGGCTCTCCCACTATATCCATTTCTGTGATACCTGTGCACCTTTTGACCTTCTAATAGATGAAAAATCATTCTTTCCTCCGTTGTGTATTTTTTTTTTAAATGTTAATTAAAACACCCTCTCAGTTCATGTAAAGAAATCACCTTGTAAGCAAGGGCCAGTAGATACTAGTTGGCAGCATTCCTTAAAAATGTTTTCCCAAAGAGCTGGTTTGGTTTCCACTTTCAGTGACTCTCTCACTATGAACCTGTGTTTTACAGAAGAAAGATGATCTTAAAACCTTTACAAGAACACAGATACATAGAGACACAGAGAGGTCTGGGATGATGTGCTGTCAGCTGTGCCATCTTCCCCCCCTTGGTACTTCACTGCTATTTAGCAGTGGTATTCACAAGAATTAAATCACAGTCTCATGACCTGAAATGATTAGAGAGAAACTCTTCCATGGCAAGTACAGGCACGAATCATGCCAGGACTCAAACAATGGCTTCTGTAGAAGACTAGTCTCCCAAACGATTATGTATGACTTCCCAGGCTCAGTCCAAGTGACTGTCAGAGCTCTGGATTTCTGCTTCCCCTCTTTGTCTCCAAGCTCCTTTCTTGTGACTCCCACCCTGCGCTCCCTACCCTGCACCCCTCCCCTGACCTCTTCACTTCTCCACCATGAGGAGATGACACAAGGTATTCAGCTCTCATGGAGCTCCACAAAGCCTGTAAACACCCCTGGGGAGCTGATCTGACAATTCAAAGGAGGGTCCAGAGAACACTTGTCTTGGATTTCTTTAGGCAAAGGGCTAAAGTTCACCCTCCTTTGCCCCCAGACAGTGACTTTAAGAGCAATTTTAGGTTCAAAGGCTGCCAATGAAAGTTTTCTTTCTCTCTCACCTACCATCCCTTCCCCCTCTGACTAATTTTGACTGCATTAAGTAATTTTTCTCACAATGCTGGCATAGTTTCAGCTATTTGGGAGTTGCCTGGAGGCAGCAGACCCAGCAATCCAGCCTCACCTGCAGGTACCTGCTCCTCGGTGCTGCCTGGAGCTGTGAGCAGGCTGAGGTTTTTTTCTTACAAATCCCTTCATTACCAAAATATTTTCCATTAATTACAGTAGCCATATCTAGAGGACACAACAGGGTATCTGCAATAATTAGTTCTTTTCTGTTTTCTATCACTTTCTGTTCTGCATGCAAAATAATCCCTTCATTCTCACCTGTTGTGATATTTTCATTGGAAACAACAGACAGGTGGTAAATAATCTGAATGTGCTCTGTATTCAGTTATACAAATTAAGTAAGAAAAGTCAGTGCCCTTTTTCTGTAAGAATGCTGATCTCATTCTCTTTTCCTTAACAGCTGAGCCAGAGATCAAGAATGCATTATATACTGACTTTGATCTAGATGGAAGAGAAGAAAAACACCCTGTAAGCATGAAATGGATTCCAATCTAAATCCATGTGGATTTACCTTTGGAAATACCACGAAAAGGATGACACTGTTATGACCAATTATAAACTGGTACTGAAGTCCCAAGGTGGTGGATTATATAGAGACGTTCAGAGAAAGCTCATAATCAAAATGAACAATTTGAAATAAAATTATATATATATATATAAAAAAGAAGGAATGACATGGCAACCTGGTGCATCTCAGCCCTCCCTGCTCTTTGCAGTCTCCTAATGTGCAGTGCTATCAACTTCCCACTTGATATTTTTTTGCTTCTACAGCAAATATTAAGATAAACACTTGGATTGATCCCTGGAAATATTCTTTTTTAATGAAATTTATTAGGCAGTATTTTCCAGAAGGCAATATCACAGGGAACAATTCAGCACTGTCAGTAGGGAAATAAAGCAGGTGACCTACTCGGTGCTTTGCAGCTCTGAGTAGTTTGCTTGTTTGTTTTTGTATCTATCCTACTACAGTCTTCACTGTGGTGCTCCCTATGAATCATGCACTAAATACTTGCTGTGCAGCCGTTTACACATAAAAGTTATGTGGCAATGAAGAACCAATTGCCTACCACCCACTTAAGCTATTTATAACTAATGAAAACACAAGGCATCCAAATTAATTAACATCTATTGAAGAGCATGTTTAATGGCTCCGTAATCTGCTGATGAGAGAAAGGAGCTGGATTGTTGACATGTCACTTAACACAGATATTAATAAGATAGTTCTTCTTCTCAGGTAATGAATTGCTGAGAAGAAAAGGAAAGAGTCTTATAACATGAAGTGATTTATTATTGGTTTTCTCTTCAAGCATGTGTGAGCTACATGGTGCTTTTGTGATGTTTGTAATTCTCTTTCTAGACCTGCCAGGCACTATCCAAAAGAGAGAAGGCATGAAAACAGAAATATTAGAAACAAAATAAAACCACACAAGCTTTGAATGCTTCAAGAAACTGGTGAATCCAATGGCATGGCAAGAAATGCCATGGCCTCAGGATTTTTGGTAGCAGCTGTTGGCAACAGGCTGGTCAGGGAGGACAAGGACAACTTTGTCATCCTACATCTGGGCCACATTCCCTTCAGGTGTACCACAAACACTATCACGCTAAGAACAAGTGAAATGTTGGCACTGGGAAGGAGCTTTTTAAACCTGCATTAGTTCCAGTCTTTTTGTCCTAAAACCTTGCTCCACCATACCTGGTTTGGGCAGACTGTGACTGGGTTCATGCTTTTCAAGCAGAAGGGTGTGAGTTAATTTTATTGGGGATTTTTTTCCCTGCCTTTTCTTTTCCTCTTTCCCACAGTCTTTAAAGTTGCAGGTGATGAACAGGTAAAGCGTGAAGGGTATTTGTAATACAGCTGGGGAGGTAAAGCCTTCTGGAAACTCAGAGTGATCCCAACCTGGAATAAAAATAGAAGCTGGGAGATCCTCAGCTCACGTTTCGTAAGGGAATCGACCCAAGCACTGGGGAGCAGGAGGCACAGGGCAGGCTGAGCAGCGGGGCACGGAGCAAGGCTGCAAGGATTCAGGTCTCTGATCTCCACAAATCCAGCTCAGGTTTCATTGCTGTCCTGGTGCTTTCAGAGGGCTTAGCCCAGTGCCAACGCTTTGGAAAGTCCCAGCTGTATTGCTAGCATGTCTTTTCTGTGATCCCAGCTCCTGTACACAACACCGTCTCAGGAGTAGCTAAACTTGTAGGTTTGCAAAAGGAGAGTAAATGTATCTAGACTTGAAGGTAGCTCTTCAATTATAATTACATTAAAAATAAATAAAATTGTGTAGCAGAGTGCAAACATGGTCTTTGTGCTTTTTAGAATGAGGGAATCAGGGGAAGTTGTATGGCCAGACACCGCCCAGTGGGGGAGAGCATGTAAAGCATTTGTCAGACTTTAAGATATGCCTTAAAATAGCATATCAATCCATAAAACTGATGGTGTAGCTTTAGAAATTATTTCTACATGCTGCAATTTCCATACATGAGAAGGAAAGACTGTGGATAGGAGTGCATGTAAGAGGCCTCCACCCAAGGCCACGCTCTGCCCTGATCCTGACGTCCCCGTTTGCCTCCTCTAACTCAAACTGCTGTGGCTTTTGGCTGAGATGTGTCTGCAGGACTGCAACTGGAAATTGGATGAAACTGGACAAAAAAAGAAGACAAAAGCCCGTGCCAGCAGGAGGTATGAGGGCCTCATGAAAGCTGTGCCTTGGCTGTATTGACACACATGCTTTCCACTCACAGAGTATCTTGCAAGTACCGTAACAAGTCAAGGCAACACATAGTGTATAGCTGAAGTTTCTAAATACCAGATGTCACGTTACATCACTTTGCAGTGAGTAATGTTCTCTCACGTTATGCAATGTTATGAGCAGTAGTCTTGTTATTTCAGAAGTTGCCAAGGGAAAAGCTCTGAATTTTTAGAGGTTTGTATTATTGTTTTGTTTTTATAGTACTTATTTTTGCCACCGAATTGGGTTCCTTCTTATTTACCTACAGCATTGTAACCTCCTTCCTACAAAGACTGGATGTAAATGTTTCCAAAACTGTGGACATGAAAAGCAAATCAAATTTTTATTGCCACAAGGAAAGAGATACATGAGAGCCTTGCAAAGTGGTTGAGGGGAAGAGAGCACCAGTAGTTTTTACTCACAGAATGACACCCTCTTTCCTCTCACGGATGAGTTTGCTCTAGAATAGTTTTTCATACACACATAGAATGTGTCATATATATATTCCTGCACTGATAATAAAGCAGTTTCTGCAAATGATCAGTCTCTCTGCTGGATGGTAAACCACCAGATGAGCAGAGAAAACACAGACTGGGCAAAATGGCAAGTTCAGAACTGGAAAAATCAAGCAACTGGGCTGCTGTGGTCACATCCAGCACTGGCTGAAGTCACAGGGACCATGTCCACATAGCAAGAGAGAAAAACTATACAAGGGTGCTGAGCACTGATCCATAGGGGTATTCAGTTGACATTACTGGATGTGCCTAAGGAGGAAAAGGTGGGTTCAGTTAATCTATATTTGAAATGTCTGTGCTTTAATATTTTCCAAAAAGTCTCCATTTGGAGTCCCCAAAGATAAACAGGCACCTCCAGTTTACCCTTGACCTGACTTACACCAGCTGATGTACAGACAACAAAGTGAGTCCTACCAATAATGTAATAAGAATAAACTTCAGAGTAGTGTAAGGTAAGGAAACTTTGGTGTGTGAATGGATATGAGACAGCTAACGTGGACATCTCCACTGATTCCATCGGGAAGCTGAATTCAAACGTTTTACCCCAAATCTCTCAGACACTTTGACAAGCAGTTTCATACAAAACAGTCACAATCACAGGTTCCTCATAGATACAGCATTGCAATTTTGCCCCAGTTATAGCAAAACATCTGAGGTTTCCCGTGAGCAAAATATGGTATGAAAATGTGTGGAGCCTCTCCCTCCACTGGGAAAGGCTTCAGGGAGAAGCTGAATCTACACACCCACTGACTCCTCCGAGTTTCAGAGCACTGCAGCATTTGGTGGAGCCAGATATTTCCAAGATGTAGGTTCTGAGGAATGAATAATTCAAATGGCTTCATCTATCTGCTGAATGCACTATTTTAAATAAAATGATGTGTGTAGTAATGGAGGGGGGGGGCAGGAACCTTGGTTTCCTTTTGCTTTTAAGGTCAAAGATTGAATCATGTGTTAACTGCTGTTGCAAGCTCTGCCTTTTAAACATGCCCAGAATTATGACCTTTCAATTGTAGTCTAAATACCGGGTTCAGTTATAGGATCATCTTAGTGCCCTGTGCATGATTTATAAAGTCACGTGTCAGTGAGTAGTAAAAGGGATTTACAGCAGATTGTAGGTCAAAAAGGGTTAGGGCACACTGGAAATACTGAAAACAGAAGTAAATTTAGCATAAATGAACGTACTAGATACTGAGGGGATGCCAAAGCATGTATGGGATTTCAGCCATTGTTTTCTATGGTCCTGAGCCAAAGTACAATGTATAATGGTCCCAGATAGGTGGATTTATGAGTGAATGATTAAAATAATAGTAATTGAGGCTATTAAGAAGGAGAAAGGATCTAAATGTCATTGCTCTGATAAACATTAGAATTAATTGAAACCTAGATCTCAAAGGGAAAGAGCAATCTTTCAATGGATAAATTTGTACACTTCAGAGAATTTCTATAGAGCTATTTACATTTTGTCTTCTACTCAGAAAAATCCAAATCTCTCTCTCACTTCTACATATTTGGGCTGCACCTAGCATTTTAATTTAATCCTGCAAGATCAGCAGTTTATTTAATTCTTTGCAAAGAATTACTGCCCAGAACACACAGGGTCCAGCCCTGAAATGTTTTAATAACAGCTTAATTATATGATTCTTGTAAGAAGCCAAAGGCATTTGACTTGTTCTTTAAGTCACCTGATTCCCCCTCCCTTGCCCCTTTTAATGAAACAGTTAAAAAAGAAACAAAAACACAGCCAAAAAGATAAAACAAAATCTTAACTAATGTGGCATCTTCTGTATTTTCTAAATTCCTCACTGTCAGCAAGGAAAGCAGAAAAGCCTCTGAGGCACAGGAGCTTCAGACCCCAGATACCTGCAGGCATGTGAGATAACAAGCCACAATAACTTTCTCTCTGCCACTTTTCTGTCTCAGTTCTGCTGCAGAACAACTTTGACTTTCAGGTTTTTACAGCAAAACGTTTCCATTTTCTTCCTTTTTAGCTGGTTCTGCATGGAGACTAAAGGAAGGGTCTCATGCCAGTTTTTCTCTCCCCCATCTTTCATTTTCAGGCAGTACATCGCTGCTGCTGGGCAAGTTTTCTCACGTGTGCTATTTCAATCTGATGTGGCCAACCTTGTTATGCTTTCCTTGCTTTTAATATCCATCTTCCTCCCCTTCCTCTCCCTCTTTCCTGGTTTTGTTTGATGAGGCTCATCTGTCCCATCTTCCAAAGACACAGCCTCTGAAAACTGCTCCTGCTGGTTATTCACACCCTTCACTAAACACTAGGAAATCAGGAAAATTAAACTTTTGATGGCACCTTAGGGCATTTCAGTGACATGTGGTGCCCTGTTGCCTCTGGCCTTTTAAGCCTCAGTTCTTTGACAGCATCGCTGTCCTGGTCTGAGCAGGTTAATAGAGAACATCTGCCATTCCTTTAATTGCTGGCCCAGCTTTAAACTGTGACAATCACCCTGCAGGGCACGAGTATGGCTTTTTCCCCCAGCCACAGAAAAGCCCATGAAAAATCCAGTTACAGCAATATCTCTTCTCTTGCTTTCACCAACTGGAATAAGCTGTTGTGGCAAAGAGTCTTACACTGGTACAAGTGCATGGAGTAAGTTATCCTGTTGGCTGTGCTGACAGAATTTAAAATGATGGAAATATAAAGCTAGCCTGGATTTTAGGGTTTTTGTGAAAACCCCATTCTGTATGTTTGCTCACCTCTTTCAAAAATGCTAACGGAGTTCATTCGTGTTTCAGAAAGAATAATTTCAACTGTAAAGAAAGTGCTACCAGGAGGATGTGAGGAGGGGGCAGGCAGTGCTGCTGCCCACCAAAAGCAGCAACTGAGCAGAGATGATACAAAGTGCACCTTTTTTATTTGTTGCCATTATAATAGGACTCAGAGTTGCTTTACACCCTTTAAATAACCCAAGCTGGCAAAACTTCTGCTCAGCCAGAGCAGCACAGAGAATAAATGGCTTTTGGGTCCAGTGTTACATGTGTGGTAGCATCAGTGCTGTGTGTACATGATACCTGCCAGCACAGGGGACTGCTGTCCTGCAGGGAAAGTCTGTCCTGCCTTTTGTGCACGTTACAGCAAGGTCACACACGTGTCTGTGCCAGTTTGGCCTATGACACCAGCTGCAGCTGTATAGGAGGGAATGAAAACTGCATTTAAAAGATCTTGCAAGGGAAGGAGTTCACCTTGGGCAGGTTCTGCTGTCTGCAGGCTGCACCCAGGGGACACGTGGGCTGTGCCAGTGCTTGGCATTGCCCTTTACAATTCACTTCAGCAGAATATACTTCAGCCTTGAAATCACCAGGCAGTTATTGAGCAGATGTTGTATACAATTGTCATGGTTTGAACGAGGATAGAATCAATTTTCTTTCTTATAATTAAATGAATGACAAAAATAAACCCAAACTGTCTCAGTAAGAATATCTCTAGTTTCAGGTACCTGTGTCAGGTGCCCAGCTGAAAAGACTTTGAATCTTTTTCCAGGAAGCTGCTGAACCCACTACTTGCCATGTGCTTTTCTGGGCCTGATGGAGATCAGCAGGGAAAGGGGGAGCAGGAGGTTTCTCATCCATTTCACAGGTTTTCCCTTTGCAGCCCTGGGGTGGAATGGGGCATGGGGGGACGTTTCAGGAAGAGCTTGGTAAGTCCTTCCTGTATGTTTGCAGCTGTTAAAACCAGTAAACACCAGAAGCCAGAGCAGGCTGAAAAGTAAATACAGGAAGCTGACTAAAAACTGAAACAACAACAACCCTTCCCCCAAGTAAGACAATAATGATTTTTTTTTTTTTTTTTCAAATCCTCACAATTCTAACAGAGTCAAGTTTGAAATAACATGCACAAAGAAGAACACAAATCCTGGCTCTGTGTTAGCAGGCTTTCTAAATAATTTTTAAACAAGCAGGGACTATAGAAAACTAAGGAACAATGGAGTGGACCGATGTGTTTGTTTTCAGCCCCAGAAGCTCCTGTGATGGTTGAATGTTGGAGGAGCAGGAGCTTGTGCTGGGGTTACTGGTGATTTCCCCTTTGTCTATTCAAGGTAAGCTGCAACAATAACTTCCTGCTTGCTCTCCTGTGAAAATACCCTGTTTGTGGGTATGAAAATAGCTTCGTGTCCCAGAGTGCTGCAACCTCCAGAATGCTTCATCCCTGGGCACAGAGCTGCCTGCAAATGGAGGTGAACCCTTGGGGGACAGCTAAGAAATCAACTTGCAAATGCCAGATACCCCCAAGCTGTATCTATCTGGCAAGTGGAAGCATGAAGAGCTTGGAAGTCATAGACCAAGTTCTGAAGGATATTGCACAAAGAGAAAATGTAAGAAAATACCAACTAAGGAAAAACAGTTTGGAGAAGCACTGCTGTTTGTGAATTAATCTCAGCAGAGAGAGTCAGGTAGGGTCAATTTTGCTACAAAGTCATTTGCAGAAATTCAGTCCCCTTCCTCTGAAGGCCTGTGGGTTTTCATGATGATGATTCTTATTAATTCAGTAACATGAAAACAAACAATAATGAGAACTTAACATTAAGATCTAATGTACCCTTGAGTATGTGAGAAAAACTGGTGGAATAAGAGCTCTGATTGCATAAAGAAGGTTGAAAAGTTGATGCAAAAAGTTGTCAGGAAAAACAAAGCAAAGATTACTGCAACAAAACTGGTTTTAAATTCGTGTCTAGTCTAGGCAATTTTTCTCTTCAGAAAATGTCCAAGGTTTGTTTCAATCTTACTGAAACTATTTATCTCAAAAAAACCCCCACTAGTGCACAAATAAATCATTAGTTCAGTCTGAAAGAAGGTTTTTCACCTTGGGTCAAACAGTCTGCTTCTGCTCCAGACTGAATAATCTTTGGTCTTTCTGCATTGCTGGAAACTGAAACAAGATTAGGTTTGCGTGACACAAGGTGAAGAGATTTCCTTGTTCCTTCCCTTTTTCCAGACCCACCAGGCTAACACTGAGCTATTTGTGCACCTTCTCTAAGGCTTCTGGAGCACCTAAAGATCTGTCTACATCCTTAAGCATTTAAACGGTCTTAAATATAGCCTAACAATGCCGTGAGGCTTTCTTTAAACCAATGTGCTTCTTGACCTAGGATATCGTCAGCTAATCCAGCTGAGAAGAATTGAGGTTTCCTGCCTCTTACCTGACACCATTTCCAAAAACCTGGGCTTTACCTAAGTAAGTTTGGAGCCCCCTCAAAACTATTCCCCACTACAGCTTTCTGCAGGGAAATGAGTTTATTTGACAGTTGCAGGAATCAGGTGTTTTTGTTGACATCTGTTTTATGAGTTGTGACTGTCAGGTGCCACCACACCAAGCTGTGCTTGCATCCCAGTAAAAGCCCACCTTGTTCTCCAGGTGCAGCAGGGAAGCAGAGCCCATGCTCAGTGCATGCTGCATCACACATTTCATTTTACTAGTGGGTCTGTACAGCCCATTAAAAGAAAATTATGATCATCAACCAGCAGCTAAACTGAGTAATATCATTTGCTACATACTCCATGATTCTACATTCAGCCAGCTAAGAGATGTGAAAGACTAACTCAGCCCAATTATCTTTTCCTTTGAGAATATTTTTCCACCTGCTGAACCCCCTTGTTCCTTCCTGTTACCACCTTTACATGGGGCTCATGGTCTTAAAATGGTTAATGAAAACCTTTTGTCCTCCCTCAACCCCTGTTTTAGGAACCTCCATTTTTCCACTTTCCTGGGTCATCTCTAATAGCCTCACCAGATGCAGAAGGATCTCTTAAGCCTGTGAGCAGGCAGGGCAGCAAGTTATAGGGAAAGGGGCATTTCAAGGTGAACTGAGGAATGAAAACTCCTACAAAGGAGGAAACACATGTAAGCTACAGCATCACCACGAGCCAGATCCTTCCGTGGTACAACCCAGCTGTGGCACTGGAGCAGCACAGACACCTTCCTCCAGATTCACCCTGGTGTTCCTGTGGACCAGTCCCATTGTGCTCATGATACAGTGGATGCTGGGAGAGAAGCAGGTTTTGGGGGGAGTTTTCCCTTAGAGCTGGTTATCTCCCCTTTAATGAAAAATCGACTCCTCTGAGACAGCCCCAGATTGCAGCATAAACTGTACTCCATGCACAATGTATAGGCTGCTCCTTCATGTCTAAGTACCTTCCTACCTAATCCTCAATCTTGTCAATATGTATTTACCCTTAATAACTTGGATCTGGGTCATCACTTTGTCTTCCATTTGTTTCAGTGTGTCCTAAGCTGTGGCTCTATTTCTGTCAAAGCTAAATGCTTGGTATTCCCCCTAAGACCCGGGCAACTTCCAGCTTCTGTCTCACAAAATAAAACAGGCTATAAACAAAGACTCTTTCCAGCCAGGCACTGTATTGTGGGCACAAAAGCTTGCCGGGATCTGACATTTCCCACCCTTAAAACTATGTCAAAGGTATTTCCACAGCTTCTGCCCTGTGTCATTTCTCCAAAACATCTCAAGTCATTTTCCTTTAGAAGAACAAGGCAGGAAAAAAAAAAAACAAACCCCCACACAAACCCCAACCCTGTAATGCATGTGTCAACAGGTGAGGTCTAAAAATTTCATTAGAAAAAAAAAAGGGGGAAACAGTAACAGCTGCACGCATGTTTGGAGGAAATCAGAGGGGCACTTTCCATCTGGCATGTGTTCCACAGGCAAAAGAGCTTTTATAAGACTTGGAACTCAAAGATCACTTATATTTTGGGGAGTAGGTTATTCTTGTACTGCTCATTTTAGGCAGCACAGCAACAACAGCTACCATTCAAAATACCCCACCACCCTGCCTGGGAGAGTTCACACGGTAGCTAAAAAAAGAAAAAAAAGCTCTGAGTGGGCAGATGGACATGGCCAAGGTGAAGATGTCTTGGTTTTGTTCCAGGCAGAACCTGTTGTGAAATGCTGGACTTGACCCTTCTGTCTCTGAGCTTCAGTATTATCCCCACTGATGTAGGATCTGACACAAGGGAGGGAATCTCTGCTTTTAACCTTGTCAACCACTGCAAGAGGAACCTACAAAAATGAGCCAATGCAGATGAATGCTTCCCTTCACCTCAACTGCACCCAATGCTGCCTCATCTGGAGCACTGACAGTGCCTACACCAAAGAGCAAACAGGCTTTGCTTTTCTTATATTATCAGTTTTGCCCAGGAAATGTCCTCCTTCTGCCATGAAACTTTCTCAGAATTTGACAAAGCAGCTTGTCTGTATGCAAATGAAGTTAAGACTTCAGCAGAGATGGGTGCCTGTGAAGGGAGAGGGCAGAGAAAAAAGTAGAGAGTGAGGAACAGCCTGGGATTCGAGGTAATCACCTGAAATTCAGAATGATCCATAGATCCTTCCCTCTACCATGCTTTTACATCCCACATAAGGGCCAGAACCACTACAGATTGCAGACTTGCACTTTTTCTGGTTTTAAAGATAAATTCCATCCTGGATATTTTGATCAAATTCTGTTTTCCCCAAACCAGAACCCTGTTTCAAGAATTTTGTCTTATCTGACAAAACTCAGGGGGTCACACACACCCCCAAAAAACCCTAAAGATAGATACCTGTGTCACAGCAAGCTCAGGCTGTCCCAGCCATGGCCACTGCTGTGCTAAACCCTACACTGACAGAGAACCAAATGCCCAGCTCCTGCTCCAAGGAGTTTACACTCCTTATAAATAAGAGATTGACAGTTGCAAAAGCACAAGGGAGCATTTCTCACTTTCAGCTGTCAGATCTGATTTGACTCATCACTTCTCACATTCACTGGCTTTTGCGCAATAGAGCTCAAATTCAAACCTGACATCACCAGCTGGCTCGGTGTCAGGTGACCACTGAGATGGTCCTGGCTTGCATGGTGTGTCATCAGACCACAGAACAAATTGCATCTCCTCACTCAAGCCCTGACCCAGCAGGACATTTAATGTATTTTTAACTTTACTCAAACAACTCCAGGGAGCCAAAGGCATTACGTTCTCTGGCTGTGGCACTGTCTCTGCAGGGGACTCTGGGGGGACCCACTGTGTCATTGTGGCTCCAGCTTTCCAGGGCCCATAACCTTTGGCTTATGTCTGTGATTCTGCAACATCCATCTGGAGGTCATGAACAACATGGGGGGGTCTCTGTAGAGACCTGTGACCAATTACATTGGTGCCAAAGCAGCCTGCTTTTTCTCCCAATAAATTTTGGGCAAGCAATTTGTATTTGATTTTTATTTTTGTTTAAAAAACTGAACTGCAGTCACATTTCAACTTGCAATTGTGATGACCGATTCAGGTTGACACATCAGGAACCCTTTTCTGTAAATCAGAGAGCTGAGCAGCACTGCTTTGCCTGCTCATTGTCTCTCCTCCAATTCCTATGACTGATTTTATTTTTCAGAGTGTTTCACTTTCCTGTCTCCTCTAAAGCAAAGCTGCCTTCCAGAGCTTAGACCTGTTGGGTTAATTGTGAAGAGGTCACCTTGGCCACCTCTGAGCTATGAGAAGGGCTGCTAGCCTACAGGCAATTCAAGGAAAGGCAAGGAAAGATAATAACATGCCACTCAAGAGTAGGAGCACAGAAAGAAATCAGAGGGGTCAAAGAGGCTTTGTGAAAGAGAAATAAAAGCTCTGGCAGGATTGCCTATTTTGAAAACAAGCAACTAAGTTGTTTTCTCCATGCCCAAGGTGGAAACAAGCTGATCAGCCATCCTGAAAAGCTAAGCCTTCAGTTCATCCCAGCAGGCTGGGTGCCCCTGGGACTTCCCTATCCTTGCCCCAGAGTGAGAGCAGCTAATTCCATCTGCCAGCAGGGCAGGTCTCTCCCTCCCTGCTGTGCATCCCTTACTTTGCCCCAGAATCACAGTGTGTGCCACATCCTCTGTAAGCAGCACCATATTAATAGATGTGCTTCAATTCAGCTGCCCCAACAAGATGCTACAACAAAGAAAACCAGCCAAACTTATGCCCACTGGGAAGGAGCCACATATACTGGAACAGATGTCATTAGTATTTTCCAACTGAGCCCTGAACCTCTCAGTGTTGGGATATTTGCTGGTTAAAGCTCCCTCTGGAACCAACCCACAAGTAGGTGGCAGAGAAGAGGGCTGCTCCTGGTAGGAGGTTTGGTGGGTGTTGGTCCAACCCCTGCTTTTTCCATCAGTTATTCAAACTGAGGGATGAAAATGGATGCAAATGTTGTGGGAGAGCGAAGACATTTTCTGACCTGCTGAATTTCCTAAAAAGCTTCAGAAGCAGCTATCAATGAGGCAGGTAGGAATTATGTTGTGTTTGAGTCTGGTTTTGTTTGGTTGTCTCACTTTGTTTTTCAAATCTCCAGGCAGGAGTGACAACTGCATCTGCAGGGTCTGAGCAATCAAGTGCATCAACACATGTAAGGGGTTACTGTGTGTAATAAACACACACGAGTGTCTCAGTGGCATTATTACTGAAAACAATTTCCCAATGTTTTTCTTTTCACACTTTTAAATGTAAATGTTGAAAGTTCAGAGAACACTAATAAAATATGAATGATGAACATTCCTCACTCCCTGGTTTAAAGAATGGCCCAAGTCCCGAGTAACATAAAACCACAGATTTTTCCCAGGAGTAATAGTAGAAACTTCATTACTTGAATCATTTGTAATCAGACTAGACAAAGCAGAGAAGATTGTACTCTAGGGTACAATCCTGAATCACTTCCCTCCCACCCCAAGAACTTTTCCCCAGTTGTTGGCATGTGACTTTACATACAGATGACTTGCCAAGACAGGTCCTTTGCTTTCCTAAACATACCATTACTAATGAACAAACTTCCAAACCACTGAAAGCCTCCAAAATACTGTATCTACATCTATCTGAATATTCATTTATGTTCAAGACTACTGGGCTAAGTATTGTTCACATGTCTTTAATCTCTGAGATGTATTAACAGTATGTGCTACCCTGATTTTTCTTGCTAGTCAGCTCATAGAAGTCAATTGGCAACACAGGTGGAAAAAAATAAGGAAGATCTGATCTGTAAAAGAAATTGCTTAAAGTTGTCATGGAGGTTAATGCTCAAAATCTCAACTAATGACCACAAAAAGCTGCTGTTTCCCAAGAAGCTCATGCCTGAATGACATGGGGCAAGCAGCAAGTAGGGTTTTAGCTGATGCGCTTAAATAAAATTAAAATGCTGCTGAAACAAATCCCTGAAAGACAGAATTTCCCAGTATCTCCTTGAGAGCTCTCACATCATTGCAGAAATGAGTTCTGCAGGCTTTGTTACACAAACTGTTGACAAAGAAAATTCAGTGTAGCATGAGGATAAACATGGGGAGCACGGGTCCAGGAACTCAAAAAACGTGGAATGCAGCTCAGACCTGGAGGCAGGGATCTTGCCAGAGATCCTGCCAGGTCCCAGAGCAGGTCACCCTGGCACAATGAGACCCAGCAAGACACCACGCTGGGTCCATGCTGGATTAGGAGCTGTTTCTCTAAATACAGAGCTCTTCCTTTTGGAAAGCAGCAGTTATTTTTAATCTGGCCTGTGGTGGTCCTGGCACTTTCCATTTAGAAGACCCATAAAAAGTGGCTAAAGCAGCTTGAGTCTGTGGAGACAGCAACAAACACCAGCCAAGACCTAAACTAGATTGGCTCTTTGGTGACAGTTCTTCAAGTGCTATGAGTCCCTTAATCCTTTAGCTGGATGTTAACACACAGTTCATCTCAAATCACATTAAGCACCGTCACACTTTGCACATGCTAATATAATATTTAAAAACAGGCTTGTATCAGATACCCAGAGTAAGTCACCTGGCTCTCCAGGCTCTCTGCACACCCCTTAACCTTCATCCAAGCTCCTTCTGTTTTCCTCCTGCCAGGGTGCTGCTCTGCACACCCCAGCAGGTGTTCCCCGAAGCCTTGGCCAGCTCTGGGCGTGCAATTCACACCGCTTTGAAATCAGCAGTCTTTGTTCAGTTTGTAGGAATTCATTAATACAATAAAGCCTTAACAATTAGGAATAGCATCGAGTCCCCATGAATCAATTTTCACACTGTTTTTGCATCCTCTGTGTATGCTTGCCTTTCTTCCCAAGGCTATTCCCAAGCTATGGCTTTCCCTGGAGCCCTATTAATGTCTATTCTTTGTATTTACTAACAGGAAGTGTCACAGCTCTGTCCTCACCAGCTTCACTCTCAGGCCCTCTTAATTATTAGTATCTTTCTCTTTCTATTTTTTTTTTAAACTTACTTGGCAATATCTGTGTTCCTCTATTCTTCCTGGCTAGCAGGTTGTTTCTTTCTTCCTCAAGGTGCAAACCAGTTTCCTTTTGTTGTTAAACTTCCCAATACTGATACTTTCCTGGATATTGTGGGAAAGAGTTCTGGTTGACAACCAACTTCTTTTCATTTCCATCCTGATTAGCAAGCAAATAATAAGTGGAAGCATAATTTATTATTTGATTTAAGCTACCTCATTCACATTTGGAAGGAAATCTAGGATGACTAAATCTTGAAAGGGAAGGCAGGATAAGCAGTATTAAGAAATTGTCAGGGATCGGAATTGCATTAAGTGTTCCTGTTTAATTGTCATAGACTTATGGTCTCTTGCACTACCACGAGATGATACTAGAGAATTCCTTAATCTAAACACATGAAACCCAGAATATGAGCTTGAAAATCTGACCATGAAAAGAAAGTTAAGTGACTGGCATCCAGCATCTCACTGTCACTTGAGTTGACCAATATATTATTTCATTAATATCTTGGCACTGTTCCCCTGTTGACAGCTATTCTTTCACTCAGGCATTGCTTTACACTTATATTCTAAGGTCTTTTAGGCCATTAAAAAGCCAAACAACTCTAAATATGGGTATGTATATAGTGTCAATCAAATTCTTAATAAACTCTTTCCATCTGCTGGATGCTCAGAGCTGCACTCTCCCTTTGAAGAGCAGCTCGAAGTGTTTGGCAGATTCAGCTGAGAATCCTCTTTAACCCCCCCAAATTTTGTGATTTTTATTGACCATGTTCCAGCACAGGTATCAATATCCAGCCTCAGGGATACTCTCTCATCTCATCTTTTCCTCCCCAAGATGGGCTTTTCCATTCCTTCCCCTTTAGGCTTCAAAATCAAAAACTCAAAGCCACATCAGTCATTAGAACTTCTCCACTGAAGCTGACGATCAGCTGAACATCTTTAACATTATTTAGCACTGCTTTTAAAAGACATTTTCTTTTATCCTCCCCTTGCTGTGAAACATTAGAGCAGGAACTCTCTCCTTCCTGATCCACCCAAATCAAAACAGATTGACAGAGAACAACCACTGCTTTCCAGCCCTTAAACACTGACTTGGCAGTCAGTGTGTCTCAGGGCTGTGTAACTTGTCGAGATGTCAGGACTGGATTTTATCACTGGTTTAATTGCCAATCAGGATACAGAATCTCTCAAACTTATTTCTGAAACTGAAATATAAATCACTATTAACATGTCAGCCTGTTCCTTTCCTAGCTGCTGCTGCTAACTTATCCTTGCATCTCCGAAATCAGGCAGTTCCACTGACAGTATTTATCTATTTTAAACTGAAATATTGAGGAATTTTTTATATTGATGAATTTTTTTATCTGCAGGTGAACTTTGCATTAGATAAAACACCAGGTTGCACTATCATACGTCCTGTGTGGGGACTGAACAGGGCCTCTCATTGACCTGCTGTCACTCCAGAGAGATTGGGAGATGCCCCATTCCTGGAAACATTCAAGGCCAGGGTAGATGGGACACTAAGCAATCTGGTCTAGTTGAAGTTCTCCCTGTTTACTGCTGGGGTGTTGGACTAGGTGGCCTTCAATAGTCCCTTCCAACCCAAACTGTTCTATGATTGAATTTGAGCTATCTTGGAGCACCAGGGACCAGCCAGCCATAACCTCTCCATGGTACATGGTCTCAGGAAAGTCTCTGGCATTGCAGTAAGTCCCCTTACCCCCTTCTCTGTTCCTGAACAACTTTTTTTGTCTTTTCTCATGAATTTCAGCCACATGAACCCTTCTCTTTGCAAAATAAAAGTTCCTGGATACCTCAAAAAAACCCCTATAATACATGACAATGACAGCAAAGCATCATGGTTGGAAAAACCCACCACTTCTATGACAATTAGATTTTCTTGGTTAGTGCCATTAGCTAAGCCAAAGGATAGAATGTGTCAGATCACAAGGAAGGAATGTTCAAAGGAAAGCTCAGAGAAGGGAAAAATGCAAACCCTGCAAAATTGCATGCATGTCCTGGCAAGCAGAGCTGTGTGAAGGTCTGCCGGGTGGATTGGGAACTTATCTTGGGCACATTCAAGGCTCCCCAAAGTCTCCTAAATTAATTATGGCCTTATCTAAGCCTGAGTCAAAAGATGCTTTTAAACTGAGTGCAACTGGACATCTTAAGTGCTCTTTCAATTAAAAGTGGAACATACTCCAAAGGAATTTTAATTTTCGAGTAAAATACAGATAGCATTTTGTACTTCTTTCTGCTTCTCAAAAAGGAGGGAGAAAAAGGAAAACAAACCTCAACAAAATTGTATTGGAAAAATTTTGGATTCTTCAACATTCAACAAAATCAAACTCTGAGATCACTGAAATCTCACTTTGATAAGATTTCAGATCAAACCAAAAAGTTCTAATGCTACAAAGCTACACTGTGAAAAAAAGGCAAAAACTAAGAGAAAAGCTGTTTTTATCCAAGTGGGTAGATGCCCCCTCTGCCATTCCTGTTATGTGACAAGACACTGACAGTTGTGAAAAAAAAGCAGGTAATGGGGTTACAGCCTTAAAGCAGCATTTTAGATCCTAACATCAGTAATAAAAACCCCACGAAGAAGAGCTGTAATGACTCAGAGCTACACAATCCCTGCTTAACATTAGCTACTGTGCTCTATTCTACAGATACCCCAGACCATTTCCAGTAGGTGAGCTTTGAGGATAGCCAGTCCCTGGGTCCCAAAAGGGAAGGTTCATCAGAATCCTAAATAGTCCTAAACATCCCAAAACCTCCTCTTTCGAGGCCAGTTTCTTACCAGGTGTAAACCGACAAAACATCCTTACACAAAAATACAGGCAAGGAAGTAAAACAGAAAAATCTGACCTCTGACAGAGTTGTTATAAATAGGATATTTGAGAAGTTTTCCACACAGCATCAGCTGCCCTTTAACCCTTGAACTGAAGGCATTTTCCACTCATCCCTCTAGCCAAGGACTGTGTGTTTGTGTGCACACACACCTCTATACCTTGGGTCCACAGAGTATGTGCAGCTCACTGCTGCTTTGATAGAGTGCTTCATTACTACCTGTAACCTGATCACTTCTTGCAGCTGCAGACAGACAGTGGATTGTTCAATGGTCTGTCTACTTTTTGCAAAACTCATTTGTGCAAGTTAGAGGAGGCCAATGCGCTCGTGAGCGAGATCTGGGGACCCGCAAGGTGCTGTGCACCTCTGGGGTTAGTGAGCAGATGTGGGGAGCTGAGCAGGGAAAGGGAGAAGGGATGTTAGGATCTGCTCCTGGATCAGAGCTTGAGAGGCTTCAGGCTGTTTGCTGGATTTTGTATTTTGCATCTAACAGTCAGTCATGACAGTACCACACTGGGCCTCAGCTCAGCTCCAGCACCTTGACCTCAGCATTGCTCCTGAGCTGTGCCCACCTGGCAGAGCAGTGGGTGGCTTCAGTGACACTACACCCTGTCCCATCAGAGCCTGGGACTTCAAGAACAAGTTTCGAAGAACAGCAGCAGCAACTGACCATTAAGTTTCAAAGCCAAAGCAGAGAAATAAGGAGCATGGTGCTAGCTCCCTTCTGTGAACCACCTCCATTGCCTGTTTTAGCCCGTGCCTGGGAAGGGCTGGAATCATTCAGTCACCAGATTCAGCACCAGATGAGATCTGTGATAGCAGGACAGCAGAGGCATGCCCTGGACAGAGAATATGTGTCCCAGCACTCTGAGGTACATGCCTTTAAGTGCCCAGAAGCTCCTGCCATTTTCTGAACCCTTTTGTACCTGTAAAGGTTAGGAGCGAAGTCCAGCCTTACAGGTGCATTTGCCAGAGCTCTCCTCCCAGCTGAACTGTGATGTGCTGCACCTGCCCCTCCTGCCTGAGAGATGTGTCAACGGGAAGGTCACAAAAACCCCAAACAACACAGAGACATCCTAAAGCACTTTTTAATGTCCCTTAAATACAGCCAAGGTATACAGAAGTGCCCTCAGGGGGTGGCAGATGAGTGACAGTGGGAGGGATGGGCAGGGGCTGGAGGACTCTGGTTGCCTAGCAGTTGTGACCAGGTGAGCACTGTTTATCCATGTGGGGAGAGACCAAATCAGAGAACAAAATAATAAAATAGCTGATTTGCTGTGCCTTGGCAACTAGAAATGAGCTTCCCCCCACCCCAGCTGTTTGTGGGTTGCACGGGTGTTTGTTAAAGATACAGGTATTTAAATTCATGGCTATTTATTACTCACAAATAGCAAAGTTATCACCAAGTGCTGGGCCAATATAAGCAATAGATCTCCTTGAAATGTTGCAAAAATTTTTAGCCCTAATCCTGGGCTCTTCTGATCGGTTTAAACTGGGGAAATTTATCACAACTGAACCTGAGACTGCAGGAAATTTCATCCTTTCCTACAAGTCATCTCTGACGAAATTGGCTGGAGAACAACCTGGCATCATTTCTCAAGGGCAAGAAAAAAGGAAAACTGAAAAACTTTTAATTAAGGAAATGCTGAATGAATAAACTTAGGAGAGATATTAGGATCCTTGGCACCTAAAGCAATGGAGTTGAATGTGTTTGTGGGGCCTCTACACTTTACAGATGGGATGTTAGTAGAGACTGTGCCTTGACTGTAACCAGGGACATGGAATCACACTGGTTTCACCATGGAGTTTTTCACACCACTTCTGACATAAAACTCAACCTGGAGTTCTGGCCAGCCCTGCATGCACGCTCACTTAACAGCTTTGACTTCATTCTGTAATTAGCTTTGTTTGGGCAAAGCCAAATTTTAAACACCAGCTTAATTAAGGAAAAAATGTGAGAAAAGAAAACTTAAAAAAAAATAAAAAAATTACATATTAAGTACCCCAGGTACTTCTCTGGGTATCTGCAGTCTGCTTTTAAATACTGATCCCAGAGCTGAAGGGTAAAATAAAGGACCACTTATCTCATTGATTTTTAACTAAACTAGACAATTTCCTTTTTATCTGGGTGGTTATCACTTAAAATACATATTTATGTACTTTGGGCCAGTCTACAGTTACAATAAATTTGTTAAGCTTCATCAGCCACCACTGTCAGCCAAAATCTGAAAGCTGATGTACCACTATGGCCTTCAGGAAGCTGCTACTTACTTAGTCCTGAAAATTACACTTTTAGACCACACTTTGCCTCTTCAAAAAAAGTATTCTGGGGAAAAGTCTGGAGAAATAACTGCTCTTAGGCACCTCCAATGGATTTCTAAAACAGGGTGGGATGAATCCAAGCCTCGCTAGTAAGTGAGCACATGGAGCCTTGCTTTTGCTTTTTAAATCTGGGATTTACATAGGACCTAAAATAATTAGGTTCCCCAAAGGATCTAACCCCCTAGGAGCTCTTTTGAAAATCCTAAGCTAATTTCAGGTCCTGATAAGTGTCCAAATGTTTGGATCTCTATGGAAACCTTCCTCCTGAGTAACTGAAGGGTAAGGTAGCAGTATTTGTATTCCCACTCCCCATGTATATCTAATGGTATCATTAATAGATGGCAAGAATGCAAGTACTAGGAAAATATGTTCACAGTCCCTGGCCAGTTCTTCAAAGATGGTGCTGTTGTAGGAAAAAGGATTACATGAGTTAAAAGTGCACAGGGCTCAGTAGTCATTAAGAGCTACAACTGCTCCTAGCAAAAATACTTTTCGCAGCTGCACTTTGGAGAAATGTTTCACGTGTCTTGGGTTGTTTGGTTTCTTGCAGAGATGTCAGTATTCCTCAGCAGGCATCTCCCCCCACCTGCCATTTGGCAGGCATGACCCAAGGTGGGTGGGTGGATGGATGGGTTTTGTTTAACTGATGAGATCTGTCAGCCTTTGGGGAAAACACAAGAGAGAGACACTGAGCTCAGTGGAAATCTAGAGTAATGAAAAGGCATTATTCACTCTGCTTTAACCTGCACTGCTCCTGGTAGCCCTGCTGCCAGTGTTCAGGTACATGCTATATTCCTGATGCTTCCCAAGCTCCAGAAACAGCTCTTTAGCAGTTTCCTGCTGTGCACCCACCCAGCTCTGTGAAAGTCCCTGCTTTTTAAATCCAGATACCACTGTAACCGAAGGGTAACCTGCACATGGCAGGATTAAGAAGAGTGGCACTGTTAAAGCTGCTGTCTTCACTGAGATCTCAGGTGCAACCCAGAGCCTTGCTTAAAAAATAGAATGAAGCTGCTTCACCATAGCAGCTGCAGTGGTTTGACTTGGGATGAGCTTTCTCTGCCTAAATTCTTCTGCTCTGCCCTGTGAGAACATGGGAAAAGCATCCTCCTAAAAATCAGCCTTTTACCATCATTTGGAAAAGCATCTGGTTTAAAATTCACATGTTGTAAATTTTCCTGAAACATTTATGAGCTTCATCACCATGAACTGAGATTCAATGGCTGTTGCAAATCTAAGCACAAGAAAAAATTACTATAATGGCATTTTAGTTTAACTAGATTGTTAGAGTGCGAGTCAAAGCCAACCTCTTGGTCATGACCTGATTATCATATTTCACCTTTATCTTGAATCTGCGAATAACGTCCTATGTAAAGGAAGGGAAAGTCCATCCCTTTCCTCAGTCATCTGTTGTGACAACTAAACAGCAAGTCTTTAGTCAAAATGTCTGCTTGGCCATATCCCTCCTGAGCATAGCTCACAGGGCCTCAAAACTCACATTTTGATCTAGAAGCACCAGAAAGCGACCTGGAGCAGGGCAGGACAAGGTCCAGCAGCAATGCTCTGCAGAATCCCCAAAGCTAAGCTTAATTTTGCAGCTTTCCACTTTGCCTAACTTCAATAAAGATTCCTCATTTGTTCATCTCTGAGCAGAAAAATGTTCTGTAAAACCCAGTTCTTGCCCCCTCCCAGACATCAGCTGTTTTTAACTGGTGGTTGAGGCCACGGTGCCTCCAAACCTTCCACCAATCTTTCTGGCTGCAAGGCAGGCAGTTGTTGCCAGGCTCTGCCATAGGCTCAGCCTATTGCTTTCAGCACCCACTTGCCCAATATTTCCTCAGCAGCATCCTTTCCTAAGGAAATACCAACCTGTAAAGCCTTTCATGCAGCAGAGATTAAAGAAAAAAAAAAAAATAGCATTAAGCCTCTTCATAGAGCTTCTAATTTATCTAACAACTGTTCAGTAAGCAGTAAGTCTACTGGCTTTTTTTTGGCTGGCTGACTTCCCCTAAAGTTAGGAAAACGTGTAAACAAAGTAACAGCAATAAGATTAAAAGCTTATTAAACTCTGTGCAGTTTTGGTTGCTCTGTGGAGCAAAAAATATATCCATGCCCTCTCAGAGTGACAAAACATGTGGAGACCAGGGCCATTCACAGGATGGCAAGACACTAAAGTTTATTCTGGGAGCACCTCTTCTATTAAAGGTAAAAATAGGAATTTATGCTTGCATTCAAGTAAATAATATTCTAAATTCTACCATTAAAACCAAAGTTCAGAGACCTCTCTCTGCTACCTGGGCCTTTGGTGACATGCAGGGGAATATGGGCTGGTTGATACAAATGACTGCATTGCTCCAGCACCAAGGACACTGAGTCAGATATCTGGACCTGATGGTAGAAGGGATTTAAAAGGAAAAAATGTGGCTCTGCCCTGAGCCATTCCTGCGTAAGAGAGGAGACAGCAATTGTCTGCAAGGAGGAGAGGACAGGGAGCGAGCTGGGTTGTCAGCCCAAGTCAGAAATAGAGGTCTGGGTCTGCAGGCCAGGATGAGCCTTAAAGACAAAACCAAAGAGCTCGTGTTTGCAGCGTGAGGTCACGGAAAGGGGTGCAGAAGGAGAAATGGCACGAGGAGCCTGGCAGGTTTGGAAAAAGTTGTCTTTGCTGCAGCCCTCTCAGTACATCTGGTTAAGCCAGATATTTCCTGCTGAGCTACAAACGTCACCGTTCCTCTTCCTGCCACAACTGCTCAGGAGGAGAAAATACGAGACCCACTGCACTCGTGACTGCCAACAGCCAGGGCTCTTGAACTGGGTACGACCTTTGGGCAGAAATGGTTGTCAAGTGACAATCTTGAGTACTGAGATTTGTTTTAGCAACAGGATAATGAAGCTTCTGCTCCACAGTTTTTGAAACTTCAGTTTAAAACTAAATGCAAGTACAAACTCTTGATAGAAGAAGAGAATACCACAGAAAAAAACAAAACCCACCGTTTTCGTGCATCAAAAAAGGTATTAAAGTGACAATTCATGAGAAATTATTTTATGAGTCTACTTTAGTTTGCACTAATTTGTGATGATTTTTTCTCTAACTACATATACTACATTAACTCCAAAGACCAAAAATCCCAACAACAAATGGAAAACTTTTTTAAAAGATGTCTACTTTCAAAAGCAAAAAACTGCAAATTACAGCCAGAGAATCTGAAAAAGCTTGTACTAGACCAGGTCAAGCTGTCCCCTTGAGAGAGACACCTGCTTACTGCAAATCACTGGCAACTTCAAGGGAAAGCAAACAGGCACAGTTTGAAGTGCTGTTATTTGGGAAAAACAGTTTAAAAACTCTTCCCTTAAAACTAAGGATAGAAGTCCAATTGAAGGAACACCAAAGTGGGCCTCTCCAAGACGTTTCCAGTCTGACAACAGTAACAGCAAGGATGAGTGCAAGAAACTTGTTCCTATCCTGTTTTTCCTGATCCTTCAGACCTCTGCCTGTCTGGAGCAAGCTGCTCAATATTCCAAACCTCTTCTGCAACAGCATTTGTACCCGTGCCACAGTGAAAAGACGCTATTGTGAAAATTGTGGATGCGCTCAGCTCCCTTTGTTCCAAGCCTGGAGTACTGCAGAGTCCAGAAAACACATCAGGTCATCAAATCAACACAGTAAATCTTCCCTTTTACTTAGAAAGACAAAAATAATCTTGACTTTTTAATGAGCTCACACACCACCAAAAGGCATTTCAGCCTCAGGAAAGTATCTCATTTCTGCTGGCAAAATGCAGCCCAGCAGAAGTTGGACTGGGCTGCGCTTGGATGGGCCCTAGGACTACACAGCGAATCCAACTCCATCACAAAGAGGGAGAATCTGAAGTCCCAGATATTTGGTTGCAGGACCCTACAGCCAGCTCTCCTTCTGAATTCAGCTGGTGCAGAGGCATTGGGTGTTCCATGCCAGCCTTAATATTAAACAGGCAAGAAAGAAAATTACTTCTGTAGAAAGAGAGGACAGACCTCCTGTGCGAGAGAGCCCAGCTGCCTCAGAAAGCGCGTAATCTCTTTTCACGATCTTAATTTTTAAAATTGGCCTGTTATTTTTTTCATGTGTCCTCACTATTCCTACTGGAAGGGATTTCCAGCGCCTGTCTATTTATACCCATTTCTTCTTGTGCCAACATTGTCTCTTTGCTTAAATAACTTTCCTCTGCCTGCTGCTTGCCTCCTTGATGCACTCATAGGCAGCTGCCAGATCTCTCAGCCTTCTCTCCTCAGGCAAAACAAGACAACCTCGTTTAATAACCTCTGGGAAAGAGTCCCCATTCCCCAGATTTTCCCTACCCATTCCCTACAACAAGCTACTCTCTAGGCATGTGGTGATGAGGGTCCTCCACAGCCTTTCCTCTGTGAAGTTTTCCCATCCAACACATTTGAGGATCATAACATAATCTGAGGACTCAAAGGAAAGGTCAAGGGTTTGTTCTTTGCTTTCACCCCTGCCAGTAACAAAACAATCACTGCGTAATAATGCAAAAATTAATCACACCTCTCGTGTCACGCACAGTTAAGAGAAACTGCTGTGGATCATACTGCACCACATCACTGCATTCAGCTTTGCAGTTCTTCTACAATTTTTTGGAACAGTGGGAGGTTAAAAGCAAGCAAATGTATATATACGTGTTCATTGGATAAAGAAGAATACAGGAAGGTAAAAAGAGAACAGCTTCCCCTTCATAACTAGTAAAAGAAATTAATTTCTCCTACTATCATCATTACTGCCTCTCTCTTTTTCATTAATATCATGTTCAGGGCAAAGCATACAGAGCAGGCAGATGAAGGATCTGTTTCTCCTTGATGTGAAGTCAGTGGTAAAACTCCCATTGACTTCATGGTGTAGCAATGAGCAGCTCAGTGTTCTGTTTTTTGTAACATGGACAAAAATCTGCTGGAATAAAATGAATTTTGGAGATAACCTAGTTTAACAGAGCATTCTTACCCAAGACAGAAAAAAATGGGAAAGATTTTCAAAATGTGCAGATAGAAGGTAGCTGCAGAAGGAAGATTAGGAGTCACTAGTCCAGAAAATGCAGCTGAAAATCCTTGCTGAAGGGAAAGGGTTCACTCTCTGCCCAGATTGCCAGAGGTCCTAATAACAACCTGCTGCAGACCTCTATTTGCACACTCATTATTTACACATCTATAGTTGCTCTTTCCTGCTAATGAGCACACGTGGTACTTTCCTAGAAAAGTATTATTAACACCCTGGCTCTGGAATACACCTTCCCACAAAAATCCTGCCATACATAGATCACCAAAGGCCCCTTTGCAAACACAAGGAAGTGCCAGAATAACAAGACCTTGCAAGAAAAGTCTGACCAGCCAAAAAAAAGGAAGTGTGTTAGGATTAGCAAATACCTGGCTTGTATCAGAACCTGTTCATGATAAGAGGAAATATGTTTTAATGAAATCCAAGTATGGCCCTTGCAGATGTGGAAAGAATGTAACAGGAAGATATTTTTGATTCCCACTTGGCTACAAGGAGCAGATTTTGCAGCCAGGTTGTTTATTTTATTTTTCTATTCCCCCTTGCCCTCTCTGCTATATTTCCTCGGGGAATAGCAGGCACAAGCACCCTCTGCCTCAGGCATTGGAGGCTGGGGAGCTAAGCCAGCATAACGTCCAGTGGAGGCTGTGTGATATGTCATGGCAAATAGAAATCTGTAAACCAGGGACTAATTTCCCTGCTGGTTTGGAATTTCTGATACTGCACGAGTGGCAGCGACAACAGAATCCATACCCGTGGGCTTATTTTCTCCTCAAACCAGTCTCACTCATCCTCCTCACTTGAACACATACTGAAATCAGGAAAAATTGAAATTTCATGTTGCTTTGTTTGATTTCTGTTACTAACATACCTCACTGTGGGAGACATTTCCCTCCCCCCTTTCCTTTTTCTCCTCCAGTGCAGAAAGTTATTTACGAGGGAGATAAAGAACATATTCTATATGAGAGCTTGTTTGGCCTCAGTGTCATGTTTTGATAAGCGTCCTACGTGAAACAGAAATGAGGTTAAGTCTTGAACTGGCATGAACTATTTTTGTATGTATGAATTGGATAGTGAAACACTGTGCTTGGTGGAGAAGGGGTTAAGGTTCTCAGGCAGTGTTTTTTAACTTTGAAAAAGAATTACTTCCCTCCAAAGAAAGGAGTCAGTGTTTCACACTAGATAAAGGACATCTTCACCTCCTGATGGTTAAAAAGTCTGACACGAAATATCAGCTTGTGCTTAAAATCCCTGCAAAAGTTTTGGGTGGGAAAATTCTGTGGAAATTTGGGTTGAGCTGGGTTACATTTTTTCCTTACAATGACTTTAGTACAATCCAAATTTCCAGACCAAACAGCATTTTTTTCCCCCCAAAGATTTTTCATCATACGGTGACAATTTGCAGTGTGTTATTTCAATTAATTGTCAACTATTTCCAGATCTCTGACCAGATTACTGTATATAAAACCGTCACTGTTAGTCAATTTGCCTTTCTTTCCTCTCATTTATTTTCCAAGACAAGAGCTTTTGGGTGACCATCTGCTTCTTATTTCAAACCTGTCTATTTTTGTTCATACCTGATGTCTCATGAAAAAGCTCAATTAAAGATCGATAAGCAGCTTTTTTGTTTGGACACAGGTCCCCCAGTTCTAATCAGCTATGCTTTGCAATTTCAAGTTACTTTTCTGTTGCAGTTTTCCAAACACTTCTTGAAATTCTGTTTTAGACCCACTTTTGACAACCAGTTCCAAATGTCCTTGGCTTTATGCATTTGAGTATTTTTATGAAGACATTTGTGTGCTAAAATCCAAGCCTTAGGAAATTTAAAGCCAGGGCTCCATCCATTCTTCCCTACTGGTTTCCATACTAAGCCTACTCAGTTTTGAGATCAAAATAGCTTTTGTCTAGTGATTGATGCTGCTAGGTCATTGTTAGGATTATGCTGGGTCCTTCCCACTCTTTTACCTCTAATGCAGCAGCTGTCAGGTAAAAGCTCCAGGAAGAGTGCCAAATACCAGCCTCACCAGATCTCAAAAGTAATGTTTATTCTCTGAACTGTATTGACTTCTTGCTCCTCCTGGTAGGATAAGGCAGCTTTAAACCCTTCCCAGCAGCCATCCCTTAAGTGGCAATAACTTAGAGAGGGCTTGGAAGTAGAATAAGAAGAAATAATCAACACAAGAAATTGTGTCTACCACCACAATAACCTGGTTTCCCAGGCCCTGTGGGAGCTGTGCAAGGAAAGGTGTGTCTGTACAGGATACACAAAACTTGGATATTGCCTAAAACCAGCCTTGCTTCCAGATCCATCCCCCTGTCGCTAAAAGATTTTATATTTTTTTTGTCCCACCTGATTCTTGTGAGCAAGGTGTGATGCTTGCTTTGAGAATATGGTCATTTTAGGGTTCTAGGGAGATGGAGAGACATGAGGCTGACTTGGTCTGCCTAAAACATGAATTGCTCACTTGACCCCTCTCCTTTTGGTATCTGTGCTGGTTTGGCAGGGGTTTTATGGTAGAGGGGAGAGGCCCCAGAGGTGGCTCTGGTAAGAAGCTGAGAAGCTCTGCCTGCTCCAAAACCTGCTAAGGAGCCATTAGAGGGACAATAGATGCACCTCTGCCATTAACATAGGAAAGAACTGAGATAAGAGCTGAGCAGAGGGAGCAGTTGAAGGAAGAGCTGAACTGGAGAGGCAGAGCAGTGTCCGTGGTTGGTGAGGAAGGGGACAAAGGTGCTCAAGCAGAAGTTTCCCTGCAACCTATAGTGAGATGCAGCTGTTTGTGGCAATTGTTTGAGTTTGTTTTGCCTGAGACCTTAATTGGTGAAGAACCCTCCTTGTCCTTTGTCTCGACCCATGAGCTTCTGGTTGGGTTTGTCCTTCTCATCCCAGAGTGTATGTGAGGGGGGAGTTGAGTGAGCGGCCACGGGGCTGGTTCTTTGTTGTCACATTAGGCCCAAACCACGACAGCATCTTAATAGATCAACATAAACATCTTAGGGAAGATAAACCTTAGCCCAGAACTTCCCACACTTCAGGTGGGAAAGGGCTCTCATCTCCTCTTTAATTGTCAACAAAAGCAATTGATTATACTTTTCTTCCCCACCTACACAAGGCAGAACATCAGATGTAAGCAAAATCCCCAGCTTTGGCATTTTTTTTTCTGTTTTCCTTACTCTCTTAATATTTCTCATAAAGCCTGTCACCACTGGGTACTTTCTCTCTGCAATGAAAATGTTGGGAATGATTGGTTGAGAAAAACCCAAATCCTAAATCATTAAGCAATAATTCTGAGAGATTATCTTACTGAGTAACAAGCAATTTTATAGCAGATTTTTTTGACAAGACATATTTCACTTAGGAAAACCATCATTTTTTTCTCCCTTAGGTTAGAAGGTGCTTAAATCATTTTTTGAAGGAAGGAGGAAACAGCTGTGGCTTAAGCATGCTTTTTTCATCTGTCATTTTTCCTTTATTTTCTCTTGTTGTGCATGCAGCACTCTCAGAGTGAAAGCATTAGCAGCAGTGCCAAGAGTAGAAGTTAAGGAATGTAAACTTGAACGATTTTGGTCAAGGTCCGAGAGTAGGATTTCTTTTTTTCCCATGTTCTCTGGCTGTGCTGGAGGTCACTGCTGTTCTTCCCAAGTCCCTGTGAAGAGGCAGGTGCTGAGATGTGCCCAGCCCTTCAGCCCAACTTTTCATGCAGCCTTTGAGCTAAGCTATGGGTCATTTTCTCAGCTTCTTTCATTTAATCCAAGGAGCTCCCTGGAGCCAATTTTTAATTCACCAAAAGGAAGAACAAGCACTGGTGATCACACCAGTGGAGCTGGTTTAAATTCCAGTGTCCAATTTATGGGGGTCACTTTAGGCTGAGACCATAGAAAATATTACAGTTTAGAGGGACATTAGCAAAATAGGATGATGATCCACATTTGGTTGAGATGCACATAACATCTTCCCTACTTATTTAAATGTGAGTTTTCCCAAATTGTCCCTTTCAGTGCATGACTTTCCCTACCTATCACTTTCCATATCCAACTTCTTGTGCTTGGTTACAATCCTCAGCTCTGTTTTCAGGAATCACTATTTTGGATCAGATACACAGTTTGCTGCCTGTGAAAATACCTAATTCAATGTTCTCCAGAAGAAGCCTCAGGATGCTAATAACAAAAGGGTATGGAAAGTGGCTTGGAGATGTACCATCATCATTAGTTATACTGGTTAAAATCCAACAGGTAGTGAAATCATAATATGCAGAAGAATGCTTGTTATCCTAAGCCCAGTCCTCAGTAGGAGAGTAAAATATAAACAGACAGCTCTCCATCAGGGTAAAGCATAGAGGGTTTTATTTAATTTTTCCCCTTAATTCCTTCTGTCTTTACTAAGGAGCAGAACTAATGAATGCAGAGCTTGAGCACAAGGAAAAGTCCTGCTCTTCTGCTGGGCTGAGGAGGGTTGTGAACTACAGAGCAGCTAAATGAAATATCACATAATAAAAAAATATGATAATTTGGATAAAAAAAGGAGTTTATAATCCCACAGTTATTGTTCACATTTGTGCCAGCTAAAACCAGATTGGCATCTCTCCCAAAAAAGCTAGCACATATTTTGATTTTGATTTTCATTTTCTTCTTCCTTTAAAAAACTGCCTCTGTAGAGTCAGCCAGGATTTAAACAAATACATCTATAGCATGATAATACTGCCATTAAAAAAATAATTAGGACCATAGCCTGAAATAACTATCTAAGGACACTTGAAAACATAAATCAGCCCAAGTATTGGAATAACAGCAAGGTGATGATGGAGACAGTGTGAGGTGGTCTCGCTTGAGAACCCAGAGGTTTGTTTGGATAGAAAGCATCAGCAGGAGCAGAGCAAGGTCTGTGTGCTCCTCTGCCTTCCCAGGCCAATCCATCTCCAAGAAAACTGTCAGAAGGGGCAAATGGGCAACATAATTCTTCAACTAGTTCCATTGTTTTGTGGGAGCAGAGCAGCTTTTCACTGACTAGGACAAATCTAACATCTGAAATCCAGGTCTCTTTCACTTTTTTTTTTTTGCATGAAAAACACTGATTTTGTATTAAACTTCCCCCCCCCCCTCTTTAAAGCTTCTCAAATTCTATTATTTCACAGAGACTGACATCTCCCCTATAGATCCCTGCAGGCTTTTTATTGATGGAGATAAATATTGCCTCACATTCCTTTTTATCATTTGCTGTCAAATATGCCAAAGAGCTTGACTCAACCATGCATTTGCAAAGGGAGTTCTTCACTGGGTTTGAATTTGATTCTCAGTTTTCCATCTTTATCAACCTATTTAAGCCTTTTCCACATACATTTCCCAGAGGCACAGGAACACTGTATGTGCTGGTGTGCCTCTTCTGCTGGAAAGCCAAGAAAAACCTACATTAGGAGGCAGCCCAGAAGGGAAGTCATTGCAATCTGGGGAAGACACCAATGAGAATCAAACCTCCAGACTTTCAGCCCGTTGCACCTCTGCTGCACTGCTTGCTCCTCCATCCCCAATGCTTCTCCTCACTGAAGATGCCCAATTGGGTGTGAAAGCAGCCAGGGACCTTCCCATCCTTTTTCAAGGTGGTGCTGAACCCCTGCCTGGCCACCCACCAGTGGCCAGCAGCAAGTCCAGGATAACCTCAACCTATTATTTGCTTCACAGCCCATTTGCAAACAGTCCCCAAGCCTTGTTTCCAGCTCCACCACCCTGTAGCTCAGAGGGATGACAGCCCAAAGAAAGGACCTCAGGTTTCAGCCCATCATCTTCAACCAGCTCCACACAGAGCTGAGCTCCTGTTTATTCCCTGCAGGTTGCCAGACCGAGTGCAGGGTTTTCCTCTCACCAGGCTCTGATTCAGCACAGAGAAGGTCATACAGATCTTCCTCCGTGCTGAGTCACAACCTGTTCCTCCTTCTCAGCAGGAGCTGTGTCCAAGGCAGGACGTTCCTACACAACATGCACAGGACGCAGGGAACAGGAATGAGTCACTGGTGGAAGTTTTATTCTGCCCAGCATTAATAGATGTTAATAATAGCTGTTCAAAAATCTTTTACATCTACCGATTCATTTCACATTATCACTTCACCCCATTGCTCAGCTTTAGTAGTTGCTGTGATAATTAAACAGTGAGTTTAAAAACAAAACCAATTATCCACACTGTCCACCTTTGAAACCTCCCTTCTCTTCTTAAGCACATTGACCAAGATCATATAAAGCTCTGAAACTTCATAATTTTTTTGTGGAAAATAGCAAGTTATTAGTGCTATTGACATTGGCTTAGAAAACGAGATCTTCCTCAGGGACAGAGAGAGCTGTTGCTTTTGCTCTCATCAGAAAGATGGGGAAGTCAGGAGAGATAAGACAAGGCATATTTGGCACTGCATGGCATTACCACAGATCAATATTTTTCAGACCAAATGTTTTTCTTAGCTTAAAAATCATCTGTCTTTGCAAATACAGTTTAGGACATGAAAACAGACTTCTGGAACTTTGTCATGTTTTGCACATTAAATTTTAATGGACCTAACATTATTTATTTTAAGAAGAAAACCATCATTTTAAAATGTATCTTTGCTTACAAGCTTTAAATGTATGCATCATTAGAAGCAGGAGCTGTTCAAAATGTTTTGTTTTCAACTTGCAAAACACAAATACTTAAAAATTCAGGGGTTTCCCTTCTTTGACAAACACTATCTTGTTCATGTGCTTTCAAAGTGCACAGAGTGTGCTGGGAAATAAAAGCCAGGAAAATGAGCATAGCAAATTATGAAATAACAGGACCAACACTAGTCAGAACCAGCCGTGGATAAGGGTCCTGCTAATGTGAAAGTCTGTGTATTGTTTCTAACAAGGATGAGGATTCTTGGCCTAAAAAGCATAAGCCTTAAACCCAAGGTTTAAGGTTTGCAAAGTTGTAAAAAAACCTGAAAAAGCATCTTTGAATGGAAAGGTTTAGTCAGCTTCAGAAACAGTTTTCACTTACAATGCATGGAAAATTGCTAATCTTACCCAAGTTTGTCACCAAACCAGCGTTAAAGTCTGAATGGAAAAAGTTTTGCAGTCATTTCTGTGAAGTATCATGTAATTCAGAAGGAGAAAAACAAGGGAGGTTTTTTTTTTTCCCCTGGGGTTTTCTTCTGCATGGTCTGATAGTTAGACTTTGTACCATGTAATCAGGAGCCTGGACTCCACTGACCCCTCTCAGGAAAACCCTTCAGGTACCAGGAAAACATTTTTGATTGGGAAAGAGCTTTGAGAGGGCACCTGTGTGACCCTGGAGTCACGTCTCCCACCTTCGGAGATTACTACTTCCTGGACGTAACATTAAGAATTAACAGTCCTAATTACTATGGTTCCTCTTAACACATCTGAATGAACACGGTAAGTGCATTTTGTGCTAATCCAATTACCAGATTTTTTCCCCTCTTTTTTTAATCTAAAAAAAAGCCTCACAACCCTTTTTTTTTCCTAGCTAGCAATTCTATCTTGCTACTTTAGGACCAAATGCAAATGTAAACCAGATCATTTCTATCTAACTGATTTCTGGAAAGAAAAAAACCAACCTGCTTACTGCCTACACAACAGACTTCAATGTTACTACATTAAGCAGACAGCCAGAAGGAAGAGCAGCACAGCAAGGATCCCACAGCCCAGACACCTAACTAATGCAGAGACAGAGTAAATACCGATGTCAAAGGAAATTCATTAGCTACTCTTATCTAAAGAGCCAATCTAAATGTGTCATGTGATAAAGAGCTAGACCAGCTCAAACTGGCTCTGGAAGACACCTGCCTATTCCAGCCATGGAAAGAATGAAAACGCTGGTGCTGTGTTACATGTCCCTCAGTCCTTGCATGGAGCATGTGAAGCAGCAGAAGCAACAGCTTGAAGATGACAAAAGTCTTGCCAAGCAGAGGATTGGTTGAACAATAAGATGTGCTATAGATCCTACTCCATTTGCCCCATAAGGTTTTTGGCTAGGTGAAAAATCTCATAGGTGCTCCTTAGAATAAGACATACTGTGGAATTCTTCTGTACTAAATACATATACAGCCTCAGAGCTGCCTTCATTGCAAGCCACCAGTGATGCACATTTTCCTTCTTGAGCCAGGCCAGACTGCAACTGTAACCCTAGTGCCTGCAAGAGCCCACTCCTCTCTTGGCTGTGGCTGCAGGTCCTGCTTCACTCATGGAGACCTCTGCAAAGAAGGGACAAATTCACAGCCCTAGGGGGAAATGCAGCACAAGCTGTTGGACTAGTGAGGCAGAAATTGAGAGTTGCAAATGCTCTGAAGCTTGGAGGTCTCTGGGAGTTACACAGAATATCAGGGGAATTACCCCTACCTACCCTTATGACTATTCCTTTTTAAATCAGGAACATCACCTTTCAGGACATAGGCTTAAAGAAAGAACCAAAACAAATTTACATTTTTCTACTGAAGTTCTTGTTATCTCCCCAGATGTTTCCCTCTGGTTTCACCTTTTGTAGCTGTCTCTCTACAATGCCTTAAGCCTGGCAGTTTCTTGAGAACACTGACTGCTGGGTACCTACTGTATCCTTCACAAGAAAAGCCAACCCCTTACACATTCCCAAATTCATAGACAGAACAGCTGTGCATCTTTATTACACATATGCTGCGTTCTGGTTTTGCTTGTTAGCCAGCAGACAGGAAAGTTTTATTTTTAGGCAGATGTGAAAGCCCTAATTTGTTGCAGAGAGGAATAGAGAGCCTAATAATAGCATACAATACAGCCAGTGCCAAATTAATTAATGGAGACCAAAGCAGGTTACAGCTCATGAGCCAAAGCTACTATTTTCCACTTCCACAGCCTTCCCCCCTCTCCAAAATAGTGTAGTAGAGCTAGAGCTGGAAGAAGGACACCTTACAATGTATGTTCATTGCTGGAGGCCTTTTGCTGTGCCTTTGAGTCCCTGCACCATGGGGTTTGTCATGACCTCACAACAGTCTGGTGGAAGGGACCAGCCTGCTTGTCAGCTGCAGCCAAGTTCTTCCATCACTGACCAGTGTCCTTCACACCCCTTGTTGAGGAACACATCCTGGCTTGCTCACAGGTGAGCCAGCATGGTGGGAAGGGGCATGGAGGAGGAAAACTCAGAGCTTTAGAAAAGGTTTTGAGGCACAGCAAAGCTTCTGCTGCTACCAGGTGTGTCCACCTTCTTGGTGATAGCCCCAGGGACCAAAGCAGATGACCCAAAGGGAGGCTGAGAATAGCACCCTGCCTCCCTTACTGTTCTCGGGTGACCACACGTGTTTGCTGTCAGGCCTTTCCAACTAGGAGCAGGAGCCTATTTTAAGCTCTCCCTTTCCTCATGCACACACTGTTGCCATAGCTGCAAAACTAATGCACATGGAAAGAAAGGTTCTTACTCTATTGACTCAGCAGAGAGGCATGTTACTGAATCTCTGCTTAACTCATGTAAGTGAAAGAGATTGGGGCAGATCCTTCCCCAGCTGGTGCTGAAATGGCACAGCTCTGTTGGCTTAGTGAATCCCTGGTAATCTGCAGCAGCTGACATACTATAGCCCTTTGTTTTCCATTGCTACACCTTCCAGAACTGTTCATGGTGTATCATAATTAATTCAGCTTCTCCTCTTGTACCTGCCCTGGAAGGACAGGGTATGACAGAGTAGGAGAATACTGAGTTTCCTCTCCTGCTGTCCACTCCTCAGTTATCTGAGCATTCAGGGAGTGAATGCACATCAGGTGTATGGTATATCTCAGCCTTTAACTTGTATAAATGTCCAGATCACAAGCAGGAGTTTTGGGAAGACTGAAGGTAGGTTTCAGACACACTGGCAGGCAGCTTTCATCCCAGCCTGGCAGTCACATACACACCAACAGTGGCTTGCACTGATTTTGCTCACATTTGCAAGCTTCCAGCCAGCTCTGATTCAAATAGAGTTGCTAATATTTTGAAGCTGTTGTTTGCCAGGATACTTCAAGAAGAAACCATCAATACACTTCAAACAAGCCCACTGCAGGTTTGGCTAGCATTTTGAAAAGATACTTGATTTAAATGTTTGGATTTTCCTGCCCATTCTTAATCTTAAACAGAAAAGAAAAAAGCCAGCAGGTGTCCAGTTAATATGAACTTGCATAACTCCTTTGCCTTCCAAGCCTGTTGAAGCTTTAGAGCAAGGAAGACACAAACGGGTCTGATCTGATGAGCAGGTAGTTGCTCAGTCTTTATAAACTGTAAGAGGTTTTGTTATACAAGTTTTCCTGCTCCTTGACTGAAGGTAGCACCATGACTGCTGAGGCTCCTTCTGGAAGGAACTCTGGTTGGGTACCAGATGCTAAAGAAAAGGACAGCAGTGTGCTGTGAGCCTTGGCAGGGATGTGTCCTTGGGGCATCCAGGAGCTGGGAAGAGATCTGGGGGGCAAAGAGTAGATCATGCATTTCACTGCCAGTCCTCAGCAAGTGGATGGCACAGTGGGGTCTGCTGGAATACAAACTGGTGATCCTTGGCAGCCAGAAATGAGAAAATATCAAGGACTAACGTGGAATATGATTTCTGAAGATGAGCCTAATACAAAAAAGAAGAGAGGAGAGGGTTGAGCAAAGAACAAACCCCTGGAACAGCATAAAATAGCTTTTCCTGCAGTTTGCTCTGACCTGTAATTCTTTGATAAATAAACTAAGAGTAGATGAGTTAATTACCTGCAAACCTGGGACTGACTCTCAATCCCTGGCTAGTAGAAGGTAGATGGGAGAGAGACAGATTTTCTTCAGGAGCCAAACGAGATTACAGAATAAGCCCTCAGAACACGTTGTATTTTGCGTCAGAGCTGTGCCAGGTGACACTTCATTCACTGCTTGAGAGGACCTTCACTCAGGCAGGTTGCCTCTTCATTAACTACTGTAATCTTATCAGTGATTATAGAGAAGCAATAAAGATTAACTGTCAAAAAAAGATCCCATGTGTTTGAGGTCTCTTGTGAAAGAGCTGCCTCAGGAATCAGCTGGAGAGCCACAGGTTATGTCAGTGCTTTGCTCTGGGTTTCCTTTTGCACTTGTTTTTTCTTTGATTACCTCTGCCCAACAGCATCAGCCAAACAGCAGGTTCACCTAGGCACAAAGTATTCATGATGGCCCCAAAGACCATGCTTTTATTTGAATAAAAGATCTAGACTCATATCTCAACAGCTACTCTTTAAAAAGATGAATTATCTGCTTACTTAAATCCTAAATTCATGTATATACCTGTTTATATTTAGATTTCTGTGATATCTGTGTGTAGGGCTTTGCTGTTTCAGACAGCAATACCCACTTTTGTTTATGCCAAGAGTTTGTAAGACTTCAGCACCATTAAAATCCACCACTACAGCTCAATTTAAAGCTGTCCAGCATCAAGATATAAATATTCCCTCCTAGCTATTATTGTTGATAAAGTGATCCAGCTCTTTAAAAAGTCAAGCTACACCATATACTCATGTGGCTTCCTACAACTGTTAATTCCAAAGGCTGCTTAAACATGTATGATATTTTTCCTTTGACATGCTTTAAATGTATTTGTCATTAATCTTGACCCTTTGACTGTTCCCTGAGGGCCAATGAAGTGATCAGACAGCTGTGCCACACATAACTTTTAATACTTTAATTAAATCCCCTTTGGACCTTTTTCCCTTCTCTATTCTTTCTTTAGTCAGCCACCAAGAAAAACGACCACAATTTTAACATCTAAACACTGGAAACTATGAACATATAACAATGCAGAAATAATTTCTTATTTTTCAATTTACTTAATTATTTTTAAATTTAATTTCTGGAATCAATGAATGAGAGTTCTATTTTCTTCTGGAAATTCTTTTTGAAGTCACAGTGGTTTGGCCTCATGTGTATAACCATAAACAGAACTGTACAGCTTGGGACAGATACTTTTAAGAGAGAGTTCAAGTTCTGCTCCTCCATAGTTTAACAAGACAATAGTCTTTATAAAACTTTTACCCACAGAAATAGTTGATCTGTCCTGAGAATGATCACTCTCATTTAAAGGTAACAGGCTTGGCTCACAGGTAGAACAAGCCCTATCATTTTACTCTATTATTCTCTTGGTTGGCATCCAAGTTTTGGTGTTTGATATTTACTGGCATGTATAGGAATTGCTGAAAATGTCAGTGATTTGGCAAATTATAAATATCACTGACATTGAAAAAACATTTCCACTGCCTCAAACTTTCCATTAATATACTGTCAAAAGCAAGTATCACTTTTGATTCCCTAACTTTTCTTGGAAGGACTAAAGAAAATCAACCAGGAAATAAAAACATTGCCAAATTACTTTGTATTGTTTATTTTGCACAGTGCAAGTGGGAGCATATTACTAGAGTTCAGTTTGGTTTACACCTCCCCCCCCCTCTTCTGGGGATTCTGGGAACACTCATAATTTTAATTAAGTAGTAGAATTGTGCTTTATTTGTAAAGGTACAGGCAAATCTCAGCTCAGCAAATGGTAATTTTGGCTGTTTCTGTTAAAAACTAGCCCAAATGATGTAAGCTTTTAGCTAGTTTGGTCTTTTGTTGCAAGTCCACATACTGTGTACTTGGACAACAGGATGGGAACCAGGGCCACTTTCTAACTTTGTGTTGCAGTGGTGTGTGTACCTGCAGTTTCACAGTTTGGGATGGAGAGGTGTCAGGTTTTAGAGGTTTGGGTTGTTTTTTTTTCAGGTTTTATTCCTATTTTTAAGCTCTCCAGAACTCAGAAATCCAAGATAAATTCAACCATATGCTCAAAGGGAGCCAGCTCGAACATGACCCCTGCAAAGAAAAACTGATTTTGTTGCACACCTTCCCCCTGAGCAGGCCAACACCAAAACTACTCCCCAGTATCCAGAAGCAGCTGGAGAACCTCTACACACAGAGATACTTCCATTGCCACAGGCTTTTGGGGATTGGGACTACCCCAATTTTCCTATTCTGCAAACCTGCTCCACTAGAGGAAAACTGTTTTACAGGCTCTATTCTCCTGCTTCATGCAGGATCCCAGAGGTTTTCATCACCTGGGAGTTAAAGGATCACAAGACACCTTCTCTGGAACACTTATACAAAGGAAACTGAATTACCACAAACGAACCTCCCCATTCAGAAGCAGCACACAAGACATGCCAACACAGCAAGGCTATTTCCATCAGCCTGGGAACTAGGACACCTCTGGATATACAGCTTATTGCAGAGGCATCCCTGACCATTCAGGACAGGCAGGAAATACTGTTTTTCAGACCTAGCCCTCCCAAGAGTAGTTGAGCCCTGCAGATAAATTCTCCAGCCATGTCAACACTTCTGCACACCAGAGAGCCAGCCACAGCTTTTACCCCTTCAATGTACATTAAAGTAAACCTGCCAGTAAAGGTGCCTTTGGAGATAACTCAGGTGCAGAGTCAGGTCAGAAAATAACCAGTTATAAGCTGAATTCCTTTTGTGTATGGGGGAAGTCATTTCCCTACACTAGGGAAGATCCACCAACTCCTAAAGCATCGTCCTCTAGGCTTGATCACAGAAATGGTTTGATGAAGCAGCAGTGGATGGAGCAGATTTAGATTAAGAGGGCAGAGAGGAAAAGGGTGTCTGAGATAAAAGTGGCTTATAAAATAACTTGGAATGTCAGCACATGATTATGTTGTTTTCCCCTCAATCATTAGACAGACTGTGTTGCAAAACACCCTGAAGCTTGAGAAACTGCTAATGGGCAACAGGTTTTGGAATGTCATAAATGCTAAGTTTTACTGGATTGGAAAGACAACTTATTGTACAGTCAGAATTCAGAGGGGGAAATATTTGGACATTTGCAGCTTGCAATAAAAAGAGAGAAAGTGGCTTAGTAGGTTTTGTAACTCATTAAAAGGGAAGAGCTGCAAAAGAAAGATCTGTGGGAGCTCTGCACCCACCCCACTGACAGCATCTGTGTCTGGCTTCTTTCATGCCCTCTCTCAAAGTTATTTACATGTGGACAAAACACCATTAACCCCCTATCAAAAGTAGCCCCACCATTTGCAAGACAATTTGCAGAAGAATCTGACAGATGGTTGTACTGAACCTGTAAGACACCAGCTGTGAATACGTGAGGTACTGGGCTTCGCTTTATGGTTTGAAGGCAAGAGAAACCTCCTCATCTTTCAGGAGAGCAGGACCTTCAACATGTCCAGCAGGCAGCTGCTGTGCACACATGCTGAGCCTAAACCCAGATGACTATAGGCCTACATGGCTTTTTAGCTGAAACAAGAAGTAGGATGAGCTTGTATCTGCCTTCAATAAATTCTGCTGACTTGCCCTGAGACTAATCATAATGGAATGAAAAAGTCATCTACTTCAATAAAGCAGAGGGCGATTCCAAAGGTAAATTAGGAAGAGGTACATCATAAAGAATAAAAATTCCTTTCAAAGGTATTGGAAGACACTGAAAAGGCCATGAAATACTTTGGCAGGCTCCACATCTACCATCAGCTTTCTGTTCTTTGTTCTAAGAGAGCTAGTTCCCACTGCTCCAGAGACAGACATACAGGAACGATGCCTTTACTTCTGAGATACATCAAAGCTGACCTGTTAGACAAACAGATTTGTTTAATGATTACATTTTCCTGTGCCAAATGAAAACACATAAAAGTGCAAGATTCAACAGCTTTGTATATATATTTTTCTTGAGCTGCACAATGGAAATTGTTTGTACTCTTTGCCAGAACAGTAAGGCTCCTCAACTTTGAATTTGGCAGGGACCAAAAGCCTGGTCCAAATCACTCTCCAGCCATTGCTGGAAAAGAAACACCAATTTCTTTTTACACATACAAGATGTGTCATGTACGGTACAGAGAGACCCTAAACAATTTTAACCAACCATCTGATGGCTCATTAAGAAAAGTCCAAAAAGCCACCAGAACTGGGACTTCCCCACAGGAACTCCTCTGGGGAGAGACTGGTATATGGTATGTAGTGGTTCTATACAGGATGAGAGGTCACCAGTTGAGGTTGATGGAAGGACTATCAGAAACTTCAATGAATGTTGGGTCAAGGCTCAGATACAGCTTGATTACAACCTCTTTATTAGGTCTTGCCCAGGACATCTGCAAACTTTGCAGCAAGGAACATTGAGTACCAGCATCATTAGGGCAAGGCACTTGTCTTTCTGTCATTAGGCTGACAAGTTCTGTCATTAGGCTGATCTGACAAACTTCAGTAGAAATAAACAAACATTGACAATTGCAATTAAACTGTTCATATTGTTGGAAAAAAATTATCAAGCTAGACTGACAATTTTCTTATTGTATCTGTAACAACATCAGGTTTTCATTTCCTAATGTTTGACTTTTATTCTGACATTGTACATATTTATTTGCTTGATCATTTACCTTTGTTATTCTCAGTGTTGGTATTAACTTTTACCATTTTATACCCTTTTTATACAAACATCACTTGTTACAGCCTACTTAACACAACTTTTCGTGACTATAATGCTTGTTTTTACATGTGTGAAACTAATCAAAATTTAAATAGGACAAACATGTCAGATGTTGAACACTCAATCTTATTAAATGCATTTGTCAAAATGTCAAGTACATGTCTGCAAGCACAACTGCCACCTGATAATTACAACAGAAAATGCTCCCTCTCCCTGTGGAAAATTAAATAGTTCTATATGCTGTAAATGCACAGTTGCAGGCTAAATATTGTGTTTGGTTTTATTTTACCAACAGACAGCTTAGCTCCATAACTTACTGAGCCTTGTAAAGCACAGTATTAGTAACTGTTGATGTGCTTAAGTCTAAAATAGTTTATAGGGGGTATTTTTCTCTGACAATGCTGACTGTAGTTACCATTTGGTATACTGGAAATTCTTAAATAGCACCAACAACAATGCACTAATAATAACCTGAGGGACTCTAAGACTTGAGCAATGCCCCTTGTCCAGCCCGTTGCTGGGAGGGAATCCTATTGGACAGGAGTCAGGTTGCTTGGTTAGGATTTTCAGATTATTTGCTCATCTTTATAATTTCTGGTAATTATTTTATTTCCCCAAATATTTGGGACTTATTTTGAGACATGCATAACATTTAGACCCTGCAAACCTCATATGAGAAGAACCACATGTTTTATCAGTTGCCACCAAGGCAAGGCAAGATACCATGGCTAAAATTGGGGTGCCCTTCATGGAGAGGGAAGCCTTCTGCAGTTATGTCTGTTTCTTGCCTTGATTATGCTTAGCAAGGAGAAACATTTCCCCATGACATGAAAACAGTGTTCAAATAACTCCACAAACTGACAACATTCTTGCTGCTACTTTCTTTGTGCCACTGGGGCTTGCTAACCCCACTGGGGTGCTGTCCCTTTACAGATTCAAACAGCACAAAACCTGAGTGGTTTTCTGTAACAGGTTTAATTACAAATGATGCAATTTTTCCCATCTCTATACCAGGAACAAATTACCTTTGTCCACACACTTCTAGTAGGAAAAGAATGAACATCAAGTTCCTTACATTAATTAATGCTCTGGACAAAGCTGATGAGTTTTTCATATTTTTTTTTCACAGAACAGTATGACCATAGTAGCAAAGAGACAAGATACTCAAATATGGGAATTAGAAGTCTAATGTTGCTTAAAACTTAATATAAGTGTAATAATGGAGAAACAGGTGAGTTTGATAACTTTTAGAGGATCCTGAAATGCCTGCAGACCACAGGAGAGTAATACATGCAATTAAGAAAGCTATAAGTTATTCCTACAAAGGGTTTTTTTCCTTGAGTTAGAACCATGTGTGAAATACTGTGGAATTTTGATCATTTTTACATTTACTTCTTGAAAAATATTTTGATATCCAAGCTAAACAGATTAAACTTATGAGATCAGTATTCACCACTTCCACAACCACAAAAAGGTACTGAAATTCAGATTGAAAAACACATCCTTTTAAGGAAACCTAACCCACTAATTGCCGTGTTTTATTTCAGCCAGACTTTTATATTTCTATGGGATTTTAGCAAGCAATTGATGTTACTGTCTTTTGAGAAATTACTACTATTTCAAGTACTCCAGTTAATACAGGTGCATCCCTATTTTCTTTTTACTTTTGATAATTAGCCAGGGACTTCTCCCTAACCTTGCTCTGATACTTGGAGGAAAAGCAGCTATGTCTGCCCTGAAGGACAGGACACTTTTGCTCCAGGCATTGAGGGCAATGGTTATACTGAAGTACCCCCAGCACTGCTCCTCCTCTGATGTTCAAGTTGCCCCATCCCTACAGCTGAGAACCACAGAGAAATCTGGGGAGGCAAATGGACCAAAGTGGTGAATTTTGAGTGACCCAAACTGTCTCCCATCCTTTCCATTAGCTGACAGTAAAGTGCCCACTGCTCTTCTGTTCACAGCCAAAACCAAGGTGTCATATTATATATGGGTTACAGTAACAATAGGGTGGAAAGTAAGACCTGCCTAACCTTTCCCCATGTGTATATTTGTTTTACAGGCTTGTTTTTTCCACAGTTGCCATTGGGTGTAGCACCACAGCTGTCCTTGCTTGCTGGCAGTGTATTTTTATTCACTTATCTCCAACCTAGCAGTTATTTTTTTCCATCAGTGCCGAGTTTCCAATTCCCTCACCCTGACCCCTGTAGACAGGGTCCTCTTTTCACCTCTGAACTTGGTCTTTTCAGCAGCTTGATCAGGGACACACCAACTTCTGTGCTTTGACCTGGGGTTTTGGATAATCCATTTAGCCTCTGTCAATGGATTTCTTACTCTCTAAAGCATGTCATGACCTCTCTGCTGGTGTGGAACTTCACTTCATCACTGACCTTCCAGACCAAAGTAGTACAGTGCACAGGACATCAGTTGGACCTGATCTAGAAATGAGCATGCTTTCCCAGCTAGAGGTAAAAGTCTCGGTTTTACTGCAAAATTTAATGCAAAGAGTCTCTTGTTTTCAGCCAGTTGCTGTCTCATTAATTTGGATTCTTTCCTAAGCTATTATTCCATCAATTAAGAGATTTCTTGGTTGCATCAAAACACTCAGGTTGTCCTTTCTACCACAGAGCAGACTTTTGCCTTGACCATTTGTTTTCATTGCTTACATTTCCCACTGGTAAATCGGAGACAAGTTCTCCCTGTGCTGCAGCTCTGAATGGATAAACACAGTCAACATGAAAAGTGCTCAGGGGACAAGCCCATATATCATGGAATTAAGTATTTTATCTGTAAGGAGGGTAAAATTCAAGAAAGAAGTCTTGGTAAAAGAAAGAAAATATCATCTCTCAAGTGTAAAGGTTTCTGATTAGGGGAAGAGTGAACTTCTGGAGCAGCCAAGAGGACCAGCAACAGAGGAAGTCATGAGTCTAGGAGCAGACATGGATCAAGACCTCATGGCCAAGGGGCTTTCTTGGTCATGCACACAATTCAATAGCAACCTCTCTCATAGGGAACTGGTGGTCATGGACCAGAAGGTCCTGAATCAAAAACTTGGCTTAAGGGAAAACTAACCCTTGCACTGGGCTTGGGGAAAGAAACAAAACTCAGAAGAAGGCATTACGAGGTGGCACCCACAAACCCATCTTATAAATTTGGCCAGACTTTGAGCTCCTGCATTCTGTAAATAGTTCTCCTAATAGAGCACGAGCTTAGTTTTACAGCCACCCTTTACAAGCACGTTTTCACGTTCTTATTCTACACGTGACATGTGAAACAGATTTAGGTACCCAATCGCAGGCAGATAGGAAATTTTTGGCCTTGGGTTTTAAGAGCATAAATGGGACAAGAGTCCCAAAAGCAGAACCAGAGCATCTTAAAGGGATGGGAACACATATGCCTGGAAAGCACCTGTTACTGGAGATTAGCAAATAAATCTTTGGGTAGCAGACTAATAATTCCCCTACCAATGACAATATTGGAAAGAGAAAATGACATCCATAAAAATAATGTGTAAATAGAAAATGCTGGACCTCTAGACAGGAAAGCTTATTTTAAGCAGTTATTTTTGTGTCTTATATGTTTCCACTTAACATTACCAGCCTAATCATTTGCAGCTCAGTAAAAGGGATGAAACCCACTTATACCCACCCAGCTTTCCACACAGCCTGTTCCTCAGTGTTGTCTTTCTGGCCCAGCACCTGCTTGTCTTGTTCATGCAAACAAAAGCTCTGTACACTCAAATGCACTTTGCTTCTCTGCCTTCACCTCCTGGCAGTGAGTGTTCTCACAATGCACTGCTTCTCAGCATACACTTTTGGAAAATATTAAAAAGCAACCAGTACAGCTTGCCCTTGCTACAATGGGGGAAATTATATTTAAGACTATTTGTTTTCCAGCTGGATACATCTTCCCAAGCATGGTTCTGAGTCAGGCATCAATTTCAACAGCATTTACATTTGTATCTAATAGTTGCTCTGAAACTGATCATAAAATACCTGTGTATAGACTCAGAGCAGCTCCAATTTTTGTTTCTTCAGACAAACTGTTGCTGCTCATTGTTCTTCCTCTAGGCTGTCCCCAGTGTCTCCAGCCTCTCACTTCACACACGGGGCCCAGGACACAAGCAGCTTTTCACATCTCAATGAAGTCTGTTCCAGCCTCAGCACAGAGCCCTGCAGTGGAGCTTTCTGTTTCCCCCACAAAACAGCTGAATTCTGCTCTGCTAAGCAGAGCAGTGCACAACAGTTAAAGTCTACATACATCTGAGGATAGACCTTTCCTAAGGTTCTCCAGCTGGGATTGCTTAGGTTTATTGGAGACTGACAGGTTACAGTGCTTCTGGGAAAGCTGCTGTAGCACAAGGATTAATCAGCCAGTTTAAAGTGGAAAATTCGCTTAGGTCAAGACATAAGAGTCTTAAAAACCAATCAAAATCAAATATGTAGAAGCGTGGCAATCTGAGTTTGTGTTAGGTGGCATCCCCAGAAATATGAGTGGTGTCACCCAGTGGCTGTGCTACAAATGAATAGAAAAGAGTGCTACAGACCAGAAATCACGTGGGCAGGAGTTAATGTCAGTGAGGACTGAAGCATTTGAACACTTTGCATCAACAGAGCATTGGTCAGAGAGCCCTTATTAACCCTCCACTCAAGACCTCTTATGTTGCAATAGAGTCCCCAGTAATCCAGCCAATTTACAACTCCATTTTTACTTCTCCTTCTTGCCCTTTCCCAAAAGGGCAGAACAGAGCTGCAGCAGGGATGGCTCCAGGTTTCCATAGAGCAGCAAGGTTGAATTTTGTCACCTCAAGAAGCAGCAACTGCTGAGCTGCTACTTGGAAAGTGGTGAGGGATGGGTGAAACACTGGGGTAGACTCCAGGTCTGGTCTTCTCCAGTTACTGCTGCTGAACAGGAGCAGAAACCTTGACCCTTAACCATCACCTTGGATCACCAAAGCACTCTGAAGAGTTTGCTGTGTTAAACATCTGCCTACCTGACCTGTCAGTGTGGTCCTAACAGTTCTTGAAATAATCAAAACCTCAGGCTCACAATCCCTCTTTTGCACTTCACCATCTGCAAGGCTGGGAGAAGCAATTTGAGACCAGACAGATCTCCAGATTACTATTAAACAGTGGCCACAAGCTAAGGCTTGTCCATTTTCCATTGACTGTTCCAGAATGTATTTCCAAAAATACAGAGCGAGCTCTGAGGGGTCGCCAGTCACCACTGTCTGAGCAGCTCCCCCAGGCATCTCCTCTGTTAGAAAACAGAAAACCAGATTGAAACTGATAGCACCCATGGACGTAACCTGCTCTCTGTGGGGAAGGCTGAATTAGTGCTTTTCATTCCTCCTAATCCCCCTGAGCTGTAACACCCCTCGTGGAGGCTCTAGCAAGGTCGACAGACTTGAACGTGATGCTAAGCTGGTGAGCCAGGTGGCTGGCAATATTCCTTTCATCCAACCCTATTTTTGCTTACCTGCCATTTTAAGGCCATTTGTAAATATAGACCAGCGGGTTCATAGGCAATAGGATATGGAACACCTTGTAGGAAAGATTCTAGCAAGAAGAAAAATTCTTTTTTCTGAACCTTTCCATTCTCAAAGTATTCTGTTTTATAGGTGGAAAAACCTGAAGCCCAGAGACCAATTCCTACCACACAAACATTTTATACTCTGCAGAGACTACATTTTGCAAAGTAAGGGATATGAATTGGAGGTGCAGACTAGAGCCAGCACTGACAGCTCTTCCATTAGTGAGCAATGGCCCTGCAGGAGACAGTCAACAAGTATAAGCAGAGGGGGAGGAGTACCTCTCAATTTACTAACCACACCCCTTTAATACACCCCAGGAGGCCACTGGCCTTCTTGGTAATCACAAGGGCACATTGCTGGCTCATGACCATCCTTCTGTCCACCAGGTCCCTTTCCCCCACACTGCTTTCCAGCAGGTCAGTCCCCAACCTATCTATATTGGTACCTGGAGTTGCTTTTTCCCAGGTGCAAGAGTCCACACTTGCCCTTGTTGTATTTCGTTGGTGAAAAGAGTTGAATTTTTCCCCTTTTGACTCTGATATGTTAGTGACTCTTAGAAAAAAAATAAAACTCAAACCAGGATATAAAGAATTATCTTTCCAACAAGGTTTTCTGCAAGATACTTACTCTCTTCAGGTCCCAAAATTCCAGTAAAGGAGGTCACAGACAAGGGCATGCATAGAAAAATAGTCCTTGGTTAGCTGTAATCTTTGGTATTTCAATGGTATTTTCTAAAGCATCCATCTATCTCCCTGGCATGAATGGGACTGAGCCATCCCCCAGGCACTTTTGGAAATCCCACCTGTAATGATTAATTCTTCACAGCATTACATACAAACCCCTATGGCTCTGACAATTCATTGTAATAAATTAGGCACTGGTTGGATTTTTCCTTGCATTTATGCAGCTTAATATTATTTAAGACATGAATACCTAGCAGCATACTACATTTTCATGCAAACTGGAAACATGGATTTGGTATCCAGTACACACAGGCACCTCCACCTCCACACTGGGCCAGGATCTTCTTATGACCAACAAAGCTGCTCAGGGTTACAAGGGTTGTTTTGGCCCTGCTCATCTTAGTTTTTATATTCTTTATGGTGCAGGTGATGTGAAGACATCTGTTCTGCCTTCAGATGGGAGGGGGTTTGTGTTCCTCAGCAATACCCAGTTCACAGCTAAAGGAGGCCAGAATTCCTTTTAAAAAAAAAAATTATGTTCATTCTGTGTGATATTACCTTCTCAGAGGATATTCTGAGACAATAAGAGTCCCACAACTAGTACAAAATCAAAACATTTCCATTGAGCATCCACTCAAATGTCTGGTCAATCCACAGACACTGGATGACACTGCAGAGCTCCAAGTTGTGTGACCATCAGGTTCATTTGAGCTGAGCAGGAGCTCTGATTGCCTTCTAAATCCTGACAGCAAAGAAATGGCCAAGAATCAGGTTGGAATTTTTTTAAGAAAACATAAATAGACTTGATTCAGTTAACTGATGCATTCACCAGCTGTAATCCCTAACCAATGGATTATACACAGTGTTCAATGCATAATTCTGATCTGCTCTTTATTTATAAAAGAATGAAAAGGATCAGGTCTATTTTTAACTTCCTGGAAAGTTTAAAAATAAGGAACAGCTTTCAATAATGCATTAAACAGCAGGTTTCAGCCTTTCTAATGTGAGTCTGTGTGTATCATAAGGATGAACTCCTGCAGCTCTACTACTTGCACCACAAGTAGCTGAATTAACACCACGTAAGGAACAAAGGAATATTGGGGCAGGTTGAGTAGATACAGGTACAATGTTTGTGCACAGTCAGATTTAGGGAAGTCTTAAAGTGGCCTAGAGCTGAATTCCTTCAAGAAGCACAAGGCAGAAGGAACAAGAGCACATAGACATGTCACTTGTGATGGAAAAACACACACTGGATGTGGATCTTTAAGACCTCCCTAGTCCAGCTCTGCATCTTTAGGAATCTGGAGTCTCACTTTAAGAAATTTTTCCATCTTTTTTTTCTTCCCCTTCCCAATGCACATTTTTCCAGCACATTTGTGCCCTGTGCCTTCTGCTATATAAAAAATCAATGTAGGTCTTCAGACTAGTCTGGGTTTACATTAGTTCATTCCACAGCAAATCTTCAGTGCTAGGGAGAAGGTGACCAGTGGTCACAGCCCCAGCCTGTTTGAAAACATCCCACCTGGTTCTGCTGAAATAAGGAGCACTGGGGGCTGTGACAGAGCTGTGGTTCCCATCTGTCCCCCCCTCCCCAGCCTCTGTAGTCACTTTGTCAGACTGTTACTCTGAGCAGCTATGCCATGGGCATGGGATATTTCAGGGGGACATTGTCCTGCAGAAGGAAGATGTGGGGAACTACCCCAGTGGGAGAGCTGATATCACAACACACCTTCGATGGATCAGCCAAAATCAGGAGTAAAAGCCATCACTTCTGGCTTCATTTCAGACATACCAAGTGATTCCTTCCCTCCTCAGAGAAAAACAGAACTTCAGAGAAAAAAATGCTTTGGGAAAAATGTATTTCTTAACAGTTGCAGCTCAGATAAAACCTCAGGTTACCAATACTCTATAAATCCTAAATTCAGCCTTGCCTCTGAAGTCAGATCCTGTTGTCTCCCCTTTTATTTATCTCTCCACGACAGGAAAAATTTTCCTTTAGGTCAAGAAAAGGAGATACTAATAATGAAGCAACTGATTTGACATGAATGGGACAGAAGTGAAGGACAGTGAGAAATGCTGCCCTGGCCTGCCCAGAGCCTGGCCACACAGTGTCTGGCACAGAAGTCATAGAGAAGAACATAAAATGAGCAACATTTGCACTTGGTTTGAAAGACAGCAAAAGAAATAATTTGTACTGTACATAATGCAAATCTTTGTCCAGAAACTCTGAAAAAGCCTCTTCTGTAGAAGTAAGTCTTTTTAATTATCAGGTGACAGGCAATCAAAAAATGTTTTTTTAAACTGTGTATATAGAACTATGGTCATGTACAAAACATGACACACCTGCTGGGTTTATAAGGAGTGCTGCTTTGCATGACTTGAGCCCCTCTCAGCAGCAGGTGGTTTGAAACCAAACCAAACTGACACAATAGCACCCCAAGCACCATGGGCAAGAAATCCCCTCCCATCACACCACAAGAAGTGGCTTTTTCTAACAGCAAGATCAGTTCATAACCTCACTTGCTCCCCAGAGGTTGCATTAAGTGAGATTAATACCTGAATTATCCTGCACTGTTGCAATGGACTCAATCAACAAGCAGCTCAACTTGCTTTTTGCATCAGGCATGTGATGCTGGCTCCAGCACCCCAGGGTGCTGCTCCAGGCTCTCCCTCCAACAGCACCCAACCAGCCCAGCTCTGCCTTCCCTCCACTTGAATATCTCCAGACTGGTGGAAGCTGGGCCAAATCTGCCTCGATGCATTACAGTCAAAAAATAAAATACAACACTAATTAGTAATTCAGTTTTAAATCCCTCAGGTAGCTGGCATAGCCTTCTCCCCTATTCTTAAGGATGAGAAATACTATCCTATACAAATACAATAGTAAATTTAGCTGCTGAAAGCTAGCAACAGTCTGGCTTTTCTTGGCACTCCTCTCTATATGCCCTGGCTTCCTTTTCCCCATATATTTTAAGCACCAGCTTCTGTACATATTGGTACCTTATGCTTAGGCAGCCACACACAGTAAATATAGAAGACTTTTAACATAGGGCTCCATCCAGATCTTCCCCCTCTCCAATATTTTTAAGGAGAAAAGGTCAGAGTATTCCAGTGAACTGACGCACTCTGTCTAATTTATACAGCAAGAAGCTTAAAATTGTGCGTCATTTGACCATTTTCCATTTGTTCATGCTGAGATTAAGAGATGGGCTTATTGTTGAGCTTATAGTTGAAATTACAACTAAGAGAAAAAAGGGTTATAGAAGATCAGTAGCTGCAGCTGGGCTTTGATTTACTGCTGCCCAGTCATGGCAGTGGAAATTAGAAAACTTGAAAAAAGCAGCTCATCGGGATTGAGAGAAGCTGAGTAATTAACCATTTCTAAGGTAAAGGTTTCCAAATAAAACTGGGCAGCCAGGACTTGCTGTGAGCAGTAACAGCTTGTTTAATTGCCAAAAAGCATCTGTGACAACAGAGTGGTATGCAGCTGGGATTGCAAGGGAGAAAAACCCAGCCTCAACATCAGAAATCATTTGTAAAGCTGAGGAGTCAGCAGATTTGGTGCTACTTCATCCCTGCCCTGCACCTCTGGGGTCAGGCAGACAGCAAGCTTTACACACCACCAGAAGGCAGCTCGTTCCTGAGATACCTCCAGCATTTCTAACAATATACAAGAGGTTTTATCTGCATGAAGCAGGTCGGGATCAAAAATAATCTAACAAGACATATTCTTGAATTTTGCAGAGGAGCAGGCAAGTCCAATAAGAAAACAGAGCTGGTCAAACACTGCCTGGGTGTTTGTGCACAGCCTTTACACAAGTAGGAGTTCATGGGCAAACACTGTACAAAGTGAACACCGAAGCCTGAGCTAATGCACACAAATATTTCATTTCAAGTTAGAGGAACCATGGAAATTTGTACAAACAGAACTGCAGATAGGGAGTTTAAAAGCCTTTCCTTTTAGTAGCATGGATCACAAGTCCATCAGATTTTATCACAATAGGGAATTCAGAATGGTTGCAATTCCCTCCCATTCCTTTCCATATTCTTTTTGCTTCATATACAATATGAATCCCAAATTAATTAGTATTTACATTATAATGGTAAGAAGGGTAACAGATTTGCTGACATTTTCCTGGAAGAACTGTTGCTATCTATAGCACTTTCCATTTTCATATGGGATATTTTTATGGGTCTGGAGGCAGATGGATTTTCTAGTAAGGTGAAAATAAGAACACTGCCACAAATAATGTATTTCCATGTATGGCAAATCACTAATACCAGAAGATTTTGCTCAAACTAAATTTATATATTTTTCACCACCAAATAGCTTCTTTCACTGGCAGAAAAACAAGAACTGTCACCCTCTAACTCTGCAAAACTTTTGTCAACACTCAAAAAGATGAAAACTGACAAAACTCTGGTGCCAAATGCTGCACAAGCTGATTGTGACAGCCAGTGTCTATACAGGATAGGTATTTTACTATTTAGAGAAAGATTTATTATGAAATATCCATTAAGAACCTTTTTTTATGATGATGAAAAATACTTGACATTTTCCAGAGCAGCATCATTCTTGAAGTACCAGTAGAATAGGAAAATGTAGCTGCAGGAGAGACCAGAGCATCCAGTCCAACACATGCAAGCTACAACAGGTCACCTAAGCAGGAGGTTGCTAAAACCAAGTGTGCAGGATTCAGGAGTTGAACTTTGAAGAGCAAATAGACTAAATATTGGTTCAAAATCTATTTTAAAATGTTTTTTTATTGCCTGTAGTTAACCTCCTGCCTTTTGAGTGGCATGTTTTCTCAATCATCCTGTTTGCTCCCTTTCCCACACATGCAGCTATCCCTGTCATCATTGCAGTCTTCAAGGACTCACATTTATCAAGCCAGGGACTAATTTTTTGATGGGCTATTTATCCATCACATCTGTGATAGTTTCACTTCAGTGATAAAGGAATACAAAAGAATTAAGATCATACATAAACTTACATGCAACTTTAAGTTGAGATTCAAAGTTGAATCTTCAAGATGTTGACTCAAATGCTGGCAAGATAATGAGAGAATGACTGGGCACGTTTGCTTATTTCAAATGAGTGGGATTTCATTTTAAAATCCAATCCAGCAACAGGTTTATAAACACACTTCTGGTCTCTAAAAAGCCAAGGATTGTGATGGGACTTCTCTCCCAAGCAAAGTGACAGAGGTTTAGAGTCCACACAACTCAGGCAGTTTTCCTCTAATGAAATTTTGCCTGTTTTTTGAGGCTAAAACACTAAATCCTAAGAATAGTCTTCATCTGCTTTATTGGAGAGAACCTGTCTTGTGGCATATTGGTAGGCTGTAGCTACATTAATGCCTCAACACCAACATCCATGTCCCAACTGATCTTCACAAGTTACAGGTTGGGGGAATGGGTCCAGCCACACTCACATGTTTTTCTTTGTATTATGTCTCGCTGTAAAACCAGCCCAAATTTTTGCTATGTTATTTTTTTAAGGATAAATGTCACTGCAGAAATAATGCTTAATCCTGGAGGTCCTGTACCTCCTCATAAGTATCAATCTGGCAACCTCTAGTGTATGAAGAAGCCTTGTAAGATATGGATGTAATTTTATGCAATTTTGAAGTGGCAGTCTGAGACAGAGACAAATTATTATTATTACTGCCTAGCTCTAGCACAGCATTTTTCTACTGGAGACCTAATATGTTCACAGAACAAGCCATTTAATCCACGTCTGTTCAGCCCAGTTTAGCATCCTCAGTGTCAGACCACCTGGATTCTAGCTCTAGAAGTGGGGTGCCAGTGGGACCTTCTCCTGAGACCCACACTCAGATTGAGTTTCATTTCTCCTCAAAATGCACAGGTAAAAAACCTAAGAAAATGTAGCTTATTAATTATCAAGACAGATAAAGCCTCTGTTTATTTTTTCCACTGACAACTAGAAGAACTTATCTCTGTACTAATAACATTTATTTCTCTCACCAGGCAAATTTATGAGCCTCTGGCAGATGAGGAGGTTCAGAGCTCTACCAAAAAATGCATTTAGCCATGGATGCACTAGGGCAAATCAAGTTTATTGTCTAAACTTATGAAGATTTAAATGTTATTATAACATGAAACACATTGTGCCAATTTTCCAGCTCTAGCAAACATAATGAATGTCATTGTCTTTCTAAGAAAGGATCTACTCTTATTTCCTTTTTTTATTGGTTAAGGAAGATTAAGAGTAATCTCCCTAAATCCTCAACTGCCCCACATGATACATTATTTTGAACATTGCTGTCACTCAGAATATTACATTCAGTACCAGAGAAACCTTGCTGTATTCATCCCTGCTTTTTTGTCCTCCCACCCCCTTGAAAACACCACAGCTCACACCTCTGTTTTTGCCACCCAGTGAGACCAGCTCCAATTTGGCAGTGAAGGCCAGGGTGGCCAGAGTCATCACATTTTGCTTTAAACAGTTGGACACATCCAGAAAGGACAGCAGCCAACTGCAAGACATTTACTTCCTGCTTTGGCTGCAGGATAGAAAGACAAATTAAGCTTGCCAAAGTGAGTTCATTTTCCTCCTGCTCCCCTCTACTGTCTCCCACCTCTCAGAAAAATAAATAAATAACAAATAAAAACTTAAGTCCCTGAACACAACAAACAGGTGTGGAAAAAAAGCACTAAAGAGAAATATTTTTCAGTTCCATGGCCATGAAGTCTGATTTCTTCAGGAAACTTGACAAAGATAAAATTTGTTGGAAACACATATCAGATGGCAGCATCACTGACCGTGGGGAATTCACTTACTGTACTGTGATCTGTCAAGAGGAGGTGGTAGAAGTGATTTTTGAGCCAAAAGACTATTTTCTTTCTAAAGTTACTGTGGACTAGTCAAAACCACAGCAGAGTCTTGCTGAGAGGTTGGATTAATACTCATAAGGCAAAGAAAAAGAGGCCAATTCCTCTGATATTAAGTAGGTTTGCTGAAGCCACGCTCTGTCCCAGGAACAGCACATAACTGCCTCTGGGGTTTGGTGCCCAGGAAATGGCAAAAGGTTTTTATTTCCCAATAAAGATCATATAATTTCTCCCTACAGATCTGCTTTAAAGGCAGTGGAGCCTTTCCCTTGACTCTTGATCTTTGGGTGGGCTTCCAAAAAAGCAGCAATGAAATGGGATGCTGAAAACACAGCTTCCCTGCTCCAGAGGGATCTGCCCACCTGGACAAAGGCACCTGCTTGTTGAAGGATTTGGGGAAGACAGCAGAAAACATCACCCCAGGCTCATAAGCTGCTTCCATCCCATCTGTGATTTAAAGCCTTGAGACAGCATCTTAGGAGAGCACCAGGGCAGGTTTAGTCTCTGCTGAGGGCAAAAAGCAGCCCTCACCATGGGAGAGATAGATGGGGTTGGGAACCTCAACCCACACAAGCTGGCTGTAGACATCCCAGAGGAGACTGAAGCTCCACAGTGAATCTCCTCTACCTTCACCACCAAACACCCACCTGGGCAGCCACGCAGCCATCAGCCTCTGCTGCACAACCCGAGTTGGTACAGAAAGCTCCCAGTCACAGGCTGAGGCTTTGACCCATTCATAACAGAATGAATAGTAACAACAGCAAATAATTACAATGTTAGGGAGAAACCCCATTCCAAGGCAGGTGGTATCAACTCCTTGGATGTGAAGTCTTTGTCTTTCACATCACTTTCTCCTCAGAAGTTAAATTCTAGCATTTATTTCAAAGCTCAAACCTTCACAAACCAAGCCTTCCCCATCACACTGCTCCAAAACTGACAAGGAGGGAGACATTCTGGAGAATTTGCACCAGAGACACTTTATCCCAGCATTTTCTCACTCAAAGGTATCCAGGCCAAGCAATCTGTGAAATCCATCAGGGCCCCCATTGTTCCCTGCAATTATTTATTTTAAATAAAAACGCAATCTTAGAGGCACAAATAGTCAGCATGAAGTCCAAGACAGAGCAAGTCTTACAAAGCAGAAGGGCCAAATTCTGCCTTCATGTATTTAACACATGGGCACTGTCATCAGCAACAGCTTCACTAAAGTCTCCAAGATTTGCATTTTCACCCAAGTGTCCAAGATTTGCAGTCCTTATTTTAACAAATGCAATCTTTCTCTAAGTAATGATGGCACAATTTTTCATTGGTTCTAATTAGAAAATAATTAGTACAGGGATCCTAATGCAATGATGGCACCATGGCTTGCTGCTTATTTCTGTTTATTGGAGCCTGGCACCAAATCAATGCTTTTTCCCATAACAAAAGGACCCAGCCCCAGAGAGCTATTTCTAATAATTTCATTCAGCATGCTAGAAAGTAAATCCTGATTATTTAATTGGAAGTGATGTTTTTAATAGGAGGCTGTTTTTGCAATTACCATTAAAAAAAATCAAATGTCCCTTTTTGCTTTATCGAAGCTATGCCTTTTGCTAATGGTCTGCTCTTGGATTCCTGTCTTTTTATCAGTAGTGGGACCCAATTTGATGTTCCCAGGTATTTCAAGCAGAACACATTGTACATTGTTCAAAAGTAATATTATTTCAAAAGTAATATTATTAGAGATGTAGCTAGATAGTGTTGCAATCTTTTTTTAGAGAATTGGAAGGTTCAGATTCTCAGAACCTTGTATTATTCAACATCTTTTAAAAGTTTGAAGACAAGAATGATTTAATGGAAAACTTAGTTTGGGTTCCAAAGAGTCATCACTGGCTCAGAAATTCACCATTTTCCTCCCTCAACCATCCCACACCAAAAAACAGCCACTGCTTCACATGGCCCCTGCCACCCCCACGGTGGCTGAGAAAAAAAAAAAATCACTGCAGACCCAGGGCACAGTAGAGTTAGTTCAGTCCCAGCTGGTGATGTGAGCAAAGAGCCTTCAGCTGTTCCAAGAGGCAGCCCCATAGCTCATTAAATCAGTAATAAACCTCCCTTAGTTTTGATAATAAACATTATCTTCAGCCTGGAACAAGAACAATCCTTATCAATACCTTTTACCTGGAATATTCCAACTGCAAAAAGTCACTTAATTTTTTGTATTTATAATCTCAAAGTCCCAGCTTTATTTCCCTGGCACAGGGTAGTGAGCAGACACAATAGATTATCTTCTTGCTGCACTTGAACCTTTGCAGTACAACATCTGTGAACAGGGAGCTTGTTTTCCCATTGCAGCAGGAATGAGTTGAGCCAGGGCAGGCATTTGCCCTGCAGTGTCACTAGGCAGCATCTTCTGCAGAAAGGAGGGTTAACTCCCAAAGAGATGTGCAAGTAGGAAATTACCCCACATCTGTATTATATCCTGTACTGACCTGTGTTTTGGTGCTGTGACACTCTCCCTTAATTTATGAACCCCCTGGTACCAAAAGACTTCTGTCCCTCCCTGATACACTCTGAGCAGCTCCAGCAGGGTTTGCTCTTTGGGCTGACCATAGTTGTGTCATCAGAAGCACTTGGGCCTCTCCAAAATTGAGTGTCCTGCAACTCCTTGCTCATGTGTGGTCCTGCTCCATCCCCCTGAGCTCAAGGGCATCTACCCAGTAAACCATGTTCAGCATCAGGCCTGATGTTTTCAATATCCCACCTGAGCTGGTGCTTCATGGCTTTTTCACTACCTAGATATTAAGTTCCAGTTTGAATTTCTTACCTCATACTAATATTTGCTTTCACAGACCGTTTCAACAAGCAGTGCAGCAAGTGTCTGTTTGCCCCAGATTACAGTCAGATGATTGCAACAGGTATTTTGGTTTGGCTCCTAAGAAATCCACAACTGAAGAGCAACAAAAGAAATCCTCTCTGCTAAACACATCTGAATGTGCTGCAGCTTCTGGCTTAGTAACACATTTTATCTTTTGCTCTTAGAGATAAAATGTGCATTGTTGGGAATGACTGTAAGAAGAGCAACAGAAGTGATGTCCTCTGTCCACATCTGCCCCAGCCATCTATCACAGTGGCATTATTCTTTGCACTTAAGATCTTCGGGACAGTCCCTGCCTTTTTATTTGGTCAGCACAAACAAAACAGATGCATTTAGGATCCCAAAATGGAGATAAATAATCAGTTACAATCCTAATAAAAATAATCATAGTTCCACCTATTGCAAAGTATGATACCATGGCTCAGGCACTGCATACTTCTGCTGGCCTCCAGCTGCCTGCTTAGATACTGCCCAGAGCCAGAACCCTTTGCCATTTTAGGATTAATGTAGAAAAATCTGCCAAAGTTGGAACACTGCTCAGTACTTAACTGAAATATCAGCAAAAAATTGCTTTAGAAGATATATGGCTGGATTCCTATTTATCTTTTTTATTAAAAATCCAACTAGTAAAATAAAAGGCAGCTATAAGAGACTGCAGGTACAGTAGAGGAAGCTGAATCCAAGCACTCCTGCCCAAACCAATGAGCTCTTTAGAAGAGAATCACATCTGTCAGCAAAAATTACCTTGCCCAAGCACAAGTGAGAAAGCAATTTTTTGCAGGCTGCAATAAAAACAAAGCAAGGATGGCAAGATTGCTCAGAAGAGATGGAAAAAGCAACAGAAAAAGGAGACAAAAATGAGATTGAGATAGTGGAGGAAAAAGGTGACAACAGATAAGCAACTGAGAGTGAAAGAATTACAGTTCAGGGAAAACTTACAGGCTGTGATAAAGCCTTGTTTGCTGGAGTCAGGGTAAAATTTGGGAAGGGAAAAATGAGGAAGAAGAACACTGATAAATGCTTTGTATTTTGCTCTGTCCTCCCTGCATATTATTCACACAGATACCTTTATTCAAGAGAGTTCAACAAGCACATTCCAGCTGTGACCTGCTGCTCCAGCTCAGAAGCAGCAGGGCAGGAGCCTGCTCCCCAGCAAAGCCTCACATTCTCCCCTTTCTCCAGCCCTCTGGCATCTGGGTCCATCATTGTCACATCACCATCACCTCACTCAGCCACCCCTACTCGATTTCATCCCAGGTTGTTAGTAACTAACCCAGATGTTCACAACACAAAGGGAACCACGTGCCCAGAACTGGTGTGTGACTATGGGGCTGGGTTTATCTTTATCTTGTGCCATTTGACTTTTCTGAGCTGTGTCTAAACTATAAACCCAAATGAAATTACACTACCACTTGTTATAGGCTTGTGAGTTTAATTATTTGAGCAATTCCCTGCACTCTGGCAGCTTAGCAGTTGAGCCTCCTCTTCTGGAGCTGTCCCTGGGAACTCTCCAGTGCAGGATTGGTGGTGATCAGCATCATTAAACCAAGTTACATAAAGAATAAATTACAAAAATACCTTTTCAAATTGCCTTGCTGCTAACGTAGAGTCAGGAGGAAGAAAAGGGTGTTTTATTTTGGATTTCTAGGAAAGAGGCGAGGTACGTAGGCAGCTGAACTGACCCTGCTGCAATTCTCCCCCTACAAATTCATGCCTTCTCTGTGCTTTTGTTTTGAACCCAATTTTTTTTAATCCTCCCTTATTTCCAAATCTTAGAAGCCACCATCTGTGGTAATACTGTGAGCATTTGATGAGGGATAGTATGGTGTTTTACCCAAACAGTGATATCAAGAGTTGGGATACACACATTTGGTTTCAGAAGAAAAAATCTTATTCCAAAACAAAAAAGAAACCATTTGAAAAGGAACACACAGCCTGTCTGAGCTGCTGCTCATTTGGAGTCATTCTGACTGGTCAACAACAAACTAAGGCAGCAGATGCTTATTTTCCATTTTAACTTTTATGGTGTATTAGATTTAGTCACCTTGTCTGGCATCACTTATGAATGAAGCATTAGGAAAACATCTACAGAGGGTCAATTCCATCTCAACCTTCATAAACAACAACAAATACCATCAGTGCCAGTTAGCTGGCCACAAGCCTATTAAATTAATAATAATGAAACCCAGAAGAAATTGTTTGGCAGTGTCTCAGATGTCATGCTTACATTTATAACCCAAGTTATTACAGTTCAGCACTAAGCTTGTGGCTGGTTGATTAAGTAAATTACAAAAACTCAGCTACAACTTCATTTCATCTTGAAGAGACAAGGCAGATCACCTGTAACCAGCTAATCAGAATCAAGGATGGCAAGAGAAAGTAACAAGGTTGTAATTCTCAACCCAGTGTAAATTAACTGCTTTTTGACATTCGGTTCTTAACCACAGGTTCATTCTCTAGAAAAATGAAGGACTGAGAATCAGCATCTTCAAAGGGGTAACAGCCTTGGGGGAAAAAGCTGAAAACTAAAAAAAACCATTTCAAACATCCCAACTGAGCTAGTTCATATCACTCATGTAACAAGGGGGAGTTTGGTTTCTCCATCTCACAGCTATGGAGAAACATGAATCTCAATAAACAAGTAAAGAAAGTGAGTTCAAAGCAGAGACTGGGAAACACTCGACACAACCATAAATATTTTATTGAGGCAGAATTGCTGTTTCATTCAGGAAATTATTTGATACCATCAAGGGCTGAATAAGAATTGGAAGCCGGGAAGGGACTGGGCAAGCCAAATAATTACTCTAATTGTCAGAATCAGTTGACTTCATCCAGATCGGTGGCTGCTGCACACAACTTTAAAAACCACTATTTTTATTTGCACATTTGCTAATCAAGCACTGAAGAGAGATATGAGTGAGCAGCCCTCCTGCAATGGCAGAGTATTGCCTGCCAGGCTGGTGTGGGCTGTGAAAGCAGGTTGGGAATTTCACCTGCCTCCTCAAATTTCAGTAGGAGACAGTTTTGCTTTAACATTCTCCAGCTTTTGCCTCAACATCACTGCTAAATCAGTAATCATTGTATCACTGATCCCCAAATACAATCATTCTGGGCATTTTGTTAATGCAGCTCCAACTCAGCCCATTTTCTTGACATCAGTTGGCATCTTTTTCCTCAATTTTAACTCTTGCCATGCCACCACCTGCAGGTTCAATCAGACTTGGGAGGGCTTTGGTAGCACAAGTTCCATTCTCATGCTTCTAGAAAGGTGGTTATTTTTTTCTTGCTGTTCATTTAATAGCAACTGCAGTATTTTCTGTGTGCTCTCCTATAACAGCTGCTATTTAATCTATTTAATAAGCAAAGTGATGCAAAATGGCAATGCACCAGTTCCCAAACTGCTCACCTGCCAGAGTACACAAGGGATGCATTTCCTGTGTGTAGTCTTTAGTAAAGGGTTTTCTATATATTTCATGCTTCAGCAGCCACTTTTATCCTCATTTCACCACCTCCTGTGGACAAAAAAACTCAGTATGTGCATTTAATTAATTTTTAGCTGAAAACACTGGAGAGAAGACAGTGGCAGTGCTTTCCAGGCTGTGCCTGTTCCCTGGTCACAACTTTAAGAAAATAAAGAGGTGGTAGTCCTCACTACTTTAGCTCTTCATTACAAGTGAAATTCATTACTGATTCCACACCTTCCCAGCTTTACAAGTCTACCAACAAGAGGCCAGAGCTTCTTGGCATGCAGTACCCATAATTTTTCATTGCACAGGCTGAACAAATAATTTTCAGGCTGAAAACGAGTCAGACTGTTCTCCAGCAAATACCTATGACTGTCTTCCTGCTGGCTTTATGAAAAGCAAATATTTAAATATTACAATCATGACTATCTTCTGGATCTATAGCTACCTCAGAGAGGGTTTGTCCTCTGGAGGTGCCTCTCAACTTGCCAGGACCTCTATAAGTTCAACAGCTTTGAGAACTAGAGATTGTCCAGCCTGAATGGACTGTCATCACTTCCCCTCTCAGGTGACCCCAGGAGTCACACATCAGCTCTGCAATGAGGGGACATCCCCCAACATGCCCTGTCTCCAGGCACAGGGCTCTGGCACCTGCCCCAGGGAGGGCAGGACACCTTGCACAGCACAGCCAGGGCTTGCAACACTTGCACAATCTGCATTTATAATCCAACTCTTGTCTACAGTGGGAAAAGGTTAAGAAAATAAACTAGTGAGGAATTTCCTGGTGCGTTTAATCCCTTCCAGCACGAGATGATTAAGCTGTCTGTGCACAAAGAGAAATATTACCCACACTGACAGGGAAGATGGCGATGGTCCCGTGGTGTCTGACTGCCACCACAACTCCTGCCAGGAAATTAAAAGCCACTATTAAAAAACAACAGAGCAGCTTTCCCCGTTGCCCTGTTTGCAGGAGCAGCATTGCACTGCCAATGGATCACTGCAGGGTGAACAGGGATGCCTCTGGAGTTTCCATAGGAATTCAATGGGCAATTAGCATTAGTATCAATGTTGCTAAAACAAGGTGTTACTCAGACCTCTAAGTAATCATAATTACATACAATCAGGCCGGAACTGAAGATCCAAACATGTTGCAGGTGTCACCCTCATGAAGTTAAACAGCTCTCTTCTCAAACAGAGGCCTTAGCAGAAATGGCAGGTGAAATTCATGGCCTGCATTTATCATGGAATCATCTTTGCAAGCGTAACATCATTTGCTGGACAGTTTGTAACAGCACTTGCTCAGCAGGTTCCATCCAGAGAGGTTTTATATTTGATTAAGGAGAAAAAGCAGCAGAAATACCTCCTATTGCTACTGACACTCTGACAAAGGCACACAGAGAAGTTCTTAGCTCCCATGACAAGTTCAGAAAGTGTTCCCTCCATTTTCATCTTCCAGGGAAAGGAAAAAGCTCTCCTTGTTTTTTATTTGAAGAGATCCTCTGATAGTTTATGGTCAGCTCGTTGCACTCTGAATCAGCCTTTCACCCTGCTGATTTCCATAAAGCTGCAGAGCTCCCATCAGCTCAAGATCCAAGTCTTTTGACTCAAATTCTCAAAAGGCAAAAAAACTATTCCAAGCAGATAAAGCACAGGGGAAGAGGAGTTATTTTCATATATGTACTCTTGTTAGCACAGCTACATGTGCCTGACTATATGACCACACAAGCACTCCTCCTTGCAATTAAATGCTCCTCAATTAAGGCTGTGATTGCACAGTCAGCAGGTGGGCTTTGGTAGCATCATGGTAGCACTTCCCATGGTGAGGGAAGGCTGGACAGGGAACACAGCTGGTGCCCTGGCAGAAACTCCGAGGCATCAAGGGATGTTCTGGGAAACTCAAGAAAGCAGCACAAGGTTATTAAGTGGCTCCTATTTAGATTTCCCCTGCTCAGAAGGGGTTTGCTGCCAACTTCTGCTTCTTGCATCACAGCACAGTTTTTTTTCTGCTCCTACTGACATTCATAGCATCATTACCATTCCCCAAGTGGACATTTTCAGATGCAATTTATTACATTCTCTTTAACCCTACAGAGTTATGGAGAGCCTTGGGACATTCCCTGCCATGCAGCATTCCAGGAACTGCAGTGGGGATGGATAACTGTAACACACGATTATGAGACACAGCAGGAAGGAGTGGGATGTGAACTTCTCACCTCTTATATCAGCCTGAGGCCCAGCAGTCCTTCCACCTTCACATTTAAAAACCAGATAAAAAGGCTAAGTGTTTGCAAATAGAGTTTCCAAAATGTTTACAGAAATCTGGGAGCAAGACTGTTTTGCATGTTAAGGACCAATGACTGGGCAGGCAGTCCCAGCAGCACGATCTCCACCAAGGGTTATTCCTTTCAGCTGAACATGGGGGTAGGAAAGATCTTTCTATCCTCATCCACTTCCAAATCCATTTCCTAGGATAAGGTTGGCATAGGAACAGGCAGGATTTCACAGACCACAAGCTGGCAAACTTGATATTTTGACTTAGATAAAATATTTTCAAAGCTTAAATGGCTGGATTCCTCTTCCCTCAGTGTAAGCCACTAAATCTTTTGATTTCTACTACTTTTAAGATAATGGACAAAGGACAAATGAGGTTTTATAAATTACAGTTATTTAGAGCAATCAAGCAGCTGGAGGGACTGAGATTTTTATCTGCTGCTTACATTAGAGTTCAAAGAAAAAAAACTACAACAGCAACTCACTGAAGAGCCACATCCACCAGTAATTGCCTGGCAGTCCAACACAGTGAACACATATCAAGTCAGTTTATTAATATAAAGTATTTTATCAATATAAAGGTGGTTTATTAATCCCAAAGCCAGAGCTTGCACTTTCACACTCCAGCTCATTCAGATTTGCAGAAAAAGCCAGGGTAAAAGTGGCAGTAAATGATGGAGTTTCCTGCCAAATCAACCCCAGGAAATGCAGGAATCCCAGTGGTTACAAATCTACACCCCACCGGATTTCCAGCACAAAATAGAGGTAGAAAATTTGCTCCTTCTGACAAATGAATGTCCTGCTGAAACCTGCCCAGGAAAGGCAAATCATCCCAGTAATGGAAACTAACTAGGAAGCCATCTGTGCTACTGATGTACCTTATCTCCAGATTCATTATTTTGGCCTTGAACTGGGTTACAAGAAAGATTTGGTCTTCAAAATTACTAACATGTTTCAGGTAAAACCTGACCAAGAATTTTGGCCAACACAGTCACAGAATCAAAAAAATCCCAGGGTGAAAGGGACCTCCAAAGATCAGATCCATAGTATTACCTTGGTTGGAAGACACCTTAAAGATCAGAGAGTCCAACCATCAACCTAACACTGATGAGTCCTTAACTAAACCATATCCCTAAGCATCACATCTGTAGGACTCTTCAATACCTCCAGGGATGGTGACTCTACCATTGTCCTGGCAGCCTGCTCCAGTGTCTGATAACCCTTTCAGTGAAGAAATTCTTCCTAACATCCAATCTAAACCTCCTCCAGTGCAACTTGAGCCATTACCTCTTGTGCTATTGTTTGTGACTTCATTGAACAGCCCAATTCCCACCTCTTCCAACCTCCTTTAAAGGTAGTTGTAGAGAGCAATAAGGTCTCCCCTCAGCCCCCTTTTCTGGTCCAACCTGTCACAGAAGAGGGAGCCTGGATGAGAAAGCAATAAGCTTTTAGAGAAATTGCTCTTTAGCTAGCTATAGAATGGGAAGTTTCAAATTTTTATTTAGGAAAAAATGAAAAGACAATAAAATCCATTAAATATTCAAACCATAGTGGAAAATGAGAAATCCCCAACCAGGATCAGAGGTGAGTTGACATCAAAGCAGTTCATTCAGCCCTTAGCCAGGCTCTGGAAACACCTGAGATAAAGGACCTTAAGCTCAAGCCCCTGCTGTTTTCAGCAACACATCTGGGAGCTGTTTTGAAACCCACCCTTGGTGCTGCTCCTGCAGCTGGGGCTCCTGGCCAACTGTTTGACCAAGATGTGCAGAAGCTGCAGTTGAGCATAACTTCACTCATCTTCTCCAAACTCAGACTTGATTGTGGAAAAAATTAGTACCTGCCTTTTCCTGCTGAAGGGGCAATCTGCCCCTATGTTATTTTTATTCCAGAAAATGTGATTTGAGAGAGAAATACATTAAAGCCAATTGTTCACATCATGTGATTCATAGGGGCTTTGCCTGGAAAGCTTCCACTCTGCTTGTGCAATATCTGATTGCATAGTATTGGGTTTTATCAAGTACCCTTTCTGTGTTTTTCCAAGAGGAAGAAGGGGAAAAAAGCCAACAACACTGTCTTTGAAGTGATGGAAAGAAACAAGTGTGACTAATGACATCAATAGCTAAAAATCCCTTAAATTACAAGCTTTAGTTTGCTTAAATCAATGCAGTTAACTGACCACCCAAGCTCTTAAAATACAAAGCTCTTTTTCCATAAAATGAAGATTCTCACTGGTTAAAAAATTATTATTCCAGTATCTATTTTGTAGAAAAAATTGTCCTGAACAGCCTCTACTGTACCCATTCCTATAAAAAATTAAAGGGAATATGACATGAAGTACACACCCAGTAATCACATTTGATAGGGGAAGGAAAGCTTTGAATTACATCACAAAATGTTCCACTCATCACATGTTTGAGTACAGGCTCTAAATGGGCAGACTGAAAATGTAGATCAGGCAAGGGAGGCTTTCCCTACCTTCCCAACTTGCTCACCTGGGCAATAGCTCCCACTTCCATGAGACCTTGCAAACACCTTTCTGCTGGATCAGTGGCAAAGTCACCCTGACCCCAAGGAACTGGTGGAAACACCTGCTTGCACAAAAAAAAACAGCCTTCAGATGTTTTACCAAGAATTTAAATTCACTCATCTAGACAGTCAAGAAATCTATTTCTATTTCACTTCTATAACCTTTCAGGTAGAACTGGAAGAAAGATAAAAAGCAGGATGAAAACTCTGTGCATATAAAAGATGTCAGGAATAGAGATGGAAGAGAGAGGTGGGATGACCTCTGGTTGAGGACCTGGAGCTGTCACCTTGTGCTGGCTTCAAAAAGCAGCATGAGCTCCATCTGAAAAGAGTGAGAAAAGTGTCCCTGAAAACAATTAACACTCATGGCCAGCTAGAGATCCCTAGGAAATGTAAAGCCCTGATAAAGGATTATGTCCTTGGCCTGGCAGTAGCTGAGTGAGGCAGAACATCTGTTTACTGACATTCGGGACTTCCAGCTTTTTTGATGTGCTGAACTTCCCATCTTCCTTTCTATTAAATCCTAGCCCTAAAAAGGAATTTCCCTGCACATCATACAATTCTGAGAAATAAAAGCCCTCACATCAGCCTCACGTGCTCCTGTTCATTAACCAGCTTCACTTTTCCAATGCAGACCAACTCAAAATGATTTACAATAAAAACAAGAAATTGGGATCTGCTTTGGGGCTACATCTCCTGAAGACACAGCACAAAGCCCCAGCAACTTGGGAAGGCTTTTCTTCTGCCAGGCTAGTATTTAACAACAGCACATATTAGAAAGATGTTGGTGCTCTGGAATTTTTCAAGGAGACAAATACTTTTGGAAACTGTCCTTAATTGTGTGTAGTGGACTGACATCTTGTTGACACCCTCAGAACAGGGTCACACACCAGCAGTGGCTAAGACAAGCCAGAAAGTTGCTAGTCCAGGACTAACTCACATGCTTAAAGCAAGAGGAAAAAAGGACAAAGCTCTAGAGAGCAGCAGGCACTGAGCTGCTCTGCCCAGTTCTCATAACAGCAGCACAATCTGTGGCAGCATCTGCTCCAGCAGCACCTAGACCCTGCACAGGGCAGATACCAGCATAGTGTCATGCAGAGATTTAGGAGGCATTTGGGAGTCTAAAACCAGTCTAAACAACTCCAAGTGAAGCACAGGCCCAGAAAACCAGCCCAACAGCCAAGGCCATGGAGCAGAGCAGCACCACATCTCTGCTTTTCTGCCTTTATTTTGCCATGTCTAAGTACAGGATCATTACCCCACCTAGTGAGGTGCCTCCAACATCATCTCTTTGCTTGTGAAAAGGGATATTATTTTAAGGATCAGTTTCAGTTATGTTGCTAAACAGCCCATTGATTTGTTGCTATGCTACAGAGCAAATATTTTCACCATTTGGTTTGTTTAATCACAAACAAAAAAGCTATAGGGAAGTAATTTTGTTTTCCAATTTACTACAGGGAAAACCTACCCTTAAAGTGAAAGCAACTTGGCTTCATGGGCAATTCCTAGAAGTTAGCCATGGAATATTGTACCTGATGCCAAGCTTCAAGATTGCCTTCAGGCAAAATGTGTAGATCAGGGAGGTGATGAAAACGCAACAGGAGCCCTTCCCATCCCAGGTACCAAATGAGAGATTTTCTCAAATGCCTGGAAAGAACTGCTGGAGACAGCAGACAGGACCAGCACAGCAGCATCCACTCTGGTGCTGAAGCACTTCCCTAGGCTCCCACACTGCAGAACATCACAGCCAGACAGTGCTCCATGGCAGCCCCATCAAACCAACACTTCACATTTGCCCCCAGCTGTGCAAAGCCTCCACACCCAACACCTTTTATTTCAAGAGGTTGACACTATTCAACTGGTCAGGCTGAGTGGGTTCTGTGCTGCAGCAAGAGGGGTGAGTTGCTTTGCTTGCAACTTGATTTCAAGCCAAGGCTTGGCTGATTTTCCCCCTGTGGGGGAAGCCTTGTGCTGTGTTGCACACACGGCTCTGCCCTTTGTGCAGTGTTTTGCAGACAGGATCTCAGCCACACTGAGCACTTCTGGCATGTGATAGAGCACATTAAACTTGCTGTTGGGTCAATAGGAAATTCATTGGGCTTTTCATTTTGATGCCAGAGCAAAAAGTTATAAAATCCTCTACAAACTCTGATGTTTCAGAGGAGAAAAAAGTAAAGAGTTCAACTCACTCCAAAGTGCTCATGTATTGAAAACTAGTCACAGGTTAACAACAAATATTTCCAGGAAATATGACAGAATTCAGCCCAGGAAAAAAATAGTGCTATCAAGGCAATTATGTATCTCAGATCTCATTTAATAGTTCAAACTGTGTTGCACTGACCCAATGACACAGTAAGGAATTTGACCCACCATACTAACTAGGGAGGAGAATCCACTGATGTCCCTGGTAAACACTGTTACATTTGTTGGAAAAACAGACACGTGGAGAAGAGTCATTACAAATAATAACTGGTGCTAAATGATTTAGAGATAAAGGACGAAAATTAAGTGCATTTTCAGAAGTCATTACTCAAGGAATTAAGTGCTAATCTTTCCCCAAAACATCACAATAAATGAATGTGATAAATCTGACAGAATGAAATAGTCTTTAACCACAGCAACACTATACACCTTATCCCATCACACCTAAATTTAAGAACCAAGAACATGCAACTTCTGGAAAGAGATTTTCTTACTCTAGCTAAACCTTGTTGTTACAAGAACTTTTTCATCCTCTGCATGATCAGTTCATGTGGTCATGTTCTTCACCAGTGACAGACACTGAAAAACCTCCTTCCCTTGTTTTGTGTATTTGCATGCATGCACGTTATGTAGAAATATTTTTACAAAACAAAGCTACAACAACTTAGAGGAAGCAGGACCAGGGAACACAAGAGCTCCTCAAAGCATGTCTGCCAAGGTTGACTCAGGTGATATTTGCTTGGTAATAGCCATAGAATTTATATTCAGAGAAGCACATTAGAATATTTAATTGTATCTTGTGTCATGCACAGTACTGAATAATGTACTTGGGTTTGACAAAGGCTAAGCTAGTGCTTAGCTAATGTACATTCTACTCTTGGAGTAATAGATTCTCAGCCTTTGAGTATCTTCATTGCCCTTGGCAATTTGCTCCAGAATATAATCAATAAATTGCATTAAAAATGTGCCCAGTCTCTAATTTCAACGTGTATGGCTTCAGCTTCCAATGAAATATTATGTATTCTCTGGCAGATTAAAAAGACCTTTAAGTACCAAAATTCCCTCTGAAAGGGAAAGTGACTACATTTAAATCACCACTCACTCCTTTTCATAAGCTAAATAGAAAATGTCAAGGCATTTTATCTTATCTTCAGATAATTTTTATAGTCTTACACTCTACATTTTCAGTATTTTTTGAACTAACAACAATTGTCAGCACATTTTCCCAATATAATAAAAATCAAATCAGTAACAATAAAATGCTGCCTGATCAAAGCCTTTACCTCAAAACATTGCTTTGCAAAGTCACAATACTTGTGACAAAAAAAGCAGACTTGTGGTACGTGGGCAGGAGCATTGCAGAGGAGAGTGTGCAGCCCTCTAAAGGGGAATTAATATTTGCTGCACACGAGCAGAAATTAATTTAAAATGGCCATGTAGGCAGGGAGAACACTTTGGCTCTGGTGCTCCCTGCTTAGCCAGTCTCTGCCTGCATTATTCTTTCATCATCTTCCACAGCCTCTGTGGACTATAAAATGAAAGGGCAACTTGATTGACAGGATTTAAAAATCCCTGCATCACTTCAATCTGATTTAGATCATTCTCCACTCATCAAGCTCCTGGAAAGTTACTCTGGGTATAACCTCTGGAATTTACCCTTTGCAGGTGACCCCAGTCCCTGGGATCTCAGCTGGGCACCAGCTCTGGCACAGTCAAGGAAAGCTCCTGGGCATCTGTTTGGCACCACTGATCCTTTTCCTACTGTAATAAATTCACCCAACTCCATCTTCTATCACACAAGTGCTGCTTGGATAGACTGGGAAAAAGGCAGACTTTTTTCCTTCCCTTCCTAGGGAAAAAGAAAAAGCAAAACTAAACCTCTCCCTTTTTCACCCTACTCAGCACCAACAGATGCTCTTTCCTAAGCCTGCTGCAGCAGCCACATGATTCTTGTGCTCATGTTCAAGTTTTCCCATAGATTCAGTTATTTTCGTTCTGGACTAACCATTTTGCAGCAATAAATCTGACAAGAGATGACCACAGATGCCAGCAAAGTGACCTCTGGTAAGAGACATTTCTCTTGTTTTAGAGCTTGCAGCCTCCTTCCAAAAAACCAAATTTAAAGGCTTCTTAAAAATGCCTTACAATTATCCATGTAGTAGTTTTTTTTTACTCTCTTCATGTCTTTCCAGTGAAGCCTTACAGCATTACTAGAAGCTCCAAGTCAATAAAGGCTGATAAAAGCCTGGGCCAAATCTCACCCCCTTTATTTATTTGAGCAGATTCTCTGAACAAGAGCTTTCAAATAAAGCAGCAGGTTTTTCAGATGCTGCCCACCCCTTAAACGAGAGGAGCTAAAGCTGCCCTTAAGCACTGTCAACAGCAGTGAAGTTCTGCAGGGTACATTTCTCTTAGCTTGTTCTCCCTTTCACAGCCTTTTTTCCGTTTCTGCTCTACACCATTTGATTTATTCAAGACTCACAGAAAGAAAAAAAAAAATCAGGGTATTTGAAATTAAGCTCAGTGAGAGACAGCAGTGGCAGAACAAGGCATGAGCTTAGATCTTCAATCTAGAGTGCACAGTGAGTTACATTCCCTTGCAAAGCTGCTGCACTACCTGCAGTGATAAGAAGACAGACTTCAGCTCTGTGAAGGCACAGGGGCTGAAAATCTCCACAGCTCTATCAACTTCAGTAGCTGGGCTATGTTCTTGTCCCTTTGCTGCAGCATAAGTGAAAAGCTTTGCAAATGTCATGTTGCCCCCAGCACAGAAGGAAACTTGCAGCCCTTCTGCTTGTACAGGACAGACCACAAAAATCCAGCCTTGTTTTGTTGCCCTCAAGGCTACTGAAATAAAAATAAATAGCATCAATTAGTCAATACATTAAGTACGGCTTTGAACAATTATCACCAGACATTTCTTTTACTAGAAGGAAAGGATTTAAAATCTGATCTCAGTCAGGAAGAGCTGAGTCCTGAGTGGATTTTCAGTTTCAGTAGTTCACAAAATATGGCCTTTCACTCCTTGAGGGTACTGCTCCTGTGCTCCTGCTGGGTAAGTAAGGACTGTGTGCAATAGCTGTGCTCAGCAAGGACCATGTTACTGCCCTGCCACAGATGGAGAGGAGATATTCAGATATATAATCAGCAAAAATTTGTTTTAAAATATCCTTTCTAGGAGAAATCCAACAGGCTCTGAAAAGTCCAGGTGTTACTGAGTCTTAGGTGGGGAGTTTCCAACTGGGAGATGCAAAGGGCACAGAACTGAACTTCAGTCTCCCAGTGATTTCAGCCAGAGCTTTGGTAATCATACTCAAAGCTGATGGAATCCTATTGATGCCATTGGCAGTCGGATTAAATCTTTTGGGGAAGGAAGAATGCAAGATTAATATTGTTCCCACTGCTATGAAACATGACCTTTGTATACCTAGCCCTGCTGATGCATCATAACCCAAATTATCTCAAATCATGATACAATTCTGGGCAGCTTGCTCATACAACAGTCTTCAATTTCACTTAGCAAACATTTAATTTGTCATCTGCTAATTAATGAAGTAACTGGCATGTTTTCCAAGATGTGACAGCATGCAGAAGAGTTCTAGGCCCTTTCATTTCAGAGCAGTGTCTATTTTAAATCTAACTATGCACAGCCTTTGGCTCAGGGTATCCCAACTTGTCCAAAATGCAATCTGTGATTGCAGTGCAGACAAGTGTTATCTTTTATTTCTGCACAATAGCAAGGGACTTTCTTGACCAGAGCCTCAGTTTACAGCTTTCAAAAAACTCATTAATTCTATGCCTCTCATATCTGTTACTTTTAGCCATCACTGTAGTGCTCCTGCAAGAAACATCTCGCATGTTTTCCATCAGAAGACTCAGTTGCAAACTCAGTTGCTGAGCAATGAGTATCATTTCAGTGCAGGTCATTTTTCACTGTCACAAAAAGTGTCCAACTGCATTTACTTGGATTTGTTATAGGTGTGTTCCAAGTCTCACAGGACTGTGTACTTTAATTGGCAATTTTCACTCTGACGAATTATTTCCTCTTGCATTTCTGGTATTTTCTCATTTGATTTAATCTTTCTTTAACTGAAATTCAATTCATTTTATATAGAACCCAAATTAACACCGTTTTTTCTACAGCTTGCAGTAGTTTTTAGCCATTTTGCCCTGTTTTAATCAGCAGGCAGGAGAATACATTCCTAGCAGCACACTTGTTCTGCCCTCCCATTCAGCAGAAACACCTGGGAGTGAACTGGGAATGTATTGATTTTTCCACATAGCTGCTGGCTGCAAATCCATATTCATAATATAACATGGAATCTCTGGCTTTTATCAAAATAAGAAAAATGAAATAGAAGAATATATGCAAAAAATGTTAAATTAATGAACACTTTGTTCAGTCCCTTGGCACACAACCATTGAAAAAAGAACATTTGTTACACAGGGGCTCCATTTGCCAGACTCAGCCTTTGCTTTGTTATGATTGCAGCTATCTCTGCTTGGACAGGAATGCTCTCATCATATTCCAGCCCAACCCTGCAGTGGAGTTACACAGTTAGGAGCCCTGGGGCTTTACAACCTTCTGCTGTTTATGTAGCAGCTCCAGCAAGAGCTCTGGAAAATGCATTCTCCCAGCCCTTGTCCAGCCCAAGGCCACCCCCCAGAGCAGGCAGTCCTGGTGATCAGGCTCTATCACACACTGAGAACATAGACCTCCTCTTTCCCAGAATCAGACCTTCCTGAATGCCAGTATGGGGGAATCCAGCAGGATTCCAAAAACAAGAACAAAATAGACTATGAAACCAAGAGTTCATAGTTCACTTTATACACTCAGATCTTGAAGAAATATTCCTGGTAGGGGATTCTAACACTAGAAGAGTAGGAAGCAATGTTGTCAAGCCTTCATCTTAGCACTGCTACTTTGGAGTCTGTGCATCTCATTGCATGCCAAGGATGCTACTCAGCTTGGGACTAACACCCAGGTTATTTTCTCAGCCCTCAGGAGCAACCCTGGGCTAACACACTGCCTGGGGCTTTGCATCATCTTCCCCATGGGATTGCAGAGCTCAGGTGAAAGGTGCTGTAAAGCTCAAAGCCTCCTTAAGCATGGACAGAAAGGTCATCCTGCACTTTCTGCTGGGCACCACAGGCTGATGGCAAAGTGTGAGAGGAGAACACCTCAGACAAACTGCATTTGAGAAGTGAATCTCCCAGCATACATGTACACAGACTAGTCTGTGACTAACTCTGATAGATTAAAGCACAATATAGAGATTTGCTGTAAGTTAATAGCTGTGGCATTTCATAATGGTCAGTTAATAGCTCTGCAAGATATTAATAGAATTTAAGCACATTAAAATGGAAACTAACTCCTCAAGGACTGACAGCTCTTACCTGCTCAGCTACCTGCTGAAACAGGTGAGTTTAGAGAGCCTGAAACAGGCTTGGAGAGGGCCAGTGATTTTTAAAATATTTGTGCTAGCCCCTTTTTTCTCCCACTAGATAAATCAAGGAGTGGAGGGAACTCCTAAATCTGAGCCCTACCATGCAGGTTGAGATTGCCCTGTTAAACATACCCAGCAAACATGAGTTACACACAAGTCACCCAAGCACTGTGGAGTGGCTACACTGCACCAGAGGAGCTGTCACCTCACCATCCCCTCTTCAGGGTTTCTTTCACACTGTCAGCATTGATAATTATTGAATAATTATCAGTATATTGCAGTTTTTTGCTGCTAAGAATATGGAAAGATCTGCTTGGTTCACAGTTTTTGCTTGGGAGGGTCCTTCTTGTAAAAGACAGCAAAAATGGTGTACTCTACTGGCCTTAATGTCGACTGCTTAGCTTAAATAATTTGTTAAAGTTTTAATGCCAACAGGCCTAATGGCTAGAGAGCAACAACCCACTTCCACAAGCCCTCCCCTCCAGGAGTATTACTCTCTTGCAGAAACACCAGAGAAACAGGTGGAGGGGCTGGGATCAAACAGGCCAACCTGCAATCAGATTCAGATGGTGCCTGAAGGCATCTTCAATCATGATCAGCCTCCATTTGCCCATATAACCTTTCTGCCAGCCAGTCTAGTCTTGCCCTTTCCATTTTCCAGCAACCCAGGACAGGGCTGCATATTATCCACACCAGTGCCAGACACAAGAATTCCCAGTTTCATTTGTACCCCCAGGAGCTACCGTGCTGCAGGCTTTTAACAGCTGAACATGTCTCACTATTTTACCATCAGTAATGGACCTTAAGTACTCTCCTGTTGGCCTGATACATGGAGATAGAGTGGGAAGAGCAAGAACAGAATCCAAAGGCTATAATAGCTCAGCCTCCTCCACAGCTGGAGAGTGTTACTCTGGGCAAAGCTAACTACCCTGCAGAGAAGAAGTGCAAGACTATTTCTTTGGTCTAAGAAAATTTAGACCTTTAATTATAAAATAAAAATTATTTTCCCCCACACATAAATTCAAGGACTTGTCTGCAATATAGGTGAAGTGATATTACTCTTGGAAGTAAGTTATTTCATAACTTCTAGAAAGAGTCTGCAAAGCATATTCATATTTTATATTTCATAAATACCAAGGTGATCACCAGTTTCTAAAGCTAAACATTCCTGCCTTTGAGATATTTAAGATGAGCACTTGGTGGTGGGAGTTAACTCCCCTTTCTAGACACAGCCATGTCTCAGCTTCACAACCTGACAGCTACCCTTGGGGAAGCTCCCTTAGTCCCAGGCTGACCTCTTCTGACCTACAGGAGAAAATAATTTTAAAAGGCACCCTGCTTGTATAATCTATTTAGAAGGTGGAGAAATGTGATGTTACTAACTTTATTTAACTTGAAACCGATGGTTACATTTTCAATGCAACTTTGCAGATATTTTATTTGACAGCATCAAGCTAAAACCCCTGCTTTAGCTCCACCAGAGAACAGGACATTTTCTGAAGCTGCCTGTGCTCAAGCAGAATTCTCAATGCAATATTGTTCAGCAGAGTTTAACAGCACTGAGCCCAGTAAAATTTGAGGCACTCCTTAATTGAGCTATCCCTTTTATAGGTACAGAAGAGACATCAGGAAAATATAACAGGTTTTATTACACACTTAAGTTTCCCAGTCCTTATGTTTTGGAACAGTTTTCCCAGGATAACAGCTACTCTCACCACCCCACAGTGCTGACAGAGTGCATGGCCACAGCTCAGTTTTCTGTTCCATCCTATCATCCTCCCCACCCAAAGTGAATTCTTACCAGGCCTCCACATTACAAATTCACACTCATGTTGAGATGAAGACAAATGTCCAGCTGGATAAGCAGTGAACAGTCCTTAAACTGAAAGATTTCTGACCTTCTCAAACGCATTTTATCTTCCAGCAATCCAGTTGTTACAAACCAAAATAGGCCAGGATTTGTTCCAATCCCAAGCTTTCAGGCACCTTTCCTAACTCTTTTTCACCTTTGCCTTCTTAAACAGATTTTCTCCCCAGCAGCCCTTTGCTTCACTGGCAATAATAATTCCCAGTAATGCAAATTGATTCTAGACTCACATCTAGTTCTCAGCCTCTGAAGAGCCCATAAGTCTGCTAGGAATTGAAATAGTTAGCTACAAAGTCTGAACAGGACCTTAAAAATATTCAAATACTCTTTAGATGTTTTACAACCTTAACGCACTTTGAACAGAGCCATAAAGTAATTGTAGGGGGTGAAGTGTTGTCATTTAATAGAAATGTTTTAATGAAAGCTAGTTATGTTCCCCACATTAAATGGATAAAAGCTATCCTTTATCCTGCTGTAGAATTTCCTCCAGGGAAATCCCACCCGTAACACTATACACTGCTAATCACCACCGAGCACCATGTACTCTCCACAGAGCATGAAGTGCTCTTTAAATACACCAGCAAGCTGTACAGGGTGTTCTCTTACACTGACCCAGAAAGCAAATCTCATATTTAACACCTTTTCTTGAGCAGGCATAGAATGAGCCTGTAAAGGGTTAAAGAAAAGCAAACATGTCTTTTGAACAGTAGCAAGACATTATCTGAGCATCAGTCACAGCCTATGCTGCAAAATCAATAGAGCCAAATGCAAAAGATTTTATGCAGTAGGTTTGAGGGAAAGATGTCACTGAACATGCTGCAGAACTGCTGTTGGCTGGAAAGGAAAAGAGGGAAAAGAACCAAATTAAAAAATCTTCCTCTGTTTCCAGAAAGCACAAAGAAAATGAACAGGATGGAGCAGGACTGCAAAATGCTGGCACAAAACCTAATGCATAGATTAATGGAATTTTGAAATATTTAGGGTGCATTCTATAAAGTGGTTTCAGCCCAGAGTTACCAGCAATTATGCTTTAAAAAGAGGAAAACTAATAATTTTTAACAGTGCAGCTTCAGTAATTTCTGAAAGAGTGGATACAAGCATCTGCCCCCAGAGCCTGAGGTCCCCAGACCAAAGAGCCCTCCCTCCCCTGCCTGTCCCAGACTGTCCTGTTTGTGTGCAGAGCTCAGGGTGAACGTGCCACGTGCTGCCCAGCTCAGTCCTTGCCCTGCCAGGGTTATGCTCCAAACAAGTCCTGAGCTTCAATGCAGGGAGAAGAGCACTAGACAGGGGGCCCAGGCCATCTGTGCTGGTTAAAAATAGATGTCACCTCCATCGAAGTTTGACCTTCAATTTATTTCTTTACACAGGGGGATCTATATAATGATTTGAGGTAAACCAAACAAATCTGTTGAGAGCAGGTCACGAGGTCCCTGTGTCCCTGTCTGTGTTTCCATGTACAACTGCTCACGTCCTCCTTTCCTCCTCCATTTTCTATGCAGACCACTGCTGGGAAGCAGATGCACCTGGCTCTTGTTCTGAAAGGACCTTCCATGGCAGATAAGATCTCTGTACATTTGGAAATAAAAAAATATTTGGAAAAACAGCTGAAAAGTGGTTAAATCTGATTTGATCAAAATTGTATAGGCCCTATATTTTTTTGAGGCTAATGTCTTTGTTTGGCTTGGTGGTGCAACTTTGGGCTGTTTGTGCTTTTGTTCCCAATACCTGTTTCACTACTGTGCAGCAAGTTCCCACAGTGCCTGTCATCCTGACAATGTGCACTTTTAGTCTGTGTCACCCAGCTATCTAAGAATAAACTGTATATATATGTACACAACCAACTGATAGAGAACAGCTAGAGGAACAGGTCCAGGACAACTCTGAGTATTAATGGGAATGCACAGGTGAAGCTTAGATCTTCTGCCACTGGAAGGCACATTTACCTAGACTCCCTGCTCTGGTTCAGCCACACCTGAAGTTTACCCACATTCTCCACACAACTACACCAAGCTCTTTGTGCTCTCAAAATGGAGTGGAGCTGAATCATCCATGAGTCCATACACTGAGTGACTATTTTATGTCAAATGAAAATAAGCCCACAGAACAGCTGGAATCAAATCAAACCCTTCATTCAATAAATCCTTTATTATTTTTAGAAGAGAATAAGTGTTTTTAATTTAATGAAAAGATGTTCTTCTCCAAAGTGTTCTCTAGCCTTTGCCTGTGCTTGCTAAGGCTTGAATTCTATTATTCATGAGGTGCTCTTATGGTTAGGGTGGAATATCATGGCCAAAGAACACTGCAATAATTATCAATAGCTTCATTATTAGAGACAAGTGAATAGGATCCTCCAAAGACTTTTCTGGATTATTGGGCAATCTCCAGATTATCAAAGCAGTGATTCCCCAGACTGGATCTCTGAAGATGCAGTATATCCATCAGCAAAACCTGACCACCCCAGATCCAGTGAAAACAGCCTCAAACACAATCCTTTCACCAGCTGCACAGAGCTAGCATAAAGTTTATGAAGACTGCAAATTTCTGATAACAAAGTTCCACAGAGTAACACTCCATGCTTCAGTATTTTAGTTTCTTGTGCAACTATGGAAGCCCAGGAGCTTGGCACATTGATGAGCTGTAAACAAACTACTCATCTACACAACTGTACAACAACCTGTGTTTCTGCTACAAAGTGAAGCTTTGAAGTCTGGCTTCTAACAAGCAGGTTTTTCTAGCCAAAGATCACCAGCCTGTTACCCAAAAGAGAACACTGCTCTGTCTCATTAGCTTATACTCATTTATTTCCCTACCCCAGGTGTGTCAGTGGGGCCAGAAACACACTACACAATTATTTCTACATGTATTTTCAAAGCTGTTCATTTACCAGAGTTGTCATTAAGATGAGAAACACTTTCAGACCACTCTGCAGGGCTCAGATTTCTTTGGAAAGAGATGTGTTGGCTTATTGCATTGGCCTGTAATACATTCATACAGCAATGTGGTACATTTTCTGCATTTAAAGAAAGATGCTGAGGTTTTAAGTACATAAAATTGATGTGACAGGTTTCACACTACTGTGAAAGTAACTAGAGAAAATATTAGCAGCTGTTGAAGGTGCAGATTTGATTCTTAAGAGCTTCTTACATACCCAAACCCCTCTGACAACAGTTCTATGTGTTTATTTGCTCTAAAGGAGAACTTGGTTACGGTTACACCCGAGAAACTAGAGGACCAGACATAGCTGTTGGGCATCAGGTGCAAGTGTTGATACTTTAGGTGTCACAACAGAGAAGAGGCAAACCTCAGAGCTGGAAAAGCAGCTCTTGAATTTTCTTCCATGCTGAGCTGAGGTGTCTGCACAGTAGAGGATGAAAATCACTGCAGTAATTTTTATGCAACTGGGAGAATGCCAAATTGATGGTAAATCACATTCATTCAGCCTTTCTGCAAATTATACAAACTTTACTCATTCCTCAGCATTTTTATTTTATAGCATTTTTCAAAAGGCATCCAGTTCTTCCACAACTGGCCAAGACTGAAAAAATCACAGTGAGAACCAGGAGTGTTCCAGGAACATTAGGTTCTTATTGTCCTGGCATGGTCTGTATAAATTCATAAAATGCCAAAACTTTCCAAAGCAGGTGGTTAAAAGTGGGGTGAGCGTGAGGCTATTTGGAAAGATTCTTAATTGGGGAAATAAGAACAGAGAGCACCTCTAATAAGAGAGGAGCCTCAAATCTCTAGATAGGGAGAAGTGGAAGAGTGCTCCAGGCTCCTCTACACCATGTGCCAAAGAAGAAGGCTGCATAGCCTGCCCCTCAGTGTACAATGGTTTTGTTTTCTAAAGGCCTCCAAGAAGAGGAGGGCAGGTCTTCAGAGATACCAGATTTAATTGGACATTATCATGATCACATTTCTGCATCTTTTTAGTTTCCCTCAGGTTAGCAGGAAACAGCTATTTCAGGCAACACCTGTAAAGCTTCAGCACAAAACCAAAGGAAGAGCTTTTGTCATGCCAATCTGATTCCAGGACACAGAAATAAGCAGTTTGAGTCAACTTCTGTCAGTATTTACTTTTAGCAAGCTGTACCTATTAAGTGTTTGTCACAGTGGTTAACAGGACCCTGACTAAACATCCAATCTGGATGTTGAACCCATCCTGACTATCAGGATCATTTCCAAATGGAACCATCCAGCACTGGAGATGGATTCCCTATCCTGTCAATGCACCATTTCAATTAAGTCAACTTGATGAAATTGCTCTGTCATTTAAATTGTTGGCTTAGCTACAGTAAAGCCATGTACCCTCCTGACAGTGCAATTTCTCTCCCAAACCAAAGAGAATAACTCCTCTTCAAGTAAATAGAGCTTAAACAAGAAGCTGACTGAAGCTTGCAAAAAACATAACCAGTTTGCTCATTTACAGTGAATTTTCCCCTTATTCCAATACTAGGAAAAAGTGTAAAATTTAACTTTTCTTGTCACTGCTGCACAAAGTTTTTGCACCTCAATTGCTCTACTTATGTGCCCAGAAGTAGAAGGAAGGATGAAGAACTGAGCTCTAGCAATAGAGACAGTTAAAATGGTTAGAAAGAGAAGAGCCCTGGGGCAGGGAGAACACACCAAGAAACCCATATGGATCCTGTGCCCAGGAAGGAGGGCAGAGCCAGGTTATCCCAAGGAAGGGAAGCAGAGCTTTCAGCTTGGACATCAGCACAGGGAAGTTGTTTCCCTGGGCTTTGTCCTGCCTCAGATAAATGTCCAGGACATTGAAAGCTTTGCCCATCTGCAGAGGTTCACCCGTTGCGTGCCTCTGCCTTCAGGCTTGACAATAGCTATTGAATTCCAGGAGTGCAAGAGCAAAAACAAGCAGGTGAGGAGGTTCTGCTTTGTTGATTCCTGGGATAGAGAGGAAGTCCCCAACTGCCGACCCACTGGGATCTATTTCTATTCTGCTCACCCTCCCCTTGGGTCATAGCCAGACCCCACCACAGGCCGTGGAAATAACCCCATTGAGACGGATGCTCTTCAAGCCAAGTTTTATATGGCAAAGGGGGAAAGAGGAGAAATACAAAGGTCAGCTTAAAAAATACACTTGGATGATAGTTGGAAGTAAGCCCTCAACGGATACAAGCCCACATGTTCTGCTACCCCTACAGTCACTGTCTTGAAAATAGCATGGATATATATATGTACACACACATCCCTAAATTTATCACTAGCTGCTTGGCTATACATGGTACCTCTCAACTTATATACCCTCAAGCAAGGAAAATAGAACACTTTATATTCAAGGCTATCAGGTTACTAAAAACCTTCTCATCCAAACCCCATTGCACAGCTGGTAACTAGCTTCAGAACTAAAATACTGCTGTCACCTCAAAAGCACAGATATACACGGAAACTTTTTTTTTCATTTATAAATGTTGCTATCCCAGTTTTGACATCCTGTAACTCTACAGAGAGCTACCAGACTCAGCCCAGTATCTACAGTGAAGGCAGCCAACCCTCCGTGTTTACAAACTGTTTTATCAATATTAACACTCATAGGAACAATTGCACTTGAAGGTAACATTCCTCCTTTTTAGCAGAAAACTGACGCGAGAAGACCCCCTACAGAGCTGCAACAACACCGGGCTGCAGCAGCAGGATTTCCCCATGCTGAGGCTCAGGCACTCTCCTACTCACATGCCCTGCAGTTAGGAAGGCTTTCCCTACAAGCAGTAAAACACAGCCAAAGAAAAAAAATAATTTTTAACAGAGTTAAAAACTGCAGGAAAGTTTCAAAGCTAAATACATCCCAACCCACAATAAATATCAGTAGCTGAAGCAATTGCAGCCTGTGACTGACCTTGACCCAGCAGAAATACAAAATACACAAACACTAACACCAGAAACAAAACAAGAATATTGCTTTCTATGGAGTTCAGATGTGCTCCTCCATCACAAACAAAACAATAAAACAAACCCAAACATTTTTCCTTGCACATACAACAGAAAGCACCAGGCAACTGGGTTAACACACACAATAAAGAGACCTCAACTCTGAAAACTGGGGCAAAAAAACTTAAATAATTATGAAAACATAAAAATTACAAGGACTTACTCTTTGCAGGTGCCTTGTCTAGGTGAAGAAACACCTCTAGGCCTCTCCTTCCTCTACAGCCTTTCCAGAAGACAAAGAAGCCCTTCCCCTGGCCCATCTGCTTTAATACCCTGCAGAGAGTCAGATCAGCTGGGTGCCATCTGCATTGTCACTGCAGGCACCTGTGAATGGCCCATCAGGTGAGGGGAAGAGGTCTTTAAGGCTTTATTCTTTCTTTAGCATGTCTAAAGAAGACTTGATTATGGTTTTGGTGGTCTCAACAGTTGGCTCTTGGCTGTTATGGACACTATGAAGTGCAAGGAAGCACAGTTAGAAAGCTTTACTGGGTCTTCTGGTTGTTTCTTCTCTCCATTGTTATCTTTAGGTTACAGGCTTCTAGGAAACAGAGTTTATCTTCTTGTGATCTCGATGGTGGTTTGGTTGGGCCAAGCTGTCTGTAGACAACTTAGGCATTTGCAAGACCTTCCCACCATGCCTTCTTTGCAAGAGCTCTTTAATTTCTGCTACCACCACCTTGCTTTGCTTCTCCTTTGCTCCCTGGGATCCAGCCCAGGCTGCTCTTCCCATCCCTTTTCAGGGTCAGGTCTTAGTGAGTTGATAACTTTAGTGCTCAAAAATAGTGATTTTTTTTTTTTTTCCTGTGATATGGGGAAAATGAGCAGAGGAGACTTTCTGTACCATGGGCTTTTCTAGTAGCAGCAGAGGTGAGCTTGGCTGTCACAGGACTCTGCCCCAGACAGCAGAAAAACGGAGTGTGTATAGAGAAAAAGAAAAATCCTGAGCACAACAAGCATCGAGAGAAACAGAAGGAAGATCATAATCCTGTCAGCTTCTGATCCTTGGAAATACTCTGTCAGTGCCAAGAAAAATCATGAGACTGACACAGAAAAAGCAGGAGGCATTTCAAAAAGTGATACATTTGGGCTCTTTTTGTTTGACTTCTGGTTTCTGAGCCTCTTGGTTCATATTTTAAGTTATTTTCATTCAAAAACCACAATGGCCTGAAATGTATGTGTCGTGTTGATGGCTGTGCTTCCTTTTCATTTAGACTTTCATATAAATCAGTAGATACTGGGAGCTGGCTTCAGACCCAAACCACAGGGCAGGAGGCTTCTGATAAAATCATGAGAGCTGGTAGAAACTGTTTATTTCAAGCAGGGAAAATAATTTCAGTGCAGTTTTGTCTCGTGGAGTGGGTTGTTCTCCTCTGCCACGTGGGCTCTGGCAGGTAGAGGTGCCCCAGAGCCACCCTGGGCTGCTATTGCTCTCTGCAGGAGATAGCAGAGTGGATTTTGGAAATAGTTCCAACTCTGAAGTAAAGATGTTAAAAAAAAAACCCCAACAAACCACTCTGGAAAAGAAGATTCCCCAAAATGTTTAATCAGAAACACTGGAACGTTTTGCTTCAATAATGAGGAAGCATTATACCAAATATTAATATTATACTGTGATAGGAAAATTGAAGAAAAATGTTTACCATCTTGAAGTTAAATATTTTACTGTTACTGAGAAGAAGAAATTGAAACAATCCAGCAAAACATTTCAGTTTTGACAAAACTGCATTTTCTCATTGGGCTTTTCTGTCAAAACATTATGACCAGCTCTAATAAACATATGCATAATGAGTATAAACACATGTTCACTCTAAAGATGCTGGTTTAAACATTACTGCAAAATTAAATCTTTGTTTATCCACAGAATAGACTGAACATGGGCAACAGCTGTTCAGCTTTTCACCACCTCGTCCCCAGCCCTCCATGCTCTGTGGGGAGACTCTGCTGCATGGCCCACCACAAAAGGACATCTGGGGGGGGGCTTTCCAAGGAGCCCGTGGGGGTTAATTCATAATTGTGACTTAATTCTTAATTATGGTTAAAGTTTCTGATTGGCAAAAACTCCCAGTGAGTATCCATCTATTGCACTGGGCTCTGTACTGCCCACCCAGAGGATCACCCTCATTGCAAGCATAATTAATTATTTTGGCTGCAGCTCTTTAAAACACCCAGAAAATGGAAAACTTTGGAAAAATGTTACCTCAGCAGCACTCCCCAGACAAGCCCTTGTTGGCAAGAACTTTCCATCCCCAGCGATGCAATCAGTAGGTCTAAGACAAATGTTTGCCAATATATACGCTGCACTTATTCAGGACAAATAAAGAATAAATCAGTCAGTTGGTTGTGAATAACTTCCAGGGCTGATGGTTGCACACTGCTGGACTACAGCTCTGGCAACCTTTGTCAGGATCCCTCTCTCCTCTTAGGGGACACTGGCTCCTTTGCCAGTGGCTCCATCAGCCACTGTCAAACTCCAGTTTTCATTGTCTTTTAAGCCCCAGTGTGGATTGCTTTAGGAGCAGCCAGGCCGCTGAGAGACCTTATCTCCTGGGGAAGGGGGATGTGTCAGGAGGTGTTGGAGCACAGCTGCACCAGTTGTCCCCAGGAAGGCTTTGGCAGGCAGCTCCTGCAAACCTCCCACTTTCTGCTCACAGGGTGGCCTCCAGAGCAGGTGACAGAAGCCACCATGACACGTCCCACTGTCCCTGGCCCCATGCTCATCTGCTTGGCTACACAGGACACCCCACGCTCTGGGGGAATAATTACACATCCCGCAGCCAGGCCTGCTGGTTCTGTGCCCATAGATGCAACCTGACATTGAAAAAGAGTTTGGGATGAACCTTAGAAGTCCTGAGATATCCCTGAGTGACCTGGGTTTGTAACAAAAGGCTCTTGTGTTCTTAGAAGTATTTTTTAACAGGAGAGAAGCAAGGGGCACCACCAGCCCTGCCTGGGCTGCAGAGCAGGGGGATGCAGTGCAGGCGAGAGGTGGGAAATGCAACAGGCAAGTGTAGGATCTTTTGCCTGACTTCCTTCTGCATCAAGAGTTCTGCAAATAACCAAATATCTCAATAAAGTGGAGCAAACTTTTTCAGGGAAAGCCATGGATGCTCAGCAGTCACCTTTGTTGGGGCTGCTGGTGCCTCCTACCAGAGCTGGCTCACCCTGGCACTCAGAAATGTGCAGAAGTGTGTGAACAACCCAAAATAGTCTTGCCTTGTTGACAAACTCCTCTTCTGATGTATTCGATTTTATTATTGACCCCATTGCCCCCTTCTTTACTTCTCCTCAGTCCATTTATTAGATTTATTAACTTACTAGAATTGTAAATGAATCCCATGCTGTGGTTTGTACATGTCTCATTCTCCAATAAACATGATAAAATGCAGGTTTCATCTTCAGTATTTTTACACGGTACTGATTTTTTGAAACATTTGCTTGAACTACCTTTTCATACCAGCAAGAGTCTCTTATAGAAAATTCTAGCAATTTTTAGCAGTCAAACTTGTTTTAAATAGCAGAAGCAGAAGGGGGAAAACTCTTCTGCTTTAAGATATTCACGTAGAGAACTGTTTTCAGCATACAACTTGGTTGGAAATTCACAAACAATGTGGCTTTCCAAAGTACAAATTCTTCTTCTAATTTTTAACTCCACCCACTCTCTGCCCACCTCTGCATATGGCAGAAATAGCTGTGAATTCCTCCAGTTATTGGCACCTAATTCTGCACAAAAGGCATAAAGGCTGAAGCGTAGATGTAGAACTAAAGCTGCGTTTAGGACACCTGGGATTTAGGTGATTCTTTTTTGTTGTTCTTTTGTTCTAAAAAGTTACATTTTTCCCGTGTTTTGTTATCCCATGGGAAGTCAGCTTTACTACTGCAAACATTAAGGCCACCAACACCTCACTTGTATTGAGGCCACTTATTTTTCTGATATGTAAGTTTGGATGAGGAAAATTCTGGTACCATCTGGGATTATTTGTACACTTGCCTGTTTGCAGAGGGGCCACCCCTGTGTGGACATCTGGGGGCTTCTGTTCGTGGCCCTGCACAGGGTATATGTGATGAGGTTGAGAGAATGGGAGAACAAACAGCTTGAGGGTTCAAATTCTGGCACTGGCAGTCTCCAGGATCTTGACTTCTTTTCCTACGTCTCTTTGTCTGCAGAACAGATGCAACAAGCCTGATTTGTTAAAAGTGCTTGTGTTGATTTGGTTGCCTGAATGTTTTCGTTTCCATATCCCACCATAATATATACAATGCTGAAATGTTAATCTATTACTTGACAGTAATCTTTTCCTGTCATTTACAACATCATGTTAGTAAAACAGAATTATTCCTACCGTAGTTTGTAACATATCCACACTCCAGACAGTTCAGAGTTGTTTCATCTAGAAAGGATTAAAACACTTGCAAATATTAAATTTAATCCACTCTAAGGGAAGGAATAAATTAATAATAATTGAGCCTCAGCAGCTGTAATTCTTAACATAATGTATTATCTGATGGGGATTCTTGCTGAAGAATAGCTCTGAGTCATAGGCATCCTATTTCTTCTGTAAGCTGGTGCTGCAAATCAATACATTTAATAAAGTAATCAAACAAAAATATTAAAGGAACAATTCTTTTATTCAAAAATCAATAGAAGGAAATGTATACCCTGCCTACACACATTTTATGGGACATTTCTCTTTCTGCAGAACAATAAAAGGCTGAGAGAAGAGTGTTTACAAAGCAGAGAAAGAACATGTTTTATTAAGGACCAAAGCATGAGCACCCAGTTACACAGAGGCTGGAGAGCATTTGGCAATTTTTTAAGGGAGAAAAACTGCAGGAACTGAGAGTTGTTCTCTCACAGCCAGCCCCGAGTGAAGCCCAGACTGTCTGCAGCTCAGCTAATTGCAAAGAGTGTTGGACATAGTCCAGAGCTTATTAGCTCTCACAAGAGCTAATAAGGCTTGCACCTGAACTTCAGAGGAATAACAAATTGTTTGGAGTTGAGGTATTTGTTCAGGACCACCAGCAACACCTCAATGCATTCTTAGCTTGATTGGCTGCTGCTTTAATTTGTTCATTAGGTCATTAATTATCACCGGTATGAGGTTAAGTTATATTTATTCCATTCCCTGAGAGCACACCTGTTCTGCTGGTAACCTGCAAAAATATGAGCCTTATTCTAGGGCTCAAAAAAAAAGGTAAATGAACAAGTCGGTCTTTGTGAAAGGCCTCAGTGCAGTTGAGCTGGGCAATGGAAAAGTCATCTAGAGGGTCTGGGAAGTCCTTGGGCTGTGACTGACTGTCCTTTGGAGAAGTGCAGAACATGCTGAGAGCAGCTCTCTGCATGCCTTGTGGAAATTACATGCCCATGTACAGTATCCCCTTGTCTCTATTGGTGCCCTGGAAAAGTATCCATCTGCCCTTGGGCACCTAAAAAATTCCTTCTTGCTCTGTTTCATGACATCTTGCCCTGTGCTGAGACTAATCTGTAGCAAGTTTTCTTGTTGTATGTACTGCAGTGCAGGGGAGAGACTTTAGGAAAAGCCCTCAAACAAGACAAAACATAAAAACCAGCCATTAAGGTAATAAAATAAACTCTTGGCCTTGTTAGACCACAATGATGTAAAAATAATGTGATAGCGTAAGAAAGAAATGACTTAGTTCAGATTTACTGCTGTTGTTTACTTGTTTGTTTTGATCTGAAGTAATCTTTACCCTAATTTCCCTATTTTCTTCTGTAAATATTAGCTGGCTCTTTTATTCAGTTATAGCTAAATTTGGCTTTTTAATTTCAGATGGATCTTTCCACTGCCCTAAATGGTAATACATGCAAAGGGACATGCTTACCCATGACTAACAGATGTTGTGCCTGAAATACTCCTGTAAACAAGGTCTTTAAATCCAAGGTTTTTGAGCCTCATACTATATTAAAACAAAACAAAAAAACAGTTCAGTTACATCATTATTGGGATAATTATTTTTGTCTTAGTGTGATAAATTTGAAATAATCAAACCATTGTGGCACAGAACCTGATGCCATGGACATTTACACTAGATGCTAACATGAGCTTGCCTTTCCTTTCCTTTCTTCCTGAAAACAAATAAAATCTCACCCAAGACTGTCCCATTTTGTGCCAACCAGCCAACCAGCAATGCTTCATGTTTAGCTGGCACCTCCCAAACCATTACCTGAATTGGAGGAAGTCAGACAAAGGCACAGATGGTGCTCGGACCAAATTTCAATCTGTCTGGCTCTTGGTTGTCCTTTCTGTGAGCTAATGAGGCCATTAATCAGAGATGGGTTTCTGGTTTGCTCATTTCCATTAGGTAACTGGGTGGTGCATAGATCTGTCTTCCTCACGTCCTGAGCTGCTGCCACCTCCCATGGGTGGCAGTTGGCCAACCCTTGTTCTGAGCAGTAAAAGGGCTATGGTAGTTCTTGTGGCTGCAGATTCCTGAGCTGAAGCAGGCAGGTACTCATTAACCTTAATCAAGGAGGTTGAGAAATGTGCTTGACATGCTCTGGACTGCCTGATTTGCACTAGTATCTCCCGTCATCTGCCACCTGCCTGGCTCATCAGGGGACCATGGGGAGCTGAGGTCGTGGTGCTCCCTTTCAGCTTGGCAGTGCTCTGAGGAGCAAGCAAGGCTTCGGGTAACCCAACTCCTTAAGGGCTGGTGGAGCACATGCCAAAGTTCTGACTTCAAAAGGAGCCTAGGCTGTGTCCTGGAAACAGCATCAAAAAACATATTTATCAAGTGACCTTTTGCTGGGGCTGCCTTGAGCTGTGACAGCTGACAGGGCCACAGCACCTGGGCTTAAGGATGTTGGGTCATTTTGGAGGTCAGGCAGGAGATGGGCTTGGGCTTTTGGTGGCTGAAAGGGCTGTTGGGTGATGGGGGTGTGGAAGAGGAGACAGAGCCCTCAATCCCACACTAAGCCAAAGGTGTCTGATCTGTTTGCTGTAGCCATGTGTCCTCTCCTGTATCATATCACCCCTCTGGCCCATCTCCTGTCCTTGATCCTCCATTCCCAGAGGTTACATCTCCTTTTGATCTACCCTGGCTAATTAAGCAAGTTTTCCCTGGCCTGTGTCAGTCGAAATGAGCTGGGGTAGCTAAAACCAGTTAAATCACAGGTTAATAATGAGCTATCAAGTTAATGGGGAAGTGCTGGGGATTTATTATGCATGTGGCTGAGCTTGGGCTGGTGGTTACTGCTGATGGGGTGAGCGTGGTCTTCATGTAGCTAAGGTGAACACTGCCTTCACTTTTCTACCTGGCTTTTCCCAAAATCTTGGCCAAACCTCAGCGGTTCTGGTCATGATGGCATGGATGTACCTGAAATAGATGTTGGGCTGAGCAGCCCAAGAGAAATACCAAGAGCAGCACTGAACACCTGAGAACCTTCAGGCTCCCCTGCAATATCACAGTCACTTTGGCTGGCTTTATGAATGAGAAGATTTGTTCTTCTCAGCCAGCTGGAATCACTTGTGAATCATTGGGAGGGCCCTAAAGTGCAATTGGTGATCTTAGAAATAAATGTGTCCATATCCTGCTGGACTGTGAAAAATGAATAAGCAAGAAAACAGGCAGCAGTATTGAATAAAACAGGGAGTCCCCTCTGTCACCAGACATGTGGGGGGTGATCCAAGGCAGGCAGGGCTGGTGGAAGGGGAAATAAATGGAGTATAAGCTGCAGAAAGTACTTTGCATTAATTGTCAATTAGGAATTGTAAAAGGAGGTGACTTATTCTTATAAAAATACTGATTAAAGCTGACATACTCAGGCTGAAATTGCAATGTGAAGTGAACCTACTTCCTGGGCTTTAGAGCATGACATGGAGGAGTTGACTGAACTGATGGACACCACCAAACTTTTCTGTGATGACAGGTTAAAGAAATTAAATACTTATGGAAAAATACCACTCTGGAGTGTCAAATGAAAACAGCTTTTGGCTGAAACCTCACAGAGGTGGATATAGCAAATCTTACTGTCACCATACTGTATTTTAAGGTGCCATCTCCTGGCATGGACTCATTTTTCTCTCAGGGGACCATCCCATAGCTGTGACAGAGTGCTATCGAGGCCAGCCAAGAGGAAATGCTGATAAAATGGCCATACCTGGGAGATTGAAACACCTGCCTCAGTCCCACATCCTTCCCCTTGGCATCATCTACTGCTTTTCTCTTTAAAAAAAATAATAAATAGGGTGGGGTAACTTTGGTCTTTTCAAACACAGCCGCTGGCCATGCCCTGCCCCTATATGATGGTTTGATGGTTACCACGTTGGCTTCTACATCCTTTCTCCTGCCTTGCAGGGATCCATCTGTACCAGCGTCATGCCTGGTGATACCATGTGTTCTTGATGGAGCTGTTGCTCTTAAGAAATAGTAATAATTCAGCAGTCCCTGGGCCAGGGAGACTGAGCAGGTGCAAAGTGGTGACCCAGCCTTGTGATTTGGGTGGTGATGCCAGAGATGAAGGCTTCCAAGGGCACAACTTAAATCTTCATGAGCTTAATAGTTTTCTGCCCTTTCATGGCTCAAGCCCTCAATGCAGAGAAAGCACAGGGGTTGTGCACCAGTGTCCAAGGGCTGTGTTTGCAGCACTGGGGGTAATTTGGAGACAGTGCAGCCTGCAAGCTGGCACCCACCTCACCAAAGGGCAGATGGACTGTAAACAGGGAAGAAAGCAGCTGGTCCTGCAGCCCTGTGGGACTGGAGATGGATGTGGGACATTGCTGGGATGCCATTCATCAGAGTCACATCTCGGGACAGAACATCCTTGCTCCATGATGTCTTATGTAAGGAGTTGGAAAACTTTTTTTCCCCTTCAGGAAGGCACCGTGTCCTTCTGCTGCGGGCAGCTCTGGCCTGCGCTGTCCCGGCCCTTCCAGAGCCAGTCCCTTGCTGCCACCATGTGTTGAACTAGGACTTGGCACACCTGGATTCTCCTCCGAAATTACTTTTGGCAGCAGAGTTTGCAAGAAACGTGATTGTCAGAGCTGCTGGAAGAGGCAGGTATAGGAGCAATAACTTCAGAGTGCTCCATTTCCTCCCTGACCCTGGATTCAAGCTGTCTTTACTTTTTAGATCAGGTTCTCTTGCCCTCCTGGGAATAGGCTTTAAATCTATGCAGAAATGAAGTACTGAGTGCCTTCCTATATTGCTTGCTTTAAAGCTGCCTGGTATTTGCTAATAAAATGTCATCATATTGCCATGAAAACTTCTTGCCCAGTTCTTGAATGGGAACTTGGCTCAAACTTGTGAACTGAACTTGCTTTCAGTAGAATATAACAGGATTCATACTGCAGACACTAGTCATTCACACTGAAAAGGAATGGCTTTACATTTATCTTTAATTTAAAACCTGATGTGCCTTAGCTCTACAACAAAGAGAATTTGTGATGGAAAGTTTAATGCTACCCCAAAATGTCATGTGAACTTTGTTTATCTTCAGTGCAGCTTGCACAAGTTTTAGCACCCCTGAAAGGACTTGCTGGATTTGGCACAGACCATTTCAGAGGGAGGCCCAAACAGAGGGAAAAAATCACTTGTGAAGATGGTTTATGTTCTTCTCTTGGGAGCAAAACAGGTTTCTGACTAAATCTGATGCAATATTGCTCCATACAGACTGTCGGGTGTCTCAGCTTGGGGCTCAGCTGTGTTAGTGAATATATATATAGGAGAGCAAGTAATCTAGAACCAAGAATAGTTCATTGGCATCCAAAAATCTGTGATTTTTCTACACAAAATTAATAAGCTGAATTCCCAATAGTGAAATTTTAGTTCTGCAAGTGGTCTGAAGGATATTGGAATAAAAGCTATGTAGTGCAATATACAATGACAAAAATAGTCAGTAGGTAAATATTGAATTCAAATAAACAGGTTTTGTTACCGGTGAGTCAGTTGTTAGGAACGTACTTGCCAGAAGACCTGATAAATACACGAAAAGCTCCGTGAGCTGGAGGGTGCAGCGAGGGGTTTGCTTCACCCACGAGAGGGAGCTCCGTGAACGTTAATAGAAATAGCCTAAAAATGAGATTACTCTCGTGGAAACTGCATCTCGGTCTGAAACAAACCAGAAACCAAAATGGGAAGCATCAGAGGCTCGCATTTTAACGCGAGCAATCTTGAATTTCCAGCACTTCCCTGGGTAAACTTGATGCCAAAATAACAAAGAAATTATTCTATGGAAGACAAGTCATGACATGGTGACAGCTAAGATGAGCTAAAGAGACACACCAAGCCCAGTTTTCAGGAGCAGATAGGTTTTTTAGCACCAACAAAAGAGATTTGAGGGAGACAGAAACTCTTTGGTGTAGATAAGACAGATCTTTAAAACTGCTGCTTCTATTTTATACTGGAAGAATAATTATGATGTGGACTGTGAAAGACCTTTTTTTGCCTCCAGCTATATCAATAAGATATAATAAAATATATTAATTCTCACAAATATGGCCTCACAGGGCATAAAGAGGAGCTGGAAAGGCCCCTTAGCAGGTCCTTGTTGCTGTTACTAGATGTAACTTCATCTTCTTCAAGAATATTTTTCCAGCTTCCTGGGTTATCTATTCACCCAGAGCAGCAAATTAGCAGGAAAACCATCCAAAGTCTCTTTCATTCTCTAAATAAAAAAAAGCAAATCACCAAACCATGGAATTTTATATTAAACTGAATCCTGAGAGGAGGGAGAAACGAGCAGCATCAGATCCCAGAGGAATAGGAGCCACTTTGCAGAAATGGCCTGGTATTTACTAGTCTAATTCTGACATATCTGGGACTTTCTTTTCTCTATTTCAGTCTCCCTTTCTTCTCAACCAAAACTAGAAGCAAAATTCCTGCAATGAGGCAAGGAGAGTCCCTTCCTGACAAAATCCTCCTAATTTCTACAAAAGAAAAGTCCAATTCTATACCCCATGTCCAAAACGAATCCAGAAATCTGAAAAATCATGGGGTACCTGACAGGGTCTTTAAGTGACCATAATGCACCCCTGGGTGGGACAGGGCAGTTTGGCCTCCACAGGAACATTAGTGAGATAAAATGTCCTGGGAATGGCTGCCCTGCTGTGCCAGGAGCTCATTTCAACAGGGCAACATGAGCAAAATCCCCCAATCTGGAGCCTCTCTGCCCGTCCCCAAAGCTATGGCTGGCACACAAGCTCCACACACCTCCCCAGCCAGGCGTGGAGAAACCCTGTTCATCCCTGCTCTCTCAGCCAGGGTGGTCGTCTGGGTGGAAAGCCTAAAGCAAACAAAGGCAAGCTGCAGCCAGATGTTGGGAGGCTTTCAGGTTCACTTAGCATTCCCGGGGTAGGCAGCACATGCCTGCCTGTGTTCCCTGCTCCGAGGGATGAGCCTGAGCTGCCATCCCCTTGAAACCCTTTCCCTCTGCCACGGAAACCCCTGCTCACCTTCCAGAACCATCTGAGCAAATACGGGCCTGGCGGGAACCACCAGCCATTCCCGATCCATCACGGCTCTGCCAAACAAACCCGCCCCAACGATTTACAACTTGACCTCACGTGGTGCCTGTAAATGGATTCTGTGAAAGGCCTTTTCCTGGGTTAGTTATATTTTCATGGTGTATACACCAAGCTAAATTAGCCAATTCAACAGCTCCCCAGAATCCCCTTTGGTTTTGCTTTTTACCAGGAAGAGGGGATTTCAAGAGGGACTTGTTGCAAATCCCTGAAGCTCTGCTTTATCTCTTAGGCAGAAAGCATTTTCCTCTTTCTCCAGGGTGAGAAATTCTGCTCATTTGTGAAAAAAAGAAGCGAGATTTTGCATTACCTTTATTTGGGTTGTTGTGTATCTTCGAGTAATGTTCTTGAGAGACTTCTCCCGAGTGACTTACAGTCAGCTGCTGAAATCAAATCAATTTATTTACAAGTCTCATGTGATGGATTTGGAGTGATTCCTCAAGTAACATGTTTTAAAAGTCACCCTAATATCTGCATGGAAGAACTTGCTGTTCTCAGCTTGTCCTATGCAAGGGGGAAAATCAATTCTTGTGACTACAGCCTGATGCATGTAAGATTTCCCATATCAGATATTTCAAGGTCTGCAGCCTTGATAAACAGCCCAGGACCTACCTCAATGCATCAGCTCCAGGGAAAACTTACACCAGGTCTGAAAGAATAGCATATATCCAAACACATTGGGATGATTATGGGATACCATTCTTGTTTCTAAATGAACTTTGCCAATAAAAAATACATTTGCATTACAAAGGAGAAAGAAGATGCTGCTTTTCCTGCAGACAGACCATGAGCTTGGTCTCCAAATAATTCATGCCTGGATCACACCAAAATAAAGCCATTAATTTCAAAGGCTTTCCTGAAGTGTAATTTAGGCTCCTTACACTCCTGGCTAACCAGTTAATAAGTATGAGTATGACAGATTTAAAGATAGGATTAAGTGGCATTTTTCTTGTGAGGTCCTCGGAGCTGCATCATTTTATGTTGCTTCCAGATCTGGTTCATGAACTCCAATTTGATGCCAGTAAGGTGACAGTGAAACATGGAAACAGGTATCGTGGACAGAAAACTGGTGCTTTTCAGGCAATATGTTAATCTAGATTCATGCTCATGGCTCTCAAAAAGATTTAACTATTCAAATCTGTAGATTATATGAACTTCCACACATGAAAAAATACTTCAAGCAAAAGAAATGCATTAGCAAAATGGAGCCTGAATAACAGGTAGCAATGAAGACACAAAGTTTTAACTATACATTTACTGGCACATATTTTCTCTAGTATGTATTTTTCCTCAACTTTGCCTCCCCCAAAGCAGGACCAAAGGTCCAGTGCAGATCAGAAGGAGGAAGGACACATCTGTGGCAGGGTGAATGCTGAGCACCGGCCCGTGAGCTGCAGTTCTCACGATCCCCAGCCTGAACTTTGTAAATAGACTTGGCAAGGATTCTTGCCTGGAGAAAACAGGCTTGGAGAGGTTATAAATAAATAAACAACCAACCTTCCGTTCCTCCTCCTGCAGCCCTTCCTCTCCTCTCCTGCCTGAACTGGGAGGACACATGGACACATGCCTGGTCCAATGCAGACTGGCTGGGGCATATTTTAATTCTGCTGTTGAGAAATGCAAACCATTTGAGCCTCTTTATTACGGTCCTGTCTCTGAATGGGGGGCAGAGCATGTGGTCAGCAGCTATACAAAGAGGAGAAGACATTCATTCTAGCATAATATCTGATTTAAAGTCTCAGGAATAAGCTACAAAGCTTGTGTGTGAATGAGAATGTGGTCCCTTTGCAGTGGAACAGTTTGTCTGTTATTTTAGAGACAAATTCTGACTTTGTAGTCCAGGAATACCATGCACTCCAAATCTAGCTCTTGCACCTCCCTCCTGTCTACACATGCAGCTAAATATCATGGAGAACGGGCAGTTGGGAGCACAGAGTCTTCTGCAAGCTTGTCTTCACTGCAGTGTTAGAGACAGCTCTCCCTACCATGATCTCCAGAATTGCTGAGAATCCTCCTGGAAAATCAGCAAAATATTTTTACAGCTGATGTATCTTAAAGCTGAACATTAGGGAACTTCATTCCACACAGCTACAGCACTGGTGCAGCAGCCAATGAGTACTTGGAGGATGTCAAGTGTCTCTCAAGATATTGAGTATTCTTCACCTGATGGTGATTTGCTGGTCTTGGAGACGTAGAGGTGGCGAGAAAAGTCTTGGCATTTCCCGGTTCCCCAAGGAGGGTGAGGTCCATGAAGGAAGTTGTGCTCAGTGTTGACTGTAGGGTGTGTTGGGATGCTGCCTGGAAACGTGAACCATGAAGAAACCATCCTCGGTGACAAAGCCGTGTCCTGCATACAAACAGCAGTGCTCAGGCCCTCTGTTTGGGGGTGATTTGCATTATAGAGGAAGCTCTATCATTCAGGGTGGAAAGAAAAAGCAAAGCAGCCCTTTTTAATAAGCTGGTGAGGCACCACCGGGCTGCCCACCTTTTATTTACTGTAAGGCTTGGGGTCTGTATTGGCAGCACAATTGTGTATCTCTGCACAATTCCAGCATTGCCTCTCCTCGGGGCAGACAAAGCTGGGAAGGTTTCACTGGCTGCTGCTGGAAAGCTGGCTTCAGCAATTCCTGAAACCATAGATACCTCTGCTTGTGCCATCCAATCCCTGAGGCTTCCCCCAAAGGCTGAATATCCAGACATTGTCATTTCAGCACAAGAAGCTCGATGCATTTATTAATCAACCTTTTTTGCTGAGTGGAAGTCTGGCTGGTCCCTCCTAATATAGTCTAAATCCTTCACTCTGTTTCTGTTACAACACTAACACAAAAGAACATTTTCTTCCACTCTTTCCTACAGAAATGGGAAGACCTGAATGCTTTTTTTTTTTTTTTTCCCCCCCCCTAGGTCTTTTGACTGACTGGGATTTTTCATGGCTGTATCAGAAAGTTGGACATTCCCCTTTGTTTCGGGAGCATTCCATGATGGATCACATTTTAATTGGCGTTGAGGTTTACAGAAAAAGGGAACACCACAGGAAGTTATTAGAATAACAACACTAATGCATCTGCACAGGCATTAAAACTGCAAATGTAGGGGGCATATTAATTGCTACCAAATGCTTTGGTTTTCTCCCCCTCAAAAAGCCCAGCTCAACAAAAAAAGTAGTTTTGATGTGTATTTCCCTCTCTTCCCATTCCAGTAAAAATGTAAGGGATTAGATTTGTGGGATTTTTGCCTTGTGTATAAAATGTCTTTTGCAGCATGTTTCAAAGCAAGTGCAAAAGAGATAAATGCATTTGTTTGGACAAGGGGGATACTGATGGCTGCAGACAGATATGGCTTGTCCAAGGCTGTTGTTCCCACAGCAAGAATCTGAGCATGGTCTAGATACTAATTCATGCCAAAGATAATCAAAAAGTTTGGCTTTTGCTTTTTATTTGTTCCTAAGAAATCACTGATATGTCATCACAGAGCTATAATTCTTCTGGCTGCTGCAAGTAGAAGTAATACACACATTGTGAATAGCTTTCCTTTAACTTGTTGTTTTTTTAGTTTTGCAAAGGAAAGCAGCAGAAAGGAAAGCAAACATTGCCCACAGATATCCATAAACAATTTCAGCTGATGGAGACCCAATTTTTTTTGAAGAAAGGAGAAGGTTAGAAATACTTTGGAAAGCCTGTGTCAATGGTAGAGACAGGGAACCTCTTCAGTGTCTTTATTTATTTTTGTCTTTAATTTATTCCAGCACATGACTTTTCTCTGTTCCTCACTGATATTACTCCAAAAATTTTCCTTTATGCTACTTCTTAAAAGTAGTGTCCTATCATCAATGATTGTAAAAGGACATGCCTAGAAGTGATGACTTTTCTGACAACTATTATAATAAATGATGCAAATCTGAAGGAAGTATCAGGTATATAGGTAGTGTCTAATTTACACTGGAACATGTTTGTTGCACTGCTAGGAACAAACAAAAAATACAAGGGAGAAAAAATCAATCATGTGAATCTATTTAATGAAATTGTTTTGTATTTCTACTACCATAATACAATGGGGTTGTTAAAGGCCGTTAGAGTTTAGGTGCTATTCATTAAGGCCTGGTGTTTTGTAGCTAACAACCATTTTCCTGAGAAAGCAAAAATCTGGGGCACCTCCTTGGGCTTGGTAATGCTTTACCAAAAAGACTGTGTGAGGCAGAGTGTACCAGAGGTTGCCCAGAAGGACAATTGTGGCTATTGAAGACAGAAAGAAAATGCAGGTTTCTTTTTCCTGATACCAACTTGCTATGAAATCTGTTACTTTATTTCTCATCCTGAAAATGGGAAATTCTGACAATTGCCTACTTTGGAAAAGACACAGGTGGATTGGTTTGACATCTGCAGGAACTCCAGCTACCAGCAGCTGAAAATCAGCAGTTTATTCAGCTCTTCGTGTGCATTTCACGTATCTAAATATTTGCTGAGTTTCAACCCTGAGAGATAAGGTCTGCACGCTCAGAGGTGATTTGACATTGGCACAGGGCCATGATACAAGCCCTGAGAGGATCCAAAATGCCCCGTGAGGAAGCACATCCATGCTAGCAGTGCTTCACCATCTTGGTCTTCCTCGTAAAGATATTCACCTCCTTCAGTCTCTCTTTAGCTTCCTCAGTTTACTGAACACACACACACACACACACACACACACACACACACACACACCCCTTCTACTACACATAATTTCAAATATCTTGACTCTCTTGTGTAACAGATCAGAAAGAAAAAATAAAAAAAAGGAAACAAATGCATTGGTTTATCTCAAGCTGCAGTTACAGGGGAACTCTTGAAAGGTGTAAAAGCCTACACAGCTCTCCTCAGCCTTTGGCCTTCCTCCCAGCTGGTCTTGGCTGAAAAATCTCCAGTGCACAGGTGGGATTTTAGTGAAATAAACAGTGCCATGGGGATGTCAAGTGCTTGTTGATACATTCAAGCACAAGTTTCTCCAAGTCCTGGTCTTCCTCTCCCATCTTGCACATCTGTGACTTTGGCATCAGGCCTAGAGGAAGGACACACAGCTGAAACAAAGGAATCTGAGCCAAGGAGGCAGGCAAGAAAAATTCCTGTCAAATGGGATACAGGCAAAGACTCTGCAGGGAAAAAGAAAGCCAAGACCGGGAGCTCTTCAAGCTCCAGAAGGCATTGCAAAAGGTCTGCTCAACTGACCAGTGGTGCCTTGCTCCTGCCCACACTTCCAATGACAGCCCCTTTCCTTTCAGGACAAAAAGACAACAGATTTCCTGAGTGGCATGTTTGGCACCTCACAGTTTTACAGGCTCACTGGCTCTCCATGTGTGTTGGCCCCACAGCTAAGCATGGTATTGTCAGCTAAGCTTCTGCACTTGAACAAACACTTCAAGGAGGAATCCTGCCCTGTAAGTGTGCTTCCAGGCATTACCTCATAACGATTGTTTCCAAATCTCCAGTGTTTTCCCTGCTCTAAAGGGTTTGCCTTTATTTGAGAGAATGAAAAGAAGTGACAGTAGCTGACAGCTGCACTGGGCTGTGTTTGCTGGGCACCCGTTGTTCAGTGTCAGTGCCCAATTGTTCTGGCTGGGGCTGGGGGGGGAACAGGCAAAGCACTGGCTCAGGCAGCCATCCCTCCCCCAGAGCTGCTCCAAATATTGCCATCAGACATCTGGTTCAGGACGGGCAGGGAATTTCAGCTGCAAAGCCTCCTGATGGGAAACGCTGATTCATCAAACCAGGAGAGGTTCACAGAACCAGCTGGTTTCACAGGTCTGAGGAGGTAAAAAGAAAAGCTTTGGTTGTGGGGTGAAAAGATGTGTGGTTCTTCTAGACTGGGAATTGAGAAGACTTTGTGGACATGGGGAGCCAGGGGTTAACCTGTCTAGGCCAGTCTAGGTGGATGCAAAGGAGGGTTCTGGTCTGTTCCCTCATAAAGGATGGTGCTGCTTGGAGCTCATAGAGCTGTTGGACAATCTAGGTTGGGTGGGGATAATATGTCTATGAAACACATCTCAAAGCTGCATGAGATCTGCAGGGTATGGATGTGTACCAGCTCTCCTATGATATGACAAGATGCTCTTTCTGCACTAGTGGCAGGACTATATTTACTTTGGGAACACTGATTATTCTCTGTTGAAATTTTGTAATTTCAGGAAGAGCTGGTGTACCAAAAACACAGTTACTCTCTGGCTTTTCTCAGGTGACATTTTAGGCTGTTGCTTTCTAGGGTAATTCTTTTCCTTCCTGAGGTGATATATCAGTCAGCAGTGAAAACCAAGCCCAGATCTTTCAAAGATTAACCTATGAGGTCCAAATTTCACCCTCAATGATGTGTGTGTGAGGGGTGGGGGACCCCAGTGCAGGGCCTCCTGGGGAGGAACAGGGATGGAGGAGCTTTGAGATCCTCCATGAGAAGGTTTCTTGGTGAGCTGGAAACCCATGAGCCACCTCAGCTCTTGCCCTACTGCGTTATGCTGAAGGAGATGCCAAGCTCATTAGCATATTGAGAGCCAGAGGATAATCAGAAAGGGAGACAAAAACTGGAATGTGAACATTGAAAGCACTTTGTCCTGCAGTGGGCCCAGTGCCAAGGCTTCCCCCCCACGCTGCAATGCACATGCCTCCCGTGCCCCTCGCCCAGCCCCCCAACACCCACCCTCACTCCAGGACTACAAAGCCATCCCAGGGAAAAACCAACACCACTCCAGAAAACAAAACAAAACAAAACAAAAGCCCCCCTTGCAACAATAGTCTGTCAGGCGTGATTTACTGTGCCTGCAGCCCCCAGGCAAGCTCCAGTGAACAACCTCAATCCTCCGGGTTCCCACACTGGTTTGCTTTCCTGCAACTCCACGGGACACAAAGACACAAGTAGATGGGCAGTAAATAAAACTGATGTCTTTTGTGTCATTGTGTGGGGGCCTTTCTCTGGGGGAGGCAGAATAAATGAAGTGTGAAATGTGATATGAAATCAATTTCTTCTCTTGGGGGGCTGCGTTGGGAGGGAATAGGTGGACTTTGTCATGGTCTCAGGGATACCCAGGAATACATTTTTTCATCAGTTTGTTGAGCTGGTTAAAGAAAACCACACTTCTCGCTTGCACTTGCCCAAGTTCTCACTTTTGTCCTTTGTATTAAAGTGAAGATATCTCTAAGTATGAGGAATTGCATCCCTCTTGATGTGTATGAGATAATAACAGCTGTTCTTCTACAGAAGCACAGCTCCCCTAGACCAGATGTGCACATCTGGAGGTGAGAGGTGGCCTCCTCTTTCCAATGCTGCAGTCTTGCACACCCTTCTGCCCTCAGCATCAGCTGTATCACCACCTCACTGCTCTGTCACCCTCAAAATGTTCCACCCTGGAATACCAGAAAGGATTTTGGTGGAGAAACAGACACTGCACCCCATGCAGCGTGTCCTCACTTGAAATAAATGTGCACAGCAGTGTGGGTGTCAGCAGAGAGTGGGAACTTGGCTGTCTGAAGATGTGGCCTCCAAGCGTGGCTATTTTCTCTTCTTCCTGTGGATTTTTGTATTGCAGCTGCTTCTGACATGAAGTGTGGGATTCTGCAGAAATGATAAAGACCAGGAAATCAAATGTGATACTTTGGACATGCCAGGGAAAAAGAACAGCAACATTCATATACTGGGTATGTAGATGAGATATTCCAGGAATAAACTGCCAAACAAGTTTATAAATGCAATGACCCCAAACCCAGTTACCTCACAAGCACCTCCCACAGTATCTCCCCCCCACCCCAGACTCGTGGTAATCATTGTGTCTGCTACATGTATTCAAGCAGTTGGACGTCTTAAAGTCAAGTTGCTACTGTAAAAGTCTCCTCTTTTCTCCTGTAAATATTTGGGTTTTCTGCTCCTTTCCATCCCCAGACTCCCCTAAGATGTGCCACAGCCCAGGCTCAGTTCTGCATCACCACCAGCCTGAGCCATCCTGCAGCCACTGCCACGTCCAGCTCAGCAGCTGGACCAAAGCTCCCCTGGGGCACCTGCAGCTCCCCTGGCTGCCAGGCTCTCATCCTCCCAGACTTCATCTCCACAGGCGTGTGCTGAGCCTGCATGAGCAGCAGGGATGAGCCCACCCAGAGAGCTGCATTTCCTCAGTGCCTTTCACCTGCCCTGTGGTGGGCAGTGGGGAGGAAGGGTTCTTACAGCCCCATCCACCCTACTGCACCCGAACTGGCTTGTACTGGTCAGGAAGTAGAAAGCAGCCTTTAGGCTAATGGAAAGGGTGGTTTGTCAGCTGCTTTGTTGCCCTGACACTGCACATCAACCAGACCCCCCTCAGCTTTGCAGAGGGTGGGTACCTGGGTGTGCTCAGCCAGGCATCCAGCCCATCCTAAGGTGCATCCTACCTGTGCTGCACCTGCCTGGCTCTTCCATGGGATGCAGAGGGAGTGAACACTTGGACACCTTCCTTTCTACACGGGGAAGGTAGCCAGGAGGGATCTTGCCATTTTAACTTGGAGGTGAATCACAAAGTGTAACAGGGCAGAGGATTTTCCCTGTTGCTGTATTTCTTTCCCTGTGTAGCATCCCACCCTGGATGGCTTGATGAAGACACTACAGGACAACTGGTGAATGTTAACTGTCACACCTCTTCACCTGGCTAGGATGCTTTGTTCGATTGGAAAATTGTAATATAAAATATAAACGTGTCACCACGAGTGGCCACACCAGCTTAATAAAACTGCATTTATTCTTTTTGTTTCTTGTAGGATTTTCATCTGCCTCCCTGCAATTACTGTTAAACTGATATTTTTCAACACTAAATTTCTTCTGAGCCTTTGTAACACCTGCAATTGTAGAGTGGGTGCTGGTGGCAGCAGAGGTGGCAGTGTCCACAGTAGGTTTCTCCTGGGGAATTGTTCAGGGTATTGGATTGCTTCTGCAAACAGCCTCAGCCTGATAAAGGCAGTTGTTTCTGGGCTCAGTACATTGTTGGCTCCCTCAACAGATGGAACAGATTAGCTGGGCCCTGAAATGTTGTTAAATAAAATACTCAAAAAGAAAATACAATTATTGCTAAAGTGAAAACATACCGCATGGGATTATTAAAAGACCAAGATGTTTTACATTTTGAGGATGTTCTTCAGTTTTTTTCCATCCTTCATGCACCAAAACCTTGCAGGGGTAGTGTTAAACTTTTCCATCTGATCTCATGGAGCTTTCACACTGCAGAGCTATGTCACCCCAGGAGAGACAAGGTTGCCCTCCCTCCTCCCCAGCCCAACCCAGGGCCACATCTGGGATTTCCAGGGCTCCCAGTCAGAGCTCCCTCCTCTGATACTGAGCACCCAACCAGCACAGGAGCAGAGGCTTGGCAGAGCTGCTCTCAACTATGTAAAGCACAAGTTTCTTCTGCTACTTCTCCCCCATGCCCAGGTGGAGTGAAAACCTCTTGCCTGGAGCTTTTCACTCTGCAAGAAGATTTCCCTGCTTGATTTCTCACCGGATCTCTTCTGTGCCAGGTCATACATCACATACAACAAACTTGGCCCCCCAAAATTCTCCAACAAGTCTGTGCTCTGTGATAACCTCAGTCTAACAACCAATATTTGTTTTAGTAGCACCAGCAAAGATCATTTCTAGAGTGGTCTGCAAACCTCCTTGATCTAACCATGATCACTTTAGGTTGGAGCTTGTTTAGCAATTGTTGCAGGTGCACATGTGAGGAGATGGGAGGTGGGTGACATGGGGTGAGTGTTGCTACAGGAAGTACACTGGGGTGTAAAACAGCATGAGTGATTGGTTAATGGTTCCTCTGCTCCTAGAGCTAGGCAGTGCTGGCTTAATGAGTTTATTTGAGCATGGGCTTAATGGCTTTTCTGAATCTGGCTGCAGGAATGCAACGCCTTGCAGACATTTTCAGGTGTGTGATGATAATAAATCACTTTTTAAATGGACTTAGAAAGGGAGTTTTGAATTAAGCTGCATCCATTAATGTTGAAGGTCTCTCCTGAGCATCACTCGCTCTCCTTAATGTTCCTCAACCTAAATCATCTCATTAATGATGTATGAAAAATATATTCAACTCGTTGAAACTGTTCTCTTCCATTTGGCTTTTAATGACTGGGGGGATTCTGGTGATGGGTGACTGGTGACAGAGCTTCTCCCCAGAAATCCAGACTGTTTTTTCACCATGCTATCACTCACTCATGCCTAGCCACTGGAAAAGAGGACCTCTGGGAAGGAGCTAGCAGGAGATGTTCAGCACATCTGTACTGCAGAACCACTGCAGTGAGCACAGCTGGGGAAGGAAGGAAGGTAACCAGTGGCTACTGTGGTCATTAATTTGAAAGCACACTTATTAGACAGCAATGGGTAAACACAAAGCAAGAAATAGAAATTCCCACTTCAAATAGATTTCCTTTCAGCCACAAGGAAAATTCCATCCACATTAATTTAAAAAGGTCAGTCAAACTATATTATAGAAAACTGCAGAAATTAATGGAAACCCCCGAAGACTGTTCTAGTTAAGGTGTTTTGCCAACACAAGAGTGGGAATGTTTGCTGATGACTTACCAAAAAAATTCTGAAATTATGTAAATGTGTTTAAAATAGAACACAAAATACAGTCCAGTTGATTTTTATAAGGTGAGCCATGTACTTTCAAAAGAACTGTGACTTTTTAGCAGAATGCTGATGGGATCACCAGGGCATTTTTTTTCCTACCATGGTACATGGAGTATGTGTGAGTGTGTGTTTGTATGTGTCTATTTACAGCAATATTTGTTTAAAACTTTTACGTTTCCTGTTCTAACAAAAAAGTGAAAGTCTGTAGTGTGTCCAACATGCTACTGCTTTAATATGCAGGAGTATTTCTTTGGTGGAAAATTTGTCAGAAAACTAAACATTAGGGAAAATCTTTTGGAATGTATTTGCCATGGCAAAGAGAGCAACCAGCAATATGAAACTGCTGACCAGTACCTTGCATTTTAAAAACATTGTGCAGATTCACAAAAAAGAGGGAGCCCAGTGAAACTCAATGGAGCTCCTTGAGATGACAACGTTCTTTCCTTTAAAAACCAGCATCTTCAGCCTCCCACACATGTCCCCAGGACAGAGGGACACCAACCATTTCTGGTGTGAGAGCTCATGTTAATGCAAGACTGTGTACTTGTCCTGCAAAACATCAGCTCCTGGACAAGCAGCCATCCCACTGCAAGGAGCCTTCTCCTATTTTCTGTCACAGCCACCTCACTCAAGATCAGATCTCAATAATCAGGTAACCTGTCTCTAAAGTCCAGTTTCAGTTCATTGGCTTCCCAAATTCCTGAGTGACCAAGCTAAAACCTTAACACAGTTTTCCTGTTAATTAAATGACCTTCCCTAAGGTTAGAACACGAAGTTCTCTCTCAGCTCCACAATTGCATGTGGTGACCATGGACTGGGAGATGGGGCTTCACTCTTGCATTGGCTTCAACCCAGTAGTTAGAGATGATGAATTGGTTAATATCATAACAGGCTGGATTTAAATCTAAACCCTGCCATAGCCACCCCAGGTAGTTTTATCAGGTCATTTAATCCATCAGTATCTCAGATTCCTCAATGAGAATTCAGGAAGAAAAGCATTTTCCTACATCACAAGAAGTGTTCAAGTGTTTTGCAGAGAGGCCTCTATGATGTACTTAGGGATTTCCTATATGGAAGCTTAAATGCCTAAAATCCTGTCAGAACCCCTCAAAATGTTCCAGTCCAATAAAGTTCAAATGGGGAATAACACATTTGTTAAAACAGGCAAAATTTTATATTAAGAGGATGGATGACATGGCCAAGAGACCAAACACACCTCAAAAGAAAATGAAGACAAGATTATCCAGCCAATGTAAACTGAATTGGCATGGTCAGTGTTTTTAAGATTTTTAGAGACACTTGGAATGAAAGAGGGGAAAAAAAATACAGCCAAGTCTCAGGCATTGCACAGCCTGTGCACACTCCAGGAGGAAACTTGGGTTAGGAGCAAATATTTTAGTACAAATCAAATGCCTTCCAGGGATAAGCAGCTGGGAAGGCGGGAAGAAATTAATATTGGAAGCTTTAGAACTTCCCAGAACTGTTCTCTACCTCCTTGATTGAGGGAATTAACTTTTATTTTATTAACTTTTTTATGCCCTCCTCCCATCCAGGGTGCTCTCTCTGAATTGCTTCTCCCCTCCTCCAAGAGGGCTGCCCTGGGGATGTTGCTCTTCTTAGGCTCTAAGTAGCAGCTGGCTGTGATTAAGTGGATTGAGAGGATCAGGGCTTGATTAACTTTCTGCTGCTATTGGTTTGCCCAGGTTCCTGCAAGAGAATTAATCTCTGGGTCCAGCAGAATGTTGAGCTCTAATGGATACCAGGCCTTTCAAGCCCACCCAGAGGATGCAGAGCCAGAGTCCTTGTTTGAACAGGTTCAGCCTTCACGCTCCTGTTCTGCCAAAGGTCCAAGTCATACAGGCATTGATGGGAGCTGTTCTACTTTGCTTTTTAGTTGAGGTGCTCATAAACTTGCCACCAGTTTCTGCCCAGCTCTGCATCTTGCTTCCTATTTTTTAGTTATTGCTGGTTTTGTTGGTGTACGTTTTTCTTAACCAGAAGAAGTCTTCATGTCAAGCCAGCAGCAGTGATTGAAGCATGTGTGTGTTGCACTTTATGAAATGTCCTTTTGTTAACCAAACTAGATGCACATACTTTCCTGGAGAGGAAACTCTTGGCCAGCCTCTTGGCCAGACTTTGGAAATCCAGGGGTAAGGTCTCCAGGAGGAACCTCCCATGCAGAGGACCATGGCCTTGATTTGCTGCAAGGACAGGAGAGCTTGGCCATCCTTTGCAAGCAGTTAGGCTTGCTGGTCAAAAGCTAAAGTTTCCCCAAGGGGCCAAGCCTTGGACAAGTTTTATAATGTTCTTTTCCTTTTTGAAAATGAACCACAGAAGGATGAGAGGAAACTGAGATATAGACAAAGAAAACCAAAATATTTTTAGTAACGTGCATCGTTCAGTGATCAAGAGTAATTTTAATATTGCTGTGATTTCCTGCTCCAGAGGAATCCTACAACAATAGTAATAAATCACTAGGCATCAATAATTGAGCAGAAGAAGCAACTTTCCTAAGGAATTTCTATTTAATTTAAACCGTAAGGTTAAAATAGTACTAATTTAAAAAATAATCTAACAGAGTAAAAATGGAAGCTTAGATGTGCTTGTGCACTAAATTATGCCTTGATGGAAACAAATAAAGCACAAGCGAAGTCCACAGGCATCTCCTAATTATATCACAAGGTTTTATTCCACTTAGTTTTTTGTGAAGGACTTCTGATTTCTTCTATGAGAGATTTTTCTGATTTCTCCAAGCAAGTATAACATGTTGGTTCACTAGGAGAAGGGAAGCAAAAAAGGTGTAACTCTTCATCTCCCTTGCTGTCTGTGTTTGTCAGGACAGATCAATTGTGAAGTTTAAACTGGGGATGGAAATTCACTGCTTGCAATATGCCTAGAAAGAAAGAGCATGGATGATTTAACAATTTATATAACCTGAGAGACTCAACTGCAAAATGAATGAATAGACTTCTTTGTTTCTCTGAACTGAAATAAAGAGAGGGGGGAGGAAAAAAAGAAAGTTTCTTACATAATTGTCTCTGCGACTGGCATGAGAGGAAGTTTTATGTCTATTGGTGGAATTAAGATGGGAACATATTAGAAAACACAAAGCAGTAAAGGGGCAGTTCAGCAACTGTGCATAGCCACTAATAGAGAGTGACAGAGCCAGTCTTGCTGCACAAACCCATGTGATGCTTTTGTTATGGTCCTGGTTAGACTGGGCTCCCCTCTGGAGCAGGCACCCTTGGACAGGTTAGACCCCATTGCCACCACATCCCTGGAGCTCCGGAGCTCTTAAAGATAGTGAAGATCCTGAGAGCTGAGTTCACCCAGGCCTGGTTTTACAAGGTGCATGGTCTTCTTCAGGCAGGCTTTGTGGACTCAGTGTTTTCCAGCTGCCAGAGACTGAACAAATCCCGTTACTGTGGAAGTAAAGGGGTTAAATTATTTGGCCTGGGTAAGTGTCACAGGCTCAACTACATTGACACCATGATCCCCCTGGCCTTGACGTGCAAAAATCTCAATGTGGAAATATTTTGCTGTCTTTGTTATGTGGGCATGTGCACTGATGAATGCCAATTCCTACAACAAAAGGCAGGCGACCCTTGAGCTGAGTCAGAACCCACACTCACCCACTGGCCTCCAAATATTGACCATTGCAGGGTGCCCAGGAGCTGCCCCTGCTGTGCCTCCTGCCTGGATTGATAGACCTTCGTTTTCAAGGCCTGTTAATCCAGCACCCTGGAAAGTCACATTCAGATAAACAGCTGAAAGAGAAAGTTGGGAGGGAAAGGCCAAACTCCCCAGAGTTCAAACCCCTGGCAAACATCTTGCTGCAGTTCTGTATGTGACAGCAACTGGTGGCATATGGTGCATATCTCCTCTAACTCTGGTTGGAGAGGAAAAAACAAACTTCACCTTTTGGAATGTAACCAGCACATGAAAACAAACTGACCTCTTTTTTTGTTGTTGTATATTTTAACCCAATGTCTGTTTTAATGTCCTGCCTTACAGCTCTTTATGATAAATACCTCAATTTGCCACCTCCCTCTGAGCAGAATCAGTCCAAGTCAGTAACTTCTCCACTGATCATAGGCAGGACATGCTGTGTCCAGTGCCTGGACCCCCAGCCCCTGCTTGCTGCCCCTCTCATTGCAGCAAAGGTCAGCATTACCAAATGGTGGTGGCCTTTCATCTGCACATGACTTGGGTTTTTTGCCTTTTTTTTTTTTTTTCAGAATGGACTTTATCATTATATGAAAAATCTTAGTAAAGATCAGTATTACCATGGATAACGTGTGCTGCCAGTTAGACATCATTTATTTCAGTGCAGGTCTTGACCATATAACCCACATCATCTTTGCAATGTTTATAAATAAAAACTGGGGGCCTCATAAAATTTATCCACAGCACCTTTTGAGCCTGCATCAATACTATCTCCATCCTGTTTTATGTGCTTGTATTTTTAAGTATGAATGAGTACTCCTAAGTGACAGTGTCTCCCATGCAACAGATTTCACCACAATGATATCTTTGATTATTAAAAAAAAAAACCCCACAACTAAACCATGTTTCTCAATGACATAAATGGTTTCTCTGTGATAAAATTTACAATGCATCAGACAAACAAGTTGTCACTGAGTGTTCGCCCTTCTACTTCAGAAGGGAGATTAATAGACAATAAATCTGGAAGTCCTGAGAGGACCCGTTTCCCTGTAACGTGCCTGGGCAGGCTGGCAGCTGTAGCAGTAGCTCCAGTTCCATGGAATTACCATTATAAATGGCTTTCCTTCCTGCACTCTGAAATGCAGACGGTGTTAGCATGCAGAGGCAGCTCGCTGAGGCTCCTGGGCTGTTCCTGGAGCTGCAGTGCTCAGTTTCCCTTGCCTGCCATCTTCTCCTGGCACATCTCCCAGCTCCATCCCTTGCCATCCCACCTATGTCTCAGGTGGGTGCTGCCTTTGGGCAGGGTTTGCTGCCACCCTGTTGGCATCAGCCCGGCGTGAAGTCAGAGACAGGATTGAACTGCACGTGGGAAACACTGTGGAAACCCAGCTCAGGCTTTGACACGTGATTCCTTAGAAGTTCACCTTTCCCACAGCAATGATCGTGCTGGGAGGTTTCTCCATGCTTCCCTCCATACTACTCCATTCTGCAACTTTCTGAGTCCAGTGAGTGCTGATCCACCCCAAGTGGAAGGCTCACCCATGCTACTTGGATGTGCTTTTTCCCTGACTACAGGACCTGTGAAAGGCCATTAACTATAACAGTGTCTCCTCCAGCACCCCTGTGAAGGATGCTTCACCTTCACTGCTGAGAAGGTGCTTCATTACCCTGGGCTCCTTGTAGCAAAGTTCCTCCATGTCACCTCATCACCTCCTCTCATCCATGTGCTCTTCATCCCTTCTTCATTTGTGCCCATGCAGGAGGTTTCTCTTGGGGACTTCATATAGGATAGGAAACTATAAAAAGGTTCCACCATAACATGGAGCAGTAAATTCAGTGTTGGAAGCAGGTTTTGGTGTTTTTATGGAGGGAAACGCTGAGGAAAACACCTCTTGCCCAGCTGATCTTGTGCCATAAAAATCTGAGACAGACTTAGCAGAGATGGAGGCAACAATTATCCCTTCCTTCTAGCTGAGCTTGGCAGCTACACTGTGAGCAAACATTTCTACCAGAGCCTGACTTTGTCATGCCTAATAAAGTTGTGAAATTAAGAGAACCCAAGTCTTTTCCTAACTATAAATACCCATCCAATGCCTTGATAATGGTTGTGAAGTCCAGTGCAGGTACCTCTTGATTTACTGCACAGCTTTTCTTAAAAAAAATTAAAAATTTGTATCCTTTACGTAATAATAATAATTAAAAGAAACAAAAGCAGCAAGAATTAAAAAAAAATCTGCACAAACAGGTTTGATATTACGGCAGGAATTTTACTCCTTCTGCTACAAAGAAAAAAATAAAGCCCAAAGAAATAAAGAAAGCACAAAAAAAGATTACTTTTTTCCCCTAGCCTTCATGAAAAAATAATATTTTAGTTCCTGGAAAGGAACTTGAAGGTTTGCATTGAGGATACAACCTTGCCAGATCCCTTCTGCAGGAATCAAAGTTGGGGTTTTTTTGTCTTTGATTCTTCTTCTCATTTTTTAAGCCGGTTTACTTAGGAAATTGTTCCATTCTGAGCGTGTGTCTGTCTGCATGCAGGTGAATCCATTTGCCCACAACTTAAACTTTTTAATGTTGTTTTTTTTTTGTCTTGGTGTAGGAGTCTCTGAGATATTAAACTGCTGAAGTTTTGTGACAATGAACAGAGATTCCCAAATACATGGCACCACCAAGGCCAAGGTGACAACGGGAGCTCAATGTCATTATTAGGCTCCAGAGATTTCACACACAAACACAGACCTTCTGAATTGAAAGTATCACAGTGATTGAATCAAAAGCTGAAGCTTCAGTCATTGTAACATAAGTAGAATGTCCTGTTCCCCTACCCATAAGAAACATCACCATTCTTTGAGTATATAAACCTTTAAAAAATAACCCCCCCCTGTATCCAGCACAAACATACATATGCCTATGAATACTGGTCTACTTTATCTTTCATTCTCAAAACTTTGAGATAGCAGTGGTGGTTTTTTACCCACAGTCTGCTCCTAAAAATACTCAAGTATTTTGAGCTCTTCTTTTACAGTACATTTTTTCTCATAAAAACTATTAAATGTCAATATCTGAACCACATTTAGGTATTTTATTTGATCTTTGCACTGCCAACTAAAACAATTATTTGTGTCTTTATATGAAGGCACTTCACCATTTTAATATAAATATTTAAATACTACTTCACAGGAAAAAATATCCATGTGGTTAGATGAGATATGCTGGAAAAATTAAGGCTGGTCCTCAAAGGCATGTCATGTCATTGCACTTTCCTGTTCTTAATTTGGTTAATCCATCTTTGAACTAAAAAATTCAGATCAGAGGGAAAGAAGGAGGTATTTTTAAAAGAGCTTTGATACTCATAGCAGATTTCTTAATTTTAATTTAGCAATTTGCTGCCAAAAAATAGGTATGAAATAACTCTATATAATTAATCTGTTTTCTTGTTGATTGTGCTCTATAAAGTCTGCATGTCTGCCAGGCAAAGGGTCATCAAGAAAAAAAGTTGAATAAGAAAGACTAAAAAGAGCAAGTGGTATTTTTCTTGTATGTTTGTAATCAATTAGGTCCCACTTCCATGGGTATTAGATTCCCATTTTTCCTCTAGAAACCTAGGAAGTAATGATGAAAGTAAGCAAACTGACAAACATCCTGACACCAACCCACACTGTAAGTTCATAGGAAATATCAGGACTTTTTATTTAAGTAACTGTCAGAGCAGAAAAAGGTTGTTAAGTATTTGCACCCACAAAATATTGATGGAAAGATGAGTGAAGGAATCCTGGCCTCCTGTCTGCAAAAAGAAATTTTTCAATGGGAGAAATAGTCTAAAATTTCCCATCTTCTGGTAGCAGTTCTTCAAGTTGTGTTATATCATAGAGTCATATCATGGAATGGGTTGGGTTGGAGGGACCTTAAAGATCATCTAACTCCAATGCACCCATATGGGCAGGGACACCTTCCACTAGACTAGGTTGCTCCAAGCCCCATCCAGGGCTGTGAGCCCCAACTACTCGCAGGGTTGAACTGGCACAGAAGCTCATTAGGTAACAGGGCTCATTGGGAATCAGGTTCAGTCTGGTCTTCTGCATTGAAAATCCTCCTGAAGCCCATGGAAATAATCTGCTGGCCTTGGATCAAGTCCATGAGGCTCAGAGAAAAAAGATCTCCATTTTTTCAGGCAGCATCATTTTGCTCTTGATGCTTTGGCCTCCCACCATTTGAGCCTCACCCTGTCTGTCCTCATTAGCTACTTCTCCTTCAAAAATCCTGCTTGCTGCCTTCCTCACCCATTATCTTCACTGAGGAGAAAGATCTTGCTTGGAATTGGATCTGGCTCTTTTGAGCTGTCAGGTATCAGCTTTCGGAGCCACAATCCCCTGCTCTGCAGCGCAGGGAAAGGATAACTCAGATCTTCACTTGCTGTGAAAAAACAATATTGTCCCTCGGGCAGGGAGGCAAGTGTGAGGCAGCAAATCACACATTCCTGGATTTCCAAACCATATCCCTCAGGTCTACCTTATAATACAGTTTTCCCCCTCTCAAGGAGTTGCATATCTGTTATTTTACCACCCAGTTTATTTGATCATCAGGGAAGATAAATGGCTTCTGCTGGAATATTAAACAAAGGGAAAATTAAAGTATTGTGAAGAGTAAACAATATAGTAAAGCAGAATTTTCTTTCTGCTACATGAACAAAATGTGTCTCTCTTGCTGAGTATCAGCAGACATGCTCAGGTTCTGTTCATTCACACACATGTAACATTCTCACCAAAGTCACTGGGATTTAAACGTGTCTGGATGAATTTTGAATCGAATGCAAGTGAAGGAGGGTTTTCTAAATAAGATTAATCCAGAAATTAAATGTAGCAAGAAAATTAACATGTGGAGCTTTTTAATTTCACTGCTTTCCTTCATGTTCCTTGCTTTCTTAATATCATCTTAACCAAAGATAAAATTAAAAATGTTATTTGAGTTGGGCTTTGGGCAGTTTGTAATAAAAGCAGGTGGAGATTTGTCTGGACAGGAGCCCAGCCTGGTGTAAGTGCCTGCAGAGAGAACTGGCTCGTCCCTCCAAACCCTGGCCAGGGACTGCTGGTCCTTCCACACCCAGGGAGGTACCATGGGAAGAGCCTCCTTCAAGCTGAAAGGACTTGGATTAGCAGATAGCAAGAAGGAAGGGCCAACTTTTTTTTTTTCCTTCAGGGAGCCAATGTCTTTGACCCAGGTCAGATTCCTCCCACTGGAGGGACCGTCAGTGGCCACCTCGGGGAGCCACTTTGGCCCAGACACTGTGGGATGCAGTTTGCTTATGAAAACTCCCAGGTGAAAACATGAAGTCATGTCCAGGACTGACAAATTTGCTCCCAGGTAGTTTATCCAGCCTGCTGCTTTGGAAGGAGATGCTTTTATTTCAGCTGCCTGCTGCTGCTTAGTTTAGAATTTTAAAAATAAGTTTATTCTAGTATTCCAGAGGCTCAGTAACTCTGAAATAATTTAGGTTGACAGTTGATTGATGGGAAGGAAGGACTCATCTCATATGGACTTGCCACTATTTCATAGAAAATATCTGAGGATCACATCAATTTTTCTCATTCCATTACAGCCCAGTTTCTGAGTTTAGGTTGACTCATCATCAAAGAACTGGTTGTGATGGGAATACGACAAATGACAACTGCTTAGGATCTGCTCCAGAGATTTTGACTCTTCTCTAAGTTTTGTCAGTCTTACTTTGGTTCCCTTTTTTTTTCAGCAAAGCTACTACATATAAAAAAAATAATACTCACTGCAGTCAAGGCATTCCTGACTGCAGTGGGACGAGGCACCAGTTTATTATTACTGGATTATTTCTGGAATCCAATGTGGATTTTCAGGCAGACTAAACAGCTACGTGGGGTGCAAATGGACAGCAGGAACATGGAGGACCAGAAGAAGGGCACCAGGATGGCTCTACTCTAGAGAGTTTCCAGGAAAGAACAAAATCATGAAGTTTCTATAATTGCCAAGACAGTGTTGAAGGTGAAGCTGAAATCTCTCTTTGAGAGGCAGCAGAATATGCTGGGGCTTCTCTGATGCTGCCCTGGCAGTGACCTCCATCCCACCCAAGAGCGCCGGTTTCTCCAGGGTGGAGGTAATTCAGATTCCATGCTAACTGAGCCCTGACCTTCCCCTTGACAGAGATGGATGCCCAGCTCTGCTAATGGCCTGTGGCAGCTGTGCACCTCAAGCATTAACCTGGGACAAGCAAACTGGCTTCCCACTCAGACCCTGTGGTACCTGAGGTACCTGCTGCTTTGTACACCAAGGACACCTCATGTTCTCCCTGACCTTCTCTCAAGGACTCCATCTCCCTGAGCCATAACCCATGCCCGTGCTCACCTGCACAGCCCCTGTTAGAACCAGCAAGGACATTTGGGAGCTGCAATGGTTTTGCAAATTCTGATCTTCAGCTCTATCTGCTCACCTAAGTGAGCAAAGGCAGAACCTGCATCTCCTTTGTTTAGACTCTGCACTGATGGACAGAGAGAGAGAAACATAAACTGAATTAGTGTGGGCATAGATCTTAAAAAAAACAAAAAAAAAATGGGGAGGGGGATTTGAAGTCAACTAAAACTGATGCTGGTGATCCACCCCAACAAGTGGTCTGCAGTTTGGAAAATTAAGGAACCACTTCCTCTGGATCCAGGGTTGCAGCATACCCCTGAGATGGACTATGAGGTATCTTATGTGTACATTTTTAGACATGCACAGGAGAAAGAAATGAATTAATTTTTTAAAAAATGCTTCAAAAAACCCCTTTCTCCTGGACAATTGGGAGGAATGTTGGGCATCCTCTCCTTGGACTGCAGTGGCTGACTTCAGTCCCTCCAGGACACAGTTCTAATTTAACAAGGCATGAATTTAAATATATTAAGAGCTAAACAAAACACGGAGAGAATCAGAGAGGTGAAAAGTCACTGCCCCTCCTTGTCCTGCTGTCTTCTTTTTGTTGGCTGCTGGGCTGGGAGACAAAAAATAAAACTGAGCAACATAACCTGTCTGAGTTTTATTCAAATAAGCCAATTAAAACATCAAGTTGAAATGTCAACGAACATGTTATGGCCACTCAGGAATTAAAGCAGGAAAGCATCTGTCTGTCTTCACCACAAAGAATTGAAGATTTTTAATTCCACTTCTGCAAAAGCTATGACATGAGATTATAGCCATGAAAAACATCATCTGCAATATGCCCTGACTGGCTGCCTGTCATCAGCTGTTGCTTTTACACAAAATTAGATTGGATCAAACACCTTTTTTTTAATTCTCAGAAACTATTTATCATGCAGGGTTTTCTCCTCAAAGGTGTGCACCATATACCTTCCTACATTGACAGAACTTACTCAGCTCATTTTTACCTTTGATTACTGCTCAAATACTGATTTGAAGCAGAGGAAGAGCTGGTGGTCCATTCTGTCATAAGAACAGCCAGACTGAAATTTCTCTACCTTTGGATTTTGTCGAATATATAATCTTGAGGATCTCAGGCTGAATTTTAAGGATCTCTTCTATATGACACAGGACTTAGGGTTGGACACAGCCATCATTCCATCACACCCACATCTTCTGAATTTACATCTTTCTGGTAGGAACTTCAGGTCCATAGCCCCATAGGCTGCAAAAGATCCTGAGCTCCCCAGGCTATCCGAGCAATCTCTTCTTACTATGCACAAGGAATTGTTCCAAAAAAGGATTTGTCAGAGTTAATCTGTTTCCACAAAAACACGTGGTTTCAGCAAGTCATCTTTCTTTTTCTTGAAAGCATGTTGTGCTGAAGAATTCCCATTTCTGAGGTAACCAGATATTAGGCTGAGAGCTACAGAAGTGCTTAAGGTAGATAGATCCATTAGAGCCTTTCTTCCTTGTCATTTGAAGGGCATTAGATACCTAAGTGTTATTTTCCAGAGCAATGTAATCCACACTTGGGCCACTCAGAGCAATTAAAAGGGCTCCATTAGGAGTGTATCCTATAGACACACACATGCAAATGGAAACCAAGTCTCCAACACTCCTCACACTAAAAAAAAACCCAAAACAAACAAACAAAAATCTCTCCATAATCCACATATTCAGTGTGCAAACGTATGTTTCCAGTTGCAGTAATTGGCAGGATAGCTCCTCATAAAAGTTATGTGCAGTGCTGCTAGAGTCTGTGCAAGTAATATTCTTGTCCCTAGGCCAGATCAGGATCACAAATAACATTTTGGAACTGCTCCTGGGACACAGTATTTGATAGGTAGGTAGAGCTGGCCTGAGAGTTGGGGCTGTTTTCATTTTTATCTTGACTACTCTGCAGACATAAATGCTCAGCTGGTAGCAGTGATGCCTCTGGTCTTAAATAACATGATTTGGGCTTGTGTCCAACAATGACATGAACACACAGGCTTGGGTTTGGGTGTACACAGTCCTGGCAAAAGCAGCTTCTATTGGATGAGGCAAAAAGAGCAGACACACATGTAGCCATGGTGAGAGCTGCCTGTCTTCTGCAAAAGGGAAAGACACCACGACAGAAGGATGTGGTGAGATGGGATGGATACTCTGCAATGTGATGACAACTCACTGGGTGTGGCTGCTCATAGCTTTATTTTTTTTCTTCTCTTTCCCCTTGCTTCTGTAGATTCTGAGGGATGGAGATCTAGACTGAAGAGAACATATTGCTCAGCTGAACCAAGTCCTGCACTGCCTGGACAGTGACAGGACAGGATGAGCACATCACTGCTGCAGAGCACAGTGTGATGCTGGGCACGATGTGTGTTTGCTCCTCCCTGCTTTCCTTTGCCAAAACTACTGCACTAAGAACAAAAGTGGTGGAGAAGAAGTGATCAGTGCTGAAATGTGGGCTGCAAAATGTTCAGTAGTGCTGCTTAAAATGGAGATCCAGGAGCAGCTCCCACTGCCATCGAGTGCACCACTAATTACAGACATGATGGGACAGTGATGGAAAATTATTGCAAGAGGACTTGGAGTCCAAGTGTCCTGATTCTCCCTCTCCACCATGCCAGACTGGGACTTCCTGCTGATTCTCCATTCACACTGAAAGAGGCAGCAGAAATGACTGCAAATATATTTAGTTTGAGAAGAATGGTAGGAACATTTTGAAAGACATAAAGAAGGTATTCCTGGCAAACTTATATAGCCAGCATGGATGTAGGAGCAACGTCTAGACCAAAACCCATGTTTCACACAACTTACAAATTAGACAAGTAAAACTGGGTATTTTCTGATTTTTCAAAGAGATTGAGTTACAAGCAAGAACGGCTGAAATCCAGGGCGTTCCCTGCAAGCCAGAATTTCCTGTGCAAACACCATTGACCATATTTTTGGAGAAGTGCATAAAAACCAGTTGATGTCTGCAGTAATTATAGTGTGTCAGAAAAATTAACATTTGCAATTCCCCATATCCTGAGCAAGAAAGAAGCACTAATCATATGGACCAAAGTACAGTTAAAATAAACACAGGCCATCCAAGAGGAAACTATTCCTTCTGCTAAGTTTGAATTTTCTGAAATTAATGGCTGTTTGGATTTTGACTCTCAGCTAAATTGTGTTCAGATAGGTAGCTGTAGTTGCCTGGAAGTTTGTGTTCTCCATGAAGAGGCTGTGGTGATGATGGGTCCTAAGTCTGAAGGGGTTCTGCAGATCAGTGCTATTCTCATTTGAAGATTCAGACCTGGTTTGTGTCAGGTCACACCTCATGGCTGTCTGGGTGGAAATCATGGCCCGAAGAGGGTTTTTTGTTTGTTTGTTTTGCTAAAAGACACAGTATGTAGGGCTGATTGCAGAGTTGTGAAGAAGGAAATATGGATGGGGGCATTTTACACAGACCCAGCACCCACTTCACTGAGACCCCTTTCCCTCCAAAGGTCTGAATAAATGCAAATGCACTAAACCAAACCCAGAAATAAAACCTAGAGTCATAATACATATTTTTAATGACATTGAAGGATGTGCACTGCACATGCCTGTTTTACTAGAACTGTTCCACCACAAGAGGTTTATTTCCTCTATAAATTCCCTTGTGCATCTTTGCTAATATGAGGCCAAATCCTGCTCCAGTCATGCCCCAGCAAGCAAACATGTTGACACAGGAACAAGTAAAGCTTGAAAAGTTTGAAAGTGCTGTTTTGGTTTTGGCTGAGCACCCAAAAGCCTTGTGCTCCAAACTGCCTCATCCCCTCAGGTCTGACAGATTGATCTTTTCCCTGCCAGACATTGAATGTCTCCTCCTGAAAGGCCAACACCCCCTTGGATGGGTGGATGCCCAACACAGTGCACAAAGGGCTGGGGCCAGGACAGCAAGACAAAACTTTTGGCTTTATCCATAGGATAATGTAGCTGATCAGAGACCTCTTCTGCAGGTAGCTGGAATTGTTTCCCAGAATGTCCTTTCTGCTCTGAATCTGAGGTGTGTAAAGCTACTCTAAGGGAGAGCTTGCTCTTCAGTTCAGGCATCCTGCACTTCTAGATCATGCAGGAAAAGATGGTACCACAAGAAATCTTTTTCTAGAAGTTGTTTATTTTCTAAGAAATAAAAGAGAAACAGGAAGAATATTATGAAAATGCGGTTACTTGTGTCTTTTATTCTTTTGGGTAAAGACATGAAATTAAAAACCTTTAGGAACTCCTAACTCTGCTCCTTGCTTCTTAGGAAGAAATTCTTCACTTTGAGGGTGGTGAAAGACTGGCCCAGGTTGCCCAGAGAAGCTGTGGTTTCCCCATCCCTGAAAGTGTCCAAGGGCAGGTTGGATGGGGCTCTGAGCAACCTGGTCTGGTGGGAGTTGTTTTGGGTATCTGGCTTCCACAGCAATGGAAAGGGAGCAAATTGGAAACACACAACTCTACTGCAGAGCTATGCACATCAGGATGGGATTTTTCCACAGTGTCTCTTCCAAGCTACAGGGTTGTTTATTTATTGTATGTCCTTTGAAAAGACTCTGAAATGCTCTATCTCCAGCAGGGAGCTCCAACTACAATCTGAAGAAATGGTTTAAAGTTTTTATAGGAAGCTTTGAAAATGAATAGCAAATTCATACATGGCAATGAAACATAACAGCCACACAAGTCCCTGTGTCTCCAGAATCAACTCCCCAAGGTTATAGCAACGAGAGAGGCAATATGCAGATCCCTCCACTCAGAACCTCTGAGTTGGTGTGACTATAGGTCCTGAAATTTGGGTAAAAGTTGTCATTTTCCCAGCAGAGGGGACTGCCCCCTGGATTTGGGGCTGGGGAGGGGAGTTGGGTCAATTCTGCCCAAGTCACTTAGTCCCGATCTGAGCACAGTGGGGCTGAGCAGGACTCAGATATCTCATCCCAGGCAGACCCTACAGCATGAAGATCCTCTGGTTAAGGAAATGGTTGCTGATACTGATGCAAAACAAGCCCAAGTTGGCAGCATCTGATACACTGAGAGAGCCCCCAAAATGAACTCCATTCATTTCAGTTAGAGGCTTCAAAAAGGTTTGAAATATTACAGAATATTTCATTGTCCTTCAATCTCTAAGGCCAGACCTTTGCTCTGCTGAGTTCTGAGCAGTACTAAATCTTATGAGTTCTGACCCAAAAAAGTTAAATCTCTCTGAGATGGGTTCCACACCAATCATATTTTCTACCATAAATCATTCAGGACAGTTTTAGATTACCTATAGTAATTTAGTTTTCTTTGTTAAAAAAAATAATATATATATATATATATATATATATATCAGGGCAGGGAAAAGGAATTGCACTGTACAAATATCCCAGAGAACAGATTACTTATTGTTCAAAAACATCCTCTTTAATAGCATTACCAGAGTGGCCCATGAAATCAGTCGTTTCCTAGAAAGATGGGCTGATTTTCCTCCCCAGGCTGGCAGTTGTGAGGTGTGCAGACAGGGAGCACAGCAGGAATCTTGCATGGGAATAAATTCATGTACAGTTAAAGACTCAACTACACAGTGAATAAGGAGGCAGGAGATTTCATTCTTGGTCGAGATGCCCTTTAGCAAGTCTCTTCCTATTTTATGAGCTTCCATGACCACCTCATCTGTCCTGTGACAGTTTCCAGTCTGACTTGATTTGGTTGAAAGGTTCCATTCAGGAAAGTTTCCCACCAGGAAATGCCCTTCCATGTTAGCCAAGATGGTTCACAAGTACTTATTGCTCCTGTCAAACCACTCATGGCAAATCTTTTTATTGTTACCATTTCTATTTTAATCTGTAGCTTGAAATGCCAAAGCCTAAACGTAGAAATAAAATGGTGTTCTTGCCACAGGCAAACTTTTCCATAAAGTAAAAATAAATATTTCTTAAATAATTGTGTTCAAAACTACAGAGGCTGTTTGCATTTTTCATCTGAACCCAAAACGAAAAACAAGTTCTGAGCTTCTTCTGGAGAAGATTTCTGTACTTAACACCAATGCCCTCTTTTAGATTTATTCAAACATTCTATCTGGTCACCAGTAATCTGTTTTTATAATAGGATCCCAAGTTCTGCTGAGGTTTTCAGGTTGCTGTGTAACAGAAGGAATAAGCAAAATGATGATCATAAAGAAATTTTATTTTTAGGGAATTGGGACCACAACTTCCTGAAAACTACTAGACCAGATAATGTCTTTTTCCCTTCTCTCTCTTTTATGGCAAGCACTTGTTCTAAAAACGTTACACAACTTTCTTTAAAATGGACTTTTAAAATCCATCATTTAATGCAACTCTGGAAAGTTAGCTCCTGTGCTATTTCCTTTCCTTCCTTCCTTCCCCTCTCTTTTTCTTTCTTAAATCCATCCCTGTATTTTAAATTAGTTATGAGAAATAAAAGAAAAAGGAGGTTTACAGGGTTGAAATCGCTTCAGTGTGACAGGGTGATTTTTTTTGTGTGTATGACTCTAAATGAGGCTTTAGAAAATGAGATGGTATCCCTTAAATGGATCTGCCATGGTCAGAGACCATTAGCCAATGGAGGAAGATTCCTTAGGGGCAGCTGAGAGCAGACGTCTGAGTCCCAGAGGACAGAGATCACTATTTACTTTTCTGCATGGAGAATTAATATATGTCTCCATCTTCTAGCAGCAGCCCTGAACCAGTGAACATAAAGGAAACAGAATGAGTGGGGGAAAAAAATGGCATGTGTATTTTTCCCTTTTTCCTTTGGTTCAGATTCATTGTTTCATTCTGTATTTGCACATTAGTCTTTGCTTTCCCCCTGTAGGATTTTCTTCCCTGACTTGGAGGCAATTCATCTGTCCTAAGAAGGTACCTAAAGATAATGAAGAAGCACATAATTTAGTAAGCTTGGCTATCTTTTACTTGGAAGATTAATTTTGGCCTTTAAGTGTCAAGATTGGTTAAACAGAGTCAGCAGCAACGAGAAAGCAACAGCCAGGAGCACAGCCAGGAGCCTGGGCTGGGGCAAACTGCACAAAGTAAGTGAGTCAAGGAGACACTTCACTATCTGCAAAATTATAGACTAATGATTAGTAAAACAGAAACACTCCCTGGTTCATCCACCCTAAGTTGAGAGCTCTGAGATTCTCCTTTCACTTTCTTTCCTCTGCCTACCTTTGCCACAGAAGGTGATGTTCTTGGGGCTGTCCTGTACCTCCTCACTTCTCCAAGGTTTCGCTTGGACATGGAACAGAGTTTGCTCTTCTCAGCACAGCAGAATGGCTTGGATGGGCTGTATGTCCATGGCCTCCTAGATGCAGGAATCAATCTAGAGATGGGAACAGGTGTAAAGGAGCTTTTAACTGAGCTCACAAGGCTAAAAAACTAGAACTCTAATGAGCTACAGCCTTGCACAATTGCAATCTCTCCTCCCATCTGTGTGACCTGCAGTTTGTGTAAGGTTTCTGGAGTAGCATAGTAAGAGCTGGAGGAAAAAAGAGTAATGATCCATCCAGCATTATTCATCCCAAAAGAGAAGCTGAAAAATAACACTGAGGATGAATTAAGCTTCCAGACAATGCTAATTGTTAAAAGTAGTCCTTAATCTTTACCATCAACCCTTTCCATCCTGAAGTTATCTGTAATTCTGCAGCATGGAGCTGGGTTCAATTCATGCACCAGACAGCAAGGTTAATTGGGAGCCAGCTGCTCTCCTGGTGTGAAACCAGCTTCTTACCCAGCAGAACAATTATGCAAAATAGAAAATATGTTTGTATTTTAGGAGCTGGATGGAAAATAGGGAGCAGTACCAAGAGCAATGTACCTCTGTTTCTGTAAAACATGTATTTAAGCAGGGTGAGTGTGTGGAACTGAACAAAGAACAGAAGCATTGAAATGCTGAATTTATGGGGTAGAAAACTAATCTGAAGTCTGACATTTCTTCCCTTCCAGTGATCTCTCCCCCCGAATCATTCTGGATTCACTGTTTGCTTTCATGTGCATGTGAAATAACAGAAATAGAAATTCTGCATATTGTTTAAAACTGATCAAGTGATTACACGTCCACTCAAAACACTCAGACGTGTCTATCATAGGTTTATTGCTTCAATCCTCCTTCAATTGGTACATGATTCTAAGATGCCTTGCAACATTTCACAGCTGGATTAAACTTGTCTTCTGTGAGATTTTCCTTTTCTATCAGTAAGTGAAGACAAGGCTCCAGCTTAATCCTATTTTGTTGTCATCAGCTACTCTACACTTGCATCCTCTCCCATAATTTCTGTGTGCATGTGCATGTGTGGCACAAACCCTAAATGGGGGCAGGTTCTGTTCCTTCACAAGACACAAAGGCACAGGCTGAGCCACCTCACAACTGGAAACATCCTGAATGTTGGAGCTTCCCTGGGCCTGACCTTCCGAACCCACAGCATTTAACGGGCTGGATTTTTTTTTCCAGGAGTTTGCCCAGCTGTAGACAAACAGTGCTGCTGTCCAAGCCAGGACGGTTGAAGGTGTTAGTGGCTTTTTTTATTGGTAAATCCAGTGCCCACCAGCATCTCTCTGGCTCCTCAGACCTCACAGCCACACTCGCTCCCTGCAAATGTGGTGTCCCAGGGGACTCACTTGGAGCTGCAGGAGCCAAGGAGCATGTGGTGCCTCCCAGGAACCATTTCTTGAGTTTCCTTCTCATTTTGAGTTCTGGTTTCTTGCACTCTGGGTTAAAGGTGCATGTGAAGGAGCAGTGTAGCCTTTCCTGTTGCTGGACAACCCTTCCTTCCCCTGGCACAGCAAAACCTGGCACACCTTTATCCTCAGGAAGGACCATCTCTGTATTTAGTCTGTCCTGCCCCAGTGGGGCCTGACTCCATTTGGAAGGATGAGAAGTTTTTACTGAATTGTTTGGAGTTTGTTTATATTTTTTTCCTGCTCATTTAAAGTTTTCCACTGATTTAATAGATTTTTAAACTAACCTGGAAAGTTTCAAACTAAAATGTAATGTTCGGAAACCACATGTCTGGATAAAACATGTGGTTTTCTTCCATTTTTAAATTTCAATATTTCATTTCATCTGGAATTTGCACCCGACTGGGCTTCCAAAAAAAGGATGAGATTATTCATTTTCCTGCTTCTTGATTTTTGATTTTAAGAATACCTTCCCTGCTGCTTCTATTTTTTTTCAATACCAAGTTCTTAATTAAAGGTAATAGAAAGTGAAAAAGCGAGAAAATGAGAAAAAAGTATTCCCTTTTTAATTCTTGTCACTTTTTATGAAGTGAAAATGTAATCAACCTTATGATATCTAGAAAAAATATATACATGGGTGAAAATACTACTACTATATTTTTGCTAGTTTTTTTTTGCTTTTTCTGTCTTTTTCCAGCATGGAAAAGAATGGGTAGGAGGGGAAGGAGAAGGGAAGAATCACCAATGATGGAAAGAAGTTATGTGATAAAATATCAAAGTGCTTAAAATGAAGCATGGACTCTTCTTTTTATATGTTTAAAGATAGCAATAAAATGACATCTTAAGCTGAAAATGTTTTTCAGGCTTCCATTTCAAAATGAAATACAGGTTTTAATTTCAAAGTATTACTTCATACCTCCCCCCCCCACACACACAAAATCAAAATGCATTTTTAAATGAAAACACCACAGAGAGAATGATATTTTCAACTGAAAATTTGTATTTTTGCCCCCTCCCCCCTTTCCCCTCCCAATAAATAAATAAATAATTTGGTTTTCCAGGAAACCCTTAAAGTAAGAACAGAAGGTGAAACAGTGAAACAAGAGGGTTGATAACTGAGCATCAGGGTGTGCTGAAAAAAATATGTGCATTTACATGGTTTATTACTGGCATGTTAATTCATCTGCTAAGAAAGGATCTGCTCAGAAACATGTGGGCATCATTTACTGGTTGTAAATAAAAAGTTGTTATTATTTAGGTTTTTAACAGTTCCCAGGTCACAGAGTTTCTGCTGAAGTAATAGCTCAGCTTGTATCTGTTAACTTTTCCTACATAGGATATTTTGGACACGTTGATTACAGTAATGGAGCAATAAAAGGACAATGTGTCCACCATTAACAGAAGGTCCATGTAAGTGGAAAAGCTCTTCACTGCCCCATTCAGAGGGTGGGGTGGCTGGCAGTGCCTATGTGAGCTGGTGAGGGCAGTGACACAAAGTACCATGGAGCACCATCCCGAGCCCTTCTGCTTCCAGTGAAGCCTTCAAGGGATGCTCACCTAATTCCTGAGCTTTTTTTCTACACTGTGATTTAGAAACATACCTTCAGCTTCTATAAATATGTGCACCAGAGCTAATTATAAAGTGACTTGGGTGAAGCTAGAGCATGACTGGCATTAACCCACTTGGGCAAGTCTGAGGTGGCTGAAATTCATCTTCAAGTCCAGGCTGTTTTCCATTGCTGAGCAGAAACCCCGAGCTCAGACCTCCAGGTTGAGGCACCAAGATACCCTGAACGACAGAGCAGCAACATTTAAAAGGCTGTGACAGTTCATGGCCCCATCGTGAAAACCCTCAGTGGAAGGTCAGCAGATGTGGGCTGTATTTACAGGACACATGTGGAAGCTGCTCCTGGGTGGGAAACTCAGCAGCTGTCTGTAGGGCAAAGCTAAATACACAAAACCTGGGTCTGTGGTTGCAGACGAGCCACCTAAGAAGAGATGGTGTGTTTGCTATGGAAGAATGTGGATGAAATGCTGGGTGAAATGATGTTCCAGCTATGGCCAGGCTCAGCAAATGATTCCAGCTTACAACAGGGTTAGATCCTGCTTTTCACTGTCTCAGAGCTTTATCAGCCTTTTAGGGCTTTTAGATCTTTGGCCACGGAAATTGCGAGGTAAGTTGGTCAAGATGCCTTCATTTTTATTTGCTAAACCAGCACACAGGTCCATTAAGCTTTGTGTAAATCACTCACAGTAAATGTACAAGCCTGCAAAGTAATTTGGGGCTTTCAAGACTTTTCTGTGAGTTATCCACAATCAGAGGGAGTTGGCTGCAAGCAGAAGAGATGAAGTGTCGATGCACAGGGAGGAAAATTGTGCCTTGTGTTTCTCCCTTTGGTATATAAACCACATGCTGCATAGCTGGGTTGGGAATGAACTAAGCTTGTCGTTCTCCAGCTGCACAGACTGTACTTTTTAGCTTTCTGTTACGTAAAGAGCATGCAAATATATTAGGAAGAAAAAAAAGCTGCATTTGCCCATTAAGGCATGTGATTAATGCAGTGCTGAAAGCTCGTTTAAAGGACTGTACATGCAGCTCACTCGAGAAACAGAAAGAAGACGAAGGACACAAAATGTGAGCCCAGGGTTGTGGGGATGATTGAATCCCGGGTGGCTGTAGAGGGCACTAAAGATCTTTGCGATTTCTCAGCAAGCAGAGAAAGCTGCAAGTTGCTTTTTACTCTTCACTGTTAAAAAGAAAAAAAAAGAAAAAAAAAGAATTAACCCTCTTTAGGAGCAAGTGGGACCACATCAGACTCGAATATTGCAGCTTCTCCCCTTGTAACCGCTAATGATGGGTTGAGCTAATTTCTGTTTTGATTTGGGGTTTTTTGATTCCATTTCTAAGAAATGTGTGGAGCCCTCTCGCAGCACTGATCTCAGCAAGACAGAGTCTGTTCAGCACAAAGGAATCTCATTCCTTCAAATAAGAAATCTGCCTGAACTGCTGAGAAATGGCAATTTATCAGTCAGGTTGTCGTGGCTGAAAGGGAGAGGGACCACAAAGGGATCTGGTCACATTAACATGAATCCTAAAAAAACTTCTGTGCATCTCAAACCACTTGGGGTGTTTCATTTGTTTGGTTTTGCATGTCTCTGAAATATCTGGGTTTGGCTAGAACAGAGCAAGTCTTTTCTTGTGGTGTTTTCTGCCATCAGGAGTTGGAAATCACACAAGAAATCCTGTTCTGATGAGATTCCCAGCCTGATACACAGCTCATGAGAGAAACTGCAGCTTAAATGTTGGATTTCAGTACTTCATAGAAGAAAGGTCAAATTCTCCAAGAAATAAAGATACAAAATGCCCTGCTGTAGTCTGAGGATTGTTTTCAGCTTGCAGGCCGCTGACTTGAGTCCAATATCACAGGCACAGTCTGTATTTTCCATTAGCAAGGGATCTCTTTTACTGCAGATTTCTGAGGCTACTCGTTGGTTATTATGTGCAGCTGATCCTGCAGCCTGAGCCCAGAGCCCCCTCCAGAAATCTGCACAGTCATCTTGTTTTTTCTGGATATTGTCAGCTTTGTATCAGACCCATATTAGAAAATTAAGCATGACTAAGAAGCCTGCCTGCTGCCTAATTATATTGCTGCAGTTACAGTGGTGGAGCTTTCTCTGTAGTTTCTATTCTGGAGTAAATGTGCCTAATAATAACATTATAATTACACTGCTGTGATTTCACTGGTAACCTGCCCCGTGTACAGAGCCTGAAGTGCAGACCCAAAAAAATTCCACAAGGTGCACAGGAATTCTGACACACACACTCAGCAGAGCCACACACACGCCTCAGGACCATGCAGATTTGCTAATTAAAACAATTTGATTTTCCTCAGCTGATACCAAGGCCACACACAACCAGCACAGATCCCTCCTCATGCTCTGCACAGCCGAAGGCATTTGAGTTTTCCAGAGCTGCACCTTCCATTCCAGAAATGAATTGCAGATGGAGAAGCTGAAGACAGTGAGATATCCTGGGGAATTGCTTTAACTGAACTAGTGGAAGTCTTGCCAGTTACTGACCATCCTAAATGAATTTTGTCCACTGTTGCTGAGTGCTTTGTGAGCTGAATATTTCCCTCTAAAATAGGGACAAGCTACTCTTGGCTTTCCTCCTTTTGAAAGGGAGATAAATCAAAATTATGAGGTTTAGCTATGCTTTGGGACAGGTTTAAGTCAGGTTTAGGGTTCAGACTCAATGGTAATATATAATATTGAGATTACAAAAGGCATTTGCAGCTTTTGGTCCAAAGTAAGGGAGAGAGCTGGTAGTTGTTGGAAGGAATTAACTTGGTGGCTGCTCTCACAGGGTGAGCAGGAACAGGCTGAGAGCAACCAGCCAGGGGGACTGAGCTCACCTCTTTTATCCTGAGATCTAATGGAATTTGATTTTCAGGCTCCATTTTTGGTCCATTTATAAATAAAGACAATTGAGTGGGTGTGACAAAATATTCCCATCCATGAGCAGCTTGGGGGGGTTAGATGATTACATGAGCATCTATTAACCATACTAGCACACCTTGGCTTCTTCCTCCATGCACAGTTCCCAGCTCAGATGTAAGGTATGGGTGCTGAGAATATGTGCTGCTCCAAAAACTGCATCCAGCAGGTGTAAGGTTTCAGTATTAAGCAGTCAAGAGGGGTTTGCTTGCCCTGTTTGGCCAGATGAGTCTTGCTGCAGTTTATTCTCCTTCCCTGGCTGGATGTCCCTGCTCCTTGGCATGAAACACATGCACATGTGACCTCTAAATTCATTGCCACAGTTGTGTCCTCATAAGTTAATGGGGGCGTGAATGGTACAACAGGAAAAAAGAGGTTACTGTGAAATTTCTATCAGAGAAGCAGTCTTTTGCACTTGAAAAGCAGCAAAACCCTATGGGACACTTCTTGTCCAGGATAAAGGGAATTCATGGATAAGTCAGATATTTCAGAGTTAATGGCAATCAGCCAGTTGGACAAGGTAATTTCATATCCACTTCTAGTTGCAATAGGGTGCTGGTGACAAGATGAGGATGGTTTTATCTGGATTTACACTAAAAGACAAACCTTTTACAAAAGCATTTGGAAAGGGAAAATACAAATCTATTTCAAACATAGAAACAGAATTAAAAAAAATTGAAATCTGGAATGCAAGTTCTCCAGAGGAACCACAGCTACTCTAAGTTAACAAAAATTATGTAGCTTAACTTATAAAAATAGTAAACCAGTAAAAAGGTACCACATGTTCCTCCCAGACTGCAAGCCAAACAATTGTTAGAACACTTAAATCACGTTTTGCCACAATGCTGTAGAAACCTTGGAAAAAACAGAGCCCACGTTGCTGAGCTGTGCTGTGGAAGCTCCAGGTGCTTGGAGCACAGCACCCTGCTTGCTCTGGCAGTTTCTTAGCCTCTACCCCAAGGAAACAAAATATTCAGCTTTCCTCATCCACAATAATCAACCTGTATGGCATGAGGGCAAATGAGTTTGAAATAAATGACACCTGGGCTGGCTGGGCTGGGCAGCCCCAGTGCTGGTGGACTCAGCTGGGAGCCCCGGGTCCGAGGGGGATGCCAGATCTCAGCCAGCCACAGAATGCTGATCAGCTGCTGGGGAGGTGCCTGCTTCATGTTTCTTTTGAACTGGCCATGCAAATCAGACTCAGGCACAGAATGTCTGTGCCCCTGGAACTTACATATGACACACAAGATTCATTGCTTGCTTTGCCTTCTTTTCCTCCTCCCCTTCTAGTTTTCTTTTTCTTTCTTATCCATAGTGTGTGTCCCTCCCTCTCCAATGAAAGGTGAAAGCCCAGTTTGCCTAGTGATAACCTTGCCAGTTATTAAAAAGGCTTTAATTTTTCATAAGTGACTTCAAACTGCTCCACCAATTCTGATGCCGGAAGCAGTGGGGACTAATTCTGATATGAGCACAACCCCTGTCCTGGAAAGAGTCTCAGCTCCATGTGTACATCCATGGGACAGGAAAAAATGTTAGCAACACCTAAACAGGTAGCCTAGAACTGGCTCAGCCAGTTTTCATAAACTGGTTTTCAGTTGCAAAAGCATAAAACCAGAATTTTTGGTCCCTGAAGTAGAAGCCATCTTGTACCTTACAGCACCTTAGATCCTAAGATACGTAGAAACTTATGTCCCTGTGAGACTCATGGGCACTTATGGATCTAAAAATCCTAGGTGTGTATTTAATTCCTCCACCCATTTAAAATTACAGATCTAAAGCCTGGTTTCAAGGGCTATATGGCAGCAAGGTCTGAAGAATCAACAACTCCAGATTTTAAAGCCATAGCATCTCAGCTTTTTAAATAGAGTGAACATTATTAATTGCCCTTATTGTCACTTGGTGAAACACATGGCAATTACACTAATATAAAACTGCTGCAGGTAGAATTTAGGCCAGGAGGTTAATGCTTATTCTGATGTCTGAGGCCACAGGAGGCTGCTTTTCCAGGTAGGGTGCCAGGTATGTTTGTCTCAATGACTCCTCCAAGATATTTCCTATCCCTTCAGTGACCTCCAGTGACTTGGATGGAAGCAGCTCTTGGGTAACTGCTTCATTTTTGAGTGTGTCTCACGAGCTTTAGTGTTGCTGGTTCTGCAGCAAAATCAGAAAACTTCAGAGTGAAAATCTGGTTGGGCTGTGGAGCAGCTGACACTGTCATCTCCTGTCACAAGAAGCTCTTTACACATTTCTCCCCATCTTTTTGTTTGTAGATGACTCAACATGGTAATAAAACAAACCAGAACAGAAGTCTCCTACCAATGATTTCTACAAGTTGAATGCTAAGCCTCCCTGCTGCTGTCCCACGGTGCAGCACCACGGCTCTGCTCCAGGCACAAAATATTAGTCATGGTGCCCCTGTCCTTCCCCAGCTCTCCCTGCTGGCTTGTCAAATTTCTTATTGTGTTACACACAAAATGACCTTACAAACCCCTCTGAGCAAGGACACAGTGGACCAGCTCCTCTTCATGGTGACTTGAATGAGGCTAAGTCGATTTTCTCCATCTGCAAGGTTTGAGCTCACTGAGATTTTATCAGTTCACTCTTCTGGCCACTTCACTCCATGTAGTAGCTTGAACACACTTTCAAAGTGAAAAAGCACAAAGTGCTTTACACCCTGAAATTCCCCCAATCAAAACTTACCAGTTTAGCAGAGGCATATAATTAGTTTCCAATTAGTGTAAGCAAGTCCATCCAGATTATCCTGTAATATGAAAAGTTTAATTTTATTCAATCACTTCCAATGTGAGCCCGTCACAGCTTATTTGTATGGAAAAACCCCACAAAGCCAGATACAAATCATGTGGAAATATGGCTACCTTTTAGCTTCCAGAGTGCTTTTAGCTCTGCGAGGTCTGGGTGGTCCATGAAAATGAGATGACTGGACAGGTATGAAAATGAATGGCATCAGCTTCTGCTGTGGAGTCAGCGTGTCCCGAGGCGAGGGGCGAATTGGATGGGCTGATGGAAAGGGCAGCAGCCAAAGGTTTGTGGCACAGCATGGAGTTCCAGAAACCTTGTAGGCCAGAAATGAAGGGAATATTTCATGTTTGAAGGCATTCCTTTTTTTTTTTTTTTTTTTTTTCTTGGAGAAGATCAGTCATTTTATCTGGATCTCATGTCCATGTGCAAGCAGCAACACACTGAAACGGTGCAGGGTAAGGTAGAGTTTAGATGGGGACTTTATGGCTTTGATTGATGCCTGATTTTTGCTGTTTGCCAGAAAAGAATGAGTCTGTGGCTCCCTTCTCAAAAACTAGATCCTCTGCTGCATTGAAGATGTGAGAAACATTACCCAAAACTGTTATCCCACAATGCAAAATACTCTTGACCACACACTTCTGCTGCCTAGCAGGGATTTAAGAACTCTGTGGGAATGCAGTATCCTGTATCAGAGGGGAACACTTGGGATCCAGGAGTAAATCTGAGACGCTTATTGTGAGCAGAGCTGGAATGTGTTACCTTGCATCCCAGATCTGACTTCACTACATCTTAATCAGTCTCATCAGAAACTAATAGGAAAAAAAAGCAGTTTTAGGTTTCAATGGTGGTACTACAAAATATCTTCAGATATTGAATTTAAGATTGCAGACAACAAGAATGCATATTTAAGTCTGAAAGGGAATTAGATGACTTGGAATGCTTGCCTAAAAGAAAAGAAATGCAGTTTCAAGTCTTTACTCCATCCCAGGCCTGCTGGGATATGTCTTGATCACCCACAGTGTTGGGATTAATAGCTGAGGCACAGCATTCTATTAGCACCATCACACAGCTTCTGACCTAGAGCTTGTCTTTCATCCACTGGCCTAGGAATATGCACAAAACAAGATCCTGCTTGTCTGGACCCTTGGTGTGGACATTCTATACTTACCAGGGACAGAATTTGTCTTCCCTGATCACAGCAAGCTAAACTCAGGATATTGTCTCTGCACTAGTCATGGTTCTGCTCTGGAGAGAGATACACCTCAGCAGAAGGACCCTCCTTACATCCTCCTGAGGTAAAGGCCAGGTAAGCACCTCTTTGGACAGTGCCCACCAGCTGTGAAGACAGCATGAAAGGTGGAAGATGGAGAGTATCCTAGTAATGAGGGCAGGAGGCATTTTATTTTCAGTCCTGGATGGATATATCTTGGGTGAGGAGTTGGTATTCAACCTTTCTGCACCCACTCTGCTCCAACCAGTCACCAGTTATTTCCTTGACTCTTGTCTCCAGGCCAGGTTCAGCTTGTGCTGCTTAATGCTGCTTCTTGGATCTTCTCAGCTCCTTTTGAGGTAAACAAAGGATCAGACTTCTCTGTAATCCTCACACATCATTGGCATCTTTGTATGTCTCTGCTACAGAGCAGAACAAACACAAAGACTGCATCTCAATGTACCCTCTGCACCAAGTCCCTTCAAGTGTAAAGTGAAAATGCTGGCAGGAAAATTTGGGAAAGTTGGGTAGTTGCCTGTGCCCTACCTGGCTTGCAGATAAAAGAACTAGATTGCCAAGTTTGCTGGTCTTTTAAGCTTGACAAATCCACACACCAGGCATTTGGATAGACATAAAAAGTTGAGGGAATATCGCTTCTAGAGCTACAAAGCTTTACTTCTTCTATTGCTTCTCAAATGAATTCAGATAATATTATAAAACTCCAGGCTCCTTTATTTCTCTTTTTCAATGTGCTGTTTCATAAAGCACAGATTCCCGTTATCCTTTCATTTCCATTCCACCTTCCTAAATTCTTTGCTTGTTTTATTTCCTGTGTCCGTGTGTCTCTGTATGTGCTCTCAAAGCAGCAGTTGTTGCCCACAGAAGCACAGCCTGGCTCTGTGCAGACTGCAGCAGAAAGAGCAGCACTCCCCAGCCACAACAATAAAACCCCCAGTGCTTTCTGCATCCCTCCTGGCTGCCAATGCCACACAGGTGGGAAAAAGCCCCTCAGCATCCCCCTTCCTCCAGCAGCTAATGCTCTCTGGGGATGAACGGTCATGAAATATTTAGCAAATAGTCTCTGAGCTTCCTGAGCACCCAAAGAGATGAATCAGGTTGGTCAGGCAGAAGGTTAGACCCGATCAGTCCCATTTTCCACCACAGGCTGCTGCAGGAGAAATCCAACATCCTTCCCCTCCAAGTAGCCCCCAGAGCTTTCCAGTACTCTGCAGGAAGAGGAGATGACAACCCTCAGGACCATTTGCATCTTTCCCAATATTACAAGTCCTTTTGTTAGTTGATCCTTCTCTAAAGATATTTTCTATGTAAGTTCAGTTTTTGGATGTTATTTGCTAGTTACTGTTGGTAAAGTTTAAATTACCCAGACAGCCACTCATCCACGTTATTCAAAGACATTTCCAAAATTCTACTCTAAACATTCTTTGCGGTCCTTAACAAACAGAGGCAGTTCTCAGTTGGCCCAAAAGTCACATTGCAAATATTTTCACAAAAGCAAGGATGAGCAAAATGATCCTTGGGCCAACTCAGTTCATTACACAGACTTCCACCCATGTTTAATCTGGAGAGATCCATTTGTTTTCCTGAACTCCCTACCCAACCCTAAATGAAATTAGGACCGAGCCTACTTGGACCATCACGGATTTTAGAAAAATGCACTTTAAATTAATTTTGAGGTCTTCTTAGCTTCCCCACTACTGAGACAGGAGTACTTTTCTTTCCGTATTCAGATGCTCCTCAGTGCTCTATGTAGGAGAGTATTAACAAGAGCTGGTCTTTCATTGGGAGGTCCTGGTTTTGGAAATGGAGATTCAGTTCCTCCTTTTATGCAGATTATGTCACTTGTCCTCCTTTACCCATCCAGAAAAGAAACATTTCCTTCATAATCACGTTAGTATTTACAGTGATGAGACATGCAAATAGTGGTGGGTGGGGAATTCAAGCTGCTGTGTGCTCACCTAAGTACACAGCCCATGAACAAAGACATAAATATTGACAACAGGGAAGTAATGTTAGTGTAGAGCTATAAACATCATTAGACCCCTCACAGTATAACTTGATGGGACTCAAGAGCAAACAGGAAAGCAACTCAAGAAATCTAGGTAATCCGTCTCAAGCACACTCTGGGAAGAAAACAGGGTAGGCTGTTAGCTTCAAGGGTCCTGTCTCTTCAAAACTGGAAGATTCAGTTTCCTAAGAGCCAGTCTATTAAACATCCACCAAGCAGTTAACAGACCTTCTCAAATGGAGAAGTGTGAGTGACTCACAAGAAGCTACCTGGGGAGAAGGGGTGATAGAGAGACCAAGGAGTATGGAGATGCTTTCTTCTGGTGTTGGTTGCAGGGAAAGGTTGGCCATAAGCTGTGGACATGTAACCTCTTCTGGATCCAGTGATGCTGAAGGATGTCCCAGCCTCCAGCCTGCCTGTCCCAGCCTCCAAGCCTGTTTTCTGCTCCTCAGCTCTGCCTGGTGAGCTGCCTGTAGAAATGGTCCCTGGCCAATTCATCAACAACAAGCTGAATCAAGCTTAAGCTGTTTAAATACTAAGTCTTTGATAAGATGGCAGGGTAAGGAAAGCTCCTGGAAGAGATGCTGGAAAATAACGTCTGTATGACTCGCAGAATGACGTCAAGACTGGGCCGTTGTCCAAAGTTCTAGAGGAAAGCAAGAGTGTGCATAAGCTGGCTCATTGATCTTCAGACTTGCATTTTGGCCAGAAATGTTTCTTGTTGTAAGAAAAGAGGGGGACAAGCCCTGGCCTGTGGATCACAAACAAGCCAGTATGCCCAGCAGTGGGGGGCATTCACAAATGGGTGGTTATGGCAAAAGGAACAAACCCTGAGCTTCAGGTTCCAGCCCCCCTGAACGTTTTTGGCAAGTAAATCACCTTGGTTCAGGCTTCTTTGTGGGGGGAAAAAAAAAGTAGCTTTGGGAGATTCACTTGGCTTCTTTACTTTTCTCCTCCTCCAAATTTGCACTCCATATCTACCCCCTCAAAAAATCCTTGTTTTCTTGACTAGAGAAACCACTTTAAAGCTACAAGAGGCACACAGAATAAAGATATTTTTTTCCATGCTTTCAGATTCTTGTTCATGCAGGTTTCATCTGAGCTGTTTATTTATTGCCACAGCTTTAAAGGAAAGTGCATCACACAGAAAATCCTGACTGCAGGTATCCAGGGCTCTGCCAGACACTGGGAAAGCTATTGTGACCCTCCAAACTTCCTGCAGAAACAAATATAGCAGATGTGCTGGCACACTGGAGCTTGATGGCTGGTTAATAACCCTGCCACCTTTGGGGATGCATTCATAAACTGCAAACAGAAAGACAGGATTTTTTTTCCCTTACTTTTTTTGATGTCTTCTGCTTTTGGCAGCACTAATGGATTGCCCAGGACGAGGATGACCTGCAGCACTGCTGTCAGTGTCCTCCCCACCAGAACAAGTATCCTCTGCTCTGCAGCCCAGGTGAGTGCTTGCTGCATTTCAGAACTTTGTTTTTTTTGCACCAGCAGATCTCCATTGTCCTACACCCTCAGTCAGGGGCTTGTGTACTAGATCCTGCTTCACAAACACTGGATGTTGTACAATGCTGACGAAATCTATCCCTTGTCTACTAGCATTCAGATTTTATTCTTTGAATCCATGTTATTTCCTATTTTAGTTGGTTACAACATTTTAAATTTCTTTGGGAGGAACAGGAGACAGATCCCCACCTTTAATGACTTTTTTTGGAAACTACAAGTACAGTAAGGAATTGTTTTCTTCCTGTGGATTCCTTAACTTGTTTGTAGTAGAATAAAAGCTTGTAGTGTTCACCCAAGTTAAAAGTTCACAGCTTGAATATCACAAAAATTAGGGAACTCGCTGAGAAATCAGAGAATCTTCAACTCTGCATTTAATCAAATCCACTTATTTTGCTAACACTTTGCAGATTCTTATTGTAACTGGTATTAATATTTACCCATTTGTGACCATCTAACTCCAACCAAGACTCTGCACCTTTCCGTGTAGCCCGAAAAGAAATAAGTGAACAGCTCAGATTTAGTAAATGAACCTTGCTGCTTTTAAACCCCTCATAAAATCAAATATTATCTTAAGAAATCCTAATCAAATTAATCTTCAACTCCATCTTCCTTCTTTTCACCCTATGACTTCACCCTGAGGTTGCCTGAATATGACCTGAATCTCATTTACTTCCCATTAGAAAAAATGAAGTGAACTTCTAAAAAAAATAACCTTTCAATTACCTTTTAAACTCCTAAAAGAGGACTCATTTTGACCATGACATCATCCACTGATGATTTTAGCACATGGGCCACATTCCCTGGTTGACATAATTTATCTGAGTTAACAGAGATAAGTAGGCAGTGAAATATGAAAAGTCCTTTGTAGTAATTGTTGAATTTTAATTATTTTTCATACATATCTTTAGATAGATGCCCACACCTTATAAAAATAGAAACATTAGGTTGAGTGGGTGTGCAGCCAGATGCCTGCACATACAAGCTGGAGGAGAGCTGGATACTAGGACGTGGATAAGCTGAGATTCATGTTCAATAACTTTGCTTAGACATCTAGAGAAATAAGGCCTTCCAAAGAGCTATCCATCTCTCCTTTCTTGGACACCTGTTTTAACATGTGATGAATTTCTCTCCAGAGGGAGCCATTTCTCTCCTCTCCTGATAAAGGGAGCCTAGGATGACTGATGCCTAAATGTAAAATATCTTAAGTCCATGAAGATGGATACCACCCCAAGCAAACAGCCCAGCTATTAGGATGAATAGATGGGTATTTAAGAAGCTGTACAATTCCCAGAGAGCAGAGGGTGTCTAATCAGCACAGTTTAAGCAGGATCTGGTTCAACTCCAATCCAGAGGCTGTGTGAATGTGTAAACTTATTCTGATACAGCTTTTCTGCTAGAGAGGCTTGTTAACCCAGCCTAACCACAACTATGTGACATCTTGTCAGCCTGCTCACATCTACCTAAAAGCAGACTCACAAATACACTGTAGAGATGCATCTTACATCCTTAAAACTGCTGACACAGGTTTAATGGATGTAGTTTTATTTTCCCAGATTGATATCGCCGAAACTGGAAATCTACATTTGGCCCAGAGACCCAAAATCCCAGGACTGTCAAGAATAAAGCTTTCAGCATGCTATTTCCATAAGAGGCCTTTCTAATGACAAGATTTTGATGGGTTTTGTTCTCAAGCAATTGCCTCAGCACTTTACCCCGTGCCCAGAGCTGCAGCAGGGGAGTGGGAAATGTGAGCCTTTGGTCCCTGCTTTGGCTTCTGCAAGGGTGACAGGAGAGGGGAGAGACCTGGTCACAGGGTCATGAAATATGACATATGCCTTTGACTTTAGAAGAGGCTCATTCTGTGTGTCATCTGGTTTTGGTGGGGTTTTGTTGCTGTTGTTGAGGGTTTTTTCCCCAAAAAATGTCTCTTTAGATGACTCACCTTTTAGAGCAGTGTGGTGTCATCTGAAAATCTGTCTGTGTGTTCTTCTGAGCTTGCCAGCCAGGTGTTGGTAGTAAAAGCAACCTGGCCCCTTTCTGGTAAACCCACCAGAACTTGCTGGATGTTATGCTAGAACAACACATTAACAGCATTCAAATCCAGAAATAATGCAGCACTTTGTCCTTCCAGATGGCTTCTTTGCTAAGTCATTAAAAAACTATCAGCCTCACAACTGTCTTCTAGGCCTTTACAGCTGAGAGGAGCTTAAGCCATTAACTCCAGTTGTGGTAGAATTAAAACCACCCTGTGGTTTTTAACTAAGGCTCCCTTCATTTCCTCCCCTTGTCTCTGCAACCTTTCTCTCCTTACCCAAATCAGCTCTTTTCCAGCACAGGCAATTCAACCTCCCCCATCACCTCCACCATGTCCTGCTCTGCAGGAGACACTCGTGTGCTCCTTTTGCGATATATTATTTATAATATATTTATAATAAGTATTTATTTATTATTTATAGTATTTATGAGACAATCAGCATTAACAGACTTAACATAGGCCTTCATTCCAGGTAACTCTGCCAACCTACCAGCCCTGCTGCATTAAGGCTTCAACACCCCCCAGAGGATCCCCTTGTTTTGTTATTCTTTGTGGATCTGCTTACTCATTTTCCATTCCTGCAAGATAGGTTTTAATGGATTTGATACAGTACCAGGAAGGCCTCATCGGAGACATAATTAATGGATGCTCAGTATAGGAAAAATTTGAGTTAGAAAATGTCATATATCAAGTGTACAGGACCAATTAACATAGCCAGGTTTTCAGCAGAAGTAGCTTTAACATCATCAGGATTTCCTACTGAATGTACTGTTTGGAAAAGGTGAGTGGAATTGGAGGTGATGGCAGGGAGGGTGGAATTTGTTTTTCCATGGTGGAAAGTAATCTGCCACTCTTGGGAATGCTTTACCAACACCAACTGCAAAAACATCCATGTTGCCAGTTTACATTAGGGACAATATTGTGACTGCATTAAAACTGGAAGAAACCACTCCATCAGTCAAAGGAGGATTTCAGGGGATACAACCTTGAGTAATGTTCTGGCTTAGCAAAAACTGTGGATTTGATCATTAATAATATTTTGCATTATCCATTTTTTTTATTTAAAGCAGACTTTGTCAGCCAAAGGAGTAAAGCCCTTCTCTCATGTTCCATCTTTCTCCATTTTCATGTGAGCAGGAGGAACCTCTATGAAAATATCCTCTGTTTGCTAAAACTGAAAAGATAACATTCTTACAAGTGAGACTGGATTCACCTAAGGTCTCTTCAAGTTAAAAGATGGTCAAATTTGCAGTCTCAGCAGCTTGGACAGCAAAACATGGCTAAGAAAGAGGGGATTTTTCTCTCCTGGAAATGCCTCATGAGTCTGGCTGTGAAAGCCTATTGTAGTTAGTGCTTCATGTAGATACAGCACAACCACTGCCAGCCAGGTGGGCTGAGTCTGAGCCACAGGGCTAGAGCTGCTGCTGTGAAGACCCTTGTACAGTTTGCAAAGAGCTGTCACAATGGTTTATCATTTTGCAGCTTCCTGGGCATATTCTATAACCTTTAATTCTGGGAATGATGGCATATGCATTCTAGGAATAAGGAACCCAGGTGACTGAAGCCAGCTCCCATCACACCCCAAGGAGTGTTTCTCCAATCTTGGAGCATTGCTGTGCTCTTGCTACATTTTAGTACAGGGAAGTTCATGCACAAGCACATCTGCAAGTGGTTTATTTACTTCCCAGTGCCAGTTGGCATTACCCTCAGTAGATCCCCTGCACTGGTTTTGCTCTTTGTTGCTACCTAAACAGCTGCAGACTTCCTTCAAGGCCTCAGAAGAGGGAGCCTTTTTTGTCTAGGAAATAACAGAAATAAAGGTTGGATCTACTGCAGCACACAGGAGCTCACAGCCGAGCCATTTTGCCTTCATCAAGAGAAATTCTTGAGCAACAAACATCCATGTTGCTGTTTCTGGTGATCCAGCAGCAAAGCCCAGCTCAGCAGGGTAAGTTATCAGACCAGATTCAATGAAAGATTAGTCACTGTGGGAGTTTGGTTCCTCTATTATTCATGCCATTCTGCTACAGCCAGATTTATGTGTCAGGAAAAACATACAAACGGAATCCGATTTACTTGCAGAAGTTCCTGTTCTGTTTGATTTATGTTTGAGTAAATAAAGACATATGTCTTGTAGGTATTGGTTTCTGGCTCCCTTTCTCTTCATAGATATACGTCTAGTTTATCAGTTTCTTTCTTTCTTGGGCTTCTCTTTATGAGAGTTCTCAAGAAAGGCAATGCTAGCTGAAGGGAATGCCTTTGACAATTTGAGGTTTAACTTTTGGAATAGGTTTGCACTGCAATTTGCTGGACTTCTAGCAAAGTTTAGCTGCTCATCTTGGAAGACCTTTATGGAGACTACTAAAACCACACTGTGGAGGAAGAGAAAAAAAAAACAAACCCTGCTTGTTGTTTTCTAAGCCATATGGCAAATTAATTACTGAACCAGGACAAGGAGCCAGGAGTCCCGACAGGTCAAGTTCCATGATCTCAACAAATAGGCCAAAAGACCTATTGTTACTAGCCCTTAATTAACCACCTAACCATAAACCATTCATAGCTGTTTCAGGCACATGACACAAAATGGAATGGAAGAAGCGTTGCTCTATTTCAAAAACTAAAATTTGAAATAAAGAAATATAGTAATTTTCTTTACAATTTTTTAACTGAAAAAAAATATTTGTTGGTTTTAGATTATTTTCTCCTTGTGTTCTATTTTTGGTTGTTGGTTTTTTTTCCTCCACTGGAAACAGTGCAGAAAAGATAAAATATTGAGTTAAACTGGAAAAACTTCTCATCATTCCCTGGAAAAATTTCTTACCATTCACCATTTCCACATATTATTAGTTAGTCCAGTCCAAATCAAACTGAAACGTCATGAGGGATTCCCAGTTTTAAAGGAGTGCTAGATAGTTGTTTGATACAGCTACAATTGCTGGATTCTCCAAAAATTGTACAAAAAAAAATGAATGAACCCAAAAGTTGTCAAGAATTTGATCCAAACCAGTCCTCCACTCAGCAAAAAATAAGCCCTGGCCATTCAGGCCTAGGGAAACATCACCCACCCTCAGGGATGCCCAGCTGCTGTGTGATGCCCAGTACCAATGCTGAACTCTTGGCAATGAGGCACCTGGTAGAGCAGGATTTTAAGAAGTCTGAGATATGTATTGGGAAATAAAGGAGGGCAGAGTAATACCTGAAGCTGCAAATAAATATTAAAAGCTCTGAAGTTTTTTAGATGACCTAAACTCCTTCTGAAGTGAAATGGTTGTCCATCCATCCTGGCTAAGAGGACATTGCCCCAGGACACCAGGTCTGTCATCCTGCACCATTTGATTCCTTAGTTTCATACAGAAGGTATGATGAATTTTTTCATGAGTTTTCCCTGGTCTCCTCCACATCAATGTGCCTTTAAGGCCATCAGTGTGCACCCACGTGGCTGGAGCAGCCTGCATCCCATGGTGGCCACCCCCAGTAGCACCAACGCTGCTGGAAAATCAACTCACTAATGTGAATGTTTATTTGGCCACTCTTCCTACCCGCAGTTCCCTTTGCTGTTCAGTTCTCCTAAACAGCCTGAGAAAATATTTATCAGAGGAATGTGGTAACAGATTTATTGGATCCCCAAAGCCTGAGGTCAGCTTTTTAACATCAGGAGCCTCTGCAAGTGAGGCAACACCTCAGAAATAAGAGGCAACCCACAAGATCACTGATGTTTCTGTTAATTAATAGGAAGGCTGTGACCAATAAAACTCACGTGGAATAGAGGCTGGCAAGATCTCTTCCCTCTTGAACAAGCCCTGGAACTTACCTGAAAGATGTGCATAGTTTCCACAGAGCTGTTGAGTTTATGAGCATTCTGTGGGAGTTTGTTTAAATAGATTTGGGACCTTTTTAATGTTGGGTTGTTGTTGTTTTTTTTTTAAATAGGATTTAAATTTATAATGGCACTTTTGTTTTAATCTGCCTTGACATTTAGTTCAAATGCATGTAATGAAATGTCACTTCCAGTAATAGCTCCAGGTCGAGTGCAATTTACAGCAGGACCTGCTTTGGGCCAGGAGCATGGGGTGCATCAGCACTGGGACTCAGGAAGGGCATCATACCATGCTGGAGCTTCATGGACCAGGCATTAAAAAAACAACAACATTGTCTTTCTCTAGAGATTTAAAATGATAAACTGAACAGTGCTGACTGTAGTCATGACTGGCACTTCAGTGGCTGCTCTTCACCCCCAAAGACAGGAAGCCAGTTCCCAGTGACTTGGATTTTTCTATTTCCAGGAACCAAATTTTGTGCTAGTATTTTAACACAAACATGAGCTGTTTCAGCAAAAGAGAGAAGAGGCAGAAAGGAGCATCTGCAAGGCATTGCCAGCTTTTCTGAGAAAGCTTTATCTGGAGAGAATTCACATCTGTGCTATTGCAGGCAACCACTTGGTTGACTCTCTGTGCAGCGTTGCTGTTTCCCCTCCTGCTGTCAGAGAAGAGAAGGGGTGTGGAGAGCAAACAAAGAGAAGAAACGTGTTACCATGTGGTTTATGAGAACATGCCTGTGTCTGTAACATGACTTTGGATGAAAGAGTAGCAGATCTAAAAGGTGTGTTCCTGTGTGTACCAACAAGAAGAAACCCCAAACCTTCAGTCTAGCAGTAGGGTTCTTTTTCCACTGTTGTGTCAACACAAGCTGGAAAGAACACTAATTCTGCCTCCTCTTCCATATAGAAAGTTAAAAAGCTCCATTCTCTGGCCTGCAAACTAGCCAAATGCCCAGCTGAATGTAAGAGGAATCTAAAGAATTTGGCCCATGGGCGACTCTGAAGTTCTTTAGGATGAAGAAAAATGGGCAGTAGAAGGATGGGAACCTTCTTTTTTTTTTGCTAAATGCTCCACTAGGACAAACATTCCCCTGCAGAGCAATGGTGTAAGTCCACATTGTTCTGGTTAGTTTTATCCTCTAATAAGATCAGCCTTTTGGAAACTAAGATCTGTGGCTTTGAGAGACTTTTAGATTCACAAATTATATGCACTTGACAGCCCAGTATGTGCAAGTACCAGTATATATGGGGGTTTAACTTTCCTTTCTGCTTATAGCATCATCTGTAGATTGCAACAACTTTTTAAAGCAAACTAGCATTTTTAAAGGAAAGCAGTAACATCAAAGAATCTAGTTGCCATAGTTAAAACACATGAGATCTAATTAAAATGAAGGAAAGGCAAGAGATTTTGTGATTTCTCGGGCAAGCTGTCCCCAAAGTCAATTTAAAATGAAAACCTAGAGTTGAATGGGAAAGCTCTTCTGTGCACTCTCTGTATTTGCAGCTGTGAGTTAGAGGAAGTAATTGCATTTGCACTGATGCTTCTCTGCAAGCACATTTCTGTGATAAATGTAATGAATAGTGTTGTGCAGGATTACACGGCTATTCCCTTCAACTGCGCCTGAGAAACTCATCAATTTCATCCCACAAATCAAATAAGAACAAGCAAGCAAGCAAACAGCTCCTGTCATCAAATCCTCTTCTGCTTTTGATGAGCAGTACAGATTTGGTTTATGTTTCTTACCATATGAAATATTCTGTTGCTTGACAAATCAAATCAAATTCCTTTTCCTATGTTTCTGCAGACTCCAGCTGTCACATTCCCATCCAGTGCATCTCTTAACTGCTCATCAGCTTGTGTGAGATGTAGAGCTGGTAGACACTAGTCACCATTGGCCTTCAAGATGTGTGTCACGCCAAGAGCTTATGTTTTGTGGTGGTTTTCCACCCTCTAAAGCCAGATCCTCTAGGCTAGATCCTCAGCTGGTGGGAAGCAACGTTTCTCTGGTTTTCAGCACAGCCATGCCAGAGAAGGATCTGTCCTCTCTTTCACACAAGGTTAAATTTAATCTGTTCTGAACCTTTGGCAGCTCTGCACTATTTTGTTAAAAAACAGCCCAAGCTCTATGGAAAGATTTCCACAGAATGTAAAGCAGCTCAGAGACCATTATACTGCCATGCCTGGGTGTATTTCTCCCCTTTCAGCTCAACCTCCTCATCTTGTATCTATTCTAAAAGACGAAACCCCGAGCAGCTTCACATTGCAGCAATGATAAGAAGAATGAACATGTGTGGCCAGGAATGGCCACACTGATTTAAGCATCATGCCTGAGCAGTTCACTAATTTCTCCCAGTTGTTCAATACCTTTCCCTCAGCAGAAAGGAGGGAAATGACCTAACCAGAAGTTAGGTCCTCAGTTTCAATGCAGAGCAAAGAGCAGTTTAGATCAGTCTCCAAACCATTGACCAAAGGATAAATATCACAGGTTAAGACAACCTGCCAGCACCCACCTCATGGGCTGCCACCATATCTCAGTGGATCCAACAACAGCACCAGAGAAAAGCAACATCCAGCCCTGTGTGCCCCACAGAAGGGCTTCAACCTGGGGCTTGGAGACAGCAAGGGAGGGGAGAGATGCAGAAGCAAGCAGAAACAATTATAACTGCAAAGGAACCCCAATTTGCAGCCCACGAGCCCAGCCAATGAGTCCCACATGGTGTTAGTGTTAAATTGGTATCATGTGTCTGCATTGCTGCTGAAAAATATCCCACTGGATCTTTCCCTTCCAGACTGATAAGAAAGCAAAACATGATGACTTAGTACTTTTTGACACCTTGAGATGGATGAATAAAACAACGTGGAGAGAGGGTAGATATTACTCAGCAAATTGGCTATGGGAAAGAGTGAAGAAAATACTGTAATTTAGATTTATATATTTGCAGTTGGGCAATGACTGGTATCAATTCTGCAGATGGTTTTGTCACAGCCACTTCCTGTGCAGACACGAATAATCTGGCAAATGAGACATCTAGCAAAAAAATCAACCAACCAGATCTTGAAATATTAATCTTGAAGAATATGAATATCTCTTGCACTGCTGTTTGAGAGCAGGATTTCATGCCTATCCATCTGCTAACCATGGATGTAAAGGACATTACAGCTTGCTTAATAGCATTCACAGTAGCACAGACAACTCCCTGCAAGCCCAAGATTTAAATGTTGAATATATATAATTTTTTTTCCCCTTTGTACTCATAGACTGCTGGATGTGCTCTCTGCTTGTCGAGTGATCTCCAGAGCTGTGTGTCACCAGCCTCCCACTCAGTTCAGTCTGCATTTTGGGTTGACAGCTGTGGCTAAGGAGATGTATCTTAGAGACCCTACTGGCAGAAAAAATACTGGCAGTCAGCACTTAGAACCCCTTACATTGTAAGGTTTATTTGCTAAGCCACCAAATGCAAGTCTTCTTCATCAAATTGATCTACACCACCTTTCATCATAGGCGTAGAATGGAGGAACCCTTACAGAATCCTATCTCCAAAGCAGGGGTGGCTGATATCTATTAAGTGTTTTACAGGACAGAAACCAACCTCAAAATGTTACAAGTGTTGTGGACTTAGAGGGTGTTTCTCACCTCAGAAGGTGTCTCTCACTTAATAAATTATATCACTTTTTGGGAAGATGGATCTGTTCCTGCCGCACCTCACCCCATGGTGGTGGCTCCAGGGCATGATGGTGCTGATGGCATTGAAACCTCTCTCTTTTTCTCACCTCTAAGGAGTACAGGGCCACTCATTCCAGTGCAAGCTGGAGTGCCATTATATCAGCATCTAATAATTATGGCACCATTTGATATCATGTGCATTTCAAACGATGACCCCAGTTGTGGCCTCTCTATATTGCCCACCAGCACGCTGGCAAGAACCTGTGTTCTATCCTCTGGAGAGAGCTGGAAGGAAACATTTCACTCAGCTAGTTTCTATCATCTGCAATGCCAGAAGGGAAGCAAGAGAAATATAAGGAAGTTGCAATGATAATACCAAAATAATCTGCTGTTCTTACCACATGTTATAGTAATTATACCCTTCCCTTCCCTCCCCAGATGTTCTGTGTTTGAAGAGAGATTCATGGTTACATAATGAATCAAGAGGGAGATGCAGGGAAAGGATGTGAGCCATGAGGATGATGTAAGGAAAAAAAGAAAAAAAAAAGGTTTGGGGGGGTGAAAGAGAGGAGATTGTTGAACTCTTTTGGAAGGGAAGGAGGAAGCCTCAGCACAGGGCTCTTGAAATCTCACATCACTCAGATGAGAAGATTACTGCAGCCGAGAGGAAGAAAATCAATAGCATATGAAGCCGTTCTGGAGAGAAGTGAGCAGCACAGCAACACATCAAAGAGCTGTTAAAAATCAAGATCTCCAAAGAAGGAAGTTTCAGGCAGTCTCTCATAAAAAAACCCCAAAACCCAACAGGGTAAAACACAGCTTGTAGCTGGAGTGCCAGGAGGCACGGAGCACGCTAGCTGCTATTAGAAGAATTAGTAAGAAATAGTGAGTGTGATCCAGTAAAGCAAAATGAAGAAACAGGCAAATCTGGCTAGGAGACTCTTCTACAAATACAATTTATGACTTAGAAGGAGGTAGATATTTGGCTAAGTCTCACGAATGTTTCATTTCCTCAAAATTCTCCTAAACTTTAATTTTAGGGGAAAATACTGGCAAATGTTTGAGGGGAGGGAGCCTATTTAAGATTTTAAATAACGTTTACCTCAAGACTTCCAGCAAAGTGGTTGAACTATTTTTGAATGAGAGGAAAGTGAACATGAAGGCTTTGCCCACAAGGAGAAAAATGAAACCCTCACCTCAGTTTTATGAGCAGTTCTGATGATCCTGTATATCTCTGTTAGCAGAAGCTGTGCTTTGACTAGAAAATAGTTCCTACCAGCAACAGGTGTCCGTGATTATTCCAGGATGATTTCCAGCACTTCTTATCCATGTTTCAATATGTGGCAAGAGTAGCCATTGATTTATCAGGGGGTCCTGATCCTTGAGAGGAGCATGAAGCTCTTGTGTTGGGTAATGAACAGCTTGTAGGAATGGCTTTTGTTCTCCATGAAAAACAAGATCCAAAACTGAACCAAAGCCCCAAACCAAAGACCCTGAACCAAAGAGAGGCCAAAGGGCAAGGTGCAAGAGGAATCTCTGCCCAGCTTGCGGTTGGAGCTGCTCCACTGAGATGCACCTGCTTCTTCAGAGTCCCTCAAGAGCTGTTCCCATGCTGGAGATGGAGATCCCTGCCTCCTGGCCACACACAGTCCTCTCCCCTCTGCGAGGACACCAAGAGCATGCAGTGGATGGGCAAAGGACCAGCTGGCTGCAGAACCCAGATCTGCAGGAACAAAAGAGGATTTGGCTCAGAGTAACCAAGGAGTTGCATGGCCCAAGCTGGTCTGTTGGAGCTCCTTTGTTCCTTCTTAAAATGGAAAATCTTGGCCCTTTGCCTCACATGGTTCGATGAGGGAGGAGACGCTGTAGGGAAAGGGCTACAGTCTGACAAGGAAAAGAGGCATGCTGCAAAGAATGGAAACTGCAGAGATGAGGAGCCCTGAGAAAATGTAGGAGATATTTAGTAGATTATTCAGTTTCGGGTTTTTTTTTGGTTTGTAAATTGTTGGTAGATTGTATCAGTGCAGCCTAAAACCAGGCTCTGGAGTTGGAACTGTGCAGAAACCAAAGCTGACACTGCTCAATGTCATTGTGCTCAGCAGGGGCCTGACTCAATGCTCATTGCTATGGCAAGGAAAGAAGAGACTTTGCACAACAGTATTTCACTTTCCGGGAAGGAACAAGGCTACAGAACAACAGGGAGTAAAGGCATTGCTGGAATAATAACAGAAAATGACAAATTATTTTTAACATGATAGAGTATCTGCTAACAAATTATTATTCTGTTATCTGTTCTCATGCTGCCTGCCTTCTAACAATGCCCTTCTTTGAGGCTGCAGAGAAGGTATAGAACCATAAAATCATAGAATTATAGAATGGTTAAGGTTGGAAGGGACCTTAAAGATCATCAGGTTCCAACTTCCATGCTATGAGGTATTTTATGAATAAAAGCAACAACAAGTGACTTGGTTATTTTCATTTCTTCTATTTACAGTGGCCAACTTTCTACTATATGGGCTATGCCACCTACCCATGCTCCAGACCTCCATGGTATCTCATCAGCTTTGCAAGGAGATAAATTCTGGCAAGATTCACCCAGCTCAAGTTTACAGCCTCCTTCTACCTATGCTTCATTATAATACATTATACTGACCACATAACAGCAAAGGAAACTGTGCAGGCAGGATCCAGGAAATAGTGAAACTAATATGTGAATAAAAGAGAAAGCAGATGGGGAGGATGCTCTTCTGTGAACCACGAGAAGAAACTTGCTCCAAGGCCAGTTTTCTTTTTTGTCCTCTTTCTTGCTGATGAGCCAAGCAAGCTGTGGCCTCTCAGAATAAATTAATCTAGTGACATTGAGGCAAATGTGATCAGAATAATTTCCTTCTGCAGATGAGGTCAAGAGTTCTGCTTTCACAGAACAGACATGGTCACTTCTTTTAAGCCAGAAAAGAAGCCACCACACTGTAAAATAATAGGAACAAACTCTCTATGGAAAAACCAGTTTCAGCTGTGAGAAAGCTTTTCATGAGCTTTCTAAATTGCCTGCTAATGCTCAGTAGAAAATGATCATCTCTTCATAAATCTCTAAGTGCAGATCTAGTGAAACTAGATAGAAAAATCAATGTCTTAGGTTTAAAAGATCAAGTCTATAAAACAAAATATAGCAGTGTTACACTTCTGCCAATCTATAGCTCTTCTGATATATATTCATTGATACCCAGCACCATGTTATACACCAGTGACATTAACCATTCCTTTAGATGTATTACATGAATACACTACAAATAAAGTAGTATAAACCTAACAAAGACTTGAAGTCAGTCAGATTTTTTACAAACTCTTCAAAGGACTGTGGTTTGAAACTTAATTCATGGTATCGGGATGAATTAATACTGTTACAATTATTTTACTTTTGCTAACTTTGTGAATTTCTCCTATTGAACAATTAAAGCTTGGGATATACTCAAGAAATTAATAACTGCTTCTTCTAGAGGATGTCAAATCTCTGGTTTTCTGCCCAAAAAGAATTCCAGGGAGTACAGATGTACTGCACAGCTCAGGAATGGGAATTACAGAGGCAGATTGAAAAGAACTTACTAGACCAAGTATTCAAGTCACAGCATGGAATCAGCAATATCAAACTTAGGAGCTGATGAAACCATGGCAGATTTCAGAATTTTTGACAAAAATATGGAACAAATTCTAATACATGAAAATAAAAAATAAATCAAAGAAAAAAAAAAAAAAAAGAGCTTTTCTAACTGGCTTTAGCAACTTTACTATAACAAGGCTGGCTCAAATTTCTCCCCAGTACTATCCCACCACCCACTGCACTGGATTATGTCCCATTACTGACTTGGATACTTTGCTCAGCAAATTGCTGGGCCTCTGACCAAAAAGGTGGAAAGTCATGAAAGGAATATGGGGTGGAAAGGTAAGTAGAGTGAGACCTAAATCTCTCAAGTGTTGAGTGGGAATGAGCTTAATTTTATTCTTCAAGCGTGTTGTTTGAAAGCCTAAGATAAGGAAAAACCAGCCCAGATTTTTCAGCTGAGCTGATAATAGCCAACCACCTGCTTCATTCATGCTGAAGGTAGCACTGGACAAGGTCTGCACACATCTGTTTTCATTCAGCTGTTCTGTAGGGTTTGACATCCTATAGGGCTTGACAGTCCATACAGTCCATCGAGTCTTCCAGACCAACAGAGCCAGTTACTTTCTTTGGAATAGATTTTACCTGGCTTTGCTGATTACTTTTGTACAACTCAAATCAGAAACAGCTCATCGTGTCAAATACAATGACATTAAGTTGAAAGCTGGTTGAAACGTATTTATATTAAAATATATATCTATAAAAGAACGAGTCTGTAAAAGCAGCTTTCTGTATCTATTTGTAGTCAGCTGAAACTGTCTTAAGGGATCAACTGCTTTTATTAACCTTTTCTATCCATGTGAAATACTTTAGAACTGTAACGTGCTACAGGATGAATCTTGAATTAGCAAAGCTATTAGGGAAAAGTAAGAGTTGCTTTAGTGTGATACTCCAAGAAAATCACAGAGAATGTTCCTCGGGGTTGAATCTGCAGTAAGAGAAAATCTAAGGACAATTTAAGTTCTTGTCAGATAAAAATCTTGGTGTAAATTTGATGAACAGCATGCCTTTAGGCAAGCATGAGTCTGTCTAGTTATCTGTCTGTCATCTTGTTTCCCAAGACAGTCTAAGGAATTAAGGCGTTGTTTGATAGTTTCTGGCTCATTTTGATCAGTCTTCATTATCCTTTTTCTGTCTCAAACCACAGCAAGAACTGAACCCAAATATTGGCAAGATATTTGATTCCTTATTCTTCCCTTAAACCCAAGCAAAATATGCATATCCCTTTATTCACCCTGATAGTCTTCTACACATTTGATGTTGTTTTCTTTTCCTATTTGTAGAGCTACTCAAGGATATTGGTTCTTCCATTTAACCACAGGGGCCCTGGAACAATCTTTAATGCGTTTAGGATGTGGTCATATTTTAGGATGTTTTAGAGTATAAAATCACACTTGAGGGCTATTTAAGTCCTTGAAAAAGTGCAATGGGCCCAGCTGTATGGCCTGACAATCTCATAACTGTCCCTCCTGCTGGCCCTGGAGACCTCTGTGTTAGGGAAGGGGTAAAAGGATTATTCTGCCTACTGTGAGTTCACCTGTTTACCTAGGCTATTATTTATTGAAGATCAAATTGACTGAAAATCATTCCCGACAGAGAGCTGGCAAGAGATGACATTATGAGGAGACCAGAGTTTGTGTTTTATAGGCCCAGTTATCTGTGATTTAGGGTTCATTATGATCTCTTTAAAATTCTCAAAGCTAGCCAAAAAAACTATAATTAAAGGAAGACTGGGCCTTACATTAAACAATTTAGACAAGAAAGGGAATAGAATAGACACTATTCTGTGGGGCTAAACCTTTTCTTTAGTTTGACATCTATAAATTTCTTTAATATGTTGGAGCATGTTTTTGCCAGCTTGAGTGCATGGAGGGAAAGTATTAATTGTGATGGGTGAAATAATCCTACAAATAACCTCTGTACGGTTCCTGGGATGGTAAGTGCTCTGTGTTTGTCCTCAGCTGGAGGAGCAAGACTAGGTTATATCTGAGTAAAACTGACCATGCTCCAAAATCTTGGTGTCTGAACTAGTCATGTGGAGAGACTCCCAGGTCTGAACCTTGGATGTGAAACCCTTCAGATTGATCGGTGACAACATCTCCATTATTCTGATTTCAGTTGATTATTAAGGCAGTTACAAGTAAGACATTTTAAACTGCTTTTTCCTGTTCATATGAATGTTTTACAACTATTTAGAAGTAAAAGGAAAAGATTTAATGCTGTAAGACAGAAATGTGTAGAGTTTCTAGCTCAATTTCCAACAATTTTGGAGTTGGTGTGGGCAATAAATCTTTTTAGACCATGTTTTTCTGCTCTGGGGGGGCACCAGCTTCAGGAAAAAGCAGGAGTTTCAGGAGAGAAAAGCACCCTCTTTTGTTCAGCAAAGCCCGTCAGTTTTATGGAGCAGTTCAGTTTAGTCAAACCTGCCACCTAACAGGGGACTCATCTATTTTCCTCCAACTTTTGCTTTGTTTTATTTTAGCAGAGCATTTCTTCCCTGCTGTTTATCCTCACGGACAAATACAGGAAAAAGCCCACTTGCACCCCTCGACCTTTCTCCTCAACAACTGACAATTACCTTCCTCAGCCTAAAGGCATTGCTTTTTTTGGGAGTGCCTTATTTAGAACACATGATCAGCATTCAGTGCTTTCCAGTAGCCTGCAAGCCCCACTGAGTATTTATTTACATTGTATAAAATTAGAGGAAATGAAGGGGTATGTGTTTGAACTAAAAGCAACAACCTAATTCTGCTTGTTATAAACTCCCCTAATGGAAGGATTTCAGTCAATGTCAGCTTAGGGCATGGAGGGGAAAGAACACTACTCCTGGGCATTTCCAGCATCATGGGTCATGATGCTTGACAATAAAACACATTTAGCAACTTTCTAAACAAAAATCAATTTGTGGATTTGAAGAGCTTTTTACCATTCCAGACTCTGAACCCAGTTTGTGTTCTTGGCTTCCTGACTTACCAAAGGACATCCCTCAGAGGGTAGCCTTTGGGGCTAAACAAAATGAAGACTTTCTTATTAAACAAATACATTTAAAAAAATAATTATTTGTATGTGGGGGAAAGAGGGAAGATCCCACTGCAAGTGAAACAGATGAGTGCCCATGGAAAGGGCACAAAAACATAGTGTATGTACAAATTACAGATTATTAAATCAGATTAATTTGGTATGCATTGGTAGCTGCACCCACTCCCTGTCTTTCCTGAATGAAGGAAGAACTCCTTACATCTTTCTATCTCCATTCTGCATCTTGAAGGTAAATGCAAATGAAATAATGACAAAAGAAAGTTGATTAGATCCAGGTTTGTGTTGTGGAAAAGAAAAAAATAATTGGTTACAGCATAATAATGTAGATTTTTTTCTAGAGCTAAAAAGTACAGACTCCAAGATGGATCTTAGTAGGAAGCCTGGAAAGGAAAAACCATGGAAGAAATTCCAGACATCCATAGCAGCATTAATGGTAATCTAGAACAGATCCCAAATCCTGGTGCCAAAGTTATTTTAAAAAACCTTTATAGCTCATTGTCATTGGTGCCAGCCCAAATTTGCCACTGCCAAATTTAGCACCAGTGTCAGTGCTTTGCCATCATTGGTTTGGATGTGCCTATCAGCCACTTTGTAGAAATCCAAAAGGAAGTGACTGTACTTCCTGGAGCTACTGAATGTTTTACCAAAAACTTCTCAAATGTCTGAAAATTGCTTATTAGAAAACCATTCCTGCTCTATCCAGGTTAGTTCCCTTTGGTTTAATTCTTGAGATGGGACAATTACCAATTTCTCTTCAAAGCAACTCTTCTTGCAAGAATGATGCATAAACTCAATCAGAAAAAAGTTGTCCAGAACACTTGATCAAATTACTGTTGCAATTATTCCATTTAGTGTAATGAACCCTGGGCTGGAAGAAGAATGAGGGGAAAAAAAGAACACTGAATGCTGAAGAAAACGTTGATGTCCAGGTCATTGCCTTTGAACATGTGCTGGGTTCAAACCAATATTTGTGAGTTTTTAATTATATGTAGAAAGTTTCAAGAGGCAGGACGAGGGAGGCTGAAGCTACCACAGATTTGTGTTCTGAATTTTTTAAAGCATGTGGAAAGACCCCCCAGCATCACAGTAAGGGAGCTCAGAAGGAAGGTGTTTCAGGCCTGGCAGGCCAGACCTTCTGAGTGGGATCCCCAGCTCTGAACATAATTAGGTGCTACTTATATCACTCCTGCAGGTTTTCCAATGAAACTAGTATAAGCTCACAGGAAAATGAAATGAAATATCCCCAAAGTCATTCCCTTGGACAGAAAGTTATCTGCAGCTCTTCCATACAAACGCTGCTCAGCCAACTGCAATGGCTGCAATTTCCTCCCACACTAAATTCCTAGAAATGAGGGAAATGTCAAACCTTTACTCCTGTGTCTGCTGGGGTTCCCCTTGGCTAGCAGCATCCTACTGATGCCTTTGCTGGCTCACTGTGGAGAGGCAAAGTGAAGAGCTCTGACCCCACACATGAGTTTATGAACAGTGACATGGACAAATTCCTTGTAGATGTGTGGTAGCCCAGTCTTCAGAAAACACTGATGTTTCCATGGTATCTTCTATGTGTGCAGCCTGTAACAATCCATTATAACCATTAAAAGAGTGTAAGTGCCATTTAGTGTTTATATCATTTATATATATATATATATATATATATATGAAAATAACTGGGGAATTTGCATGCTCCCACTTGCAGATATCCAGCTGGAATTCCCTTTAAAACATCTATTTTTTCAGACGCAGATGCTTAAAATTTTCTGAAAATCTAGCAACATGTAATAGTTCTTCTAAGATAATGACTTTTGCCTTTTTCTTTTTGTACACCAAAGAGCTGATGAAGGCCTCATGGCTTTATAAGCCCACTGGAAGGCTGGGCACAGTGACTGCAGAAAGGAGTTCAAAATGTGATGGAAGGAGCAGGTGAAAACACTAGAAACTAATGTCAACTTACAGGAAAGTGGAAGAAAAAAGTTGACTTCTCCAGAAGCAGATAAAGACAGAGCCTGGCTTGGTTTCCTGGCATAACTTGAGAGGAAAAAAGGAGAGAAGTAACAAACCACAGATGATAAACAAGGATGGGGATTCTTAAAAGAACTTAGTTGTTTGTAAACCTTCTATGTTAGCAGAAAAAGTGTTCTGCTAATGACTGGGAATTGAAACAGCTTTTTTTTCAAAAAAAAAAAGAAAATAAAACAAATAAATATTCCTCTGCACCTTTAAGACTCCTCTGCAATGATTTATGGCAAACACATCAACAACAGAAACCACTATTCAGTAGCTCAAGCAATAACTTGCATTCAAGGTCAAGTAAAATCTCAGTAAAAACAAACAATTTTTCAGCAGTCTTTCCAGAAGCAGAAGCTGAAAACAACAGATCATATGTTTAGAAAAAACATTGGAAAATTGTGAAAAAATGTCAACACAAATATTTGGCCTCCATAAGAAACCCTCCTCTGGCTTTTCCTAAAACGAAGCTTGCGAAACGAGCCTTCTCCATGGGGATATTTTGTAGGGCTGCAGTTTTCTTGGGTCTGCTTCAGAAAAGCCCTCAGGAAGTGGCTGAAAACTGTGTGGTGATGTAACTGTCAAATTGACACAGGAATGGTTCTGTTGATATTAGCCGGGCTAATCATTCCGCTAATTGGGCAGCCATTCCAGCCACAATGCGGAGGCAGCTCAGCTTTCACTTTAACTACTCACGCAAATGAGGTTTGACTCAAATGTAATACTTTATATCAACACACTGGATGACTGTAAAAATAATACCACATGTGCTGGTGCCTCTTTTTAATAAGTGTCTTCCTCAATTTTCCCTGCTGTATGAGGCACTTTAACATACACATAATTAAGGTTATTTAAGGGATATCAATTGAAAAATGCACCCACAGGAGGCTAAACATGAATGATAGAGCTACCAGTAGAGCTCCCAGAAGGCAGTTGCCATAATTTCATGCAGCACTTCTACAATATGATCTTCTTCTACTCATTGCTGTTGGGAAGGATAACCTGGCAATCTCTTGCTTTGCAAAGTCGTTTGCACCAGTCCAGAATGGTTTAAAAATGCTGCCTTTCTGGTTTGGTAGCAGTTGATTCAGGAATCATATTGGATAAAAAAAGCAACAGGCATAGAGGAAACAGAGCTGACCTTTCTGCTCAGATCTGATGGGGAGAGTCATTCAGAGCCCCAAGACAAAAGCACGTCCAAACCACAACAGAGGCAGGGGAAGGTTGCCTACAGCACAGTTTTGCAGGTACCTTTTTGTAGTCACCTTTGTGCTCTGCCAAAGTTTCCCATGATCTGTTCCTACAAGGAGAGCTGTTCCTGCAGTCACTAGAGGAGATGACACGTTCAAGCACTAATTCAGTGACTAATCACCCTGGGGATGCTCCAAGCTCCAAAGCCAATGCCTTGCCTTGTGCTCTGGGATGATCCAGAGTGTGGATCACAGGAGCTCCAGCACTGCTGCACGTCCAGCACTCCAGGGACAGCACTAATGCAGGCCAGGACACAACCACCATCTGCACGATATAATCATTACTCTCAGTGAAAGGCAGCAATTTTATTGCAATTGATATTTTCCATGTTTCTACTTTAGGGCTTTAATCTCAGCAGGGGTTCTGTTTACCGTGAAGCCTGTAAATCGTTTTAGGGGTTATTTGATAAAGAAGAAAATCAAATGTGCGCTTTGTCCAAGATCAAAAAGGCCCTGTAAAAAGTTCTACAAATCCAATGATAAAGAATTGCTCCCAGAGTGTATCAGCTAATATCACAACCATATTAAAGGCAGCACAGAGCAGTGCATTGAGCACTGGCAAAGGAGAACTGAGCCAGTCCTTGTAGTACCAGATTCAGGTCCTGTCAACCCATCAACCAAACTCCTTTTTGCTGCTTTTGTAATTCTGCTGTTGCTTGCACCCCTGTCCTCACCAGCCCAACACCCTCATAGTACCATGAAGCCACTCACCTCGTGCTGTGATGTCATTTGGTGGCTGAGGGAGCTGGTCAAGAAGAAAAAGGATCTTCTGATTTGTGAGAGATGTCTTGATGAGGCAGAGGAAACCTCCGACATAAAACAAAACCACAAAAGAAAAGCGCAATCCCCTTTTCCTACACACTTCCATGAGAGGCAAACCTACAGCACTTTGCAGAGAAAATTTTTCCCTGGAATTGGTATTTCTCTGCTATTTTATTTTTAACTCTGTTTTCACTCTCCAGGCCCTGTAAGATCTTAGGTGAGGCATTCCTTGGTTAGGGACAGATCTGAGTTCAACATGAGAAAATGTCTCAAGATGGAGAACGATCCTCCCTGATATGTACCTGTCTAACCGTAGTTCCCTCTGCATTCAAGTTCTCCACTTCTCTGGAAAGTTGTCATAAAAATCATTATGTGCCCCGAACAGATGTGACCTTAAAATGCAGCTTCATAGAGAGAAAAAAAGTGGGGAATATAAAATAGCCTGTGGTGAAAATAACAGCAGGAAAACATTATAAAATCTGAGCCATAGCTGGCTGGCTTCCTCCTGATTATTGCTTTCTCTTTCAAGGACCCGTCCTTGAGAGTGCAGATATTTGAGGGCCATTTCATGAAGGCAATTCTAACACTCTGCTGTTCTAATGAAACAAAGCTGCTGTATAGACCTGTAATAACCTGGGGTTTGAAGAACATCCTCAGGTCATGATTTAAACAGTCTCAAAGGCGTCAAGGAAACATCATTCTTCATGATTTTCATTACGGTGCTAACACAGGACCCTGACTGCTCGTGGAGGGGTTTTTGGGTGGTTGATGTCAAAGGCTGTGCAAACTCTGAGCAAGAGGCAGCTCTTGCACTGGGGTGACTATGGTCTCAATGGGAACCCAGCAGCAGCTTGCACAGATCTGTGGCAAGGCTGGTCACAGAGCTCAGACAGACCCAAGCCAGCCTCTGCCTCAGCCTGGCAATCAGGAAAAACTCAGGACATGGAATAAGATGGGGTTTTGGGGAAAGGGCTACAAAGACCAGGTAATGGTTAAAATATAAACCATATGACTAGTAAGTTTAAATTGTAGATGGATTTGCAAATTGCAAGCACCTCTTCTACATTGCCAGGGCACGGGTCAATTCTGCTTCTAGCCACCAAGGAAAGCTTGAATTTCACCTAAACTGGGCAGTTTCAATTCAAATGCTTTAGGTTGATTACGTTCAGAAATAATCTTTTGAATATGAGAGCAAGCTCTAAAGTGTGCCTGGTAATACTTGGATGCAGGTATGGTTGTTCTAAATTGGCATATAGCTTAACTATGGTGTCAGAAATTAAACAAGAAATCTGATGTGTCTGTTGTACTATGCAATGTTCAAGCTACAAACAAACTGAGCTCAATGGTTTTTTTATAAGCTGTAATATTTTTTGCAGCATATGTGATATTTGTATCAATATCATGTAGCAAATGCCTCAAGCATTTTAAAGTTTTTGAAAAAAAATCATATTCAGTTGATTAGGTGATGTGCTACACATTGCAGGGGGGAACAAACAGTGTTTTTCTAAACAGTGAAGAAAAGTGATGGTCTGAATTCTGGAATAAATCATTAGAAGCTACAGTTTACCCCAGACTGGTAACAGGTTTTGAGAGGTTCCTTTCAGACACTATCACAGTGTCTGGGAAGCCTGGCTTGCAAAGGCCCTGGAAGGAGAAGCCATTTGCTCCAGGATTTTTTGTTTTCAACTTTCTTCAGCTCCTTCAGAAATGAAATGCCAAAGAGCTGAGTACCAGGAGGGTTTGACACAGCTCTTCCACACCTATCGCTGCAAAAAGTTTCAACTCCTACACAGATTTGACAATTCTTGACTGGTGAGACACACAGATATTGGATTAAATCCTTTCCTCTTTTAACACCACTGTAGAAATCATTCCTGTTTGGTTGGTTGACCTTTTCTTCCCCCACCCCTCCTATTTCAACATCTATCACTATCCTACTTTCTCAATAACATCGCTGGTTCTGTTATCAGATTTCTCTGGTTCTGGTGATACTGGAATTAGAAATTAAATTCCTGGGCATGGAGACAAGCTGCTCCTGCACTCAGATGCTTTGGCACTTCATTTTGCACGGATAACACAGCCCAGATTGAGACTCAAAGTAGCACTTCAGAGAGGAGATCTGCTGCACATGGATTCAGCACACTTCAACTTCAGATAAACTACACATCCAATGGAGTAATCGGGATCTGCCACTGCTCACAAACTGCCACATGATCACAGTTGGCTCATCTTGGAGGTCCTGCTAATCTGATGCATACTGATCATGGCACAAAAGCTTCTGCAGGATCTGCTTCTGCCCTGAATCCCATCTGTGTGCTGAGCACTTTCCTGTAGGCTTCCTCACTTCAGCAAAACTGTTCATTCCTGGTACCTGATGAATCCTGCCCAAGTATTTAACGTGTCAGGGATTGTTGGGGTAACAGAGCCAGGGGCACGGGGCAAGCTCTGCAGCCCAGTGGGGCACTTCCCAGGGCCCGGCAGGAGCAGAGGGGTTGAGCTGTTGGACCACAATCACTGGGGGAATATTGTTTTGTTTTGGGAAGAGATTGCTAAACCAGATGTTGAATGCGAGATGGCGTTTTGAAGCCTGCAGCAGGCAAGAGTTATCCTTCAGGATGAAAACTGACCTCCAGTGAGCAACAGTCCCTTTAATCCCGAGCTCTGTGCATTGCTATCAGCTCCTGATCACTTTTGAAATCCCCTCCCTCCCACTCAGCCTGCCCCTGCCCCGGAAAGCTCAGCTTAACAGACCTTGGTGCCTCCCTCCTGAGCTGCCCGGGGTGATGCTCCAGGAGCTGCATCACTGCCTCCTTCTCCCTGTGACCTGCACAGATGCCAACCTTCAAAACTTTCAGTAACTTTGCAGACACACACAAAACCTAAATACCTACTAACATGAAACGGCAACAGGCTGATCCTGTCTTAGCCTTATATTTTGGTACTGAGCTTGCCAATTCCACGTTGTAATTTTTAAGTTATCTACTCCAGAAAGGATAAATCGTCCTGCACGTGTTCCTGAAAGGCCTAAACCTGATACCTCCTAAGGTCTGTATCTGAGTTGGTGGTTTCAGTCCATATTCGGTGCTTCAAGTTGAATACCTGTTTATCTAGGCAGGGATTTTGGAAGGATCTATACCCCATTAAATTTAGCAGAATTTATTATTTCACCTTTCCATCCCAAATCTAACCACTGTGCTTATGCCCATGTGCTGTCCTGGTGGGTACCTTGTTCAGTTCTCTTCTCAGACCGGGTGACACAGGAGAGTGAGGTCAGATAGAGGGTTTGACCATGAAACTGCTGAAGGCCAGGATGCCATAATCTGATGAAACATCTAGAGACAGTACCATGTCTGTACAGGTATTAAAATGCCCCCGGGATGTGCTCACAGAGCAATTATTGATCAAATTATGGAGGATGGATTTCCCAGACAGCAGCTGAAGTCCAGCTAAGGCTTTCCTACACCTTTTATGAGCTGGAGCTCAAACTGAAAAGGCTCTTTGCTCCGGGGTGAGTTTCACTTTGTAAAAACAGTCTTTAAAAGAGTGGACGTGTAGAAATACTCGAAGCCATGGCCCTGGAGAAGTCCTGCAGCATCTTGGCTTTCCCAAAGAGGGCACTGATGTTCTGCGCACGAAGCAGAAGGAAAAGCCCAGAAATACATCGGGAGGCATAAATCTCTGCAGAGAAATCTGTCTTAGCACGTCTACCTCAGGAAAAGGGGAATTATTACACTTAATTAAAGTGCATTGACACCACATGTGGCCCCACCTCTCCCTTTTGGCTTTATTAATGATAGCAAAACTGCAGGCTTATAAAGGTGGTGGCGGTGGTAGGGGGGTGTCTGCATTGCTAAACAGGAACCATAGACTGCTTTGAAAAACATGAATGCAGCAATCACACTTTTTAACAAGCCTAATTTTTACCTCTGAGCTAAGTTACATTTTCTAGTCCATATTTCTGCTTCTTGGCTGAGTTGGCAAAGGGGAATCAGTGTGGTACTGTTCTCTGAATTACTCTTAATGCCATTTGAGCCATACGTGGGCCATTCTTCCCCATGTTTATTGACAGAAAGCAATCATTAAGCTGTTACTTTCTGTGTGTTCTGGGTGCTGGCTTTTTTTTTGCCTTTTTTTTTTTTTTTTTTTTTTTCCAGGAGAGCTACTTAAATAAAAGTCATACACAAAATAATGCCCTACTTGAGCAGATTTCTCTGTCTAAAATTCACAAGAAATCTCAGTTGAAATACAGAGAATCTGCTTAGAACTTGAGCTGTGTGCTCAGTTTCATCCCTCCCACTGAGGACCCCAAATTTAACAGCACAATTCCTTTAGGTCCCACATGTAGAAGGCAACTGGGGCTTTTAAAGGATGGGGCTTCCTAAGATCTGAATCTTTCACTAGATGGTTTCTAATTGTTCATTAAAGCCTAAAGGTAGGAATAATCTGAGTTCACTGACCAAATTTATTTCAGATGTATCCAGAGCTTCTCCTTCAGTTCAACAGTCCAGAGCCCACATTAACTTGAAATCAAAACAGTCTTGTTTCTTTGCTCAAACAGTTAAATAAGTGACCTAGATTCCCAGTGCATTGAAATCCCTTATCTTGTATTGATTTCTAGAAAAGCAGCAGAAGTTGGAAGATTTAAATTAGATCTTTGCATTGATATTTTAGTGTGTGGTTTCCCTGAGCCCTTCTGGACTCCAGAGCTGTTTCCTTACAGGGGAGCCTTTTCCATTCCTTGCGTTTTCCTTACCAGCCTTGTTAAATCCTGAAGTTAGCAGAAACTGCTTTTCCCTTTTAACTCCCTGTGCTGGGATGCAGGGGAACAGACTGAGCAACAGATTTAACATTTTCCTTTCCTATGTTACGAAAATCATGGGTGGCAAAAGTGTAATTTTCTAAAATCTTGGGAGTCATTTCCTAGTAAAGTTTGGCCATGACTGGAAATTCCACATAAAACAGTGGCAAGGGTTAATATTATTCCTGCTATAACATTTTGTACAATTTCCCACGAGAGCTCTCAATGGTTTTCCACTGCCACTGGAAATAATGACTCTCAGCTGGAGTAAGTTGCACTAACACTTGATATTCCTGTGCCAAGTGCTCTTGGAAATTAGCTTGTGTTGCTTTTGCACACTCAAGAATTGCTAACACCATCCACTCTTGCTCAGAGCTTCCAACCAAAAGCCAATATTCCTGACCAAGCCATTCTCAAAATCTTATGGAAAGTGAGAGCAACACTAAATGTAACTATCAAATCAGCCAATGTGTTTGTAAGAACTGAGGAGCTGATACACTTCCAGGATGTCTAATTTCTGGAGTGTTCTTGGGTTCCCGGATCCTCCTCTTCACCAGAGCTGTAAATGTCAGTTCAAATCCCAAATCCACTTTGGACTTCTCTGATTCGTATAAATTCTGATGTATTTTACCTGCCTGTTGAATTGAAAGAAACGAATTTATTTTAACCAAAGCTAAGGCCAAGTGTCTCTGGTTTTCACATGAATAAAAGCAGCTTTAGAAGAACACACCTTGGCCCATTTTCTTCTGGGGATTTGTGTTCTTTGTGTGTGCTGCAGTTGCACAGCAGTCTTTAAAAGCTTTACCATTTTGAATCACTACTTGAATCATGCAAGAAAAAAAAAATAAATCCTTGGATTCATATCTCCATGAGGATAATGTACTGTATAGGAATCTGCCCCATTCACTGAGAGACTGTTGAGCATAAGCAAAAGCAAAACACCCTCATCTCAACCAGCTCAACCATCTAAAACACTGTACCCTTCTTTACCTGCCTATAACCATGTGTAATAATTCTCTCTGTAGGCTACAGAGGTTGGTTATTTCTATTCAAAATAAATTATTTGACATTTTGTGTATAGGAAAAAAAAAATCCATTACTTGCATTTTGCAGATCCTTTCAGGATGATAGAAAGCTAAAAGTTTCCAGGACAATACATGGCTGGAATTTCTGAGATTAAATTGAAACATTCCAGTTTAGCTGGTGTGATTTATTTATTTTTTAGATGTTATTGCCAATGAGCTCATCATACAAGATGAGCTTAACAGGACTGTAATTATGCAAAATACCATCAAACCAGCTCTTCACAGTCAACCAAGGGATGTAAAGCTGTATAATTCCTATCAGGAATGAGTGCTGTTCTACCAGAGGTTGCATGCACCTCTTCAACACTGCAATCACTGCCAAATTATCGAGGCTGGGAGTGGCATAGCCAGGAACTGGAAGATTTCCAAGTCATGTTCCCTCATGCTTAAACAGTGGCAAGCCTGTGGCTCTAAAATGCTAATATTACTGGGTCAACGTCATGCCCTGAGCATGTCCAGCATCAAGGTGCTATTAGGAATTTCACCCTGCCAAATTTTGCTGCAGAAGAAAAAAAACAAAACAACAAAAAAACAAAGAAACCACCTTGGCTATATTTAGAATGTTAAATCCTCAATGAACTCTCAGCTACTGATGCACATCTAACGTTTTTAACAGCTGCTGGGATAGATGGGCTTTGCTAACCATGCTCAGCGTGCATGAACAAGTCAGGTAACACAGATGAGTTGCTCTCCTACAAGGAGGAAATCAGGGTATCTCAGAAATTTGCAGAGTAACCCAAAGGCTCCCTATGAATTCATAACTGGTTATGACAGGGGTTAAAATGATGGGGAAGCAGTATCAGCATTTGATGATGTCACAGCTGCCCTCAGGGAGAGTGAGGTCACTGCCAGAGTTGTTCAGGGAGATAAGAGTTTGTTAAAATAAACACAAGTGCCACGTAATTACCCACACTGCTGGAGGAGGATTAGACTGTTTGGAAGACCCTGTGTCTGCCTTATGCTCACTGGCACTTATTTTTTTTTAACCCCCTGGGCAGAGGTGGAGGGAGCTGCTGGAATCAGTAACTGGGGAGTCTGGCCAGAAACTGTGAGGAAACTGCTCTTTAACATCAGTTAAAAACCTGTTTTGGTAGTATTACACACCCTTGCACCAACACAGATCATGTTGCATTATAAAGTGGGGATAGCTGGGAATTTTCCCCACCCAACAAGGTGAAAGCAAAAGAACTTAATAAAAAAACCCGTGGATTTAGAAAACCCAGGGAATGTGCAGGCTTGAGCGTGGCATGGCTGGGATTAAAGCCCCGAGATCGAGGAGCAGAAGGCAGTGACCTGTGGGGGGTAAAATCCCATCAGCTCTCCTGGTCACACACACAAAAGGGTTCTGAAGGCCATGGTCCAAGGATGCTGACTGACCTCACTCTGCTGCAAGCCAACTCCACCAGAGGGAGAAAGCAGGAGCAAAGTTCTCGCCTGTCCCATCAGGAGAAATCAGCACAACTCCAGCGTTTGGAAGACAAGTCTGCATGGTTCCAGACCCACTGGTGGTGCAAGCAAAGCCAGGGAAATCCGTGGTGGGTTTGCCAGGCTCCACATGGCACATCTCCAGGTCAGGACCACGGGAGCTGGGACACACCTGGGTGCTGTGGCCACCCCTCCTCTGCAAGCACCACACACTCTGCACATGCAGGAGCTCCTGTTTCCCTGAGCAATGGGTCCCAAAGACTGAGAAACCCCAAAACAAGTAACTACACTGGTACCTTTTTTTTTTTTTTTTTAAGAAAATGGAAGAGATGACCAATAGGTTCAGACTGTCTTGGAGGCCTGTTTTAAAAGTTCCCATTGTACAAACAAGTCATCAGGACTCAAACCACTTTAAAACTCTTGCAATTGAAAACATGCCTTTAGTGGTTTTGTGAGAGTGGAGACTTTTACCATCTATTAATATTCTGTGAGCTTTGGTTACTAAAAGTATCATCCTGGACATGCTATTTTTGACACTCTATTTGGAACACAGCAAGAGCACTAGAGAGGCACTGTAGATGGTTACCCTGAGCGATCATGATGTTTAAAGATCTCCCAGAAAGTATTGTAAAAGTGTGTAAATACTAGGAACCTGGACAGATTCCAGCTTCAGGAATACATTCTCCCAATATTCCTCCTGCAGTTTCAATTGGAAAGCCATCCTGAAATGCTGTACAGCATTGCCATGTGCTGTGAAACAACTGCCATATTTTACCCAACATTTGGCTGCTCTTCTCTTTAAATAATTTGTAAGTCCTTTTGTAAGGAGCTCTGGGATAAAAATGGGCTACATAAATATACTATCATTGTCATTAATTTTGGCACCATCCAAGACCACCAATATTTAAAATCAATTAACAGTTCTTTTCCTATTATCATTGGCATTTTATTTTTATTCAGCTAGAACAAGTCTCTCATAAAAGTTAAAAACAATCTATTTTTGGAAGTAATACAGCAACAGTAAAGGAGACCTGGTGAATTCTCTTTAGACTTTTACCAACATGACTTTTCTGGCAATATTTTCACATGTTGAAGTTTTGGACTGCTGTAAAGGGTGAGACCACATCCAGCAAAATTAGTTACTCTGCTTATTTCACACCTTTAGCTCATCATGTCTTTCTTTTTTTGGTCATCATTAAAATATGTCAAAACAATGTCTGTCCTAAGCTCAAAATACTCTGAAGTAGAACCTAAATCCTGTCTCCGTTTTGGCTTAGAGGAGCCAAGTCAAGGTTGGATTCCTTTAGCTGTTACCAAGTCTCTGTCAGCAAAGGTAACAGTTCTGTTCTTTTCCAGGGCCCCATATTTGACATGCCTCAGTGACAACAGCCTAAAAGTTTTGTCAGAAGCCAGAAAATGTAACCACAATGGTCTAAATTAATGTTGGGGCAACAGCTTCCTGAAGATGATAAAGCATCACTGTTTTTTTCTATTATTAGTGACTCTGAGAACTCTGGAATTTGCATCAGCCTTCAATTCAGCTGCTTGTTTCATGGGAAGTTTTCCCAGACTTCCCTGTGTTCTATGGAATTACCATCCGAGTCACCTGGTGATCTACACTTTGATGGAGATCAAGTGGAAAAAGGCTTTCCCTGTGTTTTAATGTTTAGCATTTCCGAAACAAACCGCCGGCGTGGCAAAACGTAAACATGTTTCCCAACGTGAAAAGATAATTATGTCAAGCAGAACCACTAATAACACCTTGGGAGGACTTTTATTGTCTCCAAACATGCAAACATCACCTGAATGGCATTGAGTATGGAGATTTACTATTGCAAGGCAGCTAGGAGTGTCTAGAAGCAGCTGGAAATAATTCAGTAACACAGTACAGTGAAAAGGAGTTTAAAAACCACACGGTCTCAATGATATTTTCATAGTGCTCCAAGCAATTTACTTCCACAAGTTAAATGGTTTCAAGACTATCCAGCTCAAAATTACATACACAGCATAAATGCCAACAGTGGTAAACTGCAGAGCATCAGGCCAATCAAACAACAGCCAACAGCCCTCGAGGAAATTACAGAGAGATTTATGAATGGCATTCTCATGGCTGTGATGGATATCACCCAAAGTCCTCTCATATCTGTCAGTGTCTATCTCATATGTGTCTCACTACGGAAAATAATTTGCATTTTCTGCCAATATTGCAAAACCCATTGGACTCATTCAGCGCATAAAATCTTTGCCTGTGCTCTCCACCTTGCTGGTATCCAGAACATGGACTGACTCGTGCAAGTAAATTACTATTCCATACAGATTAAACAGCCAAAAGTTTGGACTATTTGGAGCCCATGTAACTTTGTGACCCAGGTAAAGCTTTGCTTATGATGAAAAGCACCTCCAGATTCTGAACGTGGCAGAAGAGCCTGTGCCTCAGGTAGGGCACACGCTCAAGTACACTCCAATGATGGGAATAAATCCTCCTAATCTAATTTTTCCTTTATATTCTTCTGCTAAGTTACTAAAGGAGCTGAGCACATTTTTGCTTGTATGTATCATCCAAATAGCTCTTCATTAAGGTAAACAGATGGGATGATCTGCTGTGTTTAGAGTTTTCTCTGTGCTTTGACTCAATGTGAGGGAGAGGTGAAGTATTTGGCAGATGTGGAGGTTACTCAAAGACTCAAGTTTATGTTCTGGAGTGATTTTGGACTCAATATACTTTGCAATCTTAATGGGAGCATGGAAGTAAGAGTCAGAGGAGGTGAATAAGTAAAAAGCAAAGAATTTTGGCGTTCAAGTGTTATCAGCTCTAGAAATCTTAAGTTGAACAGCATGGAGATTTTTCATGGGTCTGCACACATCTCGAGTTGAGACACATAAAAAATTAAAGACATATATATGTATTAAAAAAACCTTGTTATACGTCTAAAATTTCATGTAAAAGTCCCACAGAACTTCAGGCACTATTGGAAGGACTTCAGCAGACGTGGCTAGTGAAGAGAGATGGAGCCCAAGGGGAGAAGCAGGTGGAGTCACACAACCTCAGACCTGCTGGAGATAAGGGAACTGGGTGACAGAAATATGGCATGAAGGCAGCTAATAATCTTCATCCAAGAGGGCTATGGTGCAAGAGAACAAGACCATGGAAATAAAATAAGTAATCCTTTTATCTTTAGGGTAGAAGCAAAATCTGAAGGAGAACGCAGGAGGACAGATGGAGCTTTGAGGAATAAAATGACCTTGCTATAATAATATACTTCACATTATGATTTGAAAAAATTACCAAGTGAGAAAATGTGCAAAAGGGCAGATCATAGAGTAATGAAAGACTCTTACTTGTCTGAATAAATGTTCTTAAAAATGAATGAGTGAAGCCCTACAAACCTGGAGGTGGGGGTAGTGAAACCAGCAAGTGCCTAAAGTCATTTTATCTATGAATGAATCAAGACAGCAAGTCGAAGGAGAAGGCTTGCAGACATGAGCTATCTTAATTTTAGCCATCTCTGTGTGAATGAAAGGTCAAACACTTTCTGTCTAAAAGACACAGCAATGGCCCAAAGTCAGAACCCAGAGGCTTTTCACTCCTGGATGAAGAGATGAGTTGCTCCCAACATAACAAAGAGCTGAAAACGAATAAATAATAGAAGTATGATTAAAGGAGATTTGTAAAACCTTCTTGAGTCTCTAATCTGGAAATTATGGACATTATGCCAAAATTAGTTATTTTGGTGGAAGGTGTTTTTTACCTTCTTGTTGAGAGTATTTTTTTAAAATTAGTAACTTGAGGGCAGGGCACAGAAATGGTTACTTTAATCAGGAATCTTTAAAATCCACAAAAGCTGCATTACTGAAAATATTTAACATTATGAAAACAGAGCTATGTGATGTAAGGCATCATAAAAAGTTGAAAAATGAGAGGGGGACTAAAGAAAGGCATAACAACTTGGAAAAGAACAACTTCTCAGCAAAAACTTTAAGGTGTTGAATTTCTGTCATTTGGCAAACAGAAGCTCAAGACTTGATTGTATCACAACAACTGTCACATAAGCTATAGAAGTCCATGGGGGATGCTGCTGTGCATGAAGGTTGTTCAATTTAGTAGCACGTTTCTTTTATAATTGTTAGCCAGACTGGCCAGATTAAAACCAGTGCAGGTAAGTACACTGGTGCTACCATCATAAAGAGAATTCAGTATCTGGTAAGAGAGGCTTTCCAGTGGACTGTTGAAAGGCTCAAAACCAGGTGACTCAAGCCAAAATGAAGATGAAAATAAAGCATCCATTTTCAGCAGGGAGGAGGATCGACTTTTTATGGGAAGGACCTGAGGAATGGGTGCATTCTCCCTCTCTTGAAGCCTCTGACCTAATTTAAGCCCTGTCCTGGATGACAGATGGCAGCTCAGCACAGCTCATTGGCCTTGTTACAGGTGTGTGAAGTTTGGAGAGGGAATCTCCTCACCTGTATTTTGAGGCCAGAAAACTTCACACAACTGTGAGTTCCTCCTGCACCCGTTGGGTCTGAGCTGGAAATGCTCCATGACACATAATAAATAGGACTGCAAGGCACGAGGAATGTGTGGCCACCAAAAAACCAGGAGAAAAGGCTGGGCTCCCTGTCTGGCTGCAGCAGTAGCCACAGCACTGTGCCAGGGACCTGTCAGTGAGCATCACCCTGATGAAGAAGGAGGTGAGGTATTTTGAACAGTGGGGAATAGCCACAGACACAGTTTAAAAAATAAAAAGGTTGACAAAATATATTAGCCTGAGGTAAAATTTCATTGAATCTTTGCTTGATTACAGACTGTCCGATCTCCAAACATGCATATGCACTTTCCAAACCACTCGTTAGTGTTTTCAGTAAGCTGCAATTGTTTTTGCAGGGTTTTGAAACAAGTCCTCCATGGGATTTTGGTATTTTCCAACGCTGTCTCAGACAGTTCTGTTTTAAAATAAAACCTGGGCAGACTGTGAGACCGAGGGCTGGGTCTCTGGGCTGTGCACAGGGATGCAGCAGGGCCAGCTCAGTGGGACCAGGGGGATAGACTCGGGTTGTTTCAGTGGAGAACTTGGCTCTGTATCAAAAGCAACAGGATGCAAAGAAAACAAAGAATAGAAAATGCAAGATGGGACCGACCTCAGCAAACGCTGGCAAGTGAAAGGAACCACCTCCAGTGCTTGAACTGCCAAAGGGAAAAATAAAAAAACAAATAGGGAAAAACAACAACAACAAAAAGTCTGTGGCTTATTTTAGCACGGAGAGCCTGCAGGTGAATGACATGGCAAGGCTAAAGGCTTCCTCCTCTAGGTCCCACTTGGACTGTTTTGTTTGTCTGAAGAGAAACCTTCATGTGGGACTGAGCCTCAGGGCATGGGAGGATCGCTGGCCAGGCAGCAGTGCAACACCTCCGAGTGACCCAGCAACCTCAGGAGATCCCTGGGGACACACCAGGGACTTGGAGCTTGCAATGCTGAAGTACAGACTGGTACAGCAAAGAGAACTCCTCAGAGCAGAGTTAAACAGTGACCAGTCCAGCTCCATCCCAGCTGCGTGTCCTCTCCGTGAGAACCTGAGCACTGACAGTACCACGGGGTGCAGAGTGAGACATGGGGGACCAGAGCAGGATCCCCTCTGACCCTGGACCTGATTTCCAGGCAGCCTGGAAAGTTTCAGAATTTCTTTTCATTTTTCTGCTGATTTGGAAAGAAGGATTCAAAATTTTCCCTGCCAGCTTTGAATGCGAAGGGAATGATTGGCAGGGAGCAGGGTGGGATGAGCTTTGTTTCAGCTACGTTGAAGTATCTCACTTCAACATCAATTGTAAAACAAGCAAAGGTCACAGCAATGGCACCAAACTTCAGTCTGTTTTGATGTGATTCCATAAAAACAGAATACTTCCCTTTTTAGCCCCAAAATTCAGAATTACCTCTGAAAATAACTTCCACAAATCAAAAGTGAGAAGAAATAAATCTACTGGCTGTCACAGTTTTCAGCTTTACCCAGGCTTCATCCCCCTTATCCCCCTGAAGTGCTGGAAAAGAGATAGGCCTTGAAGTCATAAAGACAGAGCCATAAAAATAGCCATAAAGATACTATCTCCATCCCTGGAAGGGGGTAATAGCCCCCTGCCCTCAGTGGTGATTGTAAATGTAGATAATTAGCGTGCATGAAATGTTTTGGAGAACCCTAAATGAAAAGGCTGCAGAAGTCTATGTCATTGTCATTAATTAAATGGTCAGGAGTTACTCAAGCTGCTAGGAAACCTAAACCAAGTCAGGAGCTGAAGCTTATTTAGGAATGCTGAATCCTGAGTGCATTTGGCAATGCTGACATTTGGAAAACACTTTGGGACAGTGTTTTTTGAACACATGTGTCTCATTTTGCACATTACCTCAGTCTCACAGTCTGTGGCTTTCCAGAAGCTGACTGACAGCTAGGAAAGCCTACTCTCAGCTGTCAGATAAATTGCTGATTATTTTAGTCCTTCTTCCAAGGCTTTGAACATCCCGTTTAACTCTCAGGGAAGAAAAAACAGACTACCCCAAAAGAAACAGATCCAGGATGTTACTCTAAGGGTGAGTTTTACTTTGTGTTGCAGAAATTGCCCTGATCAGAGAAGGAAGGTGTCCAAAGGAGGTCTGGAGAGCTCTGCTGTCTGCCTAAGGCTACACAGGACAGTGGAATGAGATGGAACAATGGAGAGGAGGTTCCTTTGGCTCTTGCCATTAGCAAAGTGTTCTTTCAGCAACTGTTTGATCATCAATCAGTGGCACCCACGTGTGTTGTTACTACTACATTCTGTCCTGCTCTGTCTCTGAATGTTACACAGCCTTAGAAAACAACATTTAAATTCTGTGTGTACACAAAGAGGCAGGCTCAACCACTTTTAGGACTGGTTTTAAGTGGGTTTGCTTGTAAAGCAAACAAAAGAAGTTAAGAATCACTGACAACTTCCAGGCACTATTTCCTTTTCTGTTGGAATCCTGGAGCTCCTACCATGGCTTATCAGACATGCAAACAATAACAGGGTAATTCTTGAAGTCCAAGCATTTATTTAGGCTAGAAGAAAACCAACTGGAAAAAAAAAAAAAGTAATAGATTTTTCATTTTGCAAAAGATTGAGTTACACCTTCTCTACGGCTTGTTTGAAACTTATCTGAATCTTCAGGGACAAATTTAGACCTGATTAAAATCTCCTTTGCTTTGAACAAGATTACACTAGGGATGCAATTCTAGCTTTTAACTTGGCAAATTCGGCCAAAAATGCTTAAAAATAAAAACCTTTCCTGCTTCTGTTTGATATCAAAGATTATTACAGCCAGAAATCAAACTGAAATACTGAGGTCTCAGAGAAATGAATATGGAGTGAATAATCTACCTAGGAAGGCAAATACCTGCTTTTGCTGCTGTATTTCATCTCCCCTCTCACAGGCTTCAGTCCAGCAAGGTAATTAAGAGTCTGCTTAGTCTTTGGAAAGTGGGAAACTCTACCAATATTAAACAAACTACCAGGCTGCTTGTACTAAAGCATATGCCTAAGCAGTTTTCGTAGACTGGGCTCCCAGAAAAACATTCATGACTATTTTAAACAAAATTTATTTGGGACTGGACTTATTCCCTACACTTTGTGACACTGGTGGGTTCTCCTCATCCCACTGTAGCAGCTCCCATCCCATGCATCCTGCATGTTGCACCTACAGCTCTCCCAGGAAAAAACCCACCCTGTCCTTAGCAAGGTTCATCTCACATCTCTGGGAAGTGGTTAAAACTGTTTATGAATAAATACAAGTCAAGAGGTGGGGTCTGCCAGGGATCAGAGATCAGCCAGAGTCTTTAGTCCACTATTCTTGGATGTTTTCTCTAAAAAGTTTTTTCAATGCTTAGTGAAAAAGTTGCTCCATGAACCCAACATGTACTACTTAGGTGGAAAACTTCTTTGCAAAGGCTACTATATAATTATAGGATTTGAGAGAAGCCATAAAAAATTTCAGATATATTTTTTAAAAATAAGCAGATTATTATATTTAGAGCCAAGTCATCCCTACTTTTTCTCTCTCCCAGGATAGACATGAAAACACCTTTGAATTTCTTTTTTTCCCATAAATACGGTTTCTTTCCCAGGTGCAAGTGCATTCAAGTGAATGTAATTACATCTTGCATTCAACAAGCCAAATATTTGATTTCATATTAATATGTTTTTTCTCCAGCTAGTGGTAACTGTGGCTTCGTGCATCAGATGCAGAACATTTTTAAGAGCTGGGCTAAAACAACATCTATTTATGTGTTTATGTATATGTGTGTGCATGTATATACATACATAAATGTAAATGCTTACCACAGAAGAGGGAAAAGCTCCTAAATATGAAGCACTTTCCACTCTCCCCCAAGATAAATCTATTTTTGTGGAGTAGAATAAAACAGATCAGCATTTCTGATCACTGGCACTGCAGCAAGAGGAACTAGCAGACACCACTGGCAGAGGTGCTCCCACCCCACTGATGCCCTGACAATCTGAATTACACAGGTTGTATTTCACAGCCAGTCAGTGAGGAGTTCTGACCCACAAACTGGACACCCAACCATCAGCAAACATCAGGAAAATAGCTGATAAACTTTGAGAGATACTATTGAGTGTGACTGTGTCTGGAGGAGGCAGAACAGAAAGAGAGTGAGAGAGAAAAAGACATATATCTGTGGTTCAATGTAAACCACTAGTTTTATCACACCTGGTATCAGATGACCATGCTTATAAGGGATTATTATTTCAGGTAGGCACATGGAGCAGCATGGGAATGCATGTCTGTTCTCTGGATAAGAGACAAGAACGACCTCACCAGCTTTACAGACTCAGTAAAAATTAAAAATAGATAGATAGGTAGATAGCTACGTAGGTAGGTAGGTAGGTAGGTAGGTAGATGGATAGATAGATAGATAGATAGATAGATAGATAGATAGATAGATAGATAGATAAAATTATCTCTGGAAGGTACTACTAATAATTTGTTTTTTAACAGTTTTACCACCAGCAACTCATGACTGCTAACATCAGCACAGGTAATAAAAAAACTTCAGTCATCTCACTGAAGCACCATCTTGACTTCCAATGTGATGGGTACATCAAGGCTTCAGAGCTGCAGCCCACCAGCTGGAATTCAAGCCAGGGATGGCCCTCACCACCACAGACTTTTTCCAAATGGAACAAGACATAACCTATGGAAAACTACTAGCAAGTGAAAGAGGGATGTGGCCATAATTATGTTTTGAAATCTAGATTTTAGAATAGCATTAAGCCAGGATATCTCTTGATTCACAGACTGCTGCCTTCAAGCCACATCAGTAGAATCTTTTTCCAAAACTAATACACTGCATTTTTAAATTAAACTGTATGATTTTCCTCCCCATTTTCACAGATCATGATTCAATAACAGCTTTAGTAATGAACAGATAATTAAATTTTCACTTCTCAGCCTTGATGCTTTGTTTATTTAACAAGCCTGATAAAGAAATAAGTAGCCCACAACCTGGTATCACTCCAGCTATTTCCAGCATCTCATCATGTTTCTTGTAACAAACCCACATCCAACCCACCAGGAGCAGCACAGAGACTCCAGAGGAATATCATCCTTCAACTCAGCAGCACCAGTCAAAGAAGATGTTGGTTTGTTTGAATTAGGGAAGGGGAAGCAGAGAAAAATAAACTGCAAACCAAAGTATGTTCCTACTTAGGGTACTTTCCCCTGGATTAAGCAAGAGATCCAGCTCAACTGTAAATCAGAAATGATAAAGACAGAAATGTTTACTCACTCTAACTTGACTTAGGTAGCCAGGACACCATCATCACAACCAATACCAGGTCCATAATTTGGTCCTTCTTCATCTGTTTTAAGTAGGGAAGGGAAAACTGGTCCTGAAAGTGTAAAACAACAAAAAGAGTTCCCTCAGTGTAGGAAACACATCTAACAGGCCATGTTCAGATAGCACTTTTTTTCTCCCCTGTTCCTTCTCCATTGTCCCATCTGTCTGGAACCAGAAAGAAAACTGCAGATGCCATGAAACTCTTATCCTCCTTATTCCGGTGAAATTCAACAAATAGAACCAGATTCTTTTCTCAGCTATGAGTAAATACCTTGACCAAAGCTAGCACTAACACTAAGGGCTTTGGGATGTTGGTGAGGTCTATCTGCTGCTTGCTCTTAGGTTATCTGTTTCCAGAGAAGCTGTTTCTGGAGATCCTCCTGGGTTCAGCACGACCCCTCTCTTATTCTAAATGTTATTTATCTTTCTCAGACAAGTGACAGAGGAAATAGCACACTCACCTTCAGCTCTCCACAGTAGGTGACAGTTCTGCTCAGAAGCTCTCATGATGGTGTTCCATCTTTATATAGATACAGAAGCATTTCTGCTTCTGCTCACATCCAAGCAGATATTTTAGATTCCCTTATTGCTCCATTCAGTGTAATTTCCACTTAACAGAAGTGAGCTAAGGTCCATTTCTGCACCTTAAAAGACTGGAAACATCTCTTTCTTTCCCTCACTCCTTCCATCCTACAGACAACGTCTCTCTGTCTTCTCTTCTATAGTCAGGATTCAAAGATCACTGGAAAAAAAATAAATAATATATGATCTTTGCACTGATTCCCATTATTCGAGTATCACATCAGTGTTTAGCCTGAGGAGCACTGAGCTGTGTAAATACTTTTTTGGGCTTCAGTGGAAGAAAATAGTAGGGTTCACTAAATTGTTGCAAGGGAAAAGGGTTGTAATTATTAAACCAAAATATGTACCTCAGCTGGCTTAAGTAAACAGTGTCATGCCCAAAGTTGACAGTATTTTTCTGTGTGTCTTTATCCCATTATAGCCCAGAAGGAGAATGTAAAGGATGACAGCAGAAAGTATACCTAAGAAACCTGGGTATGCCAGCATATGTTGCACAGTGAGGGTGTGAAATGATACAAAACTTAGTTCCTTCAGCAAAATGATGTGAAATGAATGGCCAGCCCCTTTGTGCAGGGAGCTGGCTTTGGCTGTGGGCTGCTCCAGCCCGAGCTGTGAATGCAGGCAGTCAGGAAGAGTGGGCAACTCCAGGAAAATTCACAGAGTACAGGGAAAAGGCTGAGCCCTGGATGGGAGCCAAATAAATCTTGTTGAGGAAAAATAAATATCTCTGTTGGATGTCATTCAGAGATACTGCTATGAAGCTGGTATTTCCCAGTGAAGGCTGTAATCACCACTGAGGCCTCTGGCAGCAGCAGCTCCTCAGAGCTATAGAAAACTCAAGCTGTTTGAGAACACAAAAAAAAGGGTACCTAAGGAAATACCCCAAGTTTACTAAAAACAAGAAAGCACCTTCTACAGGACTTGTTAAGTTGCTTCATCCTCAATCCTTGTTCAGTTACCAGTCTGGTGTATTTCTTTCATCCTGATCCAGGAAACCTGCAGGATGCCCACAGCTGTCAACCTCCAGCACACCACCAGTGGTGAGAAGGACACAGGACCTCCTGTCAGGACAAATAAACAACACTTGGGTCATCTGCATTCTTCTTCCCCCACCCATGAAATCAAGGTGGGCTCAATGATATGCAACTATTCTTCTCCCATCAAGATTGAATTCCTCTCTGCAGTGCCCACCAGGTCAGCCCAGGGGCACAGATGGTCACACACCCCCCAAAACCCCCTCAGAGCTGCAGATAATGACTGTGCTGGCAAAGCATCACCATGTGGTTGTTCTGCTTTTACATTCTTCCCATAGCATCTGGTATTGATCCCTGCCAGTCACTAAAATGGAGCCATCAGCTGCCCCCGTACAACATCTCCCATGTCCAAGTGATTGACCCCAAGAAGTACCACAGGTCACCTCCAAATCTGGACACCTCCCTGGAGCAGGAATCATCACTGCCAAGAAAATGATCAAGAGCATCAAAATGTGGCTGAAAGTGGCTGATCATGTCATGAATGATTATTAAATTTTACAACACTAAGCACCTGAACTGGCCTGGAAACAAACCTAGGAACTGTGGCTTTTCTGCTGACTTTTTCATCTATCCAAACAAGATTTTTTTATTTTTTTTTTTTTCCTTTTTTAAAAGTTAGCAGGATAAAATATCGGACTGTGCAGAATGACTGGCTGCTATATTTAACTCAGACAAACACATAACAAATCACTATTCTGTAGAAAGAAGGCACACCTCATAGGCTATATTTTTTTTTCTTGAGACCTGGACGTAAGACCACAACCCTCTAAATAATCCTCCAGAAATAAACCAATGAAATGTTCACTCTGACAACAGACACAGTATTATACCTGCAGCTGGTAAATGTTTCCACAGTTCAACCACCTTTCCTTTTCGTTTCCAGTAAAAATTTGATCCCAGGGGACAGAGTCAGCAGCTAGGATTTTAATTACTTTTCTGCAATAACTAGAATAGAGTGCAGCATTTTTTGACTGCCACTGATGTATTCTACTTCTCTTCTCTTTAATGAAGGGGAGGACAGAGGACAGTTTGCTGCAAAGCCGATGTCCTGTGGAGAACAATCCCCTTGTCTCTGGTGTCTCCCAACCTTCTCCTATTTGCTATTCCCTGCAGTCACAAGACACAGCATCTTGAGAATCTGATGAAGCTCTCAGAGAACACTGTCTGCAGGACAGTCTTTTGTCTCAGTCTTTTGGACCAGCCTCTGAGCAGAACTCCCTGGTTACAGCACCTCGCTGGCCTAGAACTAAAAGTTAAGGGGCCATGAAACTGGGGACTGCCATAAGATTCAAATTTAAACCCAGTATTTGACTCTGAAAATGTCCCAAAGTCAGGAGGACAAATTCTCTCACATATGAGATTGCCTTCAGAAGTTGTCTGGTTGCCTGCTTGCTTTAAATTAACAAACAAACAAACAAACCCACAACCTAGGATTGTCTGATTCACCTTCTAGGTTTGAGTTTTCATATATTTCTGCCACTTTCAAACTTGGACACTTTCTTTTCTGCCATGAGAACCAGAAACTTTCTTTCAGATAAAAGATAATACTAACAATATTTTTGCTGATTTCAGCAGGGAGTAAAGGAAATTTGCTCACATATTTAACCATATATATATACACATTTATAAGCACAATGTGTATCTATATGTCTGCTCACAATCACATAAATATGCTGCTAACTCCAGCCACACCACATTGCAAGTGTTGAATTCCTGAAGTCTAGTTCTGATTTTTGTGATGTATTCCCCAAAAAGCATGCTGAATCCCAACTTCCCTGCTCCAGCACAACACCCTTTTGCCAGAAGATGCACTGGAAATCCCCCTTGAGGCAAGGAAAAGGGAAAAGAGACAAGGAATGTGCCCAGTGATCACAGTGAGAGCAGGAGCTGAGCTGGGAGCCTTGGGACTGCAGGTCCATATGCTTGGCAGTGTGTGAGCCATGGACAAGGACGGCAGCTGCACAAGTGGAAAATTAGCATTTCCTGTTTGGATAAATCCTCTCCACTGATCCCATTATTCTAAGAGGTTTATCTGGTGAATCTTCATCCCATTTTGCTGGCAGGCCAGACACTGAATGCTGGGATTGCCACTGCGGGGTCCCTGGCCAGGGCCTGCAAAGCACTGGACAACGACTGTGCTCCAGTGCTGGTAACAGCTTCCTGGAGTTTGATTTCTCAGTGAATTATCCAGGAAGAGAAGTGGGCAACGACCAGGGAAATTAAGTAGCTGAGAGCCCCAGCTTCCTTTCAAATGGCTTTGCCACACGGATTCCACTGTAGCAGAGTATCAACATACATCCAGCGTCCTTCCCTGACACTTCAGTGGACACTGTATTTTTCTTTCTTCTCCCTGCCTACATATATAGATGTCATTTCCTACTTCTCTAAAGCTAGAGGCTTAGAAATACCTTAAACATAACCTGCTTTCCATTTCTGTAATAACCATGATTTATATTAAGGCTGTTTTATAAGTAGCTACCCTCTGCCCTGGACTCATAAACTAGAACTGTGTTCCCAAATTTTAAACTGAGACTTCAGGATAATAAAGCTTGCAATATTGCAGCCTTTCTCTATCAATATCCTACCCCTCATCCAACCCACAAGTTATCACTTCAAGCCTTTGCTTCTGAAATTTGAAAATATCTTTTTTCAATGTTCTTATTCGGATGTGGTTTGTTGTATCAACACTCAGGAAACACAAGCCTGATGGTGACTAACAGCCATATCTAATAATAAGAAATGCAGATATTACTATGAAAAGAGGAGCTTTCTGAGTGATTTATATTTTATACTGCAATGAACACAAGCTTAGGCCCAAAGACTTAATAATAAGTAGGAAAAAGTTTCAAGGGACCAAATATTTTGTGTTAAAATACAAGGAATGCTCGCTTCAAGTTTCTTTGAGTGGTGCTTTACTAATTTCATTTTCCAATGCAATTCTTATCCTGCAGCACTGCAAGTAACTCACCATCTCATAGTCAGGGAGATCTCTGTGCATGGGTTGGTTTGGGCTGGAGAACATTTGTCAGTCAAATGAATTCCTGAGATGATGGGTGCTCAAACCCACAAATGAACACAGACAACTTCAACATTGGCAAACATGAGTCCATAATAACAGAACCCTAACTGCCAGGTCTGACCTAGAGTCCTCAGGGTTTCAGCAGCCCCCAAAGCATGTAATGTTCAACAAGATATTTCAAACCAGCAATATTTCACTGCAATGGTAGCAGGCTACCTGGCCCTGCCTGAGGAGCATCCCAGCCCTGTCCTGCGCAGGACAACGTACTCATTGAGCTCCAGCCCCTGGCCCAGCACTGCTGACTGCACCCTAGGAACATCTGACAATTAATTTACAGCTATTTTTTCAGTGGTTTGTTTTGTGTTTTTTTTTTCCCCATTTTGCTATGAACAAGATGGGATCTTTAAGAAATAAAATTCCAGGAGCACTTGGATGGGATTTGGGAGTCTTGGTTTCCCAGCTTGGCTGAGGTTCCTGTTCCTATTGCTGCAGTCTGCAGCTTCCCAGGTTGGCTGCCTGGACCTTCAGTGCCAGAGCCCTGTGGAACCTGAGCACCAAACAAGCACTTTGGCTTTTTCCTGTTTCTTTTTTTTTTTTTCCCCCTTGTGATGGAGAAACAAATAGTTGAATCCGCAAAGCTCATAATATGAGTTCCCCTTTACTCAAGAGTCCCCTGAGTTTAAAGATGACCTCTGGAAATACCTCCTCTCATGTTGTATAATGGCATAACTGCTTAAAGTTTGCAACCAGGGAAGTACAACAGCTTGCACTGGCTGCAGAGGTGCCATGCAACGTTCCCACACATTCTCATTTATGGTACATCTGTGCAATTGTAGCTATTTATCTGTTAAAGCTACCACTGCTTCTTTGTTCCATGTCTTCACATTTCCCTGCCCATCGTTCTCCTGCCATTCCAGGAGGAACAAGAGATCCAGAAATGAGTACTGTAGAAATGAGCATGTCTTAATTCCCTGCTTTCCTGCCCTCTCTGGCCAAGGAACATTTTCATCCCTAATATTTACAGTACTTGAGTTGCCAGCTCCTTCATTGCTTGTGGCTTGTTATCATGAAAGTAATACCTGTAGAAGCACAAACGGTGAAACAACCAGAAAAGCTGCAGACCTTGAGGAGACTCAGCCCTGAGGGGCACATGTCCTTCTTCCTGCACTTTCTCCTGCCCTCCTGTGGGATGCTCACATACCCCTAGGGGAAGAGGATGGTTTCCCTGTAGATTGGCAGGTAACTTTCTGGTGCTACCCCTGACATCACAGCCGTTTTAATGAAATATTCATGGTCCTGCTTTTAAAAGGAATTTCAGCACAACCTAAATTGAGTCATTGGAAGAGAGATATTGTCCCATTAAGAACAGTAAAACCTTAAGCTCCCTTCCTGAAGAGTAGCTGTGAGCAGTTAAAGTGACAATCAATTTAAACAGGCCATATTGCTTTATAAGTCTCTGAAGTGTGAAGTCCCAGCATGCCTGATGTATTTCATTTTAATTTCCTTTTGGAAAACAGAGCTGTGGTTAGTGGGGAACCTCACGCACACACACACACGCAAGAAAGGCCTTAGGAGTGCAGGAAAGGAGGAAATTATTTAACCCTTTCAAAAAGCTATACAATTTCTTTAGCTAAGTAAAGAAAAATAAGCATAGATACTTTCTCCTTTAGTTCCTGTGTAAAAATAAACAATAGTCTTGCATAGCTAATAACTACGTCAGGGCCCCTTGCTAATATCTGCTACAAGTCCTGAAAACTTAGTGAAAAATCTTTTTTTCCAGTTTCCTTTCACTTCAATGAACTTCTAAATCAGCAGCTCATGCCCTCTATAGGGGAAAGAGATAAGAATCATGTAATTTCATCTGATTTCCCATTTCCAAGCTATTTCTCTGACATAAGACCACACAGGTACATGGAGACTTGTTATCAGATGGAGCTTACTGTTGGTTTCAGGTCAAATCTGTTTTTTCCAAGATGGTAGGGCTGCCAAAACAGAGTGAGAAACAGTCAAGATGATACAACAGAAGATGTTGTGATGAGAGTATCTACCTAAACAAGGTTCAACAGAGAAAAAAATGTATCCCGCTTCAGCCCTATACTGAGATTTATTTCAAAGAGATTGAGAAATCGTAATAGGAATGAAAAGCTTTTCAGAATCTTTCCTGATTTTACTGGAAACCAGTAATTTATGGAATTAATATTATCAGGAGCATCCTGTTATGGGTCCTTGCTAAAAAACAAGCACAGACAAATGGCATATGACCCCCTCACAGAGGGAACTGCAAAAAAAAAAGCGCATTTATCTTTGCTTGTAATGCTTTAAATTACTTTTAATACACAAACTGAAAACTAACCTATTACAAGGTGACATAAAAGTCATGCACATGGCTGAATCTCAGGAATGTATTTTTTTTTAAATGGAAACACACACAAATAAAAAAATCCTGAGAGCTTCATTATCATATCTGTAGGATCATGGTTCAACTACAGGCGTGCGTGAAGCCAGTAATCCCTTCAATTTCATGGGAAAACAGATAGAGGTGTGCTGATGACATCATCAGGGACTGCAACAACTGTCCCACAGTCCTGCAAGTCGTGCTACATTTGGAGGAATCCTGCTGGTGTGTCTATGAAGGACAGGTCTGTTTATTTGTAGTATAGTGCAGTGTAGAAAGAAATTAAGCTTGTATTTATTTTGCATATGTATATTGCATTTGCCAGCATGAAAGGAAGCCTCTCTATTTTTCCAGACCAATCGAGGAGAAAATTTTAATGGTCTAAACATCTACCTCTTCCTGGCTGACAGCAGCTTTTGAAGCCCAGACCCAAAGTCGGCCAAGTTAGACAAGGTTCCTTCTTGTCTCATCATTTCATCAAGGTGTAGGAACAACACAGCTTGTCTATGCCCCAAGGAAATTCAAAGCAAGGGGCTCCCACATGCTACATTTAGTGCTGATGCCCATCACCAGGAGAACTGTGAAAGGCTTCTTTAGATTTAGCAAGCTAAATGGGGTATATCAAGTTGAAGTGGCTTAGAAATGTTGCATTCAGGTTTTGAGTAGGTGGTGGAAAGTGAGGAACTTAGAGATTAAGGCTTGAAAGGCAAAACTTATGAAGTCTTGCTTTTCAGGTATAAAAAACAAACAAAACCTGCAGCCTCAGGGAGCTCAGCCCTGACTGCAGCAGGGAGCAGTGACCAGGAGCTGCTCAGCAGAGGATGCCTCTGTGCACTAGCCCCACACAATCCCCCCTCTAAGTGGGGCAGCTCCAGGAACCACTGCTGGTGCAGGCATGGAGTGGGGATACAAAATTTGCCTTCACAAAACTCAGGGAGAAGGATAATGGCTGGAAACAAAAAGAAAACCCAGGTTAATAATTCTTCAGCTGCACATGAACAAACCAAACTACCAGGACAAACCCAACTCTCCTTTAAAGCTTGTTTTTTTTGCTGTAAGCCCCACAGTTCATCCCCAAAATGTCACCTACAATAACCAGTATATAAAATAACCACTGTGTGTAGATCAGAATCAAGGACAAGTTTTTACTGAGGGTTTCTATGTTGGGCAGAAATTGATGTGTTATCTGTTCTCTAAACTGAAGCAAGCAGGGAGTATCTTGAACCCAAGTGGCTCAACTCCTTTACTTCTCTAGCAAGAACACAGGTCTGAGCCCTCTTGGTGGGAGAAGGAAAACACTGAGATCAGTACCCAGAGTAAAAAAGATTTTGAGTTTAGGCACAAAGTTCAGAAATCCTGGACTGTGGAGACATGATCTGCAGTTCAAGGTTGGTAGCTCTCAAGCTTAAAGACTAGAAATAGATATTTATGAATTTATGATTGAGATTCAAATTTGGGAACTCAATTTACCAGACCTTTTCCTGCATCTCTAATCATTACAAGTGTATTAATTACTTTACAACAGCATTAATAGTGCATTTAAGGAATCAATGTGTGTGCCACTTCTAGCCTAATTCTTAGGAGGTTGAAAGAAAGATTCCCCTTTATGGAAGGCTGCTTTTCCTGTTTATTAAAGAAAACAGATTACCTATCTGAAAAAACAGAGTACTTCAAGTAAGGAAAGTAATCAGAGTATCAAACAAAGCTACAAGCAAGGCTCAGAGTATTTTACTCATGGGCCAAACCAGTAAGTAAAAAGACTGGTCCCAGTTGGAGCTGGTTCAGGGCTAGTGGAGCACCCAGGTGGGAGCAATGGCCCCACAAAGCAACCCTACAACAACCCTCCCTGGGGCTCTGCCTGCCTTTGGCTCCTTGGAGAACTGCTCCCAGGGAAATCCCTGCTCTGCACTATGGCCACGTGAAGAAATCTGCTCAAGCAAGCGTGGAGAAGAGTTTGTTCCTGGGAACTGCTGGTGCCCAAGCCTGAAGGGGAGGTGCTCAGGTAAATCCTGGATTAAATTCCCTACAAGGATTTTGAAATACCCAGATTTTCAGTGGCTTTGGTTGTGAGGATGTTTCATGCCAGTGTTTGAAGCCAAGAATGTAGTTTGGATGTTTAAACCTGAGCAAGCTTCTAAACCAAGAGTGAGAGGAAGAGGCAGTAAGAGAAAGAACAAAAGAGAAAAAGGAGTAAACAGGAGTTAATTTCTTATGGTGTTACATGAAAAGTTTTATATTCATGGTCAATTTGCTGGTATGATTTATTCTGGAAATATTATTTCTGGAAAAAAAACAACACTGCAATCTAGCTTAGAAACACTTTTGTTCCTGCTGTTCTTCTCTTCTCACTTGGAAGTGCTCAGAAATGGTCTTTTTGTGAAACTGTTTCATTGCATGTTTTTTAACTGGTGCTGCAGAACACCTTCTGCTCCTGTACTTTGTCACTTGGGGGGCTGTTTGTGAGACTAGAGAACAGCTCGGGTAGAGGAACGTGGAAAATGATAAGGATTCAACAACTTTCTTGGAAAGTTTGCCTCAGCTGCTTCTTTATTCCAGCAACTTGTCTGTCTTTATTCCATGTGAGGAGCTGTGTAAGGGCATGGGTGGATGCTGTGCTGCAATGGGTGTATGTTCTGCTGCAATGCTGCACTGAAATGCTGCATCATGGCAGCAGAGGCTGGGGGAGCATCCTGGCCCCTGGAACTGGAAAATAAACCCAAACCACCAAACAAACCCAGAACATGTTAAAGCTTCCTAAATCTAGATGAAGCAGGGACTAGAGTGGTGGGCAGGAAGTCAGCAGTCGAAGCCTAGTGGAGCCTATTAAGATGGAAAAAATGATGTAATCCAGTATAGTAGGCTATTCAGGTCTGAAAACAGGGAAGTAGGAAAGGCAAAAAGGACAAAGAGATTGAAAGTCAGATGAAATTCAAGGGTCTCTGGGCAGCAGCTGTAGATCATGTCTGGCAAAGCAAGTGTTTATTTGGACAATAATAGCCTTGAAGCCTCCTGATAAAACCATCTCCTTGCACTTCAATCCATAATACTGCCAAAGGTTTCCTTAAGTATTCCCTTCTACTGGGATGTAAACCAATCTCTGCTCCAGCTCCAGGGCTGTCATTGTGTATGGAGAGCAGAAGGGGGGTATGAAAATGATTTCCCTTCAAGGGGGCAGGCAGAAAAAAGAAGGAGGGGGGGGAAAGGAAGGGTCAGTCTTTTGTTATTTTTTTTTTATCCACATCTTTAATTATTTCCTTGGAAAAACAAACTAAGCAATGGATGCTGGGCTTCTGAGGAAACAACAGGGGAAGCAGGCTGTTTTCTGAAGCCCCCTCGCCATGTGGCTGCTGCTGTGTGCCTTTTGTCTCCCCAGTTTCCTGAACATGGATGGAAAGTGTGTCCCTTTCATAATCCTGCCTCACTTCTCTGCCGCCCTCCCTCTCCCTTGCCTGCCTTTGTACAGTTGATAGGAGAAAGGAACCAGCTGCAAAAAAGCCTTTTCATGTCTATCATGCTCCTTGACCCCCCTTCAACACCTTCTTATGCCCATAGGGGTTTTCATGATTTCTAATGTTACGTTACGCCAAGCTCCTTCTTCTGCTGAACTTGATGGCAGTTTGGTCTCAGAGCAACAGCTGGCTACACAATTTTAGCACAGTTTTTAGGGAGAAAATAGAGTTCTGATACATTTTCTCCTCTGCTAAGCAGTTCAGTTCAGGTTTCACAAAACAGAACACAGAAAACTGGTAGCAAGTTTAAGATATAAATGAATTAAAACAAGTTGGGCTTCAAAATCCAGGCTTAAACTCGAATATGGAAATTCATAAAACATGTGGATGAATATTAAGGGCAAATTCCACACTGTACTTAACTGCCTTGTAAAGTACTAGGTGCCTTCAGTTCCTTGAAGCAGTTGGAAAAAACCTCCCAACATAATCACAATTGCACAAATCCTCAGCTCATGGCAGCGGGAGGATGATGAAAGGAATCAAGGTACTGGATGTCAGAGAAGTGATTCTGTTCTGTGAGTTACCTTTAAGCTACAATGCTACTAGAAAAGACCAGATGATGCTGTTTTGTGGAGGAACTGGAAAGAACAGAGAAAAGTATTCACTAGACTTTCCTGTGGCTGCCAACTGTCCTTCAGGCTTTATTTGATTTTTCTTCAGCTCCCATCAGGAATGGTGATTAAAAAATGCTTTCTCTCAATGCATTTCTATAGAAGGAAGGCTTGAAATGAAACCTCTCCAATCTCAGGGACACTTTCGTAATGGATGAATCAAGAAGATTAAATTTCATTCTTTTGCCTCCTACCAAGACCAATAATCTCTAGGCAGAACATCACTACTAGGAAGGTATCTGCTTTTGACCTGAAGACAGTAAGACCTTGAGAACTTACTGCCTCCTTTAGTAGATCCTTTTGCTAATCCCACTAGTTTCCTATTAGAATATTTAGCAACTGGTTCCTTCCTTTTGTGCAGGTATTTTTACAATATTATCATGCTACTTCAGTCTGCTTTGGCAAACCTCCACAGGTCTCTCTAGGAGACTGTTTCTCAGGGTCTCTGGATTTTTTTTGCACCTCTGTCCTGCACCCTCTGCAGCGTTTTCCCCCTACATCTGTTTTAAAATCTGGATACCAGAATGGGATCAATCTCCCCAACACTCACCAAGAATGTACATAATAAAAAAGACACAGGCCACATTGCAGGAAAGCCGTCAGCACACTGCACTGACCAATACATCATATATCAACCCGAGCTGCAGAGATCTAAGCTGTATTTAGTATCTTTTATGAGCTGTTGCTAGGGAAATGGACCTCCCGAAATAAAAGCCGTGGTCATTGATGGTCTACGTTCAGAAAGTATCAGTGGAGCTGTTAGAAATGTACACTTAAATACAAAAGCTAAGGAAAAGAGTGACAAAACCAGAAAGCCTTGAGGGAAGGTATCACTAACTCTTGCTGCTTTGCATATAAACTGTTTCTTTATCATATTTTTTCTAACTATGTGAGGAGTCTAGCGTGAGATGCAGGGAGGTTGGAGCCTGATGATCCCTTCCAACCTCAACCACGCTATGATTCTATTAATGGGGAACTCAAAAGTTATCAGAGGACTTTTGGGGTAGCTAGTGCTGTGCACGTTTGCCTTGTGCTCATGTTTTGCATTTTGGTTTTGGCTCCTCTGATGGGTGGGAAGTCTGTTAGCATTTTTCATGTGTCTATTATTCATGAGATCCACCCATGATCCGGGCAGCCTAAAGCTGGGCACTGCTGTGGGGTTGCTGTTTAGTCTGTTGAGGTCTGACTGGGATCAGACTTCCCTTTCCCTTCCCTGGAGTTGGCTGTCGTGGCTGGCTAAGCTGGCGGAACAGTAAACGCCAGCTATTACAAATGCTCCCTGGTGGTTCCTTGGACACCCAGAGAGTTGGGTGTATTGAGCAGGGCAGGATGTTTCTGGCTTCTTGAAAACATTTCCATCAGATGTCTTCATAGGGAACTGACAAATATACTTAAAGAACCACTGCCCCATCCAACTAAGCTGAGCAAAGACTGTGAAAATGTGTTACATATTTCTCCTACCACAGTATTTCCCTTTTCATTTTTCTGACAAAAATACTTTCATCTCAAAGCAGGACAATATCCTTCCCTTCTCTAATTTGATATAAAGCAGCAGATGATTAGAAACTGTATCTAAAACAAGGGGAGTAATTGTCCATTTTTCACATCGAGAGGTTGTCATATTCCTCCTGCAAACATCAGGTTTGACTCTGAATGGCAGGATATTTGGGCTACTTGCATATCCATCTGTACGTGTCTAAAAATAATTTTGTTACCATTGTTATGGAAATAAAGGATCAAATCAACTACTGAATATAATCAATACAAGAACACACAACTAAAATTAAAGGATTCATCTCTATGTGGCCTGAAATTACCACTTTGGTGTTAAAACAGACACAGAAAATTTGTTCCTCCTGTCCAGGAGTTGGCTCAAAACAGGAGGAATCACAATAAAGTCCAGCACTTTCCTTAGCAATCCAAAATACACTGGAGATGAATAATCTGCAATTTTCACCTTCACACTGTTTGTGCATGGTGGATTTGGCCTTTGCAAATGTTAGCAAAACTTGTAGCATGTACGTGGCATAATTCAGTAAAGAAATTGGTCCCAACCATCATCAGAGCAGTGAGAAAACAAACACAAGTGGATTAACATAATTGCTTAATCAACAGAATTGAATGGAGGGCCTGCAAGTGTGCTGAATTAATCATCTCATTGTGAGGTGCATTATAAGTAATGAACATAATGAGAACTTTGCACAGCTGGGAACTATTTTAGTCCATTAACAAGCAAAATAAATAGGTTTAGAAAAACAACATTTTATATTTTGTTTTACTATATAACTAGCCTTGATATTGATTTTGGGGGTTAATTTAGAGAAATTAAAGCAGAATCATCTTCCAAACCTTCTGCCTCCCCAGCTAGAAATGACAACTCTCTTCATAGGAATATATTCCCTCAGCCAACATTAATGGATTCTACATTTCACTGGTCATTGTAGCTTATTTTTAATGAAATCAGTAGGGATGCTGCACAAAACATTCTGCATGTTGACTGCACAGGACACAGCCAAACCCTTTCATTAGGTATCATGGAGTTGCTGAAGGTGAAACTCTGTGGAGAGGGTCAAATAACATATTTTCTTCCCTCTATGCTTATTTTAGGCTGGTTAGAAGGTTGGTGGCCCCCACCTTGACCCTCCTGAACAACAGATTAAGCTAAATCCTGAAAGTTTCAGCCATTGAGGTACTGATTACATGGACTCTGACTCCTCGGGGAAGGATAGAGGGGGACAAGGAAAGCCCAGGGGTGGGAAAAACCCAAAACCATTTCATGTGCTTCAGGAGAAGAACATTTGAGCCTGATGCTTTTTGCATACATATCCAAATGCTGGTGTCAGCTTAGGTCCCACAAATACCCCTTTCACACTAGCTGCAAGTCCTGCTAATTTGACTCAGTCCAATGTGAGGGAATTTATTGGACTGTTTTTTAAAGTCTGACGTCTTACAAGGAAATATTTATCCACAGTCATCACTGACCTGTGATGACTCAATCAGTTGCAGACTGGCAAGAAAAACCAACTTGCTCCAAGAGATCTAGGAGACAAAGTGCTCCCTTCTGGCTGTAACTAATACATCTCTGCTCCAGTCCTCGAGGGTCACTGTTGGAGAGCTAGGCAACATCATCTCCCCCATTCCAGCTGGCCAATATTTCTCTAGATTACTTGGCTAATAGCAAATATGTGGACAGATAAAGCATCTAGAATACTCTCTCACCATTTTTTCAAGTGTGATTTTCTCCTTTAAGAGCATGAAAACGAAGACAAAACATATTGAAAGAGGATAAAGCAAATAGTCATCAGCATGTTACGTGGTTTAGCAAACATAGCCAAGGGAAACTTCTTATCTGTAGACATCCTCCTCCAAATCCATGCTGTCTCCTCCATGTGCTGTGTTAAATACTGCAAAAATCCCAAGCTGATCCTCACACAACTGATAAGGAAAATGTCAGTGGTGGGGCTTTTTTCCCCTCTTCCTGAAGTGGGATGTTCAGAAAGGGATGCTATCCAGCCTGGAAATACTTGGGGAAAGTACTAAATTCACCAGCTTTGAAAGAAAACAGAATTACATCTTGATCACCACACTGATTTTCATTTGGCTTCTGAAATCAGGAAGGAGGAAAGGATTTTTTTCTTCTTTGGGAACAGCTGGCAAACAAAATCCCCAAATAACCAGAAGGCTAAAAATGGTTTTCAGTAACAAATACTCTAAATAAAATTCATAATTTTAGAGAAAACCTTTAAAATATTTCTCCTATTGGATGTATGTATATAGAGGGAGTATCTTCTCAAAACACATTCATGGTTGTCATGACTAGTCTTCATGAAAATTTGGATAATAAAATAATCTGAAGATTAAGTTGGATTTTATAGCTTAACCTTCCCTCAGGTTAAGACAGGTGATTTTGAATCATTTTATCACTGATGACACCACTGAACTTTGTGATTGGGCTTTCCTGGATGTTCTGACTTTCTAAAATGAGAAAAAAAGTATTTTAGGCTTTTCATGCAGCTTTTGGGTGCTATTAATTGGAAATGAGAGTGCAGAACAGTTTACCATGGCCAATTATCTCTGCTAAAGCCATTTTAGGAAAAACTGATCAGCTTGGAAAGACTGGTAAGACAATTTTTCAGTAGTAACATTATTTTAAGTAGGCCTCTCTGTTGGTACACAGGCATCAAATAAAGGAATAAAGAAAGGTGGTAGCTAAGTGGGTGTTTGCTTTGGAGGAAGACCTGCTGCTCTTGCAGTCAAGAGTAACATTCTCTCTGGACATCTTGCAGGATCTTTCACTCCACCAGAGAAAATGCTCCATGCATGACCCTTCCCATTCCAATCCCAGCACACAGCACAGCCACGTCTCCCACCAACCCAGCTGGCAGGGATGCCACCAGGCTGCACACACACTCTATCAAGGAATGGTGACAGGCTGTTTGCAGTGTGCCAAGTGCAGGGTGACTGCACTAACAACACAGGAGAGGCTCAGATTTTAAAAATCCTCTAAAAATGAGTCTCCCCCAGCGTTTGCAATCTCAGCACCTGAAACTCAAGTAACAAAAACTAGGTGTTAAATTTGGCATTTAAACCATACTTCCTACTTCGCAGCCAACCTCGAGGCTTTAAAATTTGTTTTAATTTTACATTAGAACAAAACCCAAACTTGTAAAATATTCTCACAAAACTGAGTGGTGTCAAACCATATGTTTTGGGATGGAAAGAGACAGGTTTAAAATCCCACATTTTATTTCTGAGTGACTGGAAAGGCAAGGCCAAAATTTTTTCCCCATAAAGATTTTAACTAAACTACAATGCCTTTCCTAAATATTTAGACTTGGCAAACCAGGATATTTTGGTAAGAGGACGTTTAGTAAAATGGCAACTAATAATCACTAGAACTTTATTCTGAAAGTCATGGTGAAGTTAACATGCACAGTAATATGTGGAACTCACCACACTTACACTTGTGCATCTTTCCACAAGTAGGTTTTCTGTCCAGAATTATCTGAGAATAGTGATTGTCTTAGAGCTGCATGTCTGCTGAGCCTGGGCTAAAAGCATTTTACATAACTGAAGGTCTCTTATGTAGACATAACAGGAACAAAGGAGATATAAATGCCTGTAGAGAAGCTTTTGCACTTTCTGAACTAAAAGGTTCTTAGCCCAGATTTCACTGCTTTTCTTCTACATGGTGCTCAGGTTAAATTCTCATAAAACGGAAGATTCTTCTGAAGAACAGAAGTTGAAATTACCTCACCTGAGACAACATATGAAAACCATAGTTATTGTAAAGGCAATAGATACTTGGCCAGGATATGGTGTTTTGTTGGTGTTGATAAAAATCCAAGGAAAGAATACATCCAGTTTACAGGACAGCTTGAGTTCAGGTTGCAAGAATCCAGTAAGAAAGGGGCTGAGCTGCTCTCAGTTACTCCACTGCAATCTGGGCTTGCTCTCTCTTCCCACTTAAAATCCTCTGATAATACAGGTTTGAGCCATTTACTAAACATGGATTTAGGGAACCACTACAGGGAAACTGCACCCCAGTATACCCATACCCATTCTCATGACTCTTCTGGGTGGCAGAAGCTGCCTGCCAGGCAGTGCTGCTGGAGCACCTCAACAGAAAAGTGCTCTCTCTTTCTCCCCCTATTTCTGACATCAGCTGCTGATTTCTGTGCTCTGCTGTGGATCAGTCAGAAGGGAAACTTGCTACCCTGGCATGCTCCAATGGGAAACGTGTGCTCAGGGCTGTACATGCACCCCACAGATGTATTTATACCAGACAAACCATGCGAAGTTTCACTCATCACTGCCCTCTGCATATTTCTGACATGAAGACTTCTGCATGGCTGCACTCTCTTGTAAACCTTCCTAACAAAACGACTCCCCAGCCTTTCTTTTACCCCCTTCTCTCTCTGTTTTTTCCCCCTTCCTCCAGCAGGCTTGTGGTGCTTTATCTCAACACTGGGGCTGTGCCTGGTGAGGCCTCTCAGAAGGTCCTTCCTTTCTGGCCCATGGTCACGACAGTGAAAAACAGGCCTCTCCAAAGCCTTTGAGCTGAGCTGAAGGCGGATATGAAGTCAACAAGTATAATATGAAAATAAATAAAAATCCAGTTCAAACAAACCACTCGCCTCAGTAAATAGCTTCTGGCCCCCTTTCAGGACTGCCCAGCAAATCTCCTTAGCTATCTTGTTTTCAAACAGCTTGAAGGCCTAATCCTTCAAAGCTTACCTTGTTTTGGAGCACTTAATTCAGCTCACATCAAAATTACTCAGATATTATTGTGTATCGATGATTCATGATGGCTCTGCTGGAAAATGAAAGCTAAGGAGTCTAATCAATAAAATAATTTAGTCTCTTTGAACTAGTTCCAGGTCAATTTTTCTTGGCAGTTTTTTCACTTCCTGAATTATACTGACCAAAACCATGAATAATGATCTAAAATTACACAATATACAGAAACCATCTGTTAGATAGAAACTGGAAGGGTGATGTCATCAGGCTACTTCTAATCTGAATCTTGTATGTTGCCAGTGATGATGTCACGGGCTTGGCAAGCCTGGTTGAGCGGGTTAGGCATGAGTAGTGATGGGATTTTCTCCCAATTTCTAAGGAAAGAATTCACTTGTGCTCATTATCTATAGTAGAAACAGAAGGACTGTGCTTGCATAATCTGTCCTACCTGTAGGATGATGGTGTTAGTGAAACCATAATTTGTTTAGAGCCAGCTCGTCAATAAATCAGAGCCAGACCAAAGCATCTTGGATGTGCATGATGTTCACCCTTACAGATGTCATCCTGGGCTCCCAGGTCCTTAAAGCAGTGGGTTTGAACTGGCTCCCCTGGTTAGGCGTGTTTCAGACAAGTCAGATGCATTCAGAAGTAACTGCCAATTCCAGACAGTGTCCTGGATGCTCTGGTTTCATTCCACTGAAAACCCCATCAGGCCTTATACACTGGATCAAGTCCAGTCACTCTGAGGATAACAGCAAAATTCCATCTAATTTAAAGGCAAGGAGCATTCTGGCCTGAAATTCTTTCCCCATCTTGGTGATAATGTCAAAGAACATGGTAAGCTGGAGCCAAAGCTTATCTACCAGGGTTTTTTGACTGACAGCATCTATTGGCAGTTGCTTCAAGGGAGGACAGAGGACTTCCATAGGGTGCAGAGCTGTGGAATACTTTGTCCATATAGCAGGTCACCACATGATCTCTGCTGGAGACTGTATTAAGGACTGAACATGAAGCTTGCTGCCTCTTTCTACTGTTATTACCACCTTGACATGGGTTTGAAATGGTTGTTTCCTCTGCTTATTCTTCCTCAAGGTTCAAAGATGGTGTCTCCTGCCACCAAACTGTGCTCAGTCGAATGACAGTAATTAGAGATGGAGTATTTTTGTCTCATCGTTGCTATGGTTGGACCTGAGAATCAATCTCTTTGTGACTGTTAGGAGAGAACACTTTAATTTTCAGAACATAAGAAATAATTAGTGTTTGGTGTTTAATAAATGCTCCTAAGACTGTCTTTGAAAGATCTGAGTTTCATTTAAATTTTGTATAAAATTTAATTTAATTTGAGCTTGTTTATCAAGATGTATAATTTAATTGCTCTAAGTGCCTGAAAATATATTTCTAGTTAGATGGAAATCTGTAAACAACCAAGTATCTTATTTTAACATTATTTTCATGCTGCCTTTAGGGCTTTATAAGATACTAAGATGTTAGTTTTTCCTTCTAAATGTAACAGTCCCATGCACACCACTTTTAAGGAAAGTTCAGTAACAAAATTACTAAGTTCTGTTTTTAAACCTAGAAGCAACTACTTCTGATCTGCAAGTACAAATTCACATCAGCTTATACACAATAAACTGTCCCACAAACTTGCTGTTTGCTACTGAAAAACCCTGAAAGTGCATTCAATGAGTTTAACATTGCTTTGAACTTATGAACATTAAGATTCAAGTATGAATCCATGCACAATTCTGTGTACAGCAGCTGAAATGAGGAGATCCTGGAAATACCTTATTTTGCTATTTTGGTCTGTTATCTGCTCTGTCAAGATCTTTATTTCAGCACTTTCAAGCACAAATTGCCAACAGGCTTTCTCATGATAAACGCACATTTTAGTGGCAAGCAGAATGTTGGTCAGTTTTATGTACAGAGAGATTTGGGGTCCTCTGAGACTGTCACACCAATATGAGGTATTTTTGCTGCCTTTTCAAAGCAGCAAGTGATAATTTCTGTGAGAAGAGAACGTGTGTCAAAACGGACAGCATGATGCTGTGACCCCAACATCTGTAACCCAGCAATGAATTACATTTGACTGTCACAGAGCCAGCCTTGTTATTTCTCACATTAAAAAGGGCAAGGAAGAATTAAAAAGGGCAAGGAAGAATTAAAAAGGTCAGTCTTGAATCTGAAAGGAAAGTAGGGCTGTGCTTCCTTCCTGCAGCAATCCCCATTTCCAATTGCTCAGTAGGAGACTCACCATTTTCTGTCCCCTGCTAAAGCCCAGAAGCACCTAACCAAGAGCCTGCCACTGAATCAAGGCTTTTGTTAAAGTCCTGTTGATGGAAATCTCTGCTCCCACTGCCCTGGCTTTCTAGATCTCCGTGGCAACCACACAGTTGATGCCTGCCCAATATTTTCATTGGCAGTCCATCAAAGCCTCGGAGAATGTGCAAAGTTGGGGCAAGAGAGGCAACCCGTGCTGCCCCCAGACACCAGGTCCTGCCTTGCTCTGTCACAGGAAGTCAGCGCCTGCATTTGAGACACCACCTTGGCCAGGAAGTGTTTTCTTTGCCTCCTCTTACAGTTGTTCACCCTGTATTCTTTGTAAAGATGTTTCGTTTCTTTCTTTCTTTTTTTTTTTTTCAATTATTATTTTAATTATTTTATTTTAACACTGAAACATACTTGCAAAAGTACTCTCAGGTTTTCTTTCTAGAGCTCCCTGGAGCTTACACTCCCTGATTTCCACTCAACGTCTATCCATGGATCAGCACAGGGAATCTCCCTGGTACACGTATCCCTAGGGGATTACGACAGCAAACCCTGTCAAGTACTTTTATAATTTAAAGCAATTTTGACAAATGAAAGCGGCCACATGTTTACAAAACAATTTTATCTGACATTCACACATTCACATGCTGCTTTGGCTGAGACGAGAGATACCCTGGAAGGATACTTCCATTACAACAGCCAAACTGTGTCAACAGTCTTGTGTTACATCTGCAGTACCAGATCAGATTTGAAAAGAACCTGGGCTAGGAAGGAAGCCTGGATTTGTTTTCAAGTCTGGGAAATTTGAAAGACCCGCTTTAACGGCAGCAGGATAATAAATACCTTTCAAGCATACTATATATTTAAGGGATACTGCCAAGGCCCAAAATTTAGGTTTTCTACAGTAAAAGAAAAGAAAAAATTGGGTTTTCTATAATGCAAGATTGTTGCTTTTATAAAATATTTAGTCTCCCATTCTACAACAGCGTTTCAGAGAAGCAGTTTACACGGCGTGTGTGGATAAACCCATTTTGCTCAGTGAGGTTACCCAGGTAGGGGAAGTTTGGATTTTACGTACCCAGCCTTGATGTTTCAGTGTGAAGTAGGAGCTAGTTTTAAAATGTTGTACAGATAGCCAGCTATCAATTAATAAAAGCAACCCTGACCCTGACTGCAGAGCACTCCCCTAACAAAGATCACTTCCCTGCACTCCTCCTAACACAGACAGCAGCACGTAGCACGATTCTCTTCCTTTCTCTTTCTTTTTTTCCCCTTTCCAAGAAGAATTTCTGATTATCTTGATTTCTAACACCCGGATAAAAATTGAGAGAATGCTCATCTTAATTTCCCTTTTTGGAGGAGGACAGAGAAATATACATCTATAAATCTGTAGCCCATTCGGGACTTCAAATGCTTCACTTTTCTGGTATTGTAAACTTGGAGCTGTAGAGTAATACTCGCCAGACAAGTCATAAATCATGACTAAAGACAGGTGCAATAAATAGCAGTGTCAAAAACTTACAAAGTAAAATTATATTGTTTTGACAAGACGTCCAGATGCGTTGACAACAGAGCAAGTAAATGGTCTTTCTCTGAGGGTCTGTATTAGTGCAGAGGAGGCCAAGGAAGAAAAAAAGAATCTAAAAGACCCAAGAAAAATAACCCCAAAGCTTAAAGGCTTATCAGGAAAACTCTAACTACTGCAAAACACCTCCAAAGACATTCATTTTCTGCATGACTCTTCCTCTTCTTTCTCTAGCAATCTATCTCAATAAAGTGCATCTCCTCCTATCTTTTTTTTTTTTTTTCTGGTTTGCTTTGCTATTTCAGGATAAACAACTATTGGCAAAGAACTATTTCTTTTTTGCACTGCACAATATCCACATATCTTCTGTTTAACTAGAAATTCCTATCACTGCAATAGCATTTTAGTAGCTGTATTATATTTGATTGATTTACTATGTTTAATGTCACTGCTCCTCCCCACAAGAGTTTTCACATACAGAAATCTGGGACCCATTTCAGCTCCCCCTCCCAATTCAAGGCTCCAGCCACGTGCTCACAGATCTCTCTGAGCACCGCTGGGATTGCTCTTAAATTTGATGTTACTGCAGGGCTCTTGTGACTGCCTGAACATAGGTCAGAAGGTCCAGGAGCTTCCAGCTTCAAATTCTTCTTCAAAGATCAGGGAGAAGTTAATAGGGAAGGTGAACTTTTTAAAACCTGACCAATTGCCCCAGCCATGAGACCACACCCAAGTCCTGGCATGCCTGTGGTCCTGTGGGTGTCAGTGAGAGACCTGCCAGGACCTGCCAGGAGCTTTTCTGTAACTCCCACATATTTGGTACAACTCTCTCGAGATGTTTTCAACTGAGTGTTCTTGCTGCATCCGCCCAACAGCTTTGGAATCCACCTGGTGATGTGCCTGTTGGGTCTCGGGGGGCTTTTTGGGGTTTGCTTGGTTGGTTGATTTTGGTTGATTTTTTTTTTTTTTTAATGTATTGTTTTGTTTTTTGGTTGGTTGGTTTGGTTTTTTTGATTTTTTTTTATTTCTTTTTTCTTTCTTTTTTCTTTTTTTCTTTTTCATTTTTTTTTTTATTTTTGTTTTGCTTTTGTTTATTTCTTTTGGTTTCTTTTGGTGTTTTTTTTTTCTTTTTCTTATTTTTTCTTTTTTCTTTCTTTTTTCTTTTTTTTGTTTTGCTTGTTTTTTTTTTTCTTTTGGTTTCTTTTTTTATTTTTCTTTTCCTTTTTTCTTCTTTTTTCTTTTGTTATTTGTTTTTTTATTTCTTTTGTTTTTTATTTTGTTTTTTTTATTTCTTTTGTTTTTTATTTTGTTTTTTTATTTCTTTTGTTTTTTATTTTGTTTTTATTTCTTTTGGGTTTTTTTTTCCTTTTTTTTCTTTTTTTTTTCTTTTGTTGGTGGTGCGTTTTTTTGCCTTTTTTTGGCCTGGATTTGCTTGGCTGTTTTTTGGTGTTTTGTTGGGGCTTTTTTTCTTTTTTTTTTTTTCCTGCCTGTGTTTTATGGTTCAAATCCTGAGCAGACTTCTGTTCTTGGAAAAGATGGGCACCAAGCGAATCTTCCACGGGGTATGTCAGTGAGTGGAAATACTCTAGTGCTGCCTCACCAAGAGTTGCTGGAGGCATTTCATGGAGCTGCAGTACCAGAGCCACCCCTGCAGTGCTCAGCCCTCTGGAGAAGCTGGGTGTGTTAAACCAGGTTTTTTGATTTCATAGAATCAGAGAATCAAGAGAATGCCATGTTGGAAGTGGCCTCAAGGATCATCTGGTCCAACCTTTCTAGGTACTGCTGTAGTTTCTTTCTACCAGTACAGTTAATTTTTGCATCGTTCCCTGATTCAGCACATTCCCTCTCATTTTTCCAAACATATACTGATCCATGCACTTTAGCCTGAGAGAAATTCCAGTGGCAGCATCTTAATATCAAAAGAAATACTGGTATTTCTGCTCAGGTGAAACTTTCAGTGTTTATGAGACACTTGGCCTAGGAAAAGATGATGCTTTTGATATTCCCCAAATCAGGGTAGTGATCTCCCCACATGGTGTCAATGGTGGCAGGACTGTGGAGGCTTGGGCTGCCAGCCCAGACATCAGCACCCTGTAAAACCAAGCCAATATGTTTCTGTTGAAAGGAATGTGCTACCATAAATGAAGGCACTTGAAGGTCAAAGGTCACTGGGAGTAATTAGCTCAGGCCATTAAAGGAAGAATAAAAATCATGTTTTACAAGCTGATAGAAAAGAAAGTTAAAAATATGCCTTGGAGAAAAAAAAATCCAGCACCACATGGTTGACTGTGCACATGCACAATGAATAAGGACATGCAGGCCCCTATTTTCTTTATGAAAGTCTGCCTCTGGCCCACTCTGTGGATCTATGTTCCATTACCACTCAGCTGACATTTTTGGGAAAAAGTAAATTGTCCTGTGCTGCATATATTTTAAAAGCTACCTTTACATTGGTCAAGTCTTTTTATCATCACATTATCTCCTTCCTCCATCTTAAAATCTGTTTGACATTGGAAAAATACACAAAGTTTGACAGCCAGGGCAAAGTGAAATCTGAATAAATCCTTGGTAAATGTTGGCCATTTCAAAGCAGCTCTGGGGAGATCTGGAGGGATGCTGTGCTGTAAGAGCACAAACAGTCCACAAAGGACAAGCAGCCCGTTGCCCACTAACCTGATGGATGAGTGACCCCTTAAAGAGACTCTTGGGGCTATACAGTTGCCCATTTTACTTAAATGAAATCAAATCTGTTCAAAGCTGTGCAGGGTTCGCTGCGGTTGCTAAATGGTATAAAATGGGAAGCGGCATTTAGCAGCACTTAAAGAAAAATTCAGATCATCTTTTGCAAGAAGGTACCTCAGTTCCACACCAGTTAAAAGTGCCTGCAGGTTGTTGTGCAGAATAATGTAAAGACACTTGTGCAGTGTTTTTCTTAGACATATTAGTAATTAAGGCAATTCCAAAAGATTCTTTAAGAGGTTCCCTGTGTGAGGTTCATGTGCCTGTGTGCAGGTAAGGCAGGGGTATCCAAAGCAGTTTTGTTCCAGAGGACTCCAAGCAGTGTGGATGGCCCCACCTTCACCACTGACTTTTGCTAACTGCAAAGTGTAAAGAACATCTGATTCCCCAACCCCTGTCATGAATGACTCTCTGAACAGTTGCACCGACAGCCTCAAAATAGTTAAAGAAAAAAAGCGAACAAGTTATCTAGAGTCATGGCAGGAACTAACTTAAAACAATTTACTTTTCATCCATTTCCTCCCAATCCTATCCCAAATCAACTAATATCCACTGCTTCCCTATCACTGATGCTGGATGGAGAGAGGGTCTCGCCATGACAGGGGTCAGGGATAACACCTCAAGTTAATCAGCTCTAAGATGGTTTCCAGTTCTTCCTGAGACCCCACTGGTGGAGAGGAGTCCTGTCAGCAGCAATTACCATGAAGCTCTTTCAGAAGCAAAGGGACCCATTTAGTCTATTTGCCTCTCTGGTGTTCCCAGATCCTTCTTCAAAATGAAAAATGCCTTTGGATAATCTAAGAGGACATGTCACTGTTAGAGCATCTATTTTAACCAAATGCTTTGGGTCTGTGGCACAGAGGCCTGGACACAGTAAGTCACAGAAGATGGGATGCCAACACTCATCTGCTGGTTGGAGCTGCTGGATGGAGCAGGATGAGTAGTGAATAAACAGGCATATTCTTGGCTTGCCCTCCCATATCCTGCTGTTCTCTGCAGCTCAGGCTATCAGCTGCCTCTTTCACATGCTGAGGAGCCCAGCAGCCCAGCTTATGACAGAGTGCTGTTTTCAACATGGTTTGGTAAACTCTGTCTTGGGCTATTTCAATTTTATGTCTAGATAGATTTTTTTTTTTTTTCTTGACCAGGGATTCTGCCATGATCAGATATTGCTGGAACCGTGTATCCACTTTGAACAGATATGTCTGTACTGGTTTGTCTTGGGGTTGATGTGAAGTACTTTGTCTTTCTGACTCTTTTTTTTTGTGGGTTTTTTTGTTTGTTTCTTCGTTGCCTTCAGCTCTAGTCCTTCTGCTGCCTCCCACGTCCACATTTCACCCCCTAACACAATTCTGCTCCCTTTTCCCTGCTAATGCTCCAAACCCCCCACTGATCCCACGCATCCCTCAGAAGCCGCATCCTCAACCCTACAATTCCCCACAGGACACTTAGACATTTGCTTTTAATCTGGATCCTGAGTTTATAATGAATTCTGTAAACATAATCATGGTGACTTTCATAAAGGAAAGCACACGCATATCACAGCCATTTCTGCTGACACTTTTGACTCTGGGCTTGATCTTTGCCCAAGTTGCAAAATAAAAAGGGCAGAGGGCAGAGTTCAAAAGCGGCCATTTACCTCTTGGATTATTGAAAATAAAAAGCCAGCGGAAACCCTCCGGAGTAATTTGAGGAAACTTCTCTCCCCCTCCTCCCCCAGGAAGGATGTCATTATATTGTTTTCTAAGGTTAGGTCTGTTTATAGAAATAAACACTTGAGTGAAAACAGGCATGAAATGCTAGAAAGCCAGCAAAGAAATCGAGATAGCATGTGATCTGAACCAGCACCAGATACCAGCAACTAATGCCAGGCTATTGCCTCAAGTTCAAGCTCCTCCTCTCCTGGATATTGTCCAGCAAAGTCTATCTTTGTACATATATGATTTATTGGTGATCTACCTATCCAATGATAGGGACATCTGCATGTGTTTTTGGAAATGCTTAATAGGAAAAGGAATTTTAAAAAAAGTAAATTCAACAGATTTCTCTCCATTACCACGAGGCCTTGAGTGCAGCAATGCAGCAGGAATGCAAACAATTTGCATGTCCTCAGTTGCTGACCTAGTCATTAATGGAGATATTAATGATCAAATATCAGTAATTAGTGTTATCAGCTCCCACTTATGGCATCCAAAGCCAAACTTTCAGATCTACAAGTATCTCAAGGCTGCCAGTCACTCATAACAGTAACACATGTTGTAAAATGAATCTGCCACTGAACCACATTTCCCTGCTATCGGCCTCCTCCAAGCTTCTCCAAATGTGTGCATTTATAGGGACCTTCATCTGTCTACTTCCCCTCTGACTGGGAATAGCTGGAAGATCCTGGGATGCACCTCAGAGGCATTTACTGTTCTTCAGATGGCATTTGAGCATTTCTTCGATTCCTTTCACATTTCCAATTTTTCTCTTTCACTGCAATGTTTATCTCCCCCATTATCCCTCATTTCCCCAGTTCTATTCACATTTTGTTTATTGATGACCAAGAACTTTACTTATTGCATTTGCTTCTTTTTTTGACTTTCCACTAGGAAAAGGGAGGAAATTTGTTTCTTCCTTTTTTCTCCCTCCTTCCCACATAATTTTTCTTCCCTCCTCTTTCACATCTGCAGCCATCAGGTTGGATCTCTGGCAGTTCCCATCACACAGTAGTGCTTTGCTGCTCTTCTGCTGGTATTTCTAGCTCTGGGTGTTGTTCCCACCTCCCTCCCTGTCCAAATGTGGAAGTAGAAATGAGTTGAATAACACTAGGTGAACAATAAAATAAAAAAAGCCCCAAACCCTGACATTATGTAGCAAGTGAAGCGTGTGGGAGACTCCATAAATCATTCTTCCTGCCACATCTGTTTTTATTTTGAAGTTTATCAGCTTGCTTAGTCGCAACAGGGATTTTTTGGGGGTGGGGGGAGGAGGAGGAGGGACGGGTTAATCTCCCAATGTGACTTATAGAATATCAGAGAATAGAGGAAAGAAAGGCTTTTAGCTGGTTTCTGCTTTTCCTTCCTTAAGACTGGAGATAAAGATTGGCTGCACACCGTGAGCTTGGCTGAAAAGGGCAATTCATGCATCCCTTCTTATCAGTGCTCAGAAGGGAGAGCTGGAGTTCACCCTGCACACTGTACAGCGATAGTCCTGCTCCCACATGGGGAGGTTGGTGGGTGTGTGAAGATAAGACAAGCTTAAAACTGATACCTGTCCAGACAAAGTGGACTTTTTTTCCCATCTCTCTGGTCTGCAGGGAACATGTGTGGGCATCTTTAAAGACACTGGCAGCGATAAGTTTTTGTCTGTTCCTCACGTCTAGAATCAAGTGGCAGTCCCGGGGGGAAAGGGAAGTCGGCACAGATACCAGGCTCTAACGAGCTGAGCCCCTTCCCCAGACCTGGGAGCTCACTGCAAGCAGTAACCTCATCCTTCCCAGACCTGGGAGCTCACTGCAAGCAGTAACCTCATCCTTCCCAGACCTGGGAGCTCACTGCAAGCAGTAACCTCATCCTTCCCAGACCTGGGAGCTCACTGCAAGCAGTAACCTCATCCTTCCCAGACCTGGGAGCTCACTGCAAGCAGTAACCTCATCCTTCCCCTCCCTTCTGATAAAGATGATGGTTGCCTGACATCTTCTTCCATCCCATTCTGTGCTAGCACAGGCTACTTGCATCAGGTTTGTATTTGCAAGATCTGACAATGATCTTCATAAAGCATTTCTACTTCTGTGGAAAGCACACAGACTGACTTCTTCCTTGCCCTTCCTTTCCCTTCCTTTTTTTTCTCTTTTTCTTTTTTTTTTCTTTTTTCCTTTTTTTTTTTTCTGTGTGTTTTTTTTTCTGGGTTTTCTGTTGGTTTTTTTTTTCTTTTTGTTTTCTTTATTTTTTTTTTCTTTTTTTTTTTCTTTTCTTTTCTTCAAGGTGTCACATTTTTACAGTGGCAGTGAGTGCAAGCATGCCTCATAGCAAACATTAGCAGAATGTTCTCTTCCACATGAAATCCTTGCTTTTGGAGGTGGAATACAGGCATTCCAGACAACTACAAATTGTGGTAAATTTGACTGTCTCCCTGCAGAAGCCAGAGAAATGAAAGGAAAAAAAAAAAAGAGATTTTTTTTTTTGTCAGTTGAAAAGCATGACTTTTTTTTTTTTTTAATTCCATTGAAAAGTATGACTCTTTTTCCCACAAAAGTACACGTTAAAAGCTTTTTTTTTTGTTTCAGCCAGTTCTAGGCATCCTGACAACAAAATGCCAGGTATGAAGCTCCTCCATACTCTTAAAGATTGATTCAACTCCAGAGATTTATTAGTCAATATCTTTATCCATTTCTATGCCACAATATTCTCATTTTTTTTATTCCTGTTGAAAACACAAATGTTCTTCTATTGTGGTTTTAGACTAATGCTCAACTTTGAGCCTGTTCTCCACCTTGAGTAGGCACAATCTTCCCACTCTCCAAAACCCCATGTATTTATTCCACCCTTTTGTACTCTCTTCCACCTTTGGTTGCAAATGAGATGTGGATGTTATGATTATTTAAATAATCGTTGACTCATCACTTCTGATGAGTCAAAACTGGTGTCCAAGGCTGTGCTCTACACAGCGAGCACTTACAATCAGGAGTCTGTAATACCTTGGTAGAGTCATATTTGGAAACACTAAGACTCTTATTCTCCCCTTAGTGTACAGAAGGATTAGCAGAGGTATTGGAGTTACATCAGTGCAGAAGCAGAGTGAGAGGAGAAGGCATTTTGAGCCCTGATGTGTGTTACAAATGTGTATTACAGAAACACATGGATACCACCTACTTAAGATGGTGCAAATGGGCTGGGCTCCCACTGCTGGACCTGCCAGCGAAGGAAAATATTTACCTTGACCAAAATCAATGATGCCAGACAGACCGAAGATGTGAATGATTTGGTTCAGATGGAGACTGTGGGGAGGAGACTTGAGACCCCTTATCAGCCCACCATTCCACTTCATGCCCAGCTAGGGGTGTCTTAGTCTAAACAGAAAGTCACTTATACCTAGGACATAATTTTTGGCCTGCCTTTTTTTTTTTTTTTGCTTTTTTTTTTAAAATTTGAGTCTTTTTCCCCAGTTCTGTGCTCAGAGCTGCAGTTGTATTCAGCCAGGCATGGCTATGCTGGACCAAAAGGGCTCCCTCTAAAGTGGCAGCCAACATGGCATGTCCCACGCCTCCTTCCTCCTGCTCCCTGCCTCAAGAACCATCTCCAAAGTGTCTGGATGAGGGAACATGTATCCACAGCTCAGGAGACATTTGTGCTCAGAGGGGAAATTGTTGCAGCTGAATTTGATATTGCTCATTTTGCCTTGTCTTTTACTCTTTTTATGATCAGTAAAGCCCATTCAACCTGTTGGGAATTCTTCTTTGTACATAACAACAACCACATAGTCACCATCATTCTGCTATTAGTAATTCCCAGGATTTATGGTCCACCTTTCTTCTGGTCTGGATTCACATTCTTAAATGGGAATTTGGGTTGGAGGGAAAACTTCAGGCATAATTGCCAAGTTTCATCTGTCAGCTTCTTGTCACAAGGAGCTGCCTGTTTAGAAGGCTCTTCTTTGCAGAACTGATTCCAGCTTCTTTACTCAGCAAATCCCAAATGCACAGGGACACCCAATGTTTGCTTGCACATCAATGAGAACAGATTTCAAGTGACTTCTAATACATTATACTTCTGCTTCAGAAACATTTTTAAAACATTTATAACTTTTTCCAACCAACATAGACTGTATATTAATCCGGAATTTCTGTGAAGACATCAGAATTGAGGTTATTTTATTCAAATTAGTTTGTCCAACCCAAGCAGTTTATTCATTGGTTTGGTTTTGTTGGGGTTTTTTTTAGATGTCTTTTAAAAACAAGGTGAAGCAGATCACTGAAATGCAGTTTTCAAACTCCTGTTTATACAGACCATGTTGACTTAGCACTTGAATTGCTTGTCTCATTTAACTGATTCATGGTGCAAGAGGATGCTGCACTCTTGATTTGTAGCCCAATTGATATTTTGCTTGCCCTCAGGCTACCACAAATGCTGTGGCCTGGTTTGCATTGAGTGATTAGTCCTGACAGCTGCAGGAGACAATTACCTTGCCAGGCTCACATGAAATGTTTGTGCTGGACTGTTCTTTCCCCAAGGACTGAGCCCTACCAAATCCTGTATGTGGGACTGGAAAGTTGACTCCAAGAAGATGAACTGTGAGATGTGTGTAACAATCAGAAAATTAAAGCTAAAAAAGCAGTGAGCACAGAAAGATCTGCTTGCTTTAAGGAAACCTCATGCACTAATTCTCTTTATTAGTAGTCAGTATTTTTTTTTTTCTGAATTACACTTAATAATGAAAATCTGTTCCCAAAAATCATTCACTTCAATCTCCTCAGGACTAAACTCCTTCAGTATTACACTTCCAAGCAGCAACTGCCTTTTCTTCCCAATAGTCCTGTAGGGGTACCTGGTTTTACTCATGTCAGGGAATGACTGTGAGAAAGGCTCAAGATGAACAGAGAGTCTTCAGCTCCCCAGAAGTGACACATGGCAGTAACTGGTATTTCCAGATCCTCACAAATTCCCCTTTTTAATGTGCACCCCTAAAAGCTGCTTTACGCAAATCACTTGGACAAAAGGTAGGTGTTGGCTCCATAGTTCACTGAAGCTTTAGGAGAATGTAAATGACAATGCAGAAGACCAGAATATTTTTCTACTTTTTTTTTTTTTTTGTAATTTAGCTGTATCCTTAAAGAACCATCTTTTAATCACCACCTTTTGACCCCACAGGCTGGCTAGAGCTTTTGGAGCAGTAGTAGAAGTAGTAGGTTTATGGGGGGGCCTACAGGCAAATATCTTAATTAGCTGTTACCAAAACCTCCAAGCCATATGGCCACCATAAAAAGGGGACTTTAATACACTGTTCCATTTTATGTCATCAGTTGCAAGTTATGGATTCACTCTCACCCCCAGTAACTCATGATTGTGCAGAAGAAAACCTCTGAAGTGAAAACATAGACCATCTGTTAGTGATACGGGTAAGCCATGTATTCTCTACATACATATATACATTTCCTGCATTGCATATGATTTCAAATATTTGCTCTTGGAACTGCAAGGTGTCCTACTGTCATAACAGTCAAGTTATTCATTAAGCTGTCAGCACCTTAGCGTATTGCTCCCACACAGGGTCCATTTCTGATTTTTCCATTCCCCCTTGGAGAACCCACTCACTCATCACCAAGTGCGGTTACTCTCATACCGGGTGCAACTGAGATCCTCATGTCAACATATGTAAACCAATTCTGTACCTTTCTACTGCAATGGTTCCAACTCCCAAATTTCCTAGGGCACTAATGGATTTTGAGGGCCAGCTTCAATTTGCAAGAGTTTTGTTCGTATCAATGTGATGCAGTTCTTGGCACGGACTTCTGAGTCGGTGCAGTGAAGTATTAAAAGCTGAGAAGTAGAGCAAACAAGTATCAACCAGAAGAAAACTATGATTGATTTCAAACCCCAGTGTTTTGAAGTGAAGCTAAGCAGACAGTTTATAACAGCCAAGCCAAGGCACCAGAGCTGTACAGATCTTTGCCTAAAACCCAGCCATTGTGCTAAACCTGACCCATAGGCTGCCCACCTTCCGAAGAAGGTATTTTTTGTTTATTACTGCTCCAGTGGAATGAATAAAATATATATGCTCCAAGCAATTTTTAATTTCTAAGGAATACTTTATGCTTCTTTGTTTCTAAGTTTGAATAGTGGTGTACGTTCCTCATAAACCTCATCAGTGAGCAGTGAATGAGACTAATCACAGGACGTAATTTTTATTTTGAGGTGATGGGTTAACGGTTGGACGCGGTGATCGTAGAGGTCTTTACAATTCTGTAATTCTGTGAAAGGATAATCAAAGTACCCCCAACAGACCACAACAGGAAAGACGCTTGAGTATTTGTACTTGATGACGGGCAGTAACGCATTCCTGATCAAAGTTGTATCAAAATGGCGTGTCACTAGTTAGGGTCTCCTGTAGCTGGGTTTTTTGAACCTTTTTCCTGTCTTTCAGTCCAGTTTGTGCCCAAGTTTCGCAGTGGTTAGTTCAGGACAATGCTGGATAAGTCACAGATACCAAAATATCTTAGCACAGTCATGTCATTGCACTGGGGTTTAACTCTGTCTTGTACTACAAGGTGTTGCAGTTAGACTAGACAGTCATTTTAGGTCCCCTCCAGCTGAAAAATATGGTAGATTTTCTATTTCAATTTTGAATCAGTAATGGTAATGGAGGACTTCACCAGGGCCTGTGGTCTGCCCTGCAGCGGCGTTGGGCTGCTCCATTACGGCCCAGGACTACTCCCGCGGGCACCAACTGCTTCCCGCTTTTCTTCAGCCCGCTCAGGTCCTGTCCCAGCCCGTCCCGGCATGTCTCTGCCCGGGCCTGTGCGCCCCGGCCTTCCGTGCCCTGCCCTGCCCTGCCCTGCCCGGCCGGTCCCCCTGCTCTTCGGCCCGGCCTCCGGGGCGGCGGTTCCAGGGCCGGGCTGCAGATGGCAGCGCCGGGCCGCTGCTGCCAGCGCCGCCGGCTAGTTCGCCTTTTCTGCCTCGGCGACACAGCCAGGTTTTACCTGGCGCTCACGTTTATACAAATAAATATTTTCGCCTAATTTCGAACGATTTAATCGATGTGAGTGGGCTACAAAGAGAGACAAAGAGAACCCCGTCCACCCTCTCGGCTGCCCTGACGAGAATGAGGGGCTGCGCTACCGAGGCTGCCTGGGCGGGGCTTCGCGGTCACGGGGCCACCGCCTTCCCGCGCTGAGGGAAGCGCGGGCAGCCTGGGTCAGCACAGGCAGCTCTGTGGTGTCTGCATGGCGGGAGTGTGAGGGGGGTGAAGGACTGGCCTGCCTCGCCACAGCTCCGTACACCAAATCTCTTTCCTGGCACTCCCTCAGTTTCTGCTTTTAGAATAAAGTGCGTGTATTTTACCATGTGACAGCCAACAGTGGGTTGGTCGCTGTGGTGTGAGGTCTCTGTGGCACAGAGAAAGCTGTGGCCATCAGTGGAGGTAGCATAGCTCCTCTGGCTGCAGCCATAGCCTCCCATCATCATTTGGCTATTTGGAGCAGTGCACATATTCTGTACTGAATTTAGGCTTCTTTCCCCAGGAAACAAGCAGAACCCTTTCCCAAGCCCAGTATCCTGATTGGCTCCTCTTGCAGGACATAATGGATGGGCTGTCTGCGCCGTAACACGTCCTGGAGGAGGCTGCGCAGTGTGGAAGGCTTTACGGTGGCCTGTCTGCACCTGAGGGTCTTTCACTCTGTGACTATTACCACAGGATTCTTGTAGAAACAAACCGTATCACTCACTAGCAATCTGGTTTAAAAGAGACATAAATAAGGTCCATGGCCAGAGTTCAGAGTGAAACACATTATATCTTTCGCCATAGTATAGGTGAGCTTTTTTTTCAGCTGCCTGTCAGTGTTCTCCCTGGGCCTGTTTTTATTTCTTTCGTCACCATCAAATGCTTACTCCTAAAGCTCTGCGTGCTCATGCATTTTCAACCCGCTCTACAGGTTATAACTGAGAAGGGGCATGTTTGCTATGACAGGAACTCTCAGCTGGCTCATTAGACCCTTCAGCAGGTGGGGGAGCCCAGAGCAGTTCATCTATCTAAAGACAGACGTTATTATGGCTGACCTTAGTTTGCAGTGTGAGTGACCTGCTTTTAATAAGTATATCAGATGATTCCAAAAAGCAGTCTCAAGCAGGGCAGCTAGATAAGAGCAATGTCACGTTAAACATTCCATAGGAGTTTGTCAAATGGGATTTGATGAAATCAAATCTCAGAAAAATAGCTGATTTATTAATCCTGGCCAAGTGTTCATAACAGCGCAGTTCTGAGTAGAATCAGCTTTAAGAGCTGGAACTAGCACAAGCTTTGAATACTCCTTCTTTAATTTTAGCTTCACCAAAATGTTCTGCTTCAAATTGCAGCAGCTCAGTTTTGTGCCACTGTCTGTGTGTGGTTTGTACTTGTAGTGGCCATGGATGTGTGTGGTTGTCTTCCTAGTGGTATTGATACACACACAAAGATGAAGTAAGAAAAGTTCGTATCCAGGGACACTGGCTTTGTTTTCTCTGGACAAAGTTAATCACTAGCATAGCAAAGAGTGAGCAACTTTCCAGAAATAAAAAATTAGCTTTATTCATAATTCCCATCTATGTTTTGTTTTCAGGTAGCTAGAAGCTTATCTGAAGTTTTGAAATGTTGAAATGGATGTTAAGTGAAGGCAATTTTCACAGCTTGTACCTGGGTTACTTTCCAACCAAGTCTGCTCTGCCCGTGAGTACCAAAGCAATAAAGAAACCAAACCAGCAAACTGAAGTAGGAGGTGTTCCAATGTCCACACCAGGGGAAAATATTTTCTGGGTTTAGTATCATTTTAAAGTTCCTACTGTTTGCATCCTTTCAAGTCATTTCATTTTTAAGCATAAAGATAAAAAAAAATTAGCTTTTGAACATTTTAAAATCTTTCTCATTGACTCAAATTTGCAGATAGTTTTGGCTGACCTAAGATCATATTTTTTGGGCAAAAGGTTTAAGTAATGATATTAGCTCAAGCCACTAGGCATTCTTACATTGTTAGGACTAAAGGTGCTAAGAGCAAAGACTTTTGCTTCCTTCTGTATCACTGGAATCAGCAACATAGTCTTCTTTCAATAAAGAAGCCTTCTCAGATTAAAATTTTGGCCCACTGGGATCGGTTACAATCTCCTTGTTCTTATGTGATTGTTAGGAGGTGACTCATCAACAACTGGAAGCCACTGAGAATGATATTCCAGCCAGAATGTATTTGGAAAATCTCATTTAAGATGTCAATGATAACTTCAGGAAATACAATCCTATTTCTTGGAAGTATCTGATTGCGTAAATCTCTGGTGAGATTAGTAATAGGTCTGTCTTACTGCTTTTATGTGTCTTTGTTTTGTCTGAAGCCATGATGATGTGCAGGGCAGTTATTAGGTGTGAGTCTGGGACCCAAGTATTGCGTGGGTATGGCTTTTTAATTGCCCATCTCAACCACAAAATAAGGCAGCGAGACAATTTATGTCCTCATAACGTAGAAACCTGCTGTTGCCTCATTGCGAGGAGGAACAGAAGCCAGTGTATGTTGGTCACATTAAAGAGGGGAGGTTTGTTTCCTTGGGTTTTTGTCTGGTTTTGTTCAATGAAGTTGCTTTCTCCAGCAATCCCTGTATGGCCACCACGGGTCAAACAACAGGAGCTGCTCTCTGCAGAGCTCGCCTCTCCCACACCTGCCACTGCAGCTTGCTGTGGGCCTGGTATGATAGATGTGACCACCAAACAGAGTGGATTTCTTATCATTGAACAAGTAACATAATGTTTTCTATAGTTTACCTTCCTTTCCATTTCTTTATCTTCTTAGCTTCACACATGGTAAAAATGAAGCAGCAGCCATCAGTGCATAAATTACAGGAATAGAAACAAGGCTGAGCCAAGAGCTCTCAGCTGTGTTACTCCTTTTCCTTTCAATGGCTCCATTAATCCTATGTCTTGTAGTCACCTGGATATACAGGAGGTTTAGATTTAGGAAAACAGAATAAAAGCACACTGGTATCAAACCCTGTGGGCTCAGGCAGGATCATGGTTGTCTACAAATGAAACAGAGAGAACAGTGCATCTGTCCCTGCTACCTGTGTGGAAAGGACCTACTGTACCAGTTGTGATCATGTGCAGACCTCAGTGTCCTGTAGTCTTGTCTGTAAATACTGTCCTGGCAAGATGAATGGATAAGTAGACAGACAAGGTAATACAAGCACCACTCGCTGTAGGTAGTTACCCCAGAAAGTAAATGTTTTTTCCTAGACCTTCCTGCAGAAAGTAATTGAGCTGGGTCAAAAAGCTCTGCTAAAACGAATTTTTGGTGAAAAATGTGGAGTTTCAGAGATACCTCTAGATTATGTCCTCACCTTGATTTTGATGAATTATTCGTTGGATACATGTGTGTATATGTCTATATAGGGACTATTAAGAAAACTTGGTTTTAACATTTGACAGTTAAATGTTTTTACTCTCTGATTTGACCTGTGATTTTCAAAGTTCCCTGTAATTATATTTAAAATATAACTAAGCAAGCCTGAATCAGAATGAAATGCTGAGCATTGTTTTACCCCCAAGAAACACATTTTGATATATTGATTCGCACGTAAATATTTTTATAATTATTTGATCCAAAAGGTCTATACTTGACAGTAAAGGAAAAACCAGTTACTTATATAGTTCTATTGAGAAGTACTAATTACAGCTTCTGCTGGCCACGGTGCGTGGTATGTAGACATATGACTCATGTATATATCACCCCTTTTTCTTTTGAAGAAATGCAGTAGAATTTTAACCACAGAGATGAACATCAAGGACCCGAAGTTAATGGTTCACGTAGGAATAAATAGTTCCTCTTCTTGACAGTCTTGCACAGAGTGCCAGACCTCAGCTGGGCTAAATCAGTAAATCATTAACTTTAATAAGGATTTGCCAGTTTATACCTATGGAGGATATTTCAGTGACAATTCTCCTCAGACACAGCCAACACATCAGACACAGGGTCCTCTCCACAGGAGTCAATGGCTGCACATCTGCTGTTCCACTTGGGACACTGAAAACACAAGCCTCTCCTCAAGACAGGACATAATGCAACTTTCCAATCATGTATCAGATCCATGAAGAACCAGGCTTTTGTGCCCATATAGCTACTGTATTTTTATAATGAATCAGACAGGGATAGTGCTTAAACTGCTTACCACTAACTTTAATTTACAGCGTGTGGTAATACAGTGACAGTAATGTTGTCATCATTCTCTCTCTTCCTTTGTGGCATCAAGCCCAGACCTTCAGATTCTCATTTTTAGGATGGTGTCAAACCAAGTTTTACCCCCACCCACTCAGCCCTCTGATGAAATGGTATGTTCTTAAATAAATAAATAAGTAAGAAAGACCTCACTGATAGCTCCAGAATCTGCTGGTTTTTCTCTTCTGCCTTAATGTGCTTTTCATCCAGGGAACAGAATGAAAATGCATTTTCTACGGTAGTAACTGGCATGTTCTAAATGGTGTCAGAATTCAAGAACATGACAAGCAAAATACAGCTGGACTGGAGGGCTCCACCACACATATAGTAGGAAATATTGCATTCCCATGCTGTTTTCATGCATGCAAACGATCAGCCACATTACAAACCCTTAAAAACATTGTGAGAAAACTTGACATTTCCCAGATGGGCGGCTTATTTGAGACTAGCCCATCTGACTTTCCTTTCTCCAAGGGAATTTAACCCCTTGGAGCTCCTGTGGGGAAGCTCCGTTTCCTTGTCATTCTACTGAAAGCCTAATAAAATGGCGCTGGTTTGGCAGGACTGTTGGAGTTCAGGTTGACACCCAAGTCTTTGTGCAAAATGTGGTCAAAGATGCGCTGGTGGCTTTCACTCCTTGGTTTTATGGAGAGCAGCTTGTGCCAAGCTACAATCTGCACAAACCGCATTACGGGCTGTAATGAGACCAAAATCAGCAACTGCTACTCAGTCTCCACCATGTGTAATGCTAACAAGCATCGTGGCCTTGCAGGTTTTAAACTGTTCTCCATGTGTCAAGACCTCTCGAGCTTAAACTCAATATGTTTTCAATAACCCCATGAAACACTCATAAGCTTGCTTTAGCTCCAGGGCAGATCATTTGGAGAACAAACTCACCATCTAGATTTTTTTTGGCATTTCTAGTGCACCACTCAGCAAACTGGATTGGTATGTAACCAGTGTTGAATACTGTGCAGGAGGTTTCATGTTTGGTAGATCTCTTGAAGCCCTTAAATGTATTATTTGAAAAGCACTCCTTACTGCTATCCTTTTTTTTTTGGTAATAATCCTTCCTTAATTATCCCATCTTGTAGGCCTACTGACAATTTTTTAAGACTGACATTTTTCTAAGATAGACAACATTTTGCTCCCTATTAACTGGCTGAAAAAACAGCCTTTACTTTTCAGTCCCAGGGTGGTTGTATTCAACAGGTCAGCTAACCCAAAAGCACAAAAGCAAGTCTTTTTAAAATCAGAGAAACAGCACAAGGGCCTCCCACTGTTCAGCAACTGAGTCATGTCTGACTTAAAGGCTCAAATGCAAAAGACGTCCACTCTCAGTATAAAGGTGTCTACCATCTAATAACCCATAGGATGCAAATCATAGATTTAACTGTTATTGTGTCTGCTCTCTTTTTCTTTCTTCCCTCTTGATCTCTTCCCTTCTGCTCCCCCCCCTTCCTGCCCCAAAACCCCTTTATCAAAAATAACTTCTGGAAGGAAAAATAAACACTGGAAGATGCTCAGCTGTTTTGGCAACTGTGTGTGCAAGAAAGGCCTTTTCCCCCTGCTCTGTTCCTCCAGACTGAAAGGAGCTGGAGCTCCAGTTTGAAGGCAGACAAGCAGCCTGTGAAACTTCAGCCAGTTTTCATCACAGCTGGCCATGCCTGTGCGATTTCAGACAAAAGACTTCCGTCTTTATCTGGCGCTTATTGAGACATCTCATTCAGCTAGAGATAAAAGGGAAAAGATGTGCTTTGAAATTGAACCGTTAGGGCGTCAAAGAAATCAGCATGCAAATGCCACACACAAATGAATTCAAGATGAAGCTCGAGGATCGAATCTCAGTGCCAACAGGAGCTTGCCTGCACAGGGATCCAGCAAGGCCACTGTAAAGACCTCGGGGGAGTTTGGCCCTCTGTTTGTTAAGGGAAGGAGGTGAAAGTTGGATGTGGAAGCAATCTTAAAAATAAATTACAATGGTGTAGGTTGTTTCGGTGAAGTCACTCTGGTTTGCTAAAGGCTGAATAGGTTATTCACCAAAATGACTCGTCGATGAACCATGGAGAATTTCCTTCTGGTTTCCCACCTTGCAGATTCTCATGGAGCTTAACGAGCCACTCCCTGCATGTTTCTCACTCTTCTCACTGTGGGTACTGGTGCAGTGCTGGTGTGCCATGCATGAACATGGTTTGTTATAAGTAGGGACTCTATGTCAGACATTAGGGTCTGAGATATCTTACCTTTAAACAGTCGGTACCTTATTTCCAAAAGTGAGTATCTTTTTTTTCCTCACTGCCTATAAAAGAGTAGTAGCCAAACGTAAAAGATCTCTAATGTAACAAGCTTCCTGTATTTAAAAGGCTGTCTGACATGTCTCCCAGTAGAAGAAAATCAGGATTCAGCTGAAATGACAGGAAAAGAGAGTCTTTGTTGAGGATACTGAGGGCAGACAGTCTCTGAGGTTTGCCAGCTCCTTCAGTAATGTATCCCAGGGCCACGCTCACTCCTGGGGTGTCCCACGTAGTCCAGACTGTGATTGCTGACTGTGGACACCAGTGATTGTTCCAGGGGTTGTAATTACCTGTAGACACCAAGTAATGGTTAGCAAAGAAGTTGGGGCTAACCTAAGAAATCTCTTCTTGCCCACACTATGGGTAGATGTGGTGAATAGAAGTATTTCAATAGGGGTTTTATTCTAGTTTCATTTGCCATTTATTGTCCTTCAGCTGAGACACACACCGTTGGCCTTTTGAGTGAAGAATGGAGCATTTGAGCTTTCCAACAGGAGGAATGTTCCACTGCATGATAGCTTTCCACCCACTGAGAAAACTACCACTTAATAATGTGCAAATCTCCAGTTAAAGAATTACAGAGATTAGCCTGAAGCCTGACACTCATCCTGCAGGAGGGAACCTCACCAAAATGCTGTTGACAAAGGGAAACTTTGTTAAGCATGTTTAGTTCAGCCCTGCTATTGCAAGGATCCCTAAGCTGCTTTGTTTTATGAGACTTAGGGCAAAGGATTTTCTTAAAGCAAAGGGCAAAGGATTTTCTTAAAAACCATATTCCTTCTGTAAGGGTGCACAGTCTCATGGGATCTTGGGATTACATGTTCATTTCCTATACAAAAGCTTCATAATTGTCTAAAGGAGGTCTGGATATTAAACAGCCTCCAAGTAAAATATCAAGTATAGTGCCTTAAAAAAAAAAAAAAATCAGTTAACCTTAGCTGTGGTGGGAGTTAAGTACCAATAAGTGATAAAACTCCTTCGTTTCTCCCCGTGGAAATCGTTTGCAAAAGGCAGAAGATTTATAGATCTGAAGAGAAAGCAGAGAACAGTGTGCAGAAGAAACTATGCAGAGAAACTGTGATTTGATGAATATGAGCCTGCAAGAAAGTTCATCTGGGAAAGTTCCTGCTGGATACACATCCTGTCCCCAGCATCTCCCACGATGTACCTGGATTTTTACAATTCCCAGGATTAACTGCACCCATCAGTCCAGAGTGACAGTGCATTGGAGAGAGGATAGCTGGGGAGCACATCAAAAGGGACCATGTGAATAGTTGGTGGGGATTGATGTTTCTAGAACAACTCTCAGAAGGCACCATGAGAAGATGAAGTTTCTTGCTGAACTAATTTGAAATGCAATGTATTTGGCTAGCTCAATAGACAAGAATTTGGGGGAGTTATTTTCATAAAGAGCATGTCTTCCATGCTGAAAACCTGAACTGCATAATTTGCTTCCCCTGTGAAATGGCTCCGATGCCTTGATGAAAAAAAAAGGCAAAATGCAGAAATAAAATAATCCAGAGTATGTCACCAGGGTAGGATTTTTCCTGATCCCTACATGCCAATTTAATCTGATGGTATCCACTAGCAAATGAAAACTGGTAAAACATTTTGTGCTACAAGTAGTTTGGGAGCAATCTTGAACCATCTATTAGTTGAGTCTCTTCCCAAGAAGAGAGAGAGAGAATAAACATTTGTTTATATTTTAAATCTCAGTTCCCCTTTATACCATTGTATCTGGTGCTATCTAGATGATGAAGGCTGTTCTTCCAGGTCATCCTCCAACATGAGATTAGTTTTTTCTTCAGTGATACTTGATATGTCAACATGAGACTTGCCTCAAAGAAGCATTCCTGATTTATGTGCAGCCAATGTTTTTATGCAATCATATCTCCCATATCTCAATTTGGGAACATGCTCACTTAGCACAAGAGCAGCTGTTCTACATTTATTGCTTTCTCTGGCTGCTTTCTCAAGTGAACTAGTTCTTTTATTGACTAAGCTGTTTAATGGGACCCCCAGCCTGCAGGATCTTCCCCAAAACCATATCTCTCTGATCTGATTTTCTGATACTTCTCCTGATAAATCAGTTGTTGCTCCTAAATAAAACATGCCCTTTATTCCAGAGTGAAAATATTTAACCTGAACACTTGAGGTCCTCAAAAATCTTACAAGTTTACTAAGAAAAAGCCCTTACCCTTCAGGTACAAATCAATTGGTTTCAGAATAGCTTTCTTCTGAGCAGCAGGACAGCTTGTGTGCAGAAAAAAGATTTACACTACATACTGGTGTTTGTCTTGTCTACATCAGTTCTTGTTACAATGGAATGTAGTAATAATTACATTATCATTATTATGTCTGTAATAACATAATAAAATTACACTTTTATTGTGGCAATTATTTCTATTCCCTCTCAGCAAATTAGGCTTCTAATTTTTCTTCCCCTTGGCCTTTTAGTAATTTTCCCACTTGTGATTAGGACATCTCCTGGGCACCGTGGTGTCTTTATAGCCCATGTCCCTCTCTTAAGTGAGATGTGAGTTCAATGCCTCTTCTCACAGTAGCCTCATGGGCAGGGCACCCTGAGCAGCCTTCAGTGCAGCAGAGTATTTGAGATTATCTGATAGGACACTATGGGATGTGCATTTCTTCAGAGCTATTCCTGTGCTATTGAAATGAGTTTGGCCATTCTCCCTGTGCAAAGACATTAAACATCCATTGCTTAAACGTTGCAGCAGTTCTGCTGCCCTGGCACACAAGTTCAGTAACCCGTGAAGAGTGAGAGCAGCGACTGACAGCTTCACATGTAGCCTCTGACCAAAGTTTAGACTTTTGAAAATAGCCTTGTTCTCATTTTAAAAAAAAAAAAACAAAACACAACTTTTTATGTCTCTTTCTTCCTAATAAACCCTTCACGGGGATTGCCTCTTTGTAAAGTGTATAGTCTGAAGTTAGTTTTGGGTGGCTACTCCCTCTATATGAGAGATTCTCGTGACCATATGTAGCATCTGTGCTTGACTGCACTTTCATACAAACCATCACCAGCAGGGGATGGGATGGGATGTTTGTTGCCCTTGATTGATTTTGTACAAAAATGGTTTACATAGCTTTTTTTTTTTTTTTTAGTATTCTGTGGGGCTTTTATAATCTTACCCTACTTCAAATAATATTACTCCAGAAGGTGCGACTAGATGGCTGGAGTGAGTTTGATACCACATTTTACTCCACAGGGCATATTTAATTCCCAGGGAAGATGTTCCAGAGGGATAAAGGATAAAAAATGGGCTATTACAGGCATCCTTCTGTGAGATGTACAGTACTTCTCTACTGAATTCTGTTCTGCTTGCAGACTTGGCACCTCAGGTCTTTCCTGGTGCAACTAGAGCAATTTTTATAAAATCAAAGGTGAAAACTACTAGGTCTGGTTTTGCTCTAAATGCTGATGTTACTGACTTTCCATGAGCTGAAATTTCTATTGCTGAAATCCAGATTGGACTCAATCATAGTGATATTTTGAGCTGTGGTGGCTGTAGATCTACAAGATACTGCTGTATGTGAAAGGGGGAAAAAATGCAGGCTTTTCTTGTCTTCTCTGTTATTGATGTTGAATGTTACTGGTACAGGTGATCAAAAAGATACTGAGAGGTCTGAACTGTGAAATACTCATCCAGTGCACTGAGGCATTATGGCAAATGGGCTATGGAGACAATCCTGCCACTGCCCTGGGAAATAAGCAAGTTGACTCGTAGAGCTTTCTGCCTTTAATTACTATGAATCCACTGATTAAGCCCAGGAGCTCTCCTCTTAATCCTGAATTACTCATTTTGACCCTGGCAGAGTTTATGTGCCTGAGCCATGACACTGTCACCCCAGCAATCCCATGCTGCTCACTGGAGAGGCAGTTGCCACTGGGTGAAACAGAAACCAGCAGGTACTTTGGCAGGGCGACCTCCGTGGCCATGCAAGCATCCGTCCAGGCAGCCTTTCCTTAATTGAGTTGCTTACATTCCACGCTCAGTTACTGTCTGCTGACTTGCAAAAGAACAAAGGAACAGCTACTTCCTATTAAGGAAGGTAATAACTTAATTAAAACCAAGTTCTATGCACTGCAGGATCTCGTTTGTCGTCAAGAGGCCTTCCTTGCCTTTCCCTATAGTTTTTTATAATCTATGCCAGATATTTAATCACTGGATACCCCAGTATAAAGCTTCGAGCCTCCATAACCAGCAGAAAGCTTGTCAAAATAAATTTTAACTTCTGACCGTAGTAGAAGACCAACTAGAAGGTATTAACAGAATCAGAGCTGTCAATCAGAGCTTGGGCTCACCGTTTATATTATTAATTCCAACTCTGGTGGCATGGTCTTGGGATAACAACCATCCTAAGCTGCATTGGTCCAAAAAACACAAACCAAGAGTGGAATATATTTCGTGCCGAGGTGACGTTACCGAATGTCCAGAGAATTTTTAGGTTTTTTTTTTTCTTTTTGTCTCTGAAAGGTGATGTTTTATTAGATTATTCCCATTGCCAAAAGACACAGCTACTGTCTGGCTTCATTTGGTGATTATTTTTTTCTAATGTAAAGATTTCTTCTGTGCACAGAAGCAACCTCTTAAGAAAAAAGCAAATAAATTGTTTGTTTGTTTGTTTGTTTGTTTGTTTCTGCAAATTTCCTTCTAATTAAAGCAGCATGTTAGAATGGAGACTGTGAATAATCTTTAGTGGGTTATGAAGTGAAACTGGCCTCACAAATTGAAATCTATCTTGGAGCCTATGAGCTGGAGGTATTATTACAATGCAAACCAGCGGGAAAGATTCCAGAGAGAAAGAGGAGAAGTGTGTTAATTGAGAACAATAACATGCCGAAGACCTCCAGAAGCCGATGGCCTTAATAAAATGAGACAATGCTATGTTGTTGCATAACCTGGACTTCACATTCAATTTTGGTTATAGTGGAGTAGAAGTGATGCAGAGCTAGGTTTCTTTTTCTCTGTTCGTTTCTAAGGCCGTCTGGATGGAGAAGGTTTCACAGGTCATGTTGAACTCGGCTTGAACTGTATTTCTCTCTCCCATACTGATCACTTGACCATGGAATGAATTTCAAGGACATTAAACACACAGGAGGTGATATTTGCAGTCAAAGTAACTAATAGTGGTGGCACAAATTTCCGTTGCATCTCATCATGGTTTGCTTTCTTGCTCTATGTGGTTCTGCGACTGTTGTGACTTAAATTGGTCATTAAAGGGGAAATAAGAGCATGGACTGTTGGCATTGAGCTGGTTTTGAAGAGTCCGAGATTTTGGAGTTTGTTTTCATCCCAGGGTTTTCTTCATCGCCGTGAACGAAACGAGTCTGAACTTACCTGGAGCAGTTCCAGAGTTCCTCTGACCCAGCCTGTCCTCCCTGGTCACCTCAAGGATACAGTCCTGATGATGTGCCAGATACACAAACCTTGTACAGTCAGACGGTGTCACACATGAAATGCACTGTTTTCCACCCCAATGTGGGAGGTTTTGCATTTTTGTCTTCAAGCTGCCTTGAAGTCCATGAGCAAACCCATGAGTCAGTTTGTACAACAGTTCTAAAATGTCTGACAGATATGTGGGTGTCTTCAGCTCAGGGTGCCTGAGGACATTTCAAGGCAGGGATTTCTTATATGCCCAGAACTCTGTGGCAAGTTTTGTTAATATCTTTTTATTATTATTTTTCTGTGTGAATGATTTTCTCAATAATTTCCCACCATTTATTTTGATGCTGTCTTCCAAATAGACATTGAGATTCTCTTTGCTGGTTAAAAATGCTTCAGTCTGAAGCAGATGTGAGAGTTCAATAGACTGTTGGACATCCTGAATATTCTGACGTAGGGCATAGAGATAAAGCCAAAATAATCAAGAGCCACGGGCCTGGTTGGCATTCAGCAGTCAGCACCTTTAACCACCTCAGAGAACGACAGTTCATACCACCTGTGAATCTGCCTTCATTTTTAATAAAGCTGGTGTGAATAAGACCACAATATAATAAATCTAGTTATCTTTATCTGCTCTTATTTAAGCAGATAAACGGAGAGTAGAAAGTAAACACAAGCTTTAGGATTTTGTAAAACACTCTAGATCCTAGATTATTCTGGAGCATTTTATGAACCACTGAAAAACAGTTATTATTTCCCTTCCTCCTTTTTGTCTGGGCAGTACAAATTCAATATCATAATTCATGAACTCATACAACCTTTTCTGAGCTGTATATGTATTTCAAAGCTATCATAGGGGACAAATTACAATATCTACTCTAGTTTTCCCCCCTCTGCCTCTGCAGCTCTTGCAGGATCCAGTGATGTGGTGTGTGCCTGCATGGGGTAGGCAGTACTGGGGTTTACTTGAGCATATCAAAAGCAACCAGTCTCTCAATCATTCATTGAAAGTTCCAGTTGGCTTAGAGTCTTCCTGAAAAATATGTTTATTTTGTCTTCTTGACTTACTTTTCCTCGTGTCTGAGTATTGTGCCTCCAGGAAGAAAAGCTTAAATTGCTGAAGTAGGGCTTTTTTCAAAGCCTGCCAAGAATAAAGTGGCTTAATAAGAAAGCACACAGATTTTACTTTCTTGGAGGGGAAAAAAAAAATTAAAAAAGGAATAAGTCATTTAAAACGAGACTGGAAACTTCTTTAGGAGCAGTGGATATTTTCTAAAAGTGTAAAGATAGGAGCATTTGGGGAAGTAATATGGAGCTAACTAGCCATGAAACTTGGAAAGGACTCAGACCCTGCCAACCAAATTTGGTCTCTGAACACACACTGATTTATGCTGGTGGAAATTATGTAATGGCAAGTCAACAACAATAGGTTCATAGAGTTGTGTAGCTGGGCTGCCATGAAGCATCTCTGTCCCCACGGGAGGTGTTTGTCTTGGGCCACACCAGTGGCTGTCCATGTGGCAACAGCGTGGCTGTCACCGCATCCCGTATCGAGTTGGGTGAGACAACCACCTTGAGAGTCTGGTCCATTCAGGACACGTAACTGCCAAAGCTGCTCTCACAGCATGTATTGCAAGCTATTTTTCTTTATGTTTTAGATGTAAGATCAGTGTTGGCCTGGCCCCCTGATGTTTCTGTTCCTGGCTCCCATGGTGTGCGGTGTCACTGTCAGTACCAGGTTAAGCTGAGATCACAGTTGACCACCAAAATAGATGACACTTCCATTTCTGCGGTGGCCAAGGGAGACTGCCAACCAGTGACTATTTTGTTTATTTTGTCTGAACAATATTTGTACAACAAACACTATTGGCAGTGGCTGTGAGTCATCTTGGTAGCTGCAGAACATCTGCAATTTCTGTTCCCTCCACCAGCGAGGGTTGTAACGCTGGGAGGGAAATGCATCCTACTGGGAAGGACAGAGACAGTTCCTGCTGCTGCTGTTCATCAGGGAAAAGTGAATCCAGGCTTAACAGTTCAATCATGTCCTCAAGATTTAAGACTACGTGCAAGCAGGTGGCACCCAGGTTGCAAGGTTCCAGCACTGCCATCTTCTTGGGCTCCCTGACAAAATGTTGAGTAGCTAAGGGTTGAGGGCAACTCATATTTTCCTCTTCTATCAGGCCTCCTCCGTTATTGAGAAAATCAAGATTCATTTTCACAAGTGCAAGATTATAGACTGGAACCTCAGAAAAGTAAAGGAAAACAGTATGTTATATTGTCTATGAACAACTGCAAGTTTTATGCCTTGTCTTGCAGAAGGCACCAGCAAGAAGACATTGTGTCCTCACTCTGTGCCAGATCTTCGGTGCAGTATTGACTCAATGGGCTGGATGCCACCTCTTGAGTCACTTAGCATCACTTCTCAATACACCTGGTCTTTAATTTATTTTTGGAGGTTTTCAGTCTAAGTACAAATAAACATGCCCAACCCATCTTAGACCACAGCCTTAGGTGGAGCAGCTGCAGATTTCTTAAAGATAATGCAATGCTGGGAAGAGACATACAGCAATGAAAAAAACCTCAGGCAAATAGTTCTGAATAATTGGAAGAAGTAAATCCTGAAATAAGTATGTGTTATTTTCGATCAGTTGATTATGGGTATTTAACCCTCGGAATTGTTTGTTTATTTTCTCTGGCCACAGAGATCAAATGAATGCACTTGCTGCCTGACAGCATGGCTGCAATGCCTGTTCAGTCTTCTGGTGTTTATCCCTTCAGAACTCACTTGCCATGACTGGGTATTATCATCAATTCAGCTACTGCAATATTTTCAGTAATATTCACAAATAAGATCTGAATGCTGTTGAACCAACACTGTCAGCTTTAGTGCCCTCAGCAGGATGTGGAAATCTCAGGTCACTGCTGTGCTGAACCAAAGGGGGAACCTCAGGTGCTTTTCCATCTGAGAGAACTACAGGCTGAACAAAAGAAGGCAAAACAAGGCTGGGAAAGGTGAACAGACTGAGAAGAAGACAAAAAAACCCCAAAAAACAACATAGCTGACCATCATGAAAAATCAATTGAATATTCACAAGCCCATGTTTTGCAGAGGTTGTCCAGCACTTCAGAACTAACCACAGTTTAAAGGCAGGAAGGCTGAAGATACAGCCAGTCTCCTCAGGGATGCGTTGCCTGATCTCTCCAGTTTTGTGGTGGTTGCTCAGCTCTGCCTTTTGTTTTCAGCTGGGCCCACAATCCAGTGAACTCACTGGTTGTTTTTTGACTCCTCTGAGTGGGTTTAATCCACATAGGCACTGATCCTGTCCCCCTCCATGTTAAAAAAAAACCTGTGTTTGGTGAGCTCTGGACTAGACACACGAGGCACTATCTCCCTGTCCGTAGATGAAGCCACTGGCCCAAGCAAACATTTTCAGTGGAATGTGCAGGATTAGGGTCATAAATCCCAATTATTTGGATTCTATCATAACAGTTTTCTTCAGAGTCTGCTGAAATGAATTGTATTGCGTCAAGATTTCAGAAGCTGAGCCTTTGAGTAGAGGGAGGTATTCAGGACTCCCATGTCCTGATTGAACTTTATTTTAGATTCAGCAACTGAACAGATTTTTAAAACCTCTCATTCCACACCAGCAAAGTCACCTGTTTTCAAAAAGACACTCACTGGAAAATGTGGGCAGTCAGATTTCTCTGTGGTTCAGCCACTCCTATATTTGAAACACAGCTCTGAAAAAAAAACCTTGAGGCTTCTTAGACCTGGAAAGTGCAATTTTTCATAATCTCACCCCTTTTTGCAGAACTATCATTTTCTCTGAGTCTCGTATTTTATTGTCCTTTCTGCACCTTATATAATAATCAGCCTTTGCCCATTTCTTTCACGTGCTGACTCCTGCCTCCTGTTCCACTTTTGCCAGCTTTTGTTTTAAAAATTGCTTGACCTGATTCACATATAAAGCTCAAACTCAGCAGAGGATGGGGCAAAGAATCTGCTTGATATTTCAGAAATGTCTTGTGGTTAGTAAGTTCTGCTTGAGCTACATAATTCCTGCACTGGCAGCTTTCATTACTTTTCATGTGGAAATTTCTTCATTGCTTTGCAAAGTAGATGCATGTCTGGTTGTTATTCAGACATAAAGTATACTTTTTGAGAACTCAACAGGACAAAATGTTGAAAAAATAAAATAATGTAATACCCAGGTAGATTCACTTCTGTAAAATTAGCTGCCGTGGGTCTCGTTTAACACCCCTTCTTATATTATGAAAAATAAGTATTTTAAGATAGACTTCTCTGTTCAAGACATGGTTTCAGGCAGAGGAGCCAGGTTTCTGCTTCTGACTGTTGAGTAGTGAGTACAATGCACTGGATGGTTACAGGCTGAGCATGACATCCAGTTTTCAACTTATTAAAGAAAAAAGACCTAGTATAAAAATGGATTCCTGGAGCACAGACAGCAAGCAGAAGTCCAAGGAAAAACCCCAACTTACGTCAGGCTTAATATTCCTCAGGAACCTGACACCAATGTGGTCATTTTTTGCTTGTTTACTGTTAAAATGAAGTTTATTCAAATTTGTAATCTACAAACTTTCCTTTAGGCTCCTGGGCTGAAAAGGGCACATTGGGTTTGGATGGAGTGGGTTGAAGGAGGAGAAGAGATGAAAGGAAAGGGAGGAGGCAAGGAATAAAACCTGACTTGCCAAAAATGTAAGGTACATAAACCAATTTTCTTTGCTGGTCATGTCTCCATTTCACAGTGGTGTGAATACTGAGTATTTTTAAATGAGACGCAAATTAAATTAGGTAGATTTTGCCCTTCTTTGCTCTCAGAGAATGTTGAAAGAGGCTTGTGAAAACCCTGCAGAGAATCAGAGATTAAAAAAATAGTCTTTAACCCAAGCAGAAAGAGTTAATAATGTGCATTATCCAGGGGATTAGAAAGTATTTCTAAACCATTCTGGAAAACAGCTGTGGCCTATTTCAGATTTCAGCTCCTATCAGTACAAAGTACAGAAACAACCACTGTAAATTTGAGCAATACAGCTGCTCCATTTCTCTGATACCCCAAATCTTTGCTTCTGTGTCTCTGGACAAATGTTTGTTTCCCTGCTGTGCACTGCTCAGAGAAATGCAGCCCTGTGGCTTTTGCCATCTTGGCCTCTTTCAATTCCATGTGATTTATTGATTGATTGGTTTATTCAGATTGCAGACTGGTATCAGTGACAACATTTACATTTAAGATCTGCCACCAACATGAAAGACATCTTCAAATAAGAGCTTTATGGAGGTGTCCAGAATCTGGTAGAGGTGTCCTTATCATTGAGATGTTCTTTCAAGTCTTGCTGAGATACACAGGACGTCCATGACTAAAATTACTGATCTCCTTTTAGCAGGAACCTTTCATAATATGTGCTGCTTTCCTGCAACCCTCTCCCAGGTGAATTTCCTAGAAAATGCCACAAGTATCTGACTGCATGAATAGAGCACATTAATACAACTGTAAAGGAGAGAGGGTTTTACTTATTTATAAATAAATAATGTGGAATAATTCTTATTTTAAAAAATAATTACACAGCACAAGTTTGTATTGGGGGGAAAGTGATTTCCTATGAAGAAAGTGGATTACGGACTCTCCTTTCCTTTAGTGCTTGCCTGAGTTAGAGCCCAGGGCAAAGTGGGACAGTAATATGAGACATTAAAATGACACTCTCTGGCTTGAGCTGTCCTTAGAAAATGACTGATCTGCTTTCTTACATGGATTCATTTCAAGGGACATCTTACCTGAATGTGTGTACTGAGATAACTCACTGAAGGAACTGTACAAAAGGATCATACAGAAATGATTAAACATCTGAAACCCACTCTAATGAGACCAAATTCAGTCTGGTTTAGGCTTTGATGATTTTTTTTTCTTCTAATGGCTCCCAGCTAAAATTTGTGTCCCAACCAAAGCTGAAATGAAAAATAGCTTGTAGTCTACCACCAGCGAGACAAATTTATAGCTGCCCATGTTACTTGGCAAAGGGGAAGGGTTTTAGAAGGATGAAAAAAGGAGGAGGCAGTAGATAGAGTAAAGGCTCCACTGGGAAAAAGAAGTTGAGATATCAAGGTCTATATTGTATGAGTCTGCCAGCTAAGAGTGAGACAGAAACCCACTGAGCATTGCTGTTATCTCATTTTCAGGAGCACAGAGATCTTCTCCCTTTTCATCTCTCATGTTTTTTTTTCCAAAATTAATTTGCTTTCCTGGCTCCAAAGAGGTTGGATCCCAAGTACTAAGCAAAAATCCACATAGGAGTGAAGAAAACCTTGACTTTTCAGCTTTAGGAGTGTACATTGCACACAAATGGCCTTCTTCCAAGCAGCAAATCTCTCAGCACGAAGTACAGCTTTTCTGACAGCCAGCTAGAAGTGTAACTACTGTCTCCTGCAATATTTATGACACAATTTGTTGATTTAGATTTAAAGAATGGGAAAACATAAAGCTCTCTGGCAAGTTAACTCTGAAAAGTGGGCACTGTGCACAGTCAAAAAATGGAAAGGAGATGGCACAGAGACCTCAGATCACAGAATTGTGTTCTGGATGCATGGGCACATCACAGTTTTGTTTCCAAGTTGCAAATAAAGACATTTTTCACTCTTCTCCATCAAAGTGTCCTGCTTCTTGGGAGCAATGATAGCCCCTCTCTCACCTTAAATAGTTATGTATAATTTATTAATCATCTTGTGTTGTCTGGGAACATGAAATGATTATCTAGAGATAATGAAGTCTATAATCAAGTCTTTGGGGCTAATTACTTGAGCAAGAACAAGGACTTCTTCATTATTCTATACACCTTGTTCACTTTTTGGGAACATTGGCAGGAATGAGAGGAACATGTTGTGAAACTGAGCAAATACTTACATAGGAATATTCCCATACCATGTGTATTTACATAAATATTCATTTGAGAAGTATTTAATGGCTGCTTTGACAGGCTGTGTGCTGAAATGAGCTGAAATGATACCCTGTAACTTGGTAACCTGTTGCCCAGAGTAAAATTGGGTCTAATTTATTTAGCAAAAATGAAGCTGAGACATGCAGGTAGACCTACACTAGGAGGACCCCCTGGTCATGTGGGGTGAAGGAAAGGAAGAGTTTTGCTTCCCGAAGAGAGCCATGGGGACCCGAGCAGCCCTGCAGGCAGGACCTTGCAGTCCTCAGCCTGGAGATTCAAGCTTCAGGCTGTGAGCTTGGGGCAAGATTTGGCCCCGAAGTGCATGCAGTGCACACAGACAGTGCGCGGGGCGAATGTGTGTGAAATGTTTCAATTACCTCTAAAATAATGTTTAACATGTTCCAGACATACTGCATTAAGCAAATACCCAAGCAGTATTTGAAGCGTATTCTGTTTTTCATTTTAATAGATTGTAAATGTATTAAACACATGTTAAGAATATATTTCATATACTGCATTTGTAAAATATTATCAAATTTATATAGGCGGAAACCACAGAGCAACCACAGGATCGGCCCGAGAGCAAAACCATTTTGTGAGTTAACCTTTTAGCACCACTCTATCAGGAGGACAGAACAGAGGATTTAATTTGATTTCATTTGTCATTAACCCTTTTAGTTATAAACTTGGTGCTGTGTAGAAGGCTTGTATCCCAGCAGCTGAAGAAGAGGCTCTCGAGTTCCCTGCTTTTGTGCAGAGAGAATGTCAGAGCTGAAAAATTGCCCCTGTAGCTTCACGTTAGGTGTCTGCTCCACCTTTTAAGTATCCCCTCAAATCATTTGATAATGTTCATTATCTCCATTAAAAGGGAACACCAGCAGATGTTTCAAAGCTGAAAACTGACAAATCAGAATTCAGCTCAGCTTCTTTCCCTCTGTCTTGCAAACTGAGCAAACTGGTTTTTGTTTTCTGTCCAAGCCAGTTTGGGTTTGAAGCAGTAATTCTGAGTCCAGATACCGTCGGGTTTCTTTGAAAGCAGAAGTTAGAGCTTGGTCTGTTCCTTGGAAATTAATCCCATCTCCTCGCTGAGCTCAGCCAAAATCCTGGAGATCAACATGAAGCAGAGCTTAGTTTCTGTGAGACAACTTGACTAAAATGGCAGGAATTAATCACAGGTACCCATAAAGCTCATTCTTGAAGTGTACAGGAATCCACCACTTTTCAAGACTCAGCCTCCATTGTTTGTAATACAGGAATCATTTCAGTAGCTGGCTGCTACATTAGATTCTTCTCCTTCTATGTGGATAAAAAAGCAGAGCCAGCCCAGACCCATAGTTTGTTAGTGAGAATTTAGACTTCCAAATTTCACACTTTGCTCTGTATTGAATGGCAGTCCCAGAGCTTCAGGTGTCTGAGGCCCAGATGTACCAGACCTCTCTGCTCCTGTATGAGAGCATGGACAGCACCTTGAGGACAGAAAATTGTGCCTTCCAAAAGTGGACTGAAATGATTGTTTTGCTTAGAGGAACTCTAGAGAAAGCCACTGATGGGTGATGCAGAGGGAAGTGATTCTTCGTCACTCAGCAGAAGTTGCCCTCATAACAGTGCTCAGATAAACCAGGAACTCAGCACAAAACCAGCTTTCTAAGCATCCTGGAATAATGAACTGTATCATAAAGTTTATAATGGATGCGTGGGTCCTATTTCTTCAACTTTTTCTACAGCCTCCACTAGTCGATAATAAAATGTAAGAATGCAAATTTGTTTTCAGCCAGAAAGAATATTTTTAGTATCAAGTGTTTTTCATCTCAATAACCTATTAAAACCCCAAATGTAATAGGTTAATGAGGTTTAATTTTTTAAGTGCAGCTTGTGTCAGGGTCTGCAGCCTGTAGCTGGGAATGTTCATTAACTCTTCCCAGTGCGCTAAGCTGGCAGCTGCTCCTTGGGGGCTTCAGTTTGGAGGAGGCTGGAGGTGTCCCCGTCACCCTCTCCACCACTCAGTTCTCAGCTGCAGCAGAGGTGCTGTGCAGCCAGAACTGGCTGGAGGAGGCCAGCACGACGTGGGGTCAGTGTGAAAAAGAGGCAGGGCTCTGGGGAGGTTTTGCTCAGAGCTTTTCACCTCTGATTCTGCACACAGAGAGGAGGTTTTCCTGGACAGGACAGGGAAAACAGGACAGGACACCACGGAGCTGCAGAACCTGCCTGGCTTCTCTGCATCCTCCCTCCCTCCCTCAGCTCTCCCACTGCTGGGGCTGGACACCCCAGCTAAGACTTCATGCAGGTTCACAACAGATTCTTTTCTTTTCTTTTCTTTTCAGCTATGGAAAATGAGACACTGGTGCTATTTTTTCACCTCCAGCTTGAGCATTTTTAGCTAAAATGTAATGGTAGGACTGTCTTTCAGACTGGAAATTCTTACCTCACTGTCCAGTCCAGTACATGAAAGCATTCATCAGCTTCACAGGACCCTGCAAAGCTGTCCTTCCCTTGTCTAGCAGATCTCAGAGTTTCTTGCAGGGTTGGTACAAGCAGGAACCAGGATTTTTAGCAGGCTGAGAGCACCGTAGCACACAGAGTGATGCCAGAATCCCACCTAGGTGCTGTTCTCCTCCAGGAAAACAAATTGCAAAGCTTTTGGAGCCAGTGCACAGGTGGAAAAGAAGATCCCTTAGAACAAGATGAGACCTTGGATTATGACAGGCTGCCATTGTAACTGTAGACTATATTGACACTAGAAAGAATATTGCCATTGACCTGTGGATATTCAGTTTCCACAGGTCTACTGCAGTTCAAGAGATCCATTACAGCTCTGACTATGTAAGATCAGACATAATATGAAGCTCCTCATGAGAGTTATGACAGATATGTCATAGTAACTTAACTGTACTCTGAAAAAATATTAACTATGAAGGGTGTTGGTTTTTATAGGCTTATTTCACCTCATTATCCACTTAACTATCCAATAATGTACCAGGTATGCGCAACAAGAGGCAGGAGATACTTGCTGTGTTTTGACTTCCCAATTATTTTGTATGGATGTTCAATATGAAATAACAGCCAAACATTCTGAAAAAAACACTCCAATATTCACCAGCACTGTAAAAGAACCTTTCTTTCGCTTTTAATAATGTAGGTTTTTCCTTATCACATTGATAAACTCTTGCTGTATGAGTTATCATGTGTGCAAATTTAAATATTGAAAAGAGTAAATTTCCCTGTTATATAAAATATGGGATGCAGCTGTTTAAAAAATGCTGTCTTTTCAGGCAGGAGTAAAAACCTAGTAAGTAAGGCAGTCAAAATTTCAGTCTGTGAACCCGCCACCTTGCATTGCCTCTGATTTGGGTTTGTCCTTCCAAGCAGCTACTGTGTGACCTAGTGAAGTAACAACTTCTGGAAGTGATTTTTCCCATATGATAGTATTTTCCTTTTCAGTAAATGTGCAGAGTAACTCGAAGAAAAAGAGAGATCCCAGACTGCTTTCTCAGTGTAAAAATCAGAGTGTCTTTCTTAACCAATAATCCTCCAGAAATGCAGCTACCTATCAAGTTTGGTTTGGTTTGGCCAATTCAAAAGCCACTAATGTGCAGGACAGAGAGAAGTATAAATCCCCTGCCCTCTCTTCCTTGCTTTTATTAAATGTGGGCATATAAACGTACATATATTAAAGATTTTGGAGACACACAGGAATGAGGGAGCAAAACCAGGTGCTATCCTAATGAGAGCAGGACAGGTACATGACAAGAGTCAAACAGAACAGAAGAGAACATAATATTTACTTATCTGATCACACGCAACCATATTTTTTAAGAGAAAAACTCCTAAATTAATCTTGCTGGGGTGTTTTTCACATTGGTTGTCCGTGAATTCAATAGGTATTGGATGCCAAAATATTTTTTTAATCTGACCTTTAATGTCTAAAAGCAAAAGCTTAAAGGGATTTGGATTTCCTGTTCAAAATAGACATATGTATGTGCTAGCAAAAGGACATCGTATGTCTTTTTTGTGCCCTTCATCAGATCACTGCCTTTGCCATAAGGTTCACACTGTCACATCATTTTCAAGAGACCTGCACTCATGGCTTGGATAGAGATACACCAGCAAGGAACTGAACCTGGGAGTCTTTCCATACTGTTGTGAAATAGGTGATAAGACACAAGGTTTGAGAGCAACCAACTGACAGATGCTAAGATGGATGCATTTGAGATTACCAGCTCTGGTAGGAGTCACATTGAGTTCTGCTCAGTGAGAGTGGCTGAAGCAACACATTGTCCTTTTGTGATGTGAAGAGATAAACTTGAATTGGGGATTAATCCACACTACCCACATCTGTCTTCTGCTAATCCTGCTCAGCTCTGTGCATGCAGAACAAATTCTAGGCAAGAGGCCGCTGGGAAATTGTCCAGTTCTCTGTACCCCATGCCCAGCTCTGTCAGGCTGGCTGCAGAATAATTTATTTCGTACAGTTCCTCTGGCCAAGGAAAACATATTTGTGCCTTGTGGCAGGGAAGCTCTGCAATGAAGGCACTGTGTTGCAAATTATGCACCCTAGGGGTTGACCTTAGCTCGTGTGCCTTCTGACCTGTAGGAAACTCCACGCAAGTAGACAGGGGCAAATAAGAAATGCACTTTATTGGTCCTTATGCCTTCAGAAATCAATTTATAACCAATGGTGTGTGTTAACTTTCTCTTCACTTCATAAAAGTCCATGATTAATTGATTTGGTTACTTTTTTATTTACAACTGTTCGCAAGGTAAAATTTGCTTCTAAAAGGCTGAAGAAAGGACCCTTCAAAATGAAATATCAAGACCTTGTTTTATGTCTTTAAGTGAATCTGGGCTGGGGGAGGGAGAAATGGCTGTGTAGCCATACCCAAACTTAATTTCCTTATGTTTTCTCTGGAACATATTTTTTAAAGGTATCTGGAATACGTTTTCACTGAAAACAAACCCCAAACAAACTCTGTTCCTCATTCCTGTACCCCAGAAATAGTTTACATGGAAGGAGCTGAATGCAAATGGAAAACTTTGTCACTGGACCCTAATTAGGGGCAAAACCACAACAACTGCAAAGTCAGTGAGAGTGTTGCCACTGACTTCAAGTGGGACCAGGATCCCACCTTTCAATTCCTCCTTTCAGTTGCTCTCCTTTCGTTCCTGCATTCCCAGCAGGTCTGGGGTGAAGAGCACTCTTTAGGCTGGATGTAAAGGCTTTTATTTTTCTGAAATATCAGTGTGGTGCTGAGTGTGTGTCACTGTGCTGTGGCACAGCTGGCAGGGAAACGGCACAGGCTGTGACAGGAGCTGTCTTTATTGTTGGTTCACAAGGAGGACCAAGGGATGAGTTTTTGCTAGCACAAAGATAATCTGAACATGAAGGATTTCTGAAATGTAACTTCCTTCCAAACTTTTCTATTATTTTTATGCCAAATAGCTCCGAGGAGCCAAGATTTTCATCTGGCATCTGACTCTGTGACTGTCATGCAAAGCCAGTCTGACTTTCCAATCTTTTGCAAGCCCTGCCACCCCTAAGTTTCAAGATTTTCTACTCTAGAGATTTTGCCAGAAACCCATTTCAGGGCTTCTCAGCTATTATTTTTAACAGCTCCTGGGGACAGTATCAGAAGGGCCCAATCCAGCAGTCATTTTCCTGTATGAGCACAGTAAACCAGAGCTTTAGCTGGTGTGAGCCAAGATGGTTTCTGCTGAAGTCCCAACATCTGGCACATTAGCATTCTTCACATAAATAGACAGCACAAGGGTTACTCACATGAAGAAAGTTACCCACGTATGTGTTTGCAGGGCCTCATTCCTAATGATCTAAGACACCACATTATTAAGAAATAGTGCAAATTATGCTTTCAGTTACACTAGTGCTGATGGGATAGAACTCCTTTGACAACTCATTGTATTTACTTTGGCTTCCCACTAGACCAAGTTCAGTGAAATCACGGGAGTTTCTCTAGATTTACAATAGCATAACCAAAACTGGAGCTCTGGATGTGGAGAACCCCTGGTCAGCTGAAGATATAATAGTTCTCCAGAACTGCTGTGCTGCCCCTCCATCACAGGCTGCTGCAGGGAAGTTACACGCAGCACAACCTGAGTGCATGTTTATCCTAATTGGAAATGAAAGTGTTCTAGTGACAAGAAATAGTCTAGTGTAGACATTAAAGTTACAAGATCTTTCAGCCTTTGGCTGAGTTCCAGGTGTTAAACTCCTCTGTCCCTTCTGATGGAAAAGCCAGAGGATCTTTCTTGAGACAGAGAATTTAGTTTCAATTTTTTTTTTTTGCCGTACACGGAGACAACTCGAGCTCTGTGTTTTGCTGTCCTCAGGGCTCATGTAAAACAGCTGGGAATCACGGCCTCTTTCCTCCATGTACTTCCTCTGACCAGTCCTGTTCTTTTCTTCTAAGCTTGGAGGGTGTCCCAAGAGGACTGGAAGGAGGGAGCTCTGTTGGCTTTGCAGGCCAGGTCATGCCACAGGGTGGGGGTATGGATCTGGAAACGAGGGAAAACACAGTCCTGAGAGCCTCCTGTACACCGTGTCCTGCAAGGAGCCAGCAGCCTGTCCAGCCCGGGGGACTCAGAAACCACAACCTCGGGAGTCACTGAAGAGCTCTTTTAAGAAAAATGGGAGGGACGTTGCTTTGAAATGTTGCACAGCGGTTTCCTACCTGAGGAAATGTGTGAAAGACTCGGCTCAGCTCCCAAAGGTCTTAGCCCTGTTATCAAGTATATTTGGTTTCAGTCAACTTGCAAGAAAACAACTTTTAAATTCCTTGCTTTATTTAGTGGCTTCTGTTCAACTCCAGCTCCATGCAGCTCCACAGAAAGGGAGAAGAGGCAGTTTGTTAATTCTCCTCTTGAATTTCTCTTTCTTAGCAACTTTGGAGTGTGGATCTAATTCAGTCTTTCAGAATCACATCTACTTGATGCAGGACAAAGGGTCCAAGTCTTCCGGTGCTGCTGGGTGTGTTTGGTCTGTAGGAATTCCATCTCCCCCACAGACATTGTGTGTGTGAACTCCTCGCTGCATCCCAAGCTACACCTTTTGGACCAAAGTTTTATGGAACCATAATGGAAACAGAAAGGTTCCTCCTGCTCACACCCTGCTTTGTCTGTGACTTTCCTGATGCTCAGTTAGACCCAACCCTCGTAAAGAAACTGGCTGAAACTGGGGCTCAGAAGAAAGGGAGGTTTTGTACGTAGGTGTGGGTATGTGGAAGGAGGTAGAAAGGGTAGCCTACCTACATTTTTAATAGTTTCTTTATGAGTGTGATACAGGTATTTTCCTATAATAAAACAGTAATGTTCCCAACCAGTGAGTGCTGTTCTTGGCATCTCGTTTTATTCCAATTTGCTTTTCTTGCAACTGTGGGCAAGATTCATGAAAGGGCCATGCCTAACAGGTAGGTAAGAGAAGGCACTATTTTTTATACAAATAAATGTCATTCCTAAATTATCTACTTTTAGAGTATGCCATATGGTTCTAGCTTATCCATGCCTCTCTCCCACCTTCTAATTGGCAGCTGCCTTGAAATGCAGAAAGGTGATTAAACAGTGACTTGTTCCACTGAATCTGCAGTTCACCCACTGCCAAAACTGAAGAGAAGTGAGTGCTTGCAAATATCAATAAGTAGAACTGATGTAGAAGTTTCCTTCAAAATGAATCAACCTCTGAAAATCCTGGATTTAATTTTTAACAGTAAATGATGAGTGTTAATTGTTTCCCAACGATTTCTCAATAAATGGCAGAAGATTCCCCATGTTTTTCAGAGAGTCAGCTCTCATAGCAGAACATTTCTTAGATAAAACGGACCATATGATCCATGGGAAGAGACCTGGGAGTTGGAAGTCAGGGAATAACAATCTACTGTATTCTGCTGTTTTCCTCCAGCTGACCTCAGTGATCTCATGTCATTTTGCTGTGCCTCTACAGCATTTTATGACTGTAAAAATCATGATCATCCTACTCACCTCCATAAACCATGTAGGAAAACATCTGTAAAGGAAATCCAGCTGTGTATGTAGAGAGCAGTGCAATGTCCTAGAGAGATACCTGAGTGAGCTCCCTGCTCCCTGGATGTGTCTTGAGTTTTGTTATTTAATTAGTCTTTTATATTAATAAATTATATATATATTTATCCCCTCTTGTCAGCTAGGCCATTTCTGATGAGGATTTTAATATTCCTACAGAGACCAGGGCATGTAGTTCAAATACCAGTTTGGGATCCAAAACTCATCCTTCATCAGAGATTAATTCTGCATTGGTTATTTCTGTTAGCAATTGAGTTAGATCAGTTTTTATTAAGTTTTTAAATTAATGGTAACACAAGCCACCCCTCCTCAAAATAATGTGGGTGTTATCACAAGAATAAATATGACAGCAGTGAACAAAATGATGCGAGATAAATAACAGAAATTACTCAAGAGTCACTGTCCAACTTTACCTCAGGAAGCTAAGAAGGAAGTGTTCTCTCATTAAGATAGTTTCAGGGAGGAAAATTATCATTTAGTGAAATTAGAGCTTTGAGGATTGTTCAGCCTGTTTGCTGCTGATGAACAAGCTGTCAATAATCTATGGGAGTTACATTACCTGGGCAAAAATATTCCTGTTTACCTGTGTGCAAGCACCTTGATTGAACCGTCCACTGTTCCATTCTGCCTTTGAAAGGAAAATGGAAGGGCTGTTCCTAGCTCATCTGGTGCTAAAGCTTTGGAAAAACTGTGTATCAATGCTGGATAACACTTCAACCTTCTATTTTTTTCTGCCACAGGCTCAAAACCACTTTACAAATTAAAATCATATTGTGAAAGAAGGGATCAAATCTCACATTTCAGAATGCAAGGAAGGGGCCTCTGGCTGCAAGGCAAAGGTTGAGGGACATCCCAGCTCCCTTACTTTGGAGGAAGCTTGGTCCTCAAGGGACACTTTTTCAGGTGTGAACTTTTTCTGCAGCAAATCTGTGAGCTGGAATACCTGCTTTAAAGCTCTTTGTGCTTTGAATCTGATCTGCAAACCTCAGTGTTAATTCTGGAGATAATACTGAGCACAGATGGTTTATTTGGCCACGCCAGCCAAAGGTGCCTGTTCCGATAGGAAATGTCTCTGTGTTCTGAACTGAATGCAAAATTCACTAATATTCCTGAAAGCCCTCCTTAGATTGATGGTAACAGTAAACTTCCCACCTTGCAATTCCAGGAATAGAGCTGCTGAGGTTTTCCTGTACTAGCTCCAGAGGGCCAAGACAAACCCTAGTGTTGGTGGTTCCTCCAAAATATTTCAGGAAGAATAGGATGTTTCCATCGACCACTGTATATTGACTCTTGCTATGCTTCTGACCTTAAATCAGTCGATGACATCACATTGTTACTTTGAATCCATGTACAAATAAGCTGTATTTCCATTAGGGAACATAAAATGGTCCATTTTGACTCACTCTGCAAACTGTTTATGGGTTACTTGCAGCTTTCAGGATTTTTACAAGAGAACATCCACTGTTCGTTTCCTGGCTCGGCTCCAACTGGACATGTTAACTTTGCCTAATTTCCAAGACATTTGGTGGGAAGGTTTCATAATAGAAGCATGTTTTTCCACCAGGGAACTTATACCACTTTTTTTTTTAAAGTCTATTTTTCCCAGACAAATTAAACCTACGTTTTATGAGCTTCTTCTAAAGGGTAGAACAGTAGCTCGCCTTGTTAGATATTAGTGCTTCTGTGCGGAAGGGTGATCGTGTAACTGCAGGGCCTCAGTATTTTACACTCTCTGGAGTTCATTAACCAGAGGCTTCTGTATTTGAACCTGTAACATTTTAGCTGGACGAGACCCAGAAAGCGAAATCAATCCAGTCCCGTAGCACAGAACTAATTGTCATCATATCCAAATGTGCAAATATACAAGAAGTGTACAGGACCAGAGGCAGGGGAAAATTGAGGGCTTTCATTTTTAGGGTATTATGTTGCTGAAAAGTTTTTACATGCTTCCTCACTGACATAAAATCCAAAATTGGAAATATGTTTCCTATATCAAAATATCTATACCAAATTGAATGGGTTTATATACCTACATCCATCTAATCAAATGCTTTCCGCTTAAGTCATATATTTGGCCACATATGGGGCTGGGCAGGAGTTGGAAGAGATTTCTTGTCAAAGCTTGTAATGTCACCAGATAATTCAAGAAGAGAGGCACGTTTTTCCAGCACCTTTTTCCAGCTCAGGCACGTGAGGAGAAAGTGGTGCAGTGACCCAGCTCCTCCTCACTGCCTTGGAGAAATGGAGACTTTCTAAGTATGAATATGAAACAATCCATGATAAATGTAAGGAATGAGAAGGGACACCTGCATGCCTTGGTACAGTCCCTGAGCCCACTTTTGCTCCATCTCCCTGGCCCTGTGTCCCAAATGTGATTTTTTGCAAGGAGCTCTGTGCCTCGAGGGCTCCTTGGTCTCCTGCCTCCCGGGCATGCTGCTGTCCCGAGGCCACTGTGCCAAGGGAAGCTCAAAGCCACTTTCAGGACCCATTTGCAGATCACTAGCTAACATCTGCCAGAACTTTTTAACTCCATACGAAGTCTTCTGAAATCTTTCAAATGACAGTGAAGAGTGGAATCTCCTTCCAGTGACAATATCATTGTACCAGTTATCGGGTATGGCAGAGCAAAGCTCTCATCCTCTCATCGATGCCCTAATTTAATAGTCTTCACAAAAGCTGATTTTAGCCAAAATTAAATACGTTGTTCAACTAGAGATGAAGAGGCTATGAATAGAAACACAGTCATTAAGTTACCTCCCACTGTGACTTAGAGCAGTAGCAAATTGGCAGTTTAATTTTTTGGAACAGAAACGAGGGGTCTATGTCTAAACCGAAGAGATCCTTTCTAAATAAATATGACTATATTTAATTCACATACATGTTGAAAACTCCAAGGATGCTTCCAGGGAAGGGCTTTTTTTTTTAGGTTTTTTTTTTTTTAAGGTGTTGCCATATGGTTTTAATTTCTCAGAAATATATAGACAGGCTTGTTCACTGAGAAAGCTCTGCCAAACACGGCATGTCAAGATAGCTGAAAATGTTATTTAACATCTAGTCTTTTCCTATAGTGGCTCTTTACTAATACAGTGGTAATGTTTCCAACTGGAAAGTCAAATGAACAGTTAAAGGATGAAATCTAAAATATTTATTATTTACTGGACATGGAAAAGAAAATATTATTGTTCCTATGTTCATTGCACTCATCTGGTATCTAATAATTCTGACAGCCCTTTCAAAAATGAGAAATAGTATTTGCTGCTGCAATTAGAAATTTAGCAGAGTTAGACAAATATATGACACAGATTTAAGGGAATGAAATATTCTCTGGAAAGAGAAAAGCTCAAACCCCCAAATTTACTACAGGGGCAATGCAAAGCTATGACTATACTGCTTTACTTACATTAATAAAAGACATCATTTAGGCTTTCCAGTCAAGGTTTTCATGACCACTGACATTCATATCCTTCTATCTCTGTTATCTGTTTATTTTTTTTTCCTCAAATATGAGTGTATTGGGTAATTAAAAGTGAATCTTACATTAGGGACCACCACTTCAGCAAAACATTTTCTGTGTAACTATAAACTAAAAAGTGATCCATATATTTGCCATCACGGCAGTTGGTCCATTTTCACACTATTATTATTTTGTCTTGGAACTCCTGTGTTTATAAAATAGGGACAGAAACACAGACTAAATATAAATCCAATCCTCTTTGCACCAGAGAGGCTAAAAAAAAAAATACCCTGAATTTCTGAATATTCCCAAATATCCTCTAAGGAGCCTAAAGGCTTCTCAGATTTGTAATAGTTTTTGTCCTTGGAAGGGGCTAGGGAGAATAACATATGTTATAAGGATGATAAAACGATTTATGGATTAGTCTGGTGATAGGAAGCACATTTTTCCTTGTGGGATTGTCTAAAGGGAGCATCATCCTGCAGGGCTGGATGGAGGGGAATCTGGTGGGTGGACCAGAGCATCTAAGGGTGCCCTCACCAAACTCTCAAGGGTTTTCCCTGTCTCAAGGATTGGAGACAGTTGGTTTCACGTCTACATGTCATCTACCCCCTGGCAGTGGGTGGTGGGGGAGGCAGAGCCACAGAAAAAGAGAGGCAGTCTGGTAAAAGCCATGAGAAGATACTGGCTTCTTCCAACACCAAACCCAAAAATCAAACAAAAGGAGTCCTGCTGAAAAGGAAGAGAGGAGAGAAGCCAAAAGGGGAAAATAATAATGATGGGGAGAACTGTGGCATCCTTCACAATTTAAAGGAAATGGTTTATGGTGTTTTGAAGAGCTCAAGAGTGCAGCAGGGAACATTTAAAGGAAAATATTGGGAATTTCACACTGTAAATTCCCACCCAGGCAAAGAAAACAAAATCATCCCAGGATTTTTTCCCTACTGCTCAAAGTAAATAGATAGATTTGTGTCGATCAGGTTGCAGGTATAAACTCCAGCACCATTATAGTCATGATAAAGCTCTACCAACTTTATTAATATGCAGGTCTGAGGGCACTGAGGGCTTGGATGGCTCTTCCCATAGCAATAAAACAGATTTCCTATTACGAAAAAAATACCTTTGGGGTATTTCTAGACAATCTCCAGGCATGATCATAATGCAGCAAGTAAAGGAACTAGAATTTAGTATTAAAATTTCCTGTAACATTTTGCAATAGATAAAAAGTCACATGATTTGGGAACCTACGGAATTAAAAGGGTTTGGAAAACTGTCATTTCATAAACTTCTGTCTGCATCATGGGTGGTACCTCCTTATCTGTCTGTCAGTGTTGTGCTGCCAGTGTGAAACGGGTGTGAGATGTGTTAGTGGGCAATCCTGGGCAGAGTGCTGCTGCCCGGGAGGAAAACTGACATTCACCAAACTCTCTGCAATGGCTGAAGAGACTGGAATGCAGAAAAAGGTTTGGCGAGTCACGTAGTAAATAAAGAAATAAATAGCAAAATTTGTAATGTTCCTTTTGATTTTTAATATTTCATTAATAGATGAGCACACACAAAGCATAAATGAAAATGTATTTCCTGCGGTAACTCTGCACACTCCCCCTGTGTTGCAGTCTACCTGGAAACAGCTATTATCTGTAAGAATTGTAGTTGCAAGAATTGTTTGCTAGCAAGAGATGTTTTGCAAGAACCACTTTCTTGCATAATTAGGTACTGCAGAGGAGAGGAAAGAGGAAAAGGAAGGAGGAAAACTGTGCAAGGGTGTGTAGATGAGCACAGGAGCGGGTGTGCGTGCACCTCTGCACGTAGAACACCATCGAGGAGCTGTTGGGCTGGTTTCCCTTTCAAGTCTCAAGCGTGGCTTGTTCCCCAGTGCTCCTGGGAGCAATGAGGATTAGTGCTTGGCCTTCATGCTCAGGACTCCTCCGAGCTGCCAGATGCAAGGCTGAAAAATACATGACGTGCAAAACTTGCCTCCGATATTTAGTCACATAACCGTGTGGAGAGGACAGGATTACATCTGCGAGGCCAAACTGGAACGTGTTGGCCACTTGACCCCAGTTTTGGTTTGTTTGTTGGGTTATTGGGGAAGAAAGGACAAGTTTTGTTTAATGCAAATAAAGACATAAATCTGAAGAGATATTTTCACCACCCTTCTGTTGACTTTGAATCTTAGTGTTTAAAGTGCAGTGTCAACAAGTTAACTCTCCTGTCTGCTCTTGCAAAAACACCCATCTATTCTGGGACTGTGGCCACCATTTGAGTACAATAGCCTTCCCTTTTTGAAACTGGTTTCCTACCAACTCTCTCTATATATATGTCCAAGACTTTTTTGTACTTTCAGTACTGTCAGCTCAGCCACCACGATGTGGTTCACAACCCATGAGCCTGATCCAGGCTGGGGAGAGGATTTCTGTGGGCAGGATCAGGGCATGGCTCTGGGAGCTCAGCTTTGACCTTGGCTTTGCTCTGTATCTCATGATGTTTCTGCAGCACAGAGAGCTGTAAAGTAACAAACTCTAGCAAAGGATCAGAAATACACTCATGCAATTAATGAGTCATTTGTTGGAGTAAACATGCAATTAATCACAAGCAAGAATTAATCATCCTTGAATGTTTGCACAGCCCTGTATCTTGTTAGTGTAGGAGAAGGCAGCTGAGGAAAGTCTGCATTCATTGCAGCCTCTGCCACTCACTCGGTGCCTTCCCCAGCACTTGGGGTACATGGGACCCCCAAGATCAGAGCAGCCACTGGGGAACTGCTTTTCTACATTGGATTAAAATTTCCATCATGTCTAGATTGTGATCTACTCCTCGTTGCAGCTCTTTTGCTGGATGCTAATGGGCTTTCCTATCCTGTCCTGTGTGTTTTGTAGCACCAACTGATGTATTTTAGCCTCACACTTTCTCATTTCTGTGCTGATTAATATGCTCAACCATTCCATCCTGCTCTGGAGGCCAATGGGAGGAAGGCAGAATTTTTGCAGTTGGTGTTACAGTCCTTATCCCAAGGCATGCTGTGCAAAGCTCCCACGTTCTGCTAAACCCCCATTTTTTGTTCTTTCTGCCCGCCTTGGCTGCTAATGGCCAAACCCCTATCTCAGACTCTTAGGAAAGCAAAAAAGCCACGGGAGCAAACTGAGACAACACTATTTGCATCTGCCTGCAGCCTCCCATGGCGCCCTGCAATTGGAGAGGGGCTGCAGAACATAGAGGGCTTTCTACAAAGCCAAGGCAGCGGAAATCGCCCCCGATGTTAATTCGAACCAGAATGAGATAGTCCCAGCGCCGGGTGGGGAGGGAGAGCACAAAGAAGGCTTCTCTTGTTCACAGGGTGCTGACAGTATGGGCGAGAGTCCATCCTGTGCAGCTGATGTGAGGAATAGCACATCCTTAAATCTCAACACCTGGGCACAGCTCCGGAGACCTCGGGAGAAACTTAGAAGGTTTCTGCGAATGACACTGGGGGGGTCCCAGGAGGCTTCCGCAGCTGGCCAGCAAAACAGCTGCTAAAAAAGGGGGTTTAAATGAACTTGGGGATCTCTAGAAAGGCTCATTTATCAATGTAAACAAAGTTTAGCTGTTTAATATATCTGTTGTCTTTCCCCCTTTTCATCAGGCGCTGCTACTACGGCTGAGGGCTTTCAGAATGGGATCAGCTGCTGTGTGAAGCGCCATGTGCCATGGGTCAGATAAAGATGAGGTAAAGGGGGGGGGTTATTATTTCTATTTAATAGTAGCTCAGTTTGGCCTACCTGTGCGTAGCATTCTTCTTTTTATTCCGTCTCAGAGCTGCATCTCTTCTAGGGATGGGTAAATTGCTATGGAAAAATAAGAACTGGCCAAACCAAACCTCAGCCCAAACACTGACATCAACCCAAACATTTTTGAAGGTCAGTGTTAGTTTGGATAAGTAACCCATCTACCCAGTCCTAAGTAGGGCTGGTTAGAAAATGGATTTTCCACCTCCTAAAAAATTTGGAGATTAGATCTCTGTTTGTAATCACAGTTTTTGAAAAGCTTGAATTTTGATACTCTTTTCCAAAACCAAGACCAATCTATTGAAATGACCTTTTTTATCTGGATTTTTTTGGTAAAGTTTCGTATAGAGAAGGAAAAGTACCCACAAAATACAGGCAAGGGAGTGATGGATTTAGTAAATCCTCCACCTCCAAGCCAGCTGATGTCTCCATATTTTGCATGATTGCTGTAGTATATAGAAGAACTGCATCTCTCACGGTTTTGGTGTCAACTTGGGGCAGGGAGGACTTTGTAGCTCCTCAGTCCTGTGCTGGAATGGTTCAAGTGGTCCGGCCTGAACACAGCAGCCAGGTTAGGAAGGGTTGACAGCACAGACAAGGCTTGTGCTTGGTGGGACACCATTGCTGTGAGAACCAGGAGGTTACCAGGAGCTGGAGAAGAGGTGCATGAGAGAGTGATGGCCAAGTGCCATCCCAATGAGCCAGGAGGGTGTATTTTAACAACTGATAATGTAGGACCATAAAAGAGAGAACAAGAATAGCAGAGATGAGGCAAACTTTAAGAGAAAACAACAAGATTTTTTTTTAAATGTTAAAAAAATAATGGAGGAATATTAGTTTGTGCAGCCCAGTGTCTGGGGCTTGTTCAGGCAGAACCTCCCTGCACTCAGGTGGGCACCTTGTCCCCAGTGCCATGGCCATGGCTGGTGGTGTGACAGGGAGCTGCCAGGAGGCCTGGGAGGAAGAGGCTGAAGGGAATCACAAATAATTTTAGCTGGAATAAGCTTGATTTTTGGATTGGTTTCATTTCCATGGTGTGTTTGCTGTAAAAACTAGAGCCATTTCAGCAAAAAAGTGATTCCACTGAGAAAAATGGTTATAATTTCATGTGTTTTTATGAGTGTAGTGGTGGTCATCCTGAAACACAGGGCATGGTGAGGAAGGTTGACTTTGGGCAAAAAGTGAATTGCAGAAAATTTGGTATGAAAAATACTGGCCTTTTTTTAGTATGTTTTAAATAGTAATATAAAAGTATGTTTTTTGGAGGTCTCTTTTCACTCACAAATTGAATACGAGACCAAAATAATCAGGAAGGCAAATTCAGACACTTCCCTGCCTTTTTCCAAAGTGTTAATTTTTTTTTTTTTCATGAGCATTTAATTAGATACTGAAAAAAACCCCTAAAAGGCAAACAAATGAGACCCCAGCAACTCAATACTGAGCTTTGTGTATAAAGGAAACTTCGTGTAATGTGAATCAGGTTAAATAGTTCAATTATTGTCCCTTGCTTACATGTTTGAGAGGGAGGGCAACTGTTTGAAATGGTTTAAGTAGTTAGTAAGGTGATCGTAACATTTACCAGCAAATGACATAAATCCAGAATTAATTATAATGGCTTAAATGGTTAAAAAGAAAGGGGATCATTGGTCCCATGGTTTATTGTGAACTGTCAGGATAATGGAATTTTAATCAGTCCGTTTATTTTAGGAAGGATTAATTGCATGGTGTGATGCAGAAAGTACAGTGACTAACTTTGGAACCCGAGCCCACTGCGTAATTTTATTAAAGCAGATCAGTTGTAGCATCTTAATTTCCTTCGACATGTTTATGAGGAGCCATTTGTTTTGTCAAGATTCTTTCCTGACTGTTGGAGTTGCTGAAAATGAATGTGTTTTCTGAGCCCCTGGGCTTCAGGCCCCATCCCACCTGCCCTGGATGTGGGATTCGTGGGATTCATCTGGAAAAGTGTGTCAGGGAGATCCTCAGGGCTGGGGTATGGACATGGATAAAGATTATCTGGATTTCACTGGCAAAAAGGGACGTGCCTCAAAAGTCCCCTGATTTCCCAGAACCTTCCAGGGATTTCAGGTGGTCTCTTCGTATAAGCACACTGTGATTTGGCCCAGTTGAAGAAGTTGTGACCTCTCTGAACAAGTTGTGACCTCCCTGACTGACTCATGTGTAGATAAATAAATAAAATCGATGTAGATAAATACGTGTACATAAATAAATAAATAGAACTGGAACAGGTTGCCCAGGGCAGCTGTGGCTGCCCCATCCCTGGAAGTGTTCAAGGGCAGGTTAGATGGGGATTGGAGCAACTTGGTCTAGTGGGAGGTGTCCCTGCCCATGCAGGGGGGTTGGATCTAGATGATCTTTAAGGTCCCTTCCAACTCAAACCACTCTATGATTCTATGAAATAGTTCAAATATCATCAGAGGAAAAAAAAACACAACAAATAATTTGGGAGTAATTTTTTTTTTTTTTTCTGTAAAAGATTGAGATTAAGACACCCAAACAGATCCTTGAAACATCTTGCAGCTCCACTTTGGATTTTGGCAAAATATTTTGGTCAGTGGAAAAGAAAGCCCAAAGGAAAATTGCTTCCCTCAAAAGTGAAAACATTTCATATTGACTTTATAAGATGAACTGTAACAATTTGTGCTATGGGAGAATTTCACTGGAAATTTCCTGCAATTTTATTGCAAATACCTTTGAACACTAAAAAGTTCTAAACCAAAGAAGTTTCATTGCACCTGAACATATTTTTTGCTGAAAAATTATTTGCTAGTCAAGTCCATTCTCTCTCTCCTTCATAACGTTGGCTTTGCACGAGAACTGGAAACTTAAGTTCCAGCTACAGGTTGTATCATTACTGGTATTTCACTGGGACAAGAGACCAGAGCAGTTGTGCCCCTTGTCCCCATTTCACACCCAGGATAGTCAGTGAAGACCAAGAAAACCAGCTCCAGAAGTTCCCCAGCCCATTCTTTACCCATCAGCCTTTCTTCAGCACCAGCTTAGAAGAAATGCAGTAGTTTTTAGGTGTTTTTTTTAGGTGGCTGCAGGTGACCTTCCCCACGTACATCCAAGCCTCCTCTTTGCCATCCAAACCCAGAAGAGCTGTGAGATGGTTTTGGTTTTGTAAAACTTTGGTTAGCTTCTTTGCCTTATAAAACAAAAGCTTGGGCACTTGGTATTTTACTTGTACTCCAGCCAAATCCTGGGAGGCAACACGTGGAAATTTCAGCTACTTGCTAATGGTTGTGCCACACCTTCACTTTGTTTTCAGTTGCTTCTCTTTCTTATAATTAGAGGGAAAGGAGTTATTTTCAATTGTTTAATATCAAGACAGGCTGTCCTTTCTGAAGGTATTTGTTGTGAAGTTATTATTAGCCTGTATCCGTCACTGGTCTAATTTAAAAGCTGGTTCTGTGGTGGAGTTTCACTGGAGTGCTAAAATAAAGTGACACAAAACAAGAGAGATGGAAACAAGGTTTACAAGTAGCATCACTTCTCCTTCCTTCTGCCTTCAAGGAGAATGGAAAGCATGAGGGTGGACCTGGCAAATGGGACTACACGAATATCATAAAACGAAAAATAGAGAAAAAGCAAATGTTGCTGTAGTGTCCGAGCTAGGGAGGAAAAACAATTCTACCAAGTGCAGCCAGAGTGAGCTCAGACCAGGAGCAACACTTGACCAGAGCCCCAACAGGCTCCAGCCCCTGCCCGGGGCTCAGGGCTGGCCCTGGTGCCTGGCTCAGCCCCCACGGGGAGAGGTTCAGCCCTTACAAACCTGCTGGTGGACAGGGCAGTTGCTTTAGCTCCTACCCTCTTCCTGCACAGCCTTCCAAAGTACTAGAATTGCTTTCTAATTCTACTTATAGAAGTTGAAAGAAAGGAAGTTTTGCTTGATTCTACTATTAAGAGTGTGTTTATCTATTTTGAGTTTGGTGCCCCTGCCACTTCTAGATGCACTTACAGCTTAAATTACTCACAGCAGGCACAGTGTCACTTCCAAGACTTTTAATTGAAAGATTTATATTCTCTGAAATGCATGTCTAGAGAAAAAAAAAAACCCATGCATGTCCATCTGTACATATTATATTCAGATATGCAGTGAAAATTCATGCAGTTCCTGCTCATTTACTAGAGCTTCAGAACTTGCAACTGCTCCGTTTGAAAGAAGGATAATTATTTTTCTAGAAATTGTATATGTCAGTTTCAGGTATCAACTATAGAATTACTCTAGGCATGTAAAATGTTAATTGTGTGAACAAGAACACACAACTGAAAATTTCTGGACAGTGTGAAAAAGCACAACTCCCATTTTAAGAATTAGGCTGGTTTGTCAGTTTTATTATCCATGCTTTATAGTTGGAGAACCTGAGGAGCAAAGGGGTTAGAAAAAAGAAGCAAAGAAGGATGCGGGATGAAAACTCCAGGACTTTCAGTCCTTCACTAAATCCCCAGCCCGTGCTGCCCCATGTTGTGCAGAGCCCTGTGACAGTGCTGCCTGCTATCAATATGAATAGAGCTTTGTCCCCTACATTTGGAGTTTCCTTCTCACCACAAATGTTTTGAAAAGCAATTAAGTTATTTAAAAAGCAGCCAACATGCCTACCGGTTAACAGTAGTTAACATTTAAGGTCAATAACTATAACGTGTTATTTTTTGAAAGATCAGACCTTAATCAATGGATACTGATACTTGCAGAACATGAAACTCTGTTTTTATTTTAATATTGCTTTGGCATTCAAAAGGTCTCTATCCTGGCTCAAATGAGTCATTTGCAGTTGTAAAAAGTGAGAGAGAAAGAGTCGAAATTGTAATTCTATCTGAATTTGAAGATCAGCTTTGTATACTTGGAATTTCACTGCAATCAAGTATGAAATGCTAAAACCAGAACCAACAATCAACAAACAGTATCATTTTTGGTTTTGTGAATAATGATTTCTTAACACATGCACATATATTATCACATCCATATGCATATACACATACACATCTATTTAGCATTTGAGGGCTTAAACTCTTATATGCTACAGTATGTCTCTGGCTTGGAAGGATCTGGAGGGTCTTGTTGCCATGGTCTCCACACTTGCTTTCTGTGCCTTCCCATGGTCCTCTGGCCCTTGCCCAGACATGGGACCAGGCAGGTGGATGTTCTGATCCACTCAGGGAACTTCTATCATCTTCATCAGAATTTGTTCCAATTAAGTCACCTTTGCAATATAGTTAGTAGTATAGTTAGCCTGTCTATCATGGTTCCCCAGAAATAAGGCAGATTGAAATTCATATTCATGAGTTGGTTAAAAAAAAAAATCACTTCATTTTTTTTTTTCAAGTGTAGCTTTTTAATAAGAGATGATCCCTTGTTATTACCAGGGAACAAACTCGGGCAGTTGCATGTACAGAGCACACAACCACTGCCACATTTGTCACAAAAGACAGAGAAAACAGAGCTACAGGCAGCTGGGCCTGTAAGCTGATGTTTTCTTCTTCTTCTCTTTCTCTCTCTTTTTAAAATAAAATTATTTGTTTAGTTTGAAAGACAATACCCGGCTGGGCTGCAGGGAGTGCACTCAGTGAGCTAATGCAGGCAGCTGGCATGACCACAATGAGCAGAGCTGCACCCTTCCAAGAGGAAAAGAGGCTCAGATGACAATATAAGTTACTGAAAACAAACAGCGATGAAATGGAGTGGAAGAGAGTCCCCACTTGAATTACTATAATGTTCCATTTATAGCTTCAGGCTTCTCGTAGGCTGCGATTATAAAATGTTGGCTGGCATCTACAAAAAGGAAAGAAAATATTCTCCTGGAGGTAAAGAAACTAGATTATCAAGTGGATTTTTATTTTATATCAATAATAAATCACTACTGGGCTAATTTTGTTGTAGCCAGAGTGTAAAAATACACCCGTTAGTGGGGTTGTGGGTGTGCTGAACTTCAACTGCAAACTCACTTTGCTGTACAGGACCTTACAGCACCAGGTCCATGCTCGTGGGGATGATCTTCTGGGGACCCTTCAGTGCTTGACAACGGGTTGGATTTGAAACAAAATGCTGCTTTAGACCAGAAAATAGGACCATTTTTTTAGTATTATGATGATGAAATGGAGCATTTTGACACTTCTGAAATACTGCTTCACCTCAGGTGTATTTTGAATTGAACAAAACTTCTGCAAATAGGTTGGACCTCAGTAAAACAGTATTTTTTCATTGAGAAACACTTTCTTTTGACAGCCCTTGTTAGTTTTCTGCCTCAGGGAGAAGCTTTCGGAGGGAGCTGCAGTGAGCCCTGTCCTCTGGGCCATGGTACAGGATGGCCTAAGGAGGCCCACAGCTCCTGGAGTGATTATTTTTTCAACAAAAGAAAACACTCCAAAGGTAAATGTTTGAAAGCAGTAGTCATCTGAAAAGAAATGACAAAGTGGCTGCTTTGGTTAAAGACAAAACAAAACACAACTGCCACATTTTTTATTTTTGTCAGAAATTATGTCTGAGGGGGAGAAGTGAATTGTGTAGAAGCAAAAGAAAACAGAAATCAAAGGAAAGGAGAAAAAGAAGGATAAAGAATCATCTGAGAATAGATGATAATAAATGAGTAGGAAGGGCACTCTGTCATGAAGAGCTGCTTTAATGTGCTCTCTTCCTGCCTCTGGATAGAAAAGCTGTTTTGTCAGGCATGCTTGACTAAAATCACATGGAAATATCCTTAGTGGTTATTCACAGGACTAGCCCTGATCTCCACCGTGCAGGAGCCCAACCCAAAGGCCCTGTGCTGCTCTGTGGTGTGGCTGCCCTGGCCTCCTTGCCTGGGGACATCCCTGCAGCCCCAGTTCCTCTGCTCCACCAGCAGAATCTAGTCCCTGACTCGGCTCCTGCAGGCACTGGAAATGTCACCTTGCAGGTGACACTTGTTATTGACCCTGTCTACCATGTGGTTTATTATTCCTTCCCCTAGGAAGCTCCAGCACACCTCTAGCCATCCATCCATCTGAATGTACATGGCCCTGGTGTGACATTCACTGAGATTCAACGAAAATCTCTCCATTCATCTGGACAGATTTTGGACCTGACCCTTTGGATGGGGAACAGGGAGGACAGGAGCACATGCTGTGCAGCTTCACCCTGCTCTTGGGTGGGGCAGGGAGCAAGGCAGGAGGAAAGGGATTAAAAGAGCAAATCTGCCACCAGCTTTTTGATAGTGTTTACTCCAAGTCTGCAAACTAGTTAACTGGAGAGGACAATTTAAAGCAACAGAAATACCCCCAGCCGCTTGCTTGGCATGCTGGGAGGGCTGTTCCTCAAGCCCGGCAGCACTTGGAAATGGCACAACCCCTTCCTGCAACGTGCTCAGCAGTTCATCTCTGCCCGATAAATAACGTGGCTCCTCAGCTGCAAAACCCAACCTGACGGGAAGAGCAATACCCAGCTGATCCACCGGGAAGCGGTGGTCGGTGGCCGACGGCTGGCGGGAGCCACCCCTTTCCCCGCTCGGAGGACGGGGTCGTTGGCAGTGCTGCCAGCCCCAGGGACCCCAGCAGTGCCCGGGAGGGGCTGAGTTTTCCTCCCCACGTTCCAGCTGTGGTTTTCCCTCCCCGGCCCTGTTCCCCACAGCGCTCACAGTTACCTGCGGAAACCGACAAGCACCGGGTGCCTGCGCAGGCGGCTGGCTCCAGAGTCCCTGCCTAGACAAGCGGAGCCAGAGGGCTGGTCCCCCGGCCCCAGCACACAGCCTTCCTTTCAGCACCTTCCCCTTACACAAAGACTAACTTATCCCACCTTCTTGCCCCCCTCCTCTCTCTCCCTCTGTCTCTGCTCCCCGAAGCCCTCGCAATGAAAAGCCCTCCACGCGCAGGCTAATAAAAAGTCCTGTGCCACCTCCTCTCCCCCTCTCTTCCCATCCAGAACAGTGCTGCCAAAACGTGGGGAGGGAAGAAGGAAAAGGAAAGAAAAAAAAAAAAAAAAAAAAGAGAGAGAGAAAGCTGAGGGGAGTTAAACCTGGAACTCATTTAGCAAAAGGGACTTTAGTTAACAAGAAAGTTACCCATCATGAACTGCCGGTAACACCTCAAGTGATCCTAAATCCATTACCCAGAGACTTAGCCCTGGCTGAGTTTGATTTTATGAACTGTGAGGCTGCTATGTTGAAAGTCTGCAAATTGGACATAAATTGGGCTGCAGAAGGCTGAGGAACTGAAAGGGTTGGGGGCTTTTCTTGCCCTGGTGATGTAACGGGCTTTGGCTGCAGCCTCGGGAAGGAGCTGTTGATGGGACTGTCACAGACAGCAGTGGGACAGAGAGGGAAAGCTCAGAAGACCTCAAGCCTGGGATTTTGGGCTCTGCAGCTGCATCCCCTGTGTGAGGCTGGGCAAGGTGCTGCACTTGCTGTGCCTCAGATACTCCCCATGTGTAGCTGTGAGCTTTCCCTCTGCTGATTCTCGTGCCGTCTCCATCACCTCGCTTAGTTTTGTTTTCATTGTAGTTTAGGCTGCAGAATACCATGATACAGATCAAAGGCTAATAAAAGGGACTAGATTTGGCAAAATACTGAAAGCTCTTGCATGTGTTTCTGGAACTGAGTACAAACATGCTGTGAGAGCAGAAGGGCAGGGCTGGTGTCTCCATGGGATGCTGCAACTGGGGCTGCTCTGCAGGGACAGATGCAGCCTCAGAGTGTCGTGTTTTCTCACATATAATCCGTGTCTCAGACAATTCATGCAACTTTCAAAATACAGGAGCTTCAAACTAGTCTCAGGTTATCTTAGAGCCTCAGATAATTTACTCAAAAGCAGGAGATGATGTGGGGTGAAACAAGGCAGGTGAGTTTTGCTGGGAAGGAGAGCAGGTTTCAGGCAGTTAGAGGCACGGGCACGGGACGGGGCTGTCCTGATGTTACCATCCTTTGCCTCACCTGTGTTACTCCTGAAGTTTAGAGTTTTAATAGTATTTCAGCTCATTATTCTGGTTTTGTTATTGGAGAAAACTTGGGTTATATGCATTAATTGTATTTGCTGGTGATGGTGCTTTGTAGTTTAGGCAGCCTAAGGGAAATAGTGATGGCCTTGGAAGCAAAATGTGGGGCTGACCTGAAGAGGCCTTTTCCCAAGCAGAATTTCTGTTGCCAGCACATTCTGAAGGATGGTGATCCTTCTGCACCAGGAGGCAAAGGGGGGTTGGTGCTCACCCCAGTAACTGGGAAGTCAGTGGACAGCAAACATCTTCCTCCACCATTCCCACCTCCAGACTGCTGGCTTCTCATTCACCTTCTGCTGGGTTTAGGTTGCCACGCGTTTACCCCCAGGTAACAGATGCACCCATCATCAGCTTTCATTAACTGTGGCAGAAGAAGTATTTTTTTACACATAAGGCTGTATGACAATTTGATTTTTCAGCTCAGTGGCTGAACTCATTTTTTTCTGTTATTATGATGACTTGGGTCGAACTGAAGCAAATGCCTTTGGATTCATTTGGGAGACAGAAAATAGAAACAGGACTCTGAAAAAAAAAAAAATCCTTTCCTTTTCTCTGATTTAGCCTTTCTTTTTACTGTGGATGTATTAAAAAGCAAATTCTGAAATGGCGTTTTTTGACAATGAAAAATCAAGATGCTTTTCTCTAAAGATGCTTTAGCAGGGGAGTTGGACTAGATCATCTCTAGAGGTTCCTTCCAATTCTGACAATTCTGTCATTCTGTGATTCTGTAATTATCATTCTATTAGAGAAGGATCACTGCAAAACTGCATTTTTTAGCCTTTTTTAAACTCTTTCTTGAACCAATTTCAGTGTTAAATCTTCAGGAAAATTGAGTAAAGACCTGAGTTTGCAAAGCCGTAAAATCGTTGTATTTCTTTCTAACTTAAACCTACTTTTAATCTTTAAATTAGGCTCACATATAGATGCCTTTCTGTTTGGGGAAAGCATACTCACCACATCTCAGCACTGACCTCTGAAAATTTGATTTAAACGATTAGTTGAGAAAATTCTGCAAGATACCTTTCCCTCTCTGAAGTCACCAAGCACCATCGGTCCCAATTCTGGGGAGTCCTTTGCCCGGCCAGGGCAGAGCACAGAGCACAGCACCTTCTCTGTTATTTGATAAGTAAAGGGAATGCTGGGAAACACGTGGCTAATTTTACCAGCAAGGTGGCAACAATTCAGTATGTGATATGTGAGGGCAAAGCACAGGCAGTTCATTTGGGTAATTTCTTAGCCTTCTGGCTTCTGCAATGTTTCTTTAGGGGGCACTGAATATGAGTGATTGAGTGAGAGAGAGTACGACAGAATTAGCACACACTGGATCTTTTGACCAAAGGGGAAAAAAACCCCCAAAACAAAACAGTCTAATGTTGGTCTAGGGGCACGTTCCCTGAGGATTTAGGAAAGAAAAACACCAAAGCATGTTAGTTTGGTGCACCTTGAGCAGAGCGGCGCATTCAATTAAAATCCGTTTCAACAAAATAAAAAGACACTTAATCTTGGATCAAAAATAACTCTGAAATGGCAGGCAGCACCACCCAGCCCAGGCAGGGGCATTTCCAAGGCAAATTCAGCTTGCTGATACTCTACCACGAAAGGTGCTTCTCAGAACTTGCTGGCAACTCCCTGGTTGAGTTTCCAGCACTGCCTGAGAAAGGCTCTTCTCAAGGAAAGCACCCGGGAACCTCCTCACAGCCACCCCATGGTGCCATGGAGAACTTCCAGTTAGTTTGTGTGAAGGGCATGTTCACCTTTGCCATGTAGCCTAAACTCAGGTAAAAGTGCTCTGCTCTTTCACTATTTTCCCCTTTCCCCTTTCATTTTTTTTCCTTCTTTAAAATAATTTTTGTTTCTGAACCAACATGTTCTGCTGTCTGATGGAAAAGTCCACTTTTTTCTCTAACATAGTAAGTACCAGGAGAAACAATATCTAATTATAACACCCATGTCCTGCAGAATGTCTGTCTCACAAACCTTCGTGTGCCCTGACACAATCTGGTAGCTGTGCTGGGAGAATTAAAGCTCTGATCATCCCTTCAGAGATCATCACTTCAGCTCATCCCTTCCCTTTGCAGCCGCCCTTGTGTGAGCTCATGTAGTATTATCTACTATCACATCCAGTGATATCTAATTACTAAGCTGTCCTTCAAGGAGTTACATTTCCAAGGCTGAGGTTTCTTTGCAGCAATAGTGGGCACATCCCCACCACCCTTGGAGCAGCTCACCTGGGTCTCAGTGGTGGGAAGAGACATATTGCATAGAGTGCAGCCTCCCTCCTCCTTCACCTTCTGGGACAACATGCTCTCCATGCCCTTGACTTGAGGTGGTCATGTTGCCCTGGAGTCCTCCATCCCCAGCAAGCCTTCATGGACCCCTGAGGCACCTGGCAGTTGGAGGAGCCTCTGGGATTGTCAGATGATGGGGACCCAAACACAGTACTTCTTGGGTTGCAACTCTGGATTTCAGCCACAAAGGTCCTCTCTGAGCTGCTAAACTCTTCACTGAATCCATTTATAAATGCATTCATTGTTGAGTGCAATATAGCCCATGGGCTTTTGGGGCTTAACTTCCAGAGAGGCTGATCATCCATGGTTCCTTCTTACCTTGAATCCACACAAATCACCTGTAAATGTGGTCCTAGCACCAGCTCCACTGATCTCTGGAGCGTGTGATGGAGCTCAGAGGAGCAGAGTCACCACGGCGCAGCCTCTCTGCTCAGGGCTGCAAACTTTATTTTACCAAGGGTGAACTGTGCTCCTCTCCAGCTCCACAGCCAGGGTCCTCCTTGCATGCAAGCTCGAGTTCTTGACTCACTACCAAGAGAGCTTAAAAAAGTATTTGAAGATAATTTATTCTTGCCGAGCAACAATAGCAATAGTTAATCTCTTATATTAAACCTTTAATGACTTAGGGGACTTATGAAACCATCGGAGCCTGTTTAATGAGTGCCTGCTCTGGCCCAAACTTTTCAAAGCTTAAATCTTTAATAGAGCAGAAAAGAAATTCACAACAAGTTTGGGGGGTGGGGGGGTGGGACAGACTGTACTAAAATTTATGGAGCTGTTTGGTTTCCAGGACTCCTGTTCCTGCTGGGCAATGCTCTGATGATGTATTATGGTAACATGTCATCAGGGCAATGGAGCTTCATGATGCATTACAGCAATAAGTCGTTTGTAATACATCATCTGAGCAGCTGCTGCCTGGGATTGGGAGTCTCAAACAAAAATTAGGCAAGCAGCTCAATGTGCACCAAAGATGCTTTCTGCCTTTCTCTCTTTCCTCCCCTCTCTCCAGGTCCTTCTCTCCTCCTTGCTCCCCATCTCACCCTGCCAATAGCAATTTGCTGCTAATTTATTCATTCTGGCTCTCCCATGAAAATTCCTTTCTGGTGGAACCAATGGAGTACAATGCTCTGCACCCCAGGAACACACTGTGAGGAAGATGAGGATGACTGTAATGAATGAGATGTGTAATCCCCTCAGACTGGTAGCCCAGGGCTGACAGTGACCGGCACCAGATGCTTGAGGGGACACGGCTCACGGCAGCCAGTGGTAGGGAGCAGGGCAATATAGGTCCTATTTCACTATTACTAATTAAGAGCTAATAGTTAAGCCCCCTCTTTAGTTGTGTCCTTGTTTTGGTTCTCTTATTTTTGTTCTGTTAATGATATTAACAATTCTCATGAATCCATGGAAATATCCAAAATAACTTAGGAAAGTGGGGCAAGCTCTCAGCTAATGGAATGATTGATCTCAGGAGTCTTTAGCAAAAGGTTCCATCACCTTTCTCACCTTCACTCGAAAGCTGAACAGGTTCTGGTGTAAGAATGTTGGGAAAGGAGTTACTGGAAGTGTCCAGGTAGCCTGGTGGCATCACAAGCCCCAAAATCTTGCAGTTCCCTTTCCAGGCTTTTCCCATCATGGCCTTTTTACACATGTGGCAAACAGACCTCTGGAAGCTCCTCAAATACACTGAGCCCCCCTGGCCTTTTTTTTTTTTTTTTTTTTAAGCCTTGAAAACTCATTTTGTTCTGTTCCTCTTCTCCTGTTTTCTTTAGCAAGGGGGCCCAGGTGAGACGTTTCAGGCCTGACTCTGTTTCCCAAGCTGGAAGGCACTCAGCACAGCCGGGGTGATGTTTCAGAACATGACAGAGAGGAAGAACAATTGGGACCAGATGTAGCCCCTGGTCGGGTGCCTGGGCATTGGAGCTAGGATTAGGAATTTGCTCTAGAGCTATCTGCTGCTCTCTTCAGTGGAGGTTGGCTCAGGGGATAATATAATGTTCAGTGGGGAACCACTGGATGCACTGTCCATATGCACACAGAGTTTGTTGTGTTTCAAGGGATTGTTTTGATTTTTAATTTTTTTTATTTTCTTAGTGCTCCTCTGGCATCTAATGCCCTGCACTTATTAAATCACGCAGCACAGCGGAAAGGAAGAGAGGAAAATCACATCCATGGGTTGTTACAATGCATGAGGCATAACCAAGTGCTTCAAATCCCTGAGGGGATTACTTCGAAATCACCAGGCCACCTGGAGTTTCATTATGGCTCTTACAAACAGGCTTTTAGCAAGAAGGATGAGGTGGGGGGAGAAGGGGTCTTCTATTTAAGCACTAAAAAGAGATAAAGTTCAGAGAGCTGAACAATGGCTTCCAACGGGCTCAGCCAAGTCAGCTGAGACCAGGGACTGGAAAGGATTAATCAGAGCAAAAAATGTCATCTTGCAACCAAATCTTTAGCAAAGTGTCCAAGCCACAGAGCTTGGTGGAGACCAGAGTTAGTCACTCCCTAATCATGTACTACTTTTCCCCTTGCTTCGGCTGTGAGTCAAGAGTCTGTGTTTGAATCCCAGTCATCTTTGTTAGATCTGTGTCACAAGCTGCTCCTCAGCCCTTAAGTCCCATCTGGAGGAGACCCCTCTCGTGCTCCCATGCATTTCTTGGCCCACTGGTTACCCCATCCATCCTCCTCTGGTCTTGTGCTTTTGGCTAACCACATAGTACATATGCCCACTGTAGCACTTTGCATCTTTGGAGCAGTCTTGACTAGGATGGAGGAGTGTGGGGCTTTAGTTTTTATGAATACATCCAAAAGCCCCACTGCAAACCCTAGGTGGTAAATTATACCCAAGGTGCAGGGTTGGAAGCTGGTCCTGCTCATGTGAAGGAAAGCTGCTGTTCAGAGCTTTGAGGGACATAAGCACTCCAGATATTTTAGACTGACACAAAGCAAAGGTTCCATCACTTGAGTCAGTCATGGACAGAATTTGCTTCAACACATTGTTCTACTGCAATTTATTTTATTCCAGAAATGATGAACAAGAACTTGGTTCTTCTTAATGCTCTAAAAATAGAGGAAGGAAACACACCAGTCTTTGTTCCCCAAAAAATCTCACTCCAGATATAAGACACAAGTTGAGGACAGTGTGGTGAGATGCAGGCAGGAGTGAGGCAGGTCGCTGGCCATGGGCAGGCAGATAACAGCAGGTTCATGGCTCCTCTCCCTGTGGTCTCAGAACTTCATATTTGCATTAGGGTTTGATTAGATCTGAATGACAACCAGCAGTTTTGTCTGGATCTTCAACAAATTTCTAACATACAACTTTAGAGGAAAAAGTGAATGTATTACAGCTCTTCACTCTTGAACTCTTCCAGTCCCTCTCCACTCGTTACTCCTTCAGATAAACACATGATGCCAGGATTCTTGGAAGAACATAAAGTACTTTTTTGTAATATTTTGCAAAATTGCAATAAGGAATCAGCAGGTAAAATCTTCTGGCCTGCATTAAGAAAACAAATAACTGGCTACGAGGATTGTCTTGAATGTCACTTTCGATTAGAGTTAATCCTAGGTGGTGAAAGAATGGATGACACATCTGTAAGATATGCTGGCACTGTTCTCAGGCTTTGCAAGAGTAATTCAGGGTTTCCAGCTTAGGAGTCTTCTCTGTAGGAATCTATTATAAATGTGACTTATAAATACGACTTATAAATATGATTTATAAATATATATAGTACCTCTTATGTAATCTCTTCTCTATCAGTTTTACAAAATGTTTGCTTGCAGACCTAAGAAAGAAATCCTGGAGGGATAAAAGGGATTGTGTGTGACATGTTCAGCTGGCTGACAGCAAGATTGTGCGGGTGGAAAAACGTACAGAAGCTGAGGATCTGGAGCTGGAGAGTGCATTTCTTCTCTCTCTGGGTTGTTCCTTCATAACCATTAAGTATTTTTATTCCCCTTTACTTTCAGTAGCTTTGGGTGAGGTGATGATTCCCGAGCACCATCCTGGGAATGCTGGAGTCCTGTTTTGCCTCTAATCTGCAACATTTCCCCTCCTTGGTGAGCGTCAGCAGGTGAAACAGCACATACTGGTCTGTGCTGACCAATTCCTGTTCCACAGACAGAGGGCTGAGGTCAGGCAGGAGCTCAGGGATTCAAATTCAAGGAACCCTAAGGTGACTGGAATATCCTTTTCCCGCCATCTCATCCTTTATCACGTTATTTAGGATAAAAACTATGCCATCACATGCCTTTACTGTGGGTACTGGAATTATACCCCTTCATCACAAACTTTCAACTGGATGCCAACTTGAAACAGTTAGAAAAAAGCCTAACCTAAAAATGGACTCAGGCATTTGTTCTGTCACTCTGTTAAAAAAGAACAGCTGAACAAATTATCAACATTTTGTGAGGATTAAGAAAATTGATACAGGCTGACTCACTGCATGCCTATATAACCCAAAGTAATGTTAAAACCCAGGAAATGAGACTGGGACTGGAAAGGCTGAGAGAATTTTTGTATTCTTGTAGCATCCTATAATGCCAGGTTATTGGACTCAGTTTTCCACTGCCTATTTACACCCTTGTAAATGTTGGAACATTCTTGCTCCAACCTGATCATTTATTCTTTGATGCATTGATGTTTGCCCATCCTCGAGCTTCGTTACTCTACAAAAGCATAACTGTCATGAAACAATGATTTAAGCTGCATATGCTAAATATCAGAAATGGATTAAAATGAAGCCATCATCACAGACTGAGTGCTAATGAACTATACTTAAAACGAAGACCTTAAAATAAGATCTTTTAGCGTTGTCAGGAAACGTAGGAGGTAGTAAATGTGATCTTTACATTGAAGAACTTCAAGGAGGGAGGAAAAAGTTCCAAAATATGTCCAAAAAATGTATTTAACACTAAGCAGGGAGCAGGTATTTTCCATATATTTACATCTGAAGGAAAGAAAAGGTGTGCATTCCCAGCTCACAGTGTTGGAAGGGCTGGTGTGTTCATTTCTTGTTCAAAGCAGGGGATTCTGGCTGAGAATTTTCATCTGTCTTTGTTTCTACTACTCTGCATATATTCCTGTACTAGAAGAGATCCAGCAGCCTTTAGCAAGCTCCTTCCTGGTGAGGTTATATTCAGTATGACCCAAGCTGCTGGAGAAGTCTCCCCTCAATGCCAGTTTTCAGTATCAGAGACATTATTATAACTAGAGGGGAATCTGACCCGCAGAGGTCACGCTGCAGGCTGTGAATTCTGCTGGCTGTTTTTACATCTGGGATTTGTGACCCAGCTCACTACCATCCCAGCCTGCCTTCCCCTCCTCGCCAGAAGAGCAGACACCCCATCCCTCCTGCTCCATTCCCCTAGGCCAGGACTTTCATTTTAGGTGGGTGAATAATGGATCAATCCATGCTACATCTTGCTGGGACAGAGGGAGCACAGCTCCCAGCCCCTGGGGCAGCCCCAGAGCCCCCAGCAGCCCCCAGACCCCTGCAGCCAGTGGCTCCACCAAGCCCTTTGAGGACATTGTGCATGGGGAAGGGATCACCTGTCAAAGTGACTGGCTGCAACCTTTCCCTGACCATGGGAGGCCTTTTGATGCAGCGGGTGTTGATAATTAGGGCCTAATTGAGTGATTAACAGCCCCAGCAGCTCATGTCTTGAAGGGGATGTGAGGAGCATGGGCAGTGTTTGCCTGCAGGTCCCAGGTCCAAGCCTATGTAGATGCAGTTTTCCAGCCCCATCTTCCAACCCCATCTGGACCATCAGCCATGGTTGGGCTCCTTCTTGGATCAGGCTGGACACGATCTTCATCAGAAATGTGCAGAGCCAGCAAAATCACAGAAGGTGATTACATTTTCTCACGAGTGCTATAATCACTTTCCCTAAACCTCGACTGATAATAATTGTGGCAGGAACAGGCTCCCATTTGCCAAGACACATGGTCTCTGCAGGCAGTGAAAATCTGTCTAGATATACTGAACTTAATTAACTGAGTTTGAAGAGCCTATTAAGGCAATATTAAAAGAAGCCTATCTCAGCAGGCCCTCACAGTGGGGAGACACAGCAGAGCTTTCAATTTAAGACTTATTGCAAAGATCTCCTGCTGTCCAGCACCATGGGATGCCTGGGAGCTGCTTAATAGATGGTTTGGGAGCAGGGGAAAAGGGCTGACAAAGAGAGCTGGGTAAGTGGTGGGTATATCAAAGGAAATCAACCTGTAATATATTATATGCTCACTTTGTGGATAGGGGGAAAAAGGTATATAAATGGGGAGGTTATTCAGCACTGAATGAAACAAATGACAGCATGGATATGTTTAAAGAAAATTAAAATAGGGAATCCAGAGATAAGCTTTTCCTGAGTAATTGTGGTGTGCTGCAGTGCAGTAGCAGTGAGGAGCTTCTTGCTAAAAAGTGCAAACTTGTCGCATAAAATTAAAGACATGCTTCCTGCATCTCCTACATTCTTCCCTTCCTCCCTCACACATAAGTTAGTGACTAGTTTTGGATCCCTTTGACTTCTCAAGCAAAATAAGTGTTGTCAGCAGTCTGAACATCATTACAGGATTATGTTCCTGGCTAAAAGAGAGTAAAACAAAGGTAAAAATTTGTTGCCTTGCTGATGAATAAGGAACTCTGTCTTGCAAACAGAGCTTCCCTCAAGCCACTGTTTATTAGAAGATGCTAAATTGTGAAACTGCAGTAAAAATAACCAAAATAGGGGGGAAAAAAGTGTTGATTTTACATTATTCAGTACAACTTGCAAATGGAATAGTATGAAAGTTTAAATGTAGTAACATTACTAACAGTAATGACTATTTTTATATAGAGCATTTTCTCAATGTAGAGGCCTGCCCAGCCAGTGCCCCTGGCACTGTGAAGCCACTAGTGGCATTAAATTGAATTCTATGGAGTTGAAGTGAATGGGAGTTAAAACCTTTAGAGCCAGAGGAATTCTGCTGGCCAGCCCATGGCCCAGCTCTTACCATCAGTGGAATATATTCCATTGTTTATTGAGATGGGAAGGATGGGTTTAGTTCTATGGTTGTAGCAAGAAGTTTGAAAATATGACCTGAGTTGACTCAGTTAAGCGAGTGGGTGGGAGTGGGAACTTCTTATTGTTTTGATATAAAAACCCTGGGGTTTTACCTGAAAAAAGTTATCTGTTTAGGGGGGTTGGTGTGGTAATGGAAGATTTTTGTCCCCACATGGGGCTGAATAACTCTACCCATCCACTAGTAGGTAGGTGGATGTTTAAGGTATGACTTGATGTTCACTAGAGCATCAGCCATGAGACTGCTCAGGACAGGTACTGGGCCTGTGAGATGTGGCTCATCTTGTGCTTGCATGACTGTGGAACCCTGTAAGAAAAGTCTAAGAAGTGCTATTCTCTTTAGAAACTTGTAAAACTAATTATTCTAATTAATGGAAGTAATCTTTGGCTGGGGGTAATAGATGGTAAATTCTGCTTCAGCCCCATCAGCCTCCACAGCTCCCCAGTTTTTGCTGGAGCAGCAGCTGCTGGGGGGCAGAAGGGAGCAACTGCCCCCATTTGCCCTGCAAATAAAAGGGAAGAAATTCAGCTTCTCAGATTAGATTGCTTAAACTGACAGATTATTTTTTTACTCTGCATGAGAGAGAAATAAAAAGGCAGTTCTTCTCCACGTGCCAAACTCTACCACCTTGGCTTAAAATGCGTTTAGGAACCCAAAGTGAGTGGGGCTTCCTGGGGGGCAGCTGGGCTGGGAGCAACAGCAGCAAAAGCTGCAGAGGTTGGATTGATGGAGAACAAGCACTGCCAGCATGCCCTCACTCTTCTAGTCCCAATTAGAACAAAACCAAAATCATTATTTGCATGAATAATGTACCATGCATGTGTTTACACTGCAGTTGTTCCTAATGTTTTATTTTTATACCAAATAACAAGGGGCTGTAAAGCCCAGAATCCTCAGCCAGTTCAGTGCAGTAGCTGAATTAAAAATAGAAGATCCTACTGAAGAATTCTATTCTTCAGTCTATCCAGTGCAGCCGAAGTATAATTGTGTGTGGCTTCAGCTTGTTTGGCAGAGGAAAACCCAGTGTAACTTGAGAATTCATTACGAGAAAAGTACAGGACTCCTGCCATCTTCTAATGGCTCCTTACAGCTTGAAATGCAAAATTTACAAGGAAAGTCTTAAAGAAATGACAGGAAAATCTGAGAAGATAACGAGTCCAGCAGGGAAATTAATAGAAGCCTTGGGTTCTCTAATCCATAGTGATTAATATCTTTTAGTTCCATGATCCTTGGTTTCCACTGGAATTGATAAACTACCAAATGTGGCTTCTCTGCTTTAAATCAATACAAAAAAAAATTAAATAAAATCACAGTTGGCTTTGCTGGTCTATCTGTCATCTGGTTTGTAGCTGAAGGGTAGACATAATAGTTATTAGCTGCAGCAGTAAGATAGACTGTTTTTTCTAGTTGTATTTGAAAACTTGTGGGAAAATCTAATAGGGAAAATGGAAATGATGTCACATTGCTGCTTAACTGTAAAACACACAGAGAGCACAAGCATGAAACCATTGAAACGTGTGCTGCATTGCAAGCAGAATTCTCTGATCTTCCAGACTTCAGAAATTATTATTGACGAGTTGTTTTTAAATGCAGATTGTGGGACAGAGGTGTTTCCAGACCTGAAATGCAAACACCCTGACATTTCTTTTGCTATGAATATTATTTACCATGCATGCACCCTTCTCTTGCTGTAACCCCCAGTGCTAGGTGCATACAATCATGTTGTAAAATGTGGTGGGTTTGCAGGGCTGCTCTGAAGGAGAATCTCTGCAGCGTCGTCATTGTGAGCTGAGTTTCTGTTGCAGTTCTTGCTTTTAAATGTGCCACTTCCTTCTTTGGGGAAAGAGTCTGGTTTCCTTCACACTTACTTGACATCATGGAAATGCAATTGTTGCCAATAATTTATGATGGCATCTGTGGGAGATGGGGGTGTTTCTGTCACTAAAGCATGAGATTGCTTTCCCAGGGCAGCACTCAGGAGCTACAGCTCCAGCTCCTTTGCCCTCCCAAAGCCATCCTCAAACTCACATCTTGCTTCTTGAAGGGCTGTCACTCATTAATATTTAGATCTCTGTTCCATAGTAATTATTCCTTCCATATCCCTTCACAGGAGGACAACTTGCTAGCTTGGAAAATGAACATGTCATGATGGGCTACCCTTGTGTAAATACTTTTTTTTTTTTTTTTTTTTTGTATGAAAGAAGTCCCTAATTCAGACACACGTTGTGTTTATTTTTGAACATGGGGTTTTGTCAGGGAATGTGCAGCTCGGCCTTACACTCAACAGGAAAATGTTTATCCAAAGAGTTAATGCAGATGAGTAATCCACGACACTCCTGCCAGTTCTCGGGCGGTGGGATTCCCGTCAACAGCTGGACACTTTGAACTGGTGGGTTTATTTATGTCCTACACCAACCACTAAAACAACACGCCACCATGAAGTTCTTCCCCCTTAAACCAAAACACAGATTAAGCCATGGAAACTTAGGCTGAGAGTATCACTTGGGGGGACCTTCTGTTCATCATCACGTCCTCTTTAATTCACTCTGTCTCGAGATAGGCGGTGAGCTGTCATCTGTGTAGTATGGTGGTTTATTACATGGAGATATAGAAGCCATAATTGAAGACATGTGAAGGATGAGGGAGAATGGATTTGGGGGCTAGTATTTATGTGCATAAATTTCCTCCTGGTTCCTTCCACTGGAAATTTAATCTTGGGCTGGTTATTCCTTACCTCCCTGCTTCCAGTTCCCCCTCTCCCTCTGAAATGCCTCTGAGGTAGCAGGTACTGGGCTGGTGGGATCACTGCTCTGATCCTACAGTCATTGCACTGTCCCTGCAGATCAGTATTCACCTCGTTTCATCTGTTCATATCAATTGCCAGTACTGCCAGAAAGTCACTTTTAAAACTTGATTAAATGAACCCATGTTCATTGGTTGCAGGATATATTCACATGTGCCATACGTACTTTCTCTCATATCTAATTTTCAGGTTGGTCCTAAAAGCTCAGTTCTGCCCAGTTGTTAGTTCTAACCATGGACATGGACTTGACATGGGGACTGTATCAATAAGACTCTTGCAGATTTTTCTGTGCATGTTACACAGCTCAAATGCTCTCGGATAATTGCTCAATATTAATACCACGTGGAGTTATTAGACTGGAGTATCCAAGCAATAATAGGAATAATATGCATCACATGTTAAGGACATTACATAATGATTCTATTACCCTGGTGTGAGTCACTGTTCAAGTGCCCTGTATATCTTTCAGGGTGGATTAAGGATACAAGCCACTGGGTATCATGCAGGCTGCTACACTGCTCCATAATGTCTCCAAAATGTGCAATGTCTTTTGAAAACAGCCATGAAAAATAACCATTTGTCATGTGCAGTAAATAACTTGGTCTCCGGGGAGGTCAACAGCTAAAGGCTCACATCCAGGTTGTGGATTAATGACCTGCAAAATACCAGTTTAAAAATAGGCTCTTCTTCCACTTAAAGACATGCAATAATGAAGCATCTCCTACCATTCCTTAGCCAAGTTTCAGACAGAAAAATGGGGTTTACGCTGGATGCACAGAGCTGAGTAAAGCAGTGATATAATGAACACTATGTAAATCAAGGGCTAGTGGCACTACACCCTGTTCCTTATGTTGTCAGGATGTGGCACACAGGACCAGAAACATCCCAGAGTCATTTTTATGTCAGAAACAATTGGGAGGGAAAAGGCTGAGAGGCGTGTGCTTGTTCGTGAGGTGTTTACGTTGGTCCAAGGTCTGATGACAAGTCATAAATGTCCCTACAGTGGACAAATTTCCATTGCAGAAGAGGAATATTTATTATGAGATTAAAAGGTATAGAATGGTGAAAGGAAAGGCAGAAAACCAACCTGTCCTGCAATGGGAGGATCGATGAGGTGACTTAGTTCTTCATGCTATGTGGTGTAATGTCCTTGTATGTACTCCCACAACTAATGGACTGGGCTGGGCTGCCTAGAGTAGTTTTTCAGAGAATTGGTGTCTTCAAGTTTGCCAAGATGGTTTTGCAATATGTTAGGAGGCCCTGAGTTTAAAAAATAATAATAACAATAATTTAAAAACCTGTTCTAACTCTGCTTCTTTTGCATGTCTTTTTAATGAGGCTAGAAGCCATGATTAAAGGGACTATTCCATGCCTCAAATAGGTAAAAGTGGAGGCAAACTGTGAGCAAAGCTCTAAAGAGAGCTGCTTTAACAGCAAGTGACTACAGGATGAAGCATACTGTGCCTTACATGGCCCTGCAGCTATGTCTCTATAACCTGACTGGGCTGAGAGCTCTGGGAGTCTCAATAAAACATGGCTCAGGAGCATTTTCAGTCACCGTGAGCTGGTATCAGGTATTTTGAACTCCTGATCATCTGTAGAAACAGGAGTTCCTGTAAGTTGACTATCCAGAATCACAGCATTTTCTTCAAATAGAGCAACTGAGCCTGTCCTTCTACAAGGCTGTTGTCTCCTTCTTTTTGCCTTGTGTTTCTGTTCCCTTCAAACCTAGTAAAGAAAAATTAAGGTGGGGAACTGTCTAGGAGGCAGAGAGCTCTGCTGCTTTCTTATCCTGCATAGCACAGGACAGATGTTCTGTTTTTCAGCCTACAAAGAACAAAGCTTCCTCCTGGCTTCTTTATTTTAAACAGGAGGGGCCACCCACAGCTCCAAACATGCCTACAGAGAGGAAAAATAAATGGCCAAGCTCCTTGCCAGACACGTATGCACAGAGCATATCTATGAGGAGGAACTGCTGGAATAGAAACATTCCCATCCCACCAAGGTGCTGCCACGGGATGGCCCTGGGGCCCTCAGCACCCCTGGGCAGTGGGGAATGGCATGGAGAGCCTGCTGGGATGGTAGGTAGCCATAAATCACCCTGCCCAAGCAGGAGCAAGGGAGCATTCAGCAAGCCAGACCTGTGCAGATGTTGCAGAAGGTAATTTGTGAAGCTTTCCACATGGGGCTGCCAGCTCTCCAGCTTCCCAGGAAGGCAAAAGCCATCTTTACTGGCTTGGGGCCACAATATCCAGTAATGATCCCACCACCAACCTGAACCAGCAGGAGAAAAGGATGGCTGGACCTTTTGCAGAGCCTGGAGAGGTTGGTTTGCAATGGTCACCTTCTTCAGGATGCATTTGGGGCTGGCAGAGACATCATGAGGTGGTGTCAGCAAAAAAAACCCAAACACCTCAGTGTTTCTACTTAATAGATGTGTGTATCACTCTGTGTGATACTTGTAGTCTACCTGTTGTCCCCTGTTTTCAAAAAGCTCCTTTAATTTTACCCCTACTGGTGATAACTAATATGAACGCAGCTGATGTTGCATGTTATCATTTTTAAAAAAATAATAGAATAGTCCTGATTAAGGATCATGTCTTGAGAGGTTTAATAAGTTACAATTAGAGCCACATGAAAGTGTTGGGGAGTGAAGCTAAAGGAAATGTGGCACTGGGAGGTCTGGGAGTGAGGTCTGTGTTATCCCTGCTCACGTGAGGCTGAACACCAGTGTTCAACTTTGCATTTCAGGTTCCTGCTAATGGAAACCTTAATGCAAACTTGGAGCTGAAGTGACTTCTTTTCATCAAAACCATATTTTGTGGACACGTTTTCCACTACACATTAGATAAAATTTCCGTGAAGCCTTTTCCAGCCTGGCTTGAACGTGAACCCCAGTGAGGCTTCTCTAAGTGAGCCTGGGGATGTTGTGTCTTAGGAGATAAAGCTACTCACTCACAGGTGCAATATAAATAGGAAAAAAAACAACCCAAATTTCATGTGCATGGAAGTTGTTCCATGCATTTCTGCATCAGCATTTCACCAAGGATGTAGTGGAGAAGAAAAAAACCCTCCCTTTGGATGTTGGGTGTGTTTCTGTAAACTCCTGTTTACAGAATGTTTGCTAAAATCCTGCTCCCTTTAGGGTGGAAAGTAGTCATATAGGAAATAATTTTACTTGTTCTAATGTTATTTATTTGCTTATGTTCCACTAGCCACATATGTTTAAACCCTTTGAGATACTTGAAAAAACAGGATGTTTCTTTCTCCAGAGTTGCTCCCAGTAATACATTTTCTCTCTCAGATGATGTCAGAATCATCTGGTTATGGCGTAATGGAGATTGCTACAGCCAACTGGTAAACATTAAAATGTAGTTTTAAATCATATCCAAATTCTTCTCAGCTAATATTACTTCAAAGGAATCAGATACAAATCTCCTCACATACAATTCTTCCTTTTTTTTGCCCCGGAGGTGGCAGTGGTAGCCCTGTTTGAGGGAGAGCCTCCTCATGCAGTTGTGTTTTAACCTCTTTTTTAATAGAAAGTGTGAGGAGGTTTGTAGAACTGGACTGTTTGATCTCTGGAGGTAAAAGGACTATAGAAAAAAATTCATTAAAAAATAAATAAATTGCAAACTATATAGGTTACAAAGCAAAAAAACCAAGAAAGAGGTCGATAAACTTAGCAAAAATCAGCATATGGAAATGCTGTTTTATTTTTGGAACCTACATACAGCTTCATTTCATTGGCGAGTTACTCACAGATCCTGTTCCTGAAACCACTCTGGCTTTGAAAAACGCACCGGCAAGGAGGAGGCGCTGGGGGCGACCTCTCCTCAGGGCACCTTGGACACATCTCGCTGGGCCGGGGCCGGAGCCAGGGCCGGGCCCCGCGCCGCCAGGGGGGAGAGGAGCACGAGGGGACCACCGGGCTGGCGGAAACCCCAGATAAAAACACCTCCGTTGACACCTGAACGTACTTAGTGCAAGTTTTCAAGTCGTGTAATTTTAGAAGTGCCTTGGGTCCAAAAATATGACAATGCATTAAGCGCAGAATCAAACTCTGGAGGTTCGTTTTATTTCCATTAAATTCCACCGTGAATATTGCAGAAGCTTTGGTTTTATTATTGCTAATTCCAAGCATAATAAATAAGCTTCAGGATCTAGGCTGATTTATTATCATTTTAAACACTATGATATTTGCAGCTTTCCATAGATTTATGAAATAATGTCTATTTCCAATTTCAGCCTTTCTTTTCATTTAACTTGAGAGGCACCATCAGTATTAAAATCAGGTATTCAAATATAATTATTACTTTCCCTATATCATTAGATCTATCTTAACTTACTCAGAGGAAATAAGGGAAAGATTTGTTTTTTCTTGTCACGTTGTCAATCTGAAGAGTTTTTTCCAAGGCAGTTAAAAATCATTGAACTGAACCACTGAGTTTTATTCAGGTTTCAGAACCCTTTCCTTTTTATTGTTTGAAAGTTCAGATAATGAAGCTAGGTGGTCTTTTTGTAATCACTTGCACTTTTTCTTTTTTTTGCAGTTTGTACAAATCTAATATATTTTGTTCCTGTTAAGAATAACTGCTAACTTACAAACAAGAAATGGTGTCAACATCTAACCAAACCAAATCCAAACTTTTAAAAATCTGTCTTTATGTTATCAACCATACCAAAGTAAATGGTCATTTTGGATTTTATACCAACTGCTTTGACTGATGTGAGGCCATTCTCCATGCAAATAAATCCCTGTCCTAAATGCTGCATAAAGGACTCCTCCTTTTACCTTCTGGGGTGGAAAAACACACATGGATACTCACCAAAGGCATGTTCACCCAAAGGCAACTAAAGAAGAGAAATTCCCACAAGTCCATTTAGAAAATGTCTTGGCTTTTCTTTTAATCAAGCGAGTCATAATGAAATGAAATCTGAACTCAGTGTCTTGGCCCAGAAAATCCCCAACATGGCTCACAGAATTCAAGCTAACACCCAGACAAGTTTTGCTAGCAGGTTCCTGAAAGCCTGTTTGCTATTTTACACTAATCAGTTCAGTCTGAAAATAAACAAAGGGTTGATCAGGCAGCACGGTACCCAAACCTCTGACCTTGTGGTCCTGAGAAATGCACCAAGAACCTGGTGCTCAGACCCTCTGCCCAGCCCTCCTGAGCTTCTGCACTTGCAGAATTAGCTCCTCATGCTCTCACTTGCTGACCTGAGCATCTGTGACCCTGATTGTTGTTGTTTTATTAAGGTGAATATTTGAGTACAACCTGATCCTGGCACTGTTTGCTCTTAAACACAGCAAGAACAGTGAACTTACCCAAGTCTCACCCTTTCAGGAGGAGCCTGCCAGCCCAAAGAATTGATGGAGCACAAGGAGTTAACACAGTAACCTGCAGCTTTTAGGCCCTAAGTGATGCAAGAGGCCAGTCAGAGCTTAAAGAAGGGATAAAACTTTAAATCTTCAGGGGCTATGAGCATGCCATTTGATGAGGGACTCCTCTGATTGCAGCTTGTATTGATTTCTATTCTTACATATTTGACTTGATTTCATGCTTTTTGTGACTTGCCTGTGGCCTGGCCATTGTTTATGGAGATGCAGAGGGTGGCATTGCTGTGTCAGGCTGGGATGGGATCAGGCAGCTGGATTTCTCCAGAGTTATGGGACTGTCTCCTATATACTCCAAACTTGCAGCACACCTTGAATTTTATCAGTCATAGCGGGCTGGGATGAACTGGGGCAGGAATTAAATCTTCTTCTCTGTAACAACTATTAAAAACTGAATATAAATCCCTCAGAGGGCAGCGACAGGAGAGCAATGTGGGCATTTCCCAGCAGTGTTAAAAGCACTTAGGATTAGATTAGAGCCCTGCCCTACATCATTTCTGCCTCTAATTTATTCCTTGTAGTGGTTCTGGGCTATGGAAAAACAATCCTCCTGCAAATTGCCATGTCCGTCTCTCTTAGCTTACTTTGGAAAGGCAGGTCTGGATTATCTTCTCTTTTCCAGTTTAACAACTCGTGGAGTTTTTTACTTGAATCTGTGCATTGATCTCAAAACTTTTCTTTATCACAGCATATTTGTCCTGAATGGTTGGACTGGTGATTCACTTTGGTGCCTGGTCAACATGAGTTCATATGTAAAATTAAATTATTGTCCTATTTCCAAGAGTACAGACATAGGTTTCTCTTCCTCGTTGTCATACTGGAGGGCATCATGGCTGTTCTATTTTATTTTCTTTGGAGAGCTGCAGCAGTTCATAAGATAAGTCTTTATGATGTTGGCTGCTTAGATATTTTATTTTATTTTTCATGAGAGCCTTTCAAGATTTTACTGTCAGCAGTTAAAGCTTCCTAGAGAGCCACTTGCCTCTTGAAAATTTAGCAGCAGTTGAAGGAGGCCCAGTGAAGAACCACGAGGAGAGTCACACTCCTATGGCTAAATGCAGGGAAATGTATGTAATGTAATGATGTAATGTAATGTATGTAAATGTAAGATTTTAACACCAGAAATCAGGGTAAGGTATTCTTCAGGACATAAATGTGACTGATTCCTTTTGCATGAGACTGGTTTGTCACCTTGTTAGCATAAAACCTTCCTGCTCACCTGTCCAACATTCCCCCAGTGCTTTGAAACCCTTCTTTGCAATGTATTCTGTGCAATCTCCTTTCTGCCAAGAGTGCTGGTATAATCATTTCAGATAGTAATTTTGCTCTTTATTTGCTACCTTTTATTCTGACCCTTTCGTTTTCTTGTTCTTAAATGTCTCAATGCAATTTTGTCCCACCAGACCAACTGCTGGTGCTGCTCTTTGCATCCCAGGCACGCAGCAACAGTTGGTGCACAGACACTTCAAAGGTTTGTCCCACATCTCTGTGGTCAAGGAGTCATTGATGACAATATTTACTGGCAAGTGCCTTCAGGAAGGCAAGGAGAGAAGATCAAACTTCAGGATAATGCTCCAACCTGCCATCAAAATCTGACCCAACTCACATTTAATGAGTAAAACAGGAGTGGGTGAGATAAACACGTTTTCAGAAATCTGTCCTTTAAACTGGCATCATAATAAAGGTTATTGATCAGCATCTCTGCAGGGCAGAGTAAAGGCTGAGTGATATTTGCATCTCAATGTATTTTGGATCTTTGCAGACTTGCTTTGATTCTGAGTTGACTCTGGGGGGGGGTGTAAAGTTTCTACCATGGTTGGGATTCTCCAGCTCATTGTCCTTTCCTAAGGGGAGCCCTGTGCATGTTCTCAGCCACCATGACTGTCCATCAGTGCCACCACCACCCAGATGTCACCTTCTCAGCACCCTGTGTGCCCAGAGCCTGTCTGCTCGTGGACAGAGGTGGGAGGCAAGGTAGGATTTGGCTTTTAGAGGGTCTGAGCTGTCATTTGCATTTGTGGAACACAATTTCTGCTGGGCTCCACCCCTTCTCCCTCCAAACCAGATGAAATATTTATTGGGTTGGAGTGTAAGGGCTCAGTGTTTCGTCTGCAGAGGAACAGGGGAGTCCTAGTTCTGACCAGAAATTTCTAAGACTTCTTTGTGGCTACTAAACGTTGGAGGAAAAACCACAAATTACCATTGCAGTGGGGCTGGGCCCTGTGTCCTGGCTCCAGTGCTTCCCCATTCCCTTCCCCCTCTCCTCCCGTTTTCAAGTGCCCTGCATCTGTGTCAATAAGTACCCCATGTGTACAGCAAGGTAATATTTAATGTGCACACAGTGTGTGCAAAATTAACCACTGACAGGGTGGGGGAGAGAGGGAAGAGCAGAGTTGTAATTACACACAAAATTAAGCTATTACTGTGATTAAGATATTTCTTTAATATGTAGCTGAGGAACCTCCTTTCCCCCTCAACTAGTCACAATCCATCCCGTGTGTCATTTTCTGGCTACTCCTAATTGATTTATTTTTTCTTCTTTTGCCTCACCTAATCCCTGTGTTCCATGGGGTAGTCCCACCTTGCTCTGCCCCTGGGTGAGGTGCTTCTGCCCCAGGGTGGTGGTGGCCCAGCTGGAGGTCCATCTCACTGCATTGCCCTGGGGGACACCAGTTCCATCCCCATCACTTGGACCAGGTTTCTGGGGTCTTGGAAGCACTGAGTTCTTCCCAGTCTATCCATCCCCGTGTGTCTCAGTGTCAGTATGTCTCAGGTTATCTTCATAACCTCTCCAGGAGATTAATTTGGAGATTGCTTTATGAATTTAATTAGTCCATAGGCAGAGCTGAGCATCCATAAGATGCATGATAGAAGAAAGATGAAAACAGGGAAATTCTGGCATATTCAATGTCAATCCATGTTGGAAATGGGAAGAGGAGGAAAACAGATGGGATTCATTATTGTGGTGGGATGAGAAAGAAGAGTCCATCCACCCAACATTTTCAAGGAGGGTGGCAAGGAGGACAGGAGTTCAGATTGGGCCTTCAAAATAAAGCTTTGCTGAGCAGCCTTCCCTACCTCCTCAGCACAAACTGGAGTCACAATACTGGAAATAGTCTGAATTTTTGGGATGATTGTTAGAACCATTCAAAACGTTAAAAACTATTGTGCTCCCACAAGCAACATTGCTTGCATTTCATCACATGACAGATGGCCCCGTTTTACACTTCTTCCCAACATAGTTTGGAAAGTAAAAATGCTATAGATGGGATTAATTGGCAAAGATTTGGTAAGATTTCCAGTAAAATTTTCAACAAACATTGCTTTAAAAAAGTCAATTGTTTATAGAAAAAGGAATATTTCAACAATATATCATCACGCACAGAAAAGTTATTTTCAGGAAAATGTCTTTTTTAAATGAAAATATTTTTCTTAGAACTAACATTGGTCAGCTGTATTAATGATATTGGGCAAGTTCGAAGTGACAATGAGCAAAAAATGAAAAATGGACAGAAAACAAACACAGAATCACTCCAGTCCTGGACTGCTTTTTAGTTATATTGGAGACTTTCCAGGGCTTCCATTTTTCCACCAGTGTTTAATGGGCTCTCTGTTTGCATTTATGTTTTCTGATCTTTCAGTCTGCAGGAATGGCTGCTTCTGGCAAGGCTCTGTTAGCATCGCTCCCTTCATCCCCTCTTTTTGTGTGTGCCTGTTTTTTTTTCCTGAGGTGGTAGGAAGGAAACACCCTGATATGAATGTGTAAAGGGTAAATATGAAAAAAAGTTTGGAAATCAGGGGGTTCAGAGACTGTGTGAGACTCCATCAGTGAATGCAGCTTGTACACGCACTCCCTGGAAAAAGTCCCTGCCCCAGAAAGTTTATGCCAATTAAAATTTTTAAATTACATCAGTGAGATTAACCTAAATTTTGCTTGACCTGAAATATAGGTCAGTTTAGATCATGGTCTTACCAGGGCTGTTTAAGAGTCAAAACCACTTGCAGAGCTACAGAAACAGAAGTGTCCTTCAGGCAGCTCCAGGACTGGACGTGAGCTGATGACCAGCACTCCTCTTGCTACCCGTGCACGTGCTGATGGAGAAACTGTCCAGAGCAAGGCTGAGGGGAGCACAATTAGTACCTGAGGGCACCAGCAGCTGCATGGTGGCTATGATTGGATGCGAGGCACAAGGCAGGGCTGTCTTGTTCCCAGAGAGCTGGCCCCTGGCTGGCAGCACTGGTCTGAGTGTGGCTGGGGAGGGAAAAAGCCCCACCAGGTCTTTGAGCACAAACATGACTCCTTGGCTCCATACCCCAATGCTTGGCTGGGACTTTAGGAAGTTCCTAACCTGCTGACATTTGTTGTCTTTGACCTATAGTGCTGCAGTAGCTGCAAAGGTAAGGGCTGGCATGTTCACTGTGTGCCAATCTGATCTGAATTCAGGCAAAAGCTCCCACAGCTCAACTCTCTTAGTAGTCTTGTACCACTTTGCACAGGCTCTGAGTGGCAAAAGGGCTTTTCAAACTCCCAGCTCTGTGTGCATGTGTGTGCCTGCCTCTAGTGTGTTACTGGAAATGCAGTGACCTCCCCTTGCTCAGTTGCACACTTTTATTTCCTGAGATAATGATGTTTCCACACCTTGTTCATCAGATGGTTCCAGCATCAAAAACACTGAAAAGATAAAAGAAAGCATCAGTTGCCCTCTCCTTCCAAAGCTTTCCACCTTGTAGTACTGCCTCTGTGCTGTTCTGTTTGCTGTTCTGCTTTTATCAATTTGTGCTGTCTTCATCCTTGTGTGTAACTCTTGGCCATCATGGGAATAGAGAAATAGCTCATTAAAATAATAGTCAGCATGTGCATGTTGCCCTGTGCATGGGATGTTTCAGGGACTGCATTTGTCTGTATCTGCTTATTCCTCCTGAGCCCCCAGGATGGACACAGGTCCAGATTTATATTCACAGAGCACTGAGCCAGTAGCATAACGCTTCTTTCTTCACAGAGCACTTCAGCCTTGCATACAATTAAATACTTTCCACTTCACCGGTTAAGACAAATGGCCCTTGCAAGCGAGCTCAGTAGTTTGCCCTGCAAAGCTGGTTCTGATCAAACGGTGGCAGTAGGTTGCTTTGTTAGAATAATTCCTCCCTGGATTTACATGCCCCACCCTCATGTAAATAGAGTTGGGATTTAGAAGGTGTGAGCTGGCATGGCAATGAAGTCTGCAAAATGTAAGCTGCAGTAGCCCTTTTTCCGAAGGCTTGACAGTAAGCAGAGTTAAATGAGAGACTGGGATCTCATTCAGTATCTGTGAGTGGGAGAAGTGTTGGGGAAAACAGAGTCATGCGTTGCTCTAATCCATTCCTCCCCTAAAGCTCGCTGTGGTTTTAGCTGTTTCTGTTTGCTTTTTGTGCTGCTGGATGTGTTCCGCAGGAGTAGCTGTGAATTATCAGGGTCTCAGCATAAGGGTGTGGGTGGCAGAGGCTGAAAGCTATCTTGGTGTGTGTTTCCTAAAGCTGCAGTGATGGGGAACCTTTTCAGAGCATCTGTGCTGTCCCAGAGAGATGAGGGCTTCCCAGGACTCCAGTCACTGATGGTCCAGGACCCACAGCGCCACACTTGGAAATGTTACAGCCTGCTTGAGCTGTGTGTTCCTGCTCTTCAGGACTCAGTCCAAACTCTGACTCGCTGAATATAGGAAGAAATCTCACTTAGTGTCTGGTTATCCCACATCTGGCTGCTGGAAGGTGTCTGCTGCAGCAGCTGGTGCCAGTCCTTGCTGGGGTACCTGGGGCTCTGCAGGTAGTTTTGTGGTTCCTGCTGTCTGCTCTGCAGCCTCATGGTGAGCTCTGCCAGCCTGGAGCCTGGCGAGGCAGCAAGGAGAGAAGGTTTGATTTGTACAACAGCCCAAATGATGGAGCTTTTTGTCTCTCACTGTCTGTCTTGCCTTTGTGCAGCAGAAACCTTGGGTGTCCCTTTCGCCCAGGAAATGCCTAGCACAACCCATCTGCCATTGTCATCTTACAGACAGCTTGAACACCGTGAATAATACAAATTAAATTTGTTCAGCAACTTTAGACAGTGATAAGGACACTGCCTCACCCTTCTGCTTTAATAGTGGGACAAATCAGCCCAGATTATGCCACTCCATGGCTGGCACTGGGGATCTGTATGTGCAGCTGCCTGGTATTAAGAGATTAATTATTAATTTCTATAGCTCCTCACATTAGGTGATTATTCTTATTGTGTTTGACAGTTGCCCCTGGAAAATTCTCTTTCTCAAGTGGCATCTTCTTATTTCTGGTACTTTTAAGTGTCGTGATGACATCTTTCCAAGAAAATAAAAGCCCATGTGAATTGTTCTTAGACTTGGCGGGTTTCCTGAGCTGGGTCCAAAGCATTGACTGCCCCAGGGCAAAGAGAGGACAGGGAGGGTGATCACTGTGTTCCAAAGGGGACTTCTTCATATCTGAGAGGGTTTTGGATCAAGCTCTTGCAGAAGGAAAAGCACAGCACTGAAAGGTGGTCAGTCTGGGGTGGTTTCCTACCTGCACTGCAGGATGTTACACAACAGTGGGCAAAGGGGTGAGATGGGACTCGTCCAACCTAGCCCCAGTCATCCAAGTTCTGTAGAGTCCCTTGATAATCCCCAGAGGAAGAATCACCCCTCTGTTAGACAGCTGTCCAAGATGAGTGGGCTGAATTGTTTTCTGGATATGTCTCCTCCATTAGCTACAGGGAGTTGAGGTAGCTAGTTTGTACTTGATGCCTAATGACTAGGTGGCAAAAGGGAAGGAAAAGAATTCCACCCTAAATCTCTCTCTGTGTCAGCAGTCCACCTGTGAAATACAGACCATTTCTGTAAACTGCATGGCAGGGGCTCCCTGGAGCTAAGGCTGGGTGCTCTGCTCACTACAAAAAGGGATTCAGCTGGTAGGTAGTGACAGATATGAGTAAAATGCTTGGGAGCTGCAGGTGACAGATCTAGAGAACTTCAAGTAGTGCATGTGTGGAGGTTTATTGTTTTCGTGGGGAATAAGGGGGAAAGCAGTTTCTTGTGAGGAAATAACATTACAGCTGAGATGACCATATGTCACATACAGTGTTGTCCTTGAAAGCTTGTTCCTCTTCCCTGTGGAAGTTCTGGGGGGCAGGGGTTGTAGTTGCTGTGATATATTGCATTAAAGGATCAGCAAAATTTACCTAAAGTGGTTCTAGTTTTAAAGTTTTCTGATCAAAAATCATGATTAAAGAAGCAGGTTTCCAAATTTATTCTTTGGTTTAGTTCAAAACTTGTTTCCAAGTAGTAAGGCAACATGGAAACCCACATTAATTTAAGACTTTGCCCACTATTTTTCTTTCAAATGTAAGCAATAATTGTTAAGAGTTGCAAGAAGCAGCCTTATTTACTTGCTTTGGTTTCCACATGTGGTCTTCTTAGATTTGCTACACAAACCAGTAGTTTATTTTTATTGTGAGTAATCTCTTAAAAAAATTTACAACTATTCATGATGTTATTCAGACATCAGTAGAAGGCATGGGGAAGTCATCAATCCAGTTTGGCTTCCGAACACAAAGGCAACTAACATGGAAACCCTCTTGCTCCACAGCTTTTCAGAAAGAGGAGCAAAGCTTTGGTTCAGGACAGTCAAATTCTTCCTTTGGAAACAGATGCTGTCCAGGTGTTATCATAGAAGGGTTTGGGTTGGAAGGGACCTTACAGATCTAGTTCCAACCCCCCCTGCATGGGCAGGGACACCTCCCACTAGAGCAGGTTCCTCAAAGCTCCATCCAACCTGGCCTTGAACACTTCCAGGGATGGAGCTTCCACAGCTTCCCTGGGCAACCTGGGCCAGTGTCTCACACCCCCCCTTAGTACCACAGTAAAGAATTTCTTCCTTATATCTAATCTAAATCTCAAGCTGAACCCTGGACTGCCCACACTAGGAATCACCAGTTTCTGTTTCCTCTCCTGCAGATGCTCACAGGAGTCCTGATAATTCTCCACAACAGCAATACCATGTTGGTTTTTATTTTTCAGAGAAAAAAACCCAAATGCTGTCACTGATGGGTTGAACCACTGAGACACTCTGGTCCTCAAAGAAAACCTGGCAGTGACCTCACACTCCATCTCACCTCACCTCCGTTCAGCGGGCAGAGGCTCCCTGTGGCTCCGTGCAAGATACAATCACGTTGTGTTTGTTCCTTTGCCAGGTTCTTGCTGCATTAAAGACATGACTCCATGAGGCCACTCTGGGTCCAGCCCGGCGTCTCCCAGCTTGGGCAGCTGCCTGGGCTGAGGTGATTGATTGGAGCTTTGATCACGAGAGTCAAGACAAGCCTGCAAAGGGCAGAGTGCTCTGTAGTCTCTCCACGTCGAGCCTGGCTGCGTGATTTGTGTGAGTACACGTTGCCATGGACTGCCAGATAAATGTGCTGCACTCCCACGTGGAATAACCCCACTTCCTGCTGAAGCAGAAGACTTGCAGGTATCTTTACACAGTCATGTTTAGTGAGGAAGACTAAAACAAGCAGTTACCCAAATACCTTGAGAGAAGCACAGCAGATACAATCAGGTACTTTTCTCTTTTAACTCATAGGACAAGATGAAAACACAGTTCATACGTCAAACTGGCAATTCTCTGGAACTCCTCATTCCTTAGCCACCTTCACCTATGCTTAGAAGAAAAATACTGTTTCTAAAATACATCTGTTCCTAAAAAAAAAGGCCCTGTTATTCCTACCTCTTTTTACGCAGAACAAGAAGTATGAACAACAAAAAGTGAAGGCGTGAGCCACAAGAATGTCCTTATTGTTTTGTACACATCACTGTGTTTCCATAAATACCAGCCCAGCTGCTGTTGAAATAATCTTCAAGTTTCTCAGTCTATTCTATTCTCCTCATGTGTCCATGTTAAATGGGTTGTTTTCATAAGGCCAAAATACCTCTTTCCAATGAACTGAATTTAGCATTCAGCAAACGCTGCTCAGCCATCCCTCAGCCCATTACATTTGTAGGTTATTTTGGGGGTTTGGCAAAGCCATTAGCATCAGCCTCAGAGCAGCCCTTCGAAGTGTGTGCTCAGCTAAATTCACTTCATATAAAAAAATATTTAAAAGTCCAACCAAGTCGCCCACCTTCCTTTTTGCTTCCCATTCTACGGGATTGTTTTCAACTAAAATACCACGTGGGCGTATATATTCTACTGTCTCGTCCAAATGGATGTGGATATGGATGATGATGATTAATTTGCATGCATTTACATTCTCCTGAAGAACATTTTGGGCAGGGGAATGCGTACCTTAAATTTCATATAGAAACTTTTATACGTTTAAAAAATTAGACGTGTCTTCTGGTTTTTTGCAATTTGGTTCCCTTGGACTGGAGGACATCAGCTGAGTCAGCAAGTTTGTGATCCCTGCAGCCTGGAATGGTCACGTAGTCCTTAGTTAGTCCAGCAAGATCTAAGGAAACATCCCGTCCAGAAACAACCACATACCACAAGTTTTAAAACACCTATTAAAAAACCCAAGTAACTGCTTGCTGTCCTGTATGAAGTTGAAAGACAATCAGTAGAAAGGCCTCAGGTGGCTGGTGTTTTTAAAATCCCTCAAGGAGTGTTGCTCTTCTGTCTTGAGAAACCCCAGATAGTTGTCAAAATTGCCCCAAGGTATGTTTTTTAAAAAATCATCTGTGATTGAACCCTCAGGCAGTGACCTCTTCAGATGTATGGACTTGCTGTAAGAAGTATGATGATTCCAGATGAACGCTGCCTAATCAAAGGTGCAGACAGAGGGTGTTGTTGGGATATTTCTCTCTCTCCCTCAGTTAGTAAGTAGATTAAATAAATAAAAATTATTCCCTTTCACTTGTAAGCAACTTTATGACGTTTGTTGCCTTGGGATTTATACATCAGAATAACCTTTAATTTCAACATTTTCTAAAGATTGGCCAGCAAACATTGCTCTTTAATTGGCCTTAATCTGCACATCATGGAAGAGGTTTCTTTGGGAGATGGATTTCTGGCAAATTCCTCCCATATCCCTGTTTGCCTCTTAGCTGTGATGATGTGCATGGAAATGGAGCTACCTGATTTGGCTGATGGTTTAAGTCTTCCCAAGACATCTGGCAGATTCAGTCTTGGATCAAACATTTTTAAAGAAAATTTTCAAGTAGGTCTAATTGGAGCACCAAGATTAAGAGCACCAGACCAACTTTGAGGGTGTTCAGGTTGGTGTGGATCCATCTTATTCTTTAATGTCATGGTTGATGAGTCCTCCTTGTTCCAACATGCAGATTGGCTCTGAAAAAAAAGGTAAATGGCAGAAAAAACCCTTTTCATATGGACAAAACATAAAACCATTCCCATGTTTCATCTGAAATTTCCCAGGGGAATTGGAACCTTCTGAATAGCCTGAGAGACCCCAAAAAAAGACTGTAGTTTTACCAATTACCCTCCAGTTTTCAGGAAAGGGTGAGCAGGTGTGGTTCTCCTGACTGCAGCAGCTGTCTTGGAGGTGAGTGTGCACAGTTACTGGTTCTAGTTTCAGTGAACCATTTCTTTTCACACTGCCCAGAGCAATCTGTTATAGAGCTGGCAGAAACAAGAGCATCATCTTGTCACTCATTGCCTTTGTTCTCTTCCCTTCCTGCTTTTAGTTTATTGCTCTTGCATGTTGGGAACTTTTTCTTTTTTTTGGATTCTAAGTACATCAAGTCAAGAGTAACATGTCATCAACCTGTCTCTTCCAACTGTTGCATTAGATGCTTTTCTGCTTGGCGTGTGGGTGGAAGAACAAGCAGGAGTTTTTTCATGGATCATCTCTGTGCCAACAAGCAAACACTGCATTATGTATGGTAAGAAATAACGATTCACTGAGATGTGTTAGCAAGGTCTGGAAGTGCTAACAAACCTCATACAAGGTCACATCTCATGCAGTTGCTGCTGAATCTCCAATCTCCAGTGCTCTGGAGGGAAAATAACAAAATAAATTTATGCACTGAGGAGGAAAAAGGAATATTTCTCTTCCCTGGAGGTGATAATAAAAACATGATGCCTGAGATCAATATAATGTAGGGTGGTGCAGACAGATAAGATAAAGAGCAATAAAAATCCTTATTAACTTTAAATAGGTTTAAACATATCTAATAATTTTTCATCAGCAATGTTGCCTTGTTGGAGGTCTTATTATATAGTCCAGTGCATCTCATTTAATTTTAGGCTTCTGTCTGGTAAATGGTGAAATCTGGGTCTCTTCAGATGGTGCTTCTACCCATCTGTCTTAGCTGAGGATGGGACAATTTATCATTTGGCAGAACAGTCTCTCTCCTTCATTCCAGCTGGATAGGACTCCTATCTTTGATTACAAATTTAAATGTCTGATGGACACATTTGGATGAAATCAATCTGGATTTATTTTAGAAAATGGCAAGTAGGGTTCTCTTGTTTGTTTTGCAGGTCTTGGTGGGGTTTTTTTTCAGGGTGGTTTGTTTGTTTTTTAGTTCATAACAACTTTGTTCCGTATCTGGCAAGACAAATGCACCATTTCATTTGGGGAAAAAATCTACATCTTCCAGCACATTTATCAGTCCTGATGAAGGCTGTATTCTCCAGAAACCCTTGAGCAGCTCAGTTAGCCCAAATCCCACAGTGACAAACAAAAGCAAACACAATCAAAACCGAAGGATTAATTTGACACGTGTATTAGAAATTTTCTGGGCATTCTACTAAATTCTCCACAAGCTAGTCAGGTAGTTTCATGCTGGTGGAAACAAAGTGAAAGTCTGTAGCTGATTTTCTCTACAGTGAATTTATACTTAATAACGATGATGGACTAATGTTGCTTTCCACACAGTTGGTTTCAGCATGAGCCAGCAGAGCTGTCTTACAAATCACTGCCTTTTTGATGACAGGACAGCGAGATGGCAAGGCAAGAGGTATAAATTACACTTTGTTTACTTAAGAAATAAGCCTGCATCATCAACATAGGAAAGACATCCAGCATCACTTCTACCATGGGTCTGCAGTCCAAGGAAAGCAAATAACTAGCAACAAAAATCTCAGAAGGAGCCTTCCTGGGGCATTCACAGGTCCTCTTGGAAGGATAAAAATGGTCCATGATCCATCATTCATACATTCACTGGTCGTATCAGGCTGTTTATAAGCAAACTTGGTTTCATGTGCTGCCAGACAAAGATGTAAACACTGGCTGGTGCCAACAGGGAACATCACAACCCATATTGTGCTGTGCTGCACTCAGAATATGTGGGAATGAGAAAGGTTTTTCATTTTGGGATTAAATAACAGTTTAAATCACTGAAAATCATTGTTTCAGTACAATATTGGGAGAGGCACATTGCACAGGCTGGGCTGATTTTTTGGTTAATTGCTTCTGCAAGTCTGTAGCTGACTAAAGCTGTCAGCAACCAAAAAGGATGTGTTTGGAAACAGGCCTGCAATTTCCAAGGATTTCAAGCTCCTGGGATTGCTCCCTTAGGTGAGGGGAAACAACTGCTGTCTTAAAGGCAGGAAAAACACAGCCAACAGTCAGCACGATGTTTATAGTAGAAACTATTGATACCCTCATACTGTGCACGTGGTACAGAAAAGTAACTTGGAATGGGATAAAAGGGATGAATTTGTAATAATATTAATACCAACAACAACAGTGTCTAGGCACCCAGGATTAATAAAAGTATTAACCTTACCCATGCTTTCTTAAATTTTAAACTATCACATAAAACTAATAGTGGTGTATATTTCCAAACTGTTTAATATCTAAAAGATATGTCCAACACTGCATAATAAGACTGGAGAGTTTAAAAGCTTTCCCCATGTAGAGATGGAGCCCGCACAGCCTGAGCCCAGCACAACATGGCAGCTGTTTCTGGCTCTGCTGTTCACACCAAACCATTACCCTCACAGAGCCATGTCTTCTGCTGAAATAAGTTGTGACCCGTCCCCAGTGACTATATCCTGAGCTAAACAGGAGCCACCCTTCCCTGAGCATCACTGTATCCAACTTGCTTTGCTCCTTAGGGACTTTTGACAATAGCAAAATGAAATTACTGAAGCCACAACTCTCTGCCTGGTCCCCTAGGAGCCAAACCCAGCTTGGTCTCCTCCTCCCTACCCAGGTAACTGAGCTCAGAGTTGAGCCACTCTGCAGGGTTTCAAAGCAAATACCTCATACAGACTGACCAGGAACAAGAGATCAAGGTAGCTGAATTCTGATCAATAAATCATGGTGTGAGAGAACATTCATTTTTTTTTCCCCACTCTCTGAGAAAGCCATGACAGTGCCTGGCTGGTTAAATGTCTATGGGTTTATCTCTCTGCCTGTGTGTGTCTGGAATAAAGGAAATTAAGAGAAAAAAATTAATCCTGTATTTTAGTTAGGTAGGAACTCACTGCTCCCCTTGAATAGAATACATTTTTTAATCAGCAGGATTTTTTCAGTAAGCACATCACCATTTATTTACCCTGAGAGAGAGAGTTTATGGCAAGGATGGTTGTTGCTTTTTTTCCTAAGCAACGCTGATGTTTTTTCTATGTACTTCAATCTCAGCCCCAGCTTTGTCAATATTTGGTCTTATCTTAAAGAACTCCAAAGCGGAGTCGAAAGAAAGCAAACTAAGTAAATACCAATTATTTAACTGCCTCAGTCAGAAAGCAATCTTTGGAGAAGTTCAGAAGAGAAATGGCAAGAAAGCCTGGTTCTCCAGACAGCCCTGGGTTGTGGTTTCAACCACCACCCCCTTCCCAACAGTGACTTTTGGTCTGGAACAAAAGTGACTTTCTGGCCCTTGGCGGCTCCCCGAGCTCCTCAGGCCGAGCATCGCCCGCTGTGCACTCCCTGGAGGGAAAACCTTGGCCATGGTTGAGAGCAGTGGCTGACAATCCACCTTTTTTAAAAATGAAAAAAACAAACAAACCCCAAAACCAAACCAAAACACCACCCAGGATAGGTTGCACTTTATGATAACCTGGTATTTAATGTGATAGTTCCATGGTGATCTAGTGCCTATTAGAAGTGCAATGTTCATTTATTTCCACTGCACCTTCTGCTTGTGCAAATTAGCCTTTAGTTTGTTAAACTCTCCCATAACTTTGAATAGGCAGTGTAGGGGCAAGGGGACAGACAGAAATAACTAGCACAGGCAAGACACATCAAATACACATTTATATTTACCTCACAAAAATGCTTGTATGGAAATATCCCATTAGGGGTGAAAAATCAGAAGGTTCACGAGCGCCTCATGTCACAGGGGACTTCTCACAAAACACAGCTCCCCTCTTGTTAGCCCACTCTTCTCTTTAAATCAAATTACTGGGCTGTGCAGGGAACAACAGAACCCTGCATGTGAAGGCAGGCACTATTCACATCCCTCGTACCAGATTTAAAAAAATAAAAATCAATCAAAAATTCGTTGACTTTAATACACTGGACCAGTGGCAATTTTAGTTCCTGCAAAGCACTTCCAACTGGATCTAGATGATTTTAAGATCCCTTCCAACCCAAACCATTCTATCATTCTATGAACTGCACTATAGAAGGGGAGGCTCAGAGCATCCAAGCTGGCTTTCCTTAGAAGGAAATGTACCCAGCAGCAGATAAATTCTCAGTAATTTCTGTAACTTCCTTACAAAGCAATGATGGTCAGCACTAGAGCCAGGCTCTCCCAGATGACTTCCATGAAAGGAGGAATAGGAATGGGAAAAGAGAGTAAATGATACTCTAATGTGACTGTAGGAACCATGCAGGGCTGAACCCTAAATTTCAATCACGTTGATATGAATGAAGCAAATGGAGACTAGTGGCTAATTCCTGCATCCAAATACCATGATAAATTTGATAATAGATCCCCAAAGAATTGGCTATAAAGGGTTTATAAACTCCTTTGTGTAGTTGCAGCACTAGAGAATCAGACTGGGTTACAGGAGCCTGTGTGTTAATACCTCACACTTTTATAATCCCCCTTCCCACCTTTTTTATATCAATAGTGAGCAGAATGTTCATTCTGTGAACATTCCCTGTCTGAGCTTTCTGTTCTGGCATTACAGTGCTTCCCACATGGTACTGTTTAAATGCTCTGATTAGAAGACACATTCAATTACCCACCAGTAAGGATCTGCAGATATTAGGACACTATGAAATTACTCTAAGTTTATGGAATTTAAGAGAGCAGATCATTTAATAAACCCTCTCAGTGAAGCTGTGCAGCAGAATTAGTCTTTTGAGAATGGTTTCACTTAATTAAATTAAATTTACATTTTGGAAGAATAACATCTGTAGCATCTGAAAAAGTTTCCATTGAGCACTGTTGGATTCATCAGGATTAAACCATGAAGGTCTCAGCTCCTGTTGCCTGTCAGGGAAGAGCTGTGTTGCAAAGCTTCTGCATTGCAGAGCTTTAAGAAATGGGGTTCACATCTTGTCCAAGGAGCAAAGCTCTGGAATGGGTTTGCTGCTTCTGTGGCATCTCGTTCTGCTGAAGTCTGAGGTGAGTCAAGAAGATGAAGGCTGAAGGGTCAGAAGGGATGAGTAAGGAAATGTTTTGCTTTTACTATAGTCCCCCTGGAGTGGAAACTTTGGAGGAATCCCTTCTCTAAGATAATATTGATTGTAATTTATGACGTACTATGTTTCAGCTAGCTAAAGAGGAAAGCAAAGAATAAGTCCAGTGTTCAGCCATGGAGATCTGCCTGGTTAAAAAAAAAAAAAAAAAGCACAAGCTTACACAGACCAAGTGTGTGAAAAGTAGGGAGTGAATCACTGGCAATGGGAACTCTGTCAGAATTAGGAAATTAAGTTCATTAAAGGTGTGGTAACTTAATTTTCTATGCAAGCATGTAATGATGAGGGTTGGGCAGAAAAAAACTTTCAGACATCCAATTTAACACAAACCCACCCAAACTTGGCAAGCTGGAGTGTCCCCAGCTCAGCCCAGCCTCCTGGCTCCCTGTTTAGATTACATTTGCTCTAAATTCTCCAAATTAGTCCTGGCCCGTGTACCCTCCTTGTCCCCTTCATCAGTGTCCCATTGTGTCAACAACAGGAGAGCAGCCCAGCTCTGTGGATGCCACGAGTGCCCATGGGGAGCAGGTCCCCAAAGCCCCCTGGGAGGAGCACCCAGACAGCTCCCACGTCTCAGAGCAGGAGGAAGATGCATCCCAGATGGAGACGTGGCCCTGCTTTCCCTCTGCAAGAGGCACCTCCCAAAGTGCAGCCCCCTTCTCCCCTCACGCTGGACTCCTCTCTCCATGGCTTTTACCCATTTGTGTTTCTGAGTATTCTTGTTCGTGGTGTTTGCTGTTCTCTGACCCTTTTCCAGCATCTGTGGGATCATGTGATTGCTCTTCCCCAGCTGGGTTCAGGCTTCTTGCTTGCTAACTTCTTTAAACTTCCTCTGAACGCTGATGACACTAATGCTCTGGAACCTTCTAATTCTCCTATCAAGCATCAGCTTTCCCTGCTTTTGTTGTTTCTCTAAGGCAGATGTTTCTACAAGGTAGATGAACAAGTCTTCCCTCTGATTATTGAGAGAAAACCCAGAGAGAAAACCTCTTTTTTACTAGAATTTAATCCTTACAGTCACTATTTCTTGATTCAAAGCAAAGGCATAAAACCAAAGCAACATCTGCTTTGACCTCATTGTATGGTCCTTTTTACAACCAAAACTTTACAACTGGCTTCAGAATCACTCTTGTTGCCTCACTTATCTTTAAAATGCTTACACTAAAATTAAACAAATTTTATTACCCAAACAAACCCCAAGTTTTTCATCCTTTCTAGTCTTACTGAGGGTTGTGTGGTTGCCTACCCCAAATTGAGATCCTGGATTAATTCACCAAAGCCCACGAAATCACTCTGGTTCACATCTATACACCTAAAATGAGAATCCTGTTCACGTTCTTTAATTCTGTATGTAGAGTTATTACTATAGCCAAAATTTCTGGTGGCCTATTAGCATTATATAAAACTATAAAGATTTCCTGTTTCAGCAAGCAGCAGGTCTCAGGGAAAAGCTGAACTGGATTAATTCAGGGAAAGTCAGTCAAAAGTCACAGTGAGACATCCCTGAGACACTGAGATGCCCCCAAAGCTTTCTGCTGCCCAGGTAGAGCATCCTCTCCCTCCACTCCCACCCCAGCAGTCCATGGCATGCTCCTACATCCCTTCTTGCACTTGGGAATAAAAGGCTCTAAGAAAGGACCTCCTGGGATGAATGGTTATTTTGTAGGTGGTATAGCAACTGTCAGCTGAGATATTGGAGGATCGACTGATCAGTCTGTCTGTCTACCTACCTATTTATAAAAATATATTTTTTAATATTTTATATAGAGAGATTATATACATTCCATCCTGAGGGATATAACAGCAGACTCATGGCTTCAGTGGAGCTGCATTGCTCCACATTCATTAGAACAGTGGACAGGGACTAAAACTTCCCATGTCGTTCCGACAGCTGATTGTGCATCTCCTTTGGGCTGCATAACAGGTTCTTAAAAGCTGCCCTTCTTGCCCGCGTCCAAAGGCAGTGATTAGTCTAGTTCCAATTAACGTTCATTTCCACACCACCTAAATCAAATCCTGAGCTATGGCCTCCTAAGTAGGAGATGAGCCCCAAGTGACTGGCCAGAAACCGCGGCTCCGTCCTCCTCCTGAGCCTCTGGAGCTGCCGGGGGGACCCGGGGGGCTCCGGCTGCCGAGGCAGGTGACTGGTTATAACAGGGATTTTCAACACCACACATTTCACTGCGGATTTGCTGTGTTTTTATTCCACCTTCTGAAAGCTGTGAGAGTGAACATTATTAAAATTGAAAAAAAAAAATAATAAAAAAAAAAATCTAAGGCCAAAAGAAAACAGTGCAAAGCAACAAGGAAGGTTTCTGTCCAAAAGAAAGTCCGAAACTGGCTCCAATTGGACCTCAGCACGGAAATGCTGGAACTTGTACCCTTCAGTGGCAAAATAAAACAGGCTACCATTATTAGAAATTTTCTACAGCTAAAGATGTAACATCATAGCTAAATTCAGTCAGAGACAGGTCGAGCAACAAAAACCAGGAGCCAAGGCAGTCTAGTCTGGTCTGAAACTTGATTCAGGCACCAGATTATGAATAGATTTAACTAGTTTGCCAAATGAAAATGTAGATTTTGGCAGTGTTTGGACTTCTTTTATTTTTTTATTTTTTTGGTGTGCTATATGTGGAGTCCTGTTGCACGCTGTGGGGATATGAGAAAAGAGCCTTTTTATATTATATAACGACTTGAGGCGCATGTGTGTGTATGTACAATATAAAAAACACAATTAACCCCATAAATGCTAAAATACCCCAGGAACCTCTGCCTGATGTCCCTTAGTAAGGAGGTCTTATGCAGTAGCATCTAAAACACTCCTGAAAGAGATAAGTGGGTATTTCAAGGTAAAAAAAAAAAAGGTTTAAAATACCCACAAACGCTGCAGTCCACATATGTAGAGCAAGCAAAACAAACAGGCAATCTCTGGAGGTATATTTTGATGAGAGATGCCAGTTCTCTGTGGTCAGATTTCGCTCTGATTCCGTTCAGGTATGTGATCTAGGAAGTAGTAAAAAAGGTAGAAGTTTAAAAAAGAAAATCCAGACAAGGTAGGGAGGAGGAGATTGTCAAAAGAGAAAGGAGCTGATGCCTGTTTGCTGTGACTGCTCCTTGGCTGGGGGCTTTTTTGGAGTATTTCATTAAGAAGGAAAACACACATCAGTGTGTGCATTTGCCAGATGTCACAGCTGAGTCTTGGCATAAATATCTTCATTAGCCTGTGAGCTCCAGAACTACTGTCACCAAGACAAAGGACACCAAATTGCATTTGTACAGCACGAGGTTTTGGCATCTCATTGTATCACACAGCATGTAAGTCAATAGTTGGAAGTGAAGTGTCTGTGCATGAATTAATTGTAGTAGAGATGTCGTGAAACAGAGAATGGGGCTTTGAGGGTTGTATAAATACACACACGAGAGAGAACATGACTGTCAAGCTGAGACTCTTAGAAGAACCCAAATTTTGTCCCTCCTTATATTGAGCGTGTTGCACGGTTGGTTATTTTGTGGCTTGTAATGCTAAGGATTAAATATGAAATTGTATTATAGATTTGGAATAACTTGGGATTAATCTCTTCAACAAATGTGTGTATCCATAACTTCACTTACTGATTGTAATTTTTTATTTTATTAAGTCACTCTGCACCTCTGCACACACTACATCACTGGAAACAGCAGCAGTCTGACAGGATACCATGTTTTACCCTTCTTTGCACTGGAAGTGTTGATTAATTGGGTCCTGTAGGAATTGCAATGTCTGCTGGTGTCCGTGCCAGCTTGAGGATTAGAATAAATATTGCTTTATCACCATGGTGTTGTGTCTCTATCAGAACAGGTTTTGCCACTCAGGCTACTAACAGTGCATGGACTTGGTTTTTCCCCGGGGAAGTGTCAGATCAGGTCAGCACAAGGTTAGGTGTCATTGTACCCTTGGTGCTATCGGCATATTTCCATTTCATATGGAAATACTGACCTTTGCAGTAAACTCCAGTTATCCCCCCAAAAGTCCATCCAGAATGGAAAGAGTTACTACATGTCCCAAAGCACCGAGGTGACCCTCAGAACTTATCATCATCTCTCTGAACGTGAGAGCTTGTCCAGTGGCGTGTTGGAGGGTTTGCAGCAGGGCCCCTCCAGAGGGATGTCCTCAGGGATGCTGAACTGGTCAAGGTCAGACTAAACTTAAAGGAGACATTTCTCACCTCAACACCTATTTCTGGACTCTCAGTGTTTTCTCTCATGTATTGTTTATTAAAAAAGGAGGAAAAAAAAAAAGCCTAAAGAGATATTGTGGTTAGAAACCACCTTTCCCAGTGAAACCCACATCTGCAAAGGAGACACTCGGCAATGCAAACAGCAGAGACAGCTCTCGCGGCAGCAGGTTTCACACTGGGCTGAAGCATCACAGAGGAGAATCCACATGCTGTTTTTGATATTCATTAATCATCCAGCTAATTTGTTTTTACACAGGAGCGCTGACAGCAAACGAATGTTATTCTAGCAAGAGCTCACTGCATAATCCAGACTATTATGGTATTAGATTCGATGAAAACGGCTGCTCTGTGTTCGCTTATGCTCAATTCTGTGTCCAACTGCAATTGTAAATATATCTATTTTTATTCACATCTGCTGAAAGAAATAGACCTACCATATGTGGCCTGAAGGATAAAAGGATCACTGCTGTCTTTTTCTTCCTCCTCCCTCTGGTCCTTATCTCAGGAACACGAGTTGAAATCTGGCCCAGAATTTACTGACTGTTCAGAGACTTTTTATGAGGCAATGCTTTCTCAGGCTGATATTGAGAATATATATATTTATATATCTGTACACACATGCACACATGTATTATTGTGCCTAAGGTTATTTCTCCAGTAAATCTCTTTCATATTTGTATACGGTATGCATAGGCAGTATTCACACAAGAGAGAAAAAATAATCCAGTGGTAAAGGTTAACTTGGGATTTGAGAGATCTGTTTTTAATTCTTCCCTCTTCCACAGGCTTCCTTTTTAATACATACATACATATATATATGTATGTGTGCACCACAGAAAAGGCACATAGTGCATTGTCTACACTGTCCTTCAAATTATGGACCTGAACCCACCCTAGAGTCTGTATCTGCATTGACTTTAGGAGTCACAGCACAGCGGCACAGTTTGGGCCGGAAGGGACCTTCAAAGACCATCTAGTCCCAACGACCTGCATAGGCAGGGACACCTCCCACCAGACCAGGTTGCTCCAAGCCCCATCCAACGTGGCCTTGAATTTTTGCAGTGATGGGGCTCCCACAGCTTCTCTGGGCAAGCTGTTCCAGTGTCCCACCACCCTTATTGTAAAGAATTTCTTTCTTATATCTAATCTAAGCCTATTCTCATCTAGTTTAAACCATTGCACCTTGGCCTGTCACTGCAGGCCCTGGTCCAAAGTCCCTCTCCATCATGCAGGTGGGGAGATGGACCCTGGCAGAAAAGAAGCAGAGGCGAAGTTCAAACTTTGGGCTCAAGGCATAACTTTCAGGTTACTTTCTGGACAATTCCCAAAAGTATCAGCCCCTCTGGTGCCAGCAATCAGCCGTGACTTGGGGCAGGCAGAGAAGGGAAGTTGTAGTCAGCCATGTTAAGGCCGCACCTCGAGTACTACGTTCAGTTCTGGGCCCTTCACTACCGGAAAGACACTGAGTTGCTGGGGCAACCTTCAGAGAAGGGCAACCAAGCTGGTGAAAGGGCTGGAGAAACAAGTCCGGTGAGGAGAGGCTTCCTTTGGAGAAGGGATTTGGGATTGTTTCCTTTGGAGAAGAGGAGGTTGAGAGGAGACCTCATCGCTCTCTACAACTACCTGAATGGAGTTTGTACGGAGGTGAGTGTTGGCCTCTTCTCTCAAGTAAAATAATGATAAGACTAGAGGGAATGGCCTGAAGTTACACCAGACGAGGTTCAGACTAGATATTAGGAAGAATTTCTTTACTGAAAGAGTAGTCAGGCACTGGAACAGCCTGCCCAGGGAGGTGGTGGAGTCACCATCCCTGCAGGTATTTAAAAACCATGTAGATGAGGCACTTCAGGACACGCTCTAGTGGGTTTTTTGTTGTTGTTCTTTTGTTTTTAATATTTTGGCGGGGAGAGGGGGGAAAATCCACTGTGGCTGCGGTGATTTTTGAGGTCTTTTCCAACCGTGACAGTTGTGTGACTCTAACACTGTGTGGCTCTGCGAGGGGAGGCCGGGGCGGGCAGGGTTGTGTGGGTCAGCGGGGCCGGGAGCAGGGGCGGGGCTTCCCGCCGTCCCGCCTGAGGCGAACGGCGCAGACTGCAGCGCGGGAGGGACGGGAGCGGGCGGTTCCGCGGCCTTCTCCACAGGCCGGGGGGTGGCCAAGCCGGCCGAGGGCCCTGCCGTGCCGGGGTCCAAGGCCGGCTGCCGGGGCGCTGGAAGGAGGGGGAATGGCGGGACACGGAGCCGTGCCACAGATCGGGCCCGGAGCCGCCGAGACATTTTTTTATTTTCTGTGGCGGGAAGGAACGGTAGAGCACGCGAGGGGCACAGTCAGCAAAGGGTTTCAGGGAGCTTTGACCCGCACTGGACAGGGACAGACTTGGGCCACATCCTTCAGGACAAAAAGAAACCTTCTCAGCCATTTAGTTCTGTCCAGACGCATGTAAACTACAACAGATCTCGATACTGCTTTCTGCTCTGTACCACAGGAAAATCCCAGGGTTAGACAGTGCAGAGGAGAAGGGTGAACCCATACGATGATCAGCCCTGTCAGAGGATCCTGAGGAAAAGTTAATTAATTATTTTTTCCCCTCTCACTCTGCTGGATCCTTTATAGAACTCGGGTCACCTTTTGAGTCAAACTGCTTTGCCATTACAGCAAAGTGGAGGGCAGAGACCAAAATGGGGTATACCTGTAACAAGTGTGTTATGGCTTTCACCTTCCCTCTTCGGGTTAGACAGTGGAGGAGGAACCTCAAACGGCTGCAGCTGAGGAGGCCCAGGAGTTGTGTGGATTATCCAGGAGGGCTTGGTAGTTCTCTGTCAGCACAGTTGCTCCTGTGTTGTCACACTGAATAATGGATTTGCTCATATTCAACGCCACATGACTTTAAAGCATTTAAAGCTTAACTATAGCCATAAGAATTATTTTGAAGCAGATGGGCACCTGGTCTTTCACAACGTGGCAACTCCCTGCACTCCCCTGTTTTAAGCAATACACTCATAAAGATCAAGCCTGCCAATAAAGAGAGGAGAAGAGGGTTTTCAGGTGTTTAGTGGCTGAAAAATCATCAATACCAGTTTCAAATACATGATTGTGTTGTGCTACTACCAATAGGACAGTATTAAAAAAAAAATCACAACAATAAAATGTAAAAAAACTGAAAGCCATTTGTTGCAATAGCTTCAGGAGTGGTGCACATGGCCTTTATTAGACTGAGATTTTAACCATTTGGGTTGCTACAAATTTATAACAGAGTCCTGCTTTGCATGGCTGCAGAATGATTTACAAGAGTTCATTTTAGCCTCTCATCAAGCATAGGCTCCCTATAAAATGGACCAAAACCCCAAATCCAGCTTCAGTCTGCTTTCAGGAAGAGCTGAAGAGATATGAGACCAAATCATAAATACATTGACACCCAGTGCTACCTGGAAAACTTAATGGGCATGGAAAACGGATTGCTCCTTCCCGTATCTGTCTTCCACTACTTGTGGTCTCTCACACAGTAGGAAAGTTGTGGTTCCCCTGATTTGCTCACTCATTCTGTTATTAGAGGAGATCTTGCCCTGTACCACGGGGACCCATTTTTCTGTCCTCACTCTGTAGCCAGCGCGGGAATCCCCGTTCATCAAAACCATTTGTCAGAAAGTTAAAACATGTCTATGCTTCTTCCTTCCCATTTTCTGTTGTTCAAATACTGACAGCCAAAAATGTGTTCATGTGCTTTATGCATGAGGAAAGGTGACTATTGATGCTAGCAAATGTGTGGTCATTTTTTTCCTTGTCAAAAATCAGTCTCTGGAATCACTGATGCCTGGTGAAATTACGGCCTAATGTCACCAACTGGAGTATAATGTAACCAGTTTCTTTACTTTTTAAGAAAAGTTGTTCTCCTGGAGGTTGAAACACAAAACCAAAAAATATATGAAGTTATTTTTGTCCCTAGTCAGGGGAAATTAATAAAATAGCACCCCCCCCATTCTGTTGACATTGGCCAGGATTGCCCAAGTCCTTAGTAATATTGGGGTTCCCATTGTGGGGAATACTGTAATCACAGGAGGGATTCAGAATATTATACTGGTGGGAATGTCTATAGAAGTATCTATGCAGTCAAATACTTAAGCTCACACTTAACTTTAAGCAAATAATCAGTTGGAGCCAATAGTTACAGAACTATGACAAAATATATGCCTACATGCTGATTAAATGCTGTTACGAAAAATATGTGCCCTGAAGGTGACTTGAAACATCAGAAACCATCAGTAAACATTGTCTGAAAACACATTTAATCAACATATATTCAGGAATATGTATCCATATATAAAATGCAGTATTTTGGTGGCTTTTCTATAACTGACTTAGTGATTTTTAATACTCATCACATTTCCTACACAGTTTACAGTGTTTTGGTGTCTAGACCAAATAAACAGAAGCCATTCTTCCCTTTCAGCCCCAGTGTGAAATTTTTGCTCAGGATCTTTGAACAATTTATCTGTGCTTTCAACTTCTTGACACTGGAGCCTTTGCTATATCCAATATTGTATTGTCACCTCTACGTGATGAAATTGTGAAGGAAATGACACAGGGAGGCCCAGTATGAACTGGGAAATAAGGAACCCCAGCAAGAAGAAAACATGTTGTTCTTGGCTAAGCAAGCCATTAGTCAGCATTTATTTTAATAACAATCTTTGAAAATTCAGATTTTTCTTTGCACAGATCCAAACAGTTCGTGCATTAAGCAATAATAATTCTGCATATTAATAAAATTTGCTTGAAAATTACTAAGTGAACTGGAAATTTGTATTAACTAAACATAGTTTTGGAAGCTCTAATTGAATTCAATCTCATTTGTGCTAAAAAAAAAGTATTTAATTTACTGTGTAAGTCTGTAATTATATGCCTTGATATAATTGGTTTGAAGATACTATTCTCTTCTCATATAAAGAAGAGCTATTATATGAAGGTTTCTTTGGCCTCCAAAGATATGGTTTCCTCAGAGTAATTCCAGTATCTTTTTTTTTTATTATTTTTAATCTCTGTTTATAGAAAACATACGTAATGAAGAGCTAGCTGAATAGCCATCAGATGAGGACTCATTCCAGTGCAGTTTCCAGTGGTTTTACCATGGGATAAATCCCCAGTACAGTGGAGTGGCTCCTGACGGATGCTGCTGTGTGCATGGGGATGGGATGGATGGATGGATGGATGGATGGATGGATGGATGGATGGATGGATGGGATGACAGTTGGCATCTGCCCAGCTGCTTCCCCATCCCAGCACTCACAGTGCCAGGGAGCTGGTGGAGCTGCTGTGCAGAAGGATGGGGTGTCACAGTGATCCCCCTCACCCCCTCTGTGTTTGCATCTTGTTTGCTTTTCCTTCTCTCTTTGGATCCATTTTGCGAGGAGAGCAGCAGAACCTAAACAGTGATGCTGGACATGAGCCTCATCTTGCTCCACAAGTCCCAAAACTGACCCCTGGAGCTCAATGTGGAGTAGAGAACCCTAAAAGCATGGCAGGATCAGGCCCAGTGACAAGGAGAAGCTGTACTCAAAACTAAAAGAAAGAAAGCCAAGAAAGTAATTACTGCATCGTGTAGCTCCTTCTCTCCAAAGAAAGTCCCCCAGAAACATTTCCCTGCTAATCTTCCTGATACCAAGTGTAGCAAATCAACAGCAGAGGTATGAAACCCAAAACCTGGTCAATGAGCAGTCAAGTCAGGAACAACCCTTGGCCAAGGACCCCCCCTTCCCTTTCATGTCCTGCCCTGCTCTGCTCTCTCTCTCCCCCATCCCTTCCCAGCCCCCCCTGTACAGCTTCCAAGATTTATCATGGAAATCACCCCATGGCTTGTTTTCCATTGCACGTTAATACCGGATTCAAGGCTGTTATTTTCTTTTTCCCCGACATGTGGCCCATCACATTATGATTATTAAGAGTTTTCTTTTGAAGAGTTACCTGAGGTGAAGTGCAGTTGGGCCAGAGGCTGCCGGGGAAGGGCGCCAGGGCTGGGGAGGCTGCCAGGCAGCGAGCACGGCGTCGGGCTCCCTTCCATGCCCTGGTTTCAGATACAGGCTGTAAAGCTACACCCGTGATAAAGCTTCAGTGCCTGTTATTAGAGAGCTGGAAGCAGGAACGGTGCCACTTCAATGCTGAGAGATCCATCAGCATTTAATACAATGTTTAATGGCCAAAGAGCCATGTATCAAATGACAGGAAGCAAGAAAGGAGAGGTTTGATGGATGCTGACTCCAACCCTCTTGGAGCTTCCAGGCTCTCTTTGCTGGTTTTGGGAGCCCAGTAGTGGCTAACAGATACTGCAAAGTGTCTCTCTGAATGGTTTAAATAAAAATATCTTATATATTCTGCATTATTCTGCAAGGCTGGAGGCTGCCACCTGAAATGGTACCAAGTCCCTCCCAGGAATTGTGGCACTGATCTCACTTTGACACTCTGCTGGTTCCCATCAATTTGTATCTGTTTTCCCTTCAGTTTCTACCCACTTTCACAATGTTTCTAGCCAAGACCTGGCTGCGTTGATAATTAATAAAGTGTCTGGTCCAGAGATATGTCTCTTCCCAATAGATTCAATTGATTTTAAATGCTGCTGGAGAAACCACCTTATTTTCTTTCTTGTCTACCAATTTACCTATTATGTTATTTTAGCTAATAACATAAAAACCCCAGGGAGGGAAATACGCCATCTCAACTCGCTTTCTGGACCTCAAGGACTCTGCTAAGTGGGCATTAACAGCAGGATTAGCAACAGGCATTTCATCTGTCTTGGCATTTCAGAGCACAAACACCAGCTTAATGTCCAAGTCAATTTATTTTCATGAGGTGTTTTAAATAGAACCATTTTATCAGCAGCTGAAGGGGATGACAGTGGGGCAAGGAGATGGTGGGCAAAAGAAATCGAAAAAAAGAAATTAAAGTGTAGGAGAAAAGGAAAAGAGAGGAGAAATAAACTGTTGAAACAAATTTTATTTTCTCTCTCCCAACTTCTTTTCACTTTAAACAAGCTCTAGAGAACATTTGGATGTGGTTTGTGGGGCTGTTCCCTCAGAGATGACTAAAACCAAATCCCATCAGCCATTAGGCCCTTTTGATATGACCATGTTTTTCCATCCAATTTTATCAGCACAAATGACAACCTAACTGGGAACAAGCACCAGTTGACCAACTCTCCCAAAGCATTTTCCTAACCAATGGTGGCAGAGGCTCCCTTGGTGAATTCTGAATTTCCATTTACAGAAAAGTCCAGCAAGCACGTGCACACATGCACAGACAGGAGGCAGAAACTAAAACCTTTATTTACCATTTCTGTACAATCAGATGTTTTAGAGATTAGGAGAAAAGGAGAAGGGGGTAGAGGAGGAGGGGAAAGTCACATGGGAGAGAAGAAAAAAAGAAAGCCACGTTTTCTATCTCTTCCTACTTTTATTTTTTAAGCCTTTTTTTTTTTTTCCCCAGTTTCCAGCCCCATGTTGTGACTTTGACAAATGATGATACGTAGGGAAGATTTATGCCAGGTCTCGGAGCATTAGCACATTATCACGAGCAAAACAGAGCCCTCAGTCCACATCACTGGGGACCCATTGAAAAATGTTTTGAAAATGATATATGGGCCAAAGCCCATCTTAGAAAGAGCCATGGAGCTGTCCTGCTGGATGGAGTCTGGGTGAATGCCCAGAGAGAGCCAGGTGAAGACACTGAGCATCAGATGAGAAATGGTTAGTGAAAACCCATTCTGGAAAGGAAAGAGGAACCTCTCTGCTCTCGAGGGATCAGCGTGTTGAATGATTTAATGTCTACCTTTAGGAAATACCTTTTGCTTTATTGCTCTCTTTCTGCCTTTTTTTTTTTTTTTTTTTTTTTTTTTAAGAAAAGAAATACAATGTAGGCTCTTCCCCTCATCTTCACCCCAGCATCCCAGCTCAGCACTCCTGCAAGCCCACAGCTTGAAACCTGCCATCTTTGCAAATGACTCCCAACGGATGGTCTTATTGATCCTGACATTCTGAATTGACTGGTTTTTGAAACAAACCAACCAGAAAAACCCCCAAATTAAACGTATACGTATTTGCTACAAATGCAAAAGGACTTCTGAGTTCACTACAGAGGGTTTCTACTTCTGTTAACTTCATCCTGAAGTAATTTCCAATGCTGTTCAACAGCAGGGCTGTAGCTCCCAGGAGCACAGACTTTCCACAGGGGTGTCAGAAATCACATGGAAAACTGGTGGGATTTCCAGAGCTACTGGAGGCATCAGCCCAGTAGTCTTTATGCCACTTCACTGCCAAAACTTCCTTAAAAAGCTTCCCATTCCCCTGCAGAAGGAGCTGTGCAGAACTTCATTCGCATGAGTTGAGTTGCTGATGACATTCGTTGTGCTTCTAGAACCAAATGTTGGATTTTTAGTATTTCTTTATAATTAATTAAAAAAAAAATTAGGAATTAGTATTAGCATTTCAGTTATAAGGTCTTAGTCTCCTCTTTGCTTCAAGATTCAGGAAAATCACACAGAATTTGTGTGTATTTTATTTCTGGTTTATTTGTGACTGAAATTTCAATACATTATTTCATTTTCCAGATTTTTATTATCTTAGGCCTTAAATCTCAAGGATTAAGATTTCAGAACTATTTAGCTTCAAACAACCAATGTGAAGAGAGTTTACAATTTTCGAGGAATTTTAGGCTGTTCTTTTAGAAACTTGTGCACCTTTGCTAGAGCTACATAGGCTTTACAAGCCCCAGTAGTCTCACAGAGGTTACTGGGAGACTTTGGGGTACAGGACAGCTGACATGTGCATAAAACCTATCTATAAGGACAAGAAACGCTAGAAATTGTATGTGTGGTCCCTAAAAATTGGGATTGATTTGTCTCATTGGAGCTTGAATTTTTTCCAGAGCGGGCTAAATATTGGTAATAGATGTGTCATAGCTGAAGAATTCAGTCATTTATTTCTTATCTACAGTCCTCTGAATGATCAGTGCCTCCTGGAATGCCACGATTTAGCTAGAAATCTAAACCAAATAAATCAATAAACCAACAAAAGACTGGAAATAGCAGAAAATATTTCGAGTTTAAAGGGATAAAGTTAGTACAAGTATGTTCTTTCTCACTCAGAAACATGCTGCACATCCATGTTGTGAATAAAAGTGCCACCAAGTGGGGAAAGACTCAGTCATTCTCAGTTCCTACACCAACTACAGAAGTTAAACACATCTTGTAAACAATGAATCGGGAGCACAAAGATTCCAGTGCTCTTCCGGAAGTTTTTAAGGGTGCACACAGATAAGGAAAAGATTTTTGAGTAAATGACTTGTATCTTTTCAGCACCGTTTCAAGTACAGCGTGTCAGGATGATTGATGATATGAGCCTGTAGCAGCTTCATGACAAATTAGTGATTTTGACATATGTTTGATACTCTAAGCATTTTTCACTTGAAAGTAAGACGACTTGCTTTTCAGGTGCTGCCTTTGCTCAGGAGGTTGCAGTTGAGTCTGGGAATTCAGTTAGCTGGAGGACTTCAGTATTTCTGGAAATACCATCAGAGCACCCAACAATCAGTGATTTCCCAGTGCTGCTGTCTCACTAATTCTGAAGAGATACATCCAAAATGCAGGAGGAATGTCAGTGCAGAACTAAAGGAACTGGGTTCAGATGACTGTAATGATACAGTCTCACTTCTCTGGGCAAATGTCTGTCTTCCAGGAGACAAAGCCTTTTATTTACTTCGTTATTTATTTTTGCAAATTGCCCATTCCTGCCATTTTACAGCCTGGCTGGTTTGTTCATGACTCGCATTCTGCGAGTGATCAGAGTTGAATCATCGAGCCAGGTCAGTTGTCTTCAAGCACAAGAGCAACAGAAAATGCAGATCTTTAGTTAAAAAAAGCAAACAACATGTTACAAACCTACAGGAAAGACAGTCCTGATTTCACCAGCTGCCTGGGTTAGGTGCAGCCTCACCAGGGGAGGAGCAGGCCAGAGAACTGAACAAGACTCATCAGGTCTTGATCCCCTCCTTTCTTTAGCTTGGTGTTGAGATAACCTTTGCTGATGAGTTGCTGGCTTTGCATAAGCACATGTGGCAGAATCAGATCCAGTATTTTATCATGGAAAGGAAAAAAAAAAAAAAAGAGGGAAGAAAAGAGCTTTTTCCACAAATAATGCTGCTCAGTGTTGCTGCCAGCTCTACAGCGAGATATCAGACCGTGCTTGCGCTCCTTCCTCCTCGGACAAAAACAAACCAGTGTTTTGAGAGAGGTACCGTTGTAATTGTGGGCAGTTATATGGAGGGGAAAAATAATGTGGTTTGTCATCAATCTCTCGGTGTGGCACACAAGGGCTGACTTGTTGAAATTTTGTAGGCTGTATTTACAGAGAAAACATAGACCTGGTGCTGTGCAGGGCCCTATCAGTCCCAGGGTCTGGAAGAACCATATCGGAGTAAAAGGGAAGGCTTGAATCGTAACCTTTCAGCATAATCTAACCCATAAGGGAGCAAAAATTACTCTGCTCCTGTGAGCAAGATCAAAACCTTCAAAATTTAATTATTAGGGACTTATTTGTGAATATCTTTGTAGACCGGTTCGAGGCAAGAGCTAACAAATAGCAACAACTACTCATATTGCTGGTTCATGTAGCCACAGACAATGGGGACAGTTAAGGATGGATGCTTCCAGCCTTGAAAAATGCTTCACTGGAGTAAAATGAGGTGGTGTGTTGCTGTAGAGAGACAATGTTAGCAAAAACTGTAACTTAAGAGACACCATTCAGAGAATGTGCTGGAATTCAGACTAAGGCACATTGTGCTTAAGTTACCTTATGTGTAGCTTTCTTCAGGTAGTGTCCTTTATTTTCACTTGCCTGTTAAAATTACCTGCTAGACATGGTGAAATGATGCAGTTTTTTAATTCAGTAGGTAAAATGAAAAAAGGGGAGGGCCAAGCAGGTAGATCGTGGAGGGTATTTTTTTGCTAGAAACTATTCATTGTATTTGGCCCACATTTGTAAATAGTCCTCCCTCTCCCCCATAATTTTTAGAATGGTGTTATTACATGGAAGAAAGAAACACATGAGGGGTGGGCTGCCTCTGACTCCATTGTTGCCCTGTGAGAGTTAGGTAACTCCTCTACACCTGCAGGATCTGTTTACAGTCATTGGAGAAAGGAGCCAGGGGAAGAATCAGGCCTTAGACCATGAGATGGTGTTACCACTCTGAAACAAAATGTTCCTTAGACAGACGAGTTCATAGCCCTTCCATGGATGAAATAAAAATAGTGCCAGCCTGGCTTTCCCTTGGACAAGTTCTGTTTGCAGCTCATACTGGACATTTTCTTTTTTTTCTTTATTTTCTTTCAATCTGGCTATTCTGCAAAATTAGAAACACAATATGAAAGGTAAAACCCTCCCGGTGTAGTAAATGGCCTCGTTCTGCAATTTGACTATTATTCACTTAAATAATATTTCAAAATAAAACTGAATCTCCGTCTTACTAATATTGCCAAACAAGTCACCCACATGTACAGCTCTAAACATAAAAGGAGCATTTTCTTTTACTTCCATAAAGATACCCAGAGGGCAGTGGCAGTGAGAGTAAATTGAGAAGACCAAAGTTAAACAAAACCAGTCTCATGCACTTTCTGCAACTTCGTTGTCTGCTTTGCATCTTGCAGGAGGAAAAAAAAAAAGGTGTAGGTTTGCACTCTACAAGTTCTATAGTTAAAGAAATTGTCATAAAAACCCAATGGCTATTTTATCTAGCTCACTACTTACACATGCACAGATTGAATTTGCACATTCTCTCATGTTAAGGCCATGGTAGGTGGTGGTGGGTGGTTGCTTGTCATGTCACCCCAAGCGATTTGAAATCTTCCAACTTTCAGGTTGTGCTGTAAGTCCAAATCTAGGGCAGATTTATGGAGTTTTATTACTGAAATTGATAGGTTCATATATCTTGAGCTGACTTGCCTGGAGTCCACAAAATTCCAGAGAATAATTGACTGACCAGTCAGTCTACTGTCTATAAATGTGTAAGTTGAGGATAGGTGCTCTCCAAGGCTGAACCCTCCTTTGGTGCCAGTTCTTGGTGCACTGTCTAGGTTCAAACAGTGGAAAAACCTGTACAGAGCCACAAGAGTTTAGGATTTAGGACCTGGCCTGCAGAGCCTTGCTCACAAGAAAGGAACAGTGACATTTCTAGCATGCTTTCCTTGCCAGTGGACACCAGCTGTTTGCAGATCCTGCATTCCCTGGAGTTCCAACCATTACAAATGAGGGGGAAAAAAAATCCAGACTATCAACATGGGTCATTGCAATGTCTTTGAAACAGAAATGCTTCAATATTCATTATTCTTTCTTTCCAAAAAGTCCTATATTCAACTGGAAAAAAAAATAAAAATCTTAAAAAGTGATTTCAAAATGAAACCAGAGTTACTGTCATTTTCAAGTTAGCTGGAGGCAAACGTTTTGCTCAATGTGTTCTCTGGGTCAGCCAGCTAACCAGAAAACCTCTTGCATGCACAGCTCAAGGAACTGATGACTTTTTTTGCTGCTTGAATTGATGTACAGACATGCGCATAATGCACATAAAAATCCTGATTCTTCTTACACAGCCTTGTGCACAGGAACAGCATTGAGATAACTCAGTAATGACAAATTTCTTGTTTCACAGTTGCACGGTGCCTTTAGTCCCAAGTGAAAGAGTTCCAAGGCTCTTTACACCTATACTATCCAGTGGAAAATAACATATTCCATATTTCCTGGCTGGGGAACCCAGATCCTGCAGATCAGCTGAAGGGGGGTGGGAATGCTGACCACATTTGGGGGTAAAACCCTGGTCTGCCTTAAAAATGTGTCCCAAAATCACAGACTTCAGAGCCGACCTCACACAACACTCTGTGTGGCTTCCTTGGAGGAAACCTCTAATAGGGAAGATTGGTTTGCTCTACTCCAAGTTGTAGCTTGTTCTGCTCTAGCACCTGTAGCTTGCACACAGCCAGGGGCACAGCTCTGCTTAATAGATCAAGTTTCTACTCCTGTAACCATGAATCAGGCACAAAGATTTTAGCAATTAGAAAAGCACTAATTGTGCAGGGAATTAAAGCAGTAGTTGTACATATAGACAGACTGAGACAGGGTTCAGATTGGGGGTTGTAAAGTTCAGAATGTTCTTCAGTTGGAGTGAATGTGTGAGTTTTGCAGAAGGGCAGAAGAAACAAAAGGGAAAAAAGAGGGAGGAAGGCAGGAAACTGGTATAAGCAACAGAAAAAAAAATCTAAAATATTCACTATGACACAGTAATTGATAAAAATATTTTAATGGCATTGTAAAATATTCAGTGTAAATAACAGTTGTTTTTTGGGAGGGCTGTGAATGGCTGGAGATACCCAGTCTTAATTACAGTCCTCTTCAGGTAGCATCTTTTCCTGTGGACTTAATTTTGAGAAGCATTTGCATACAGGCAGAAATGATAATGAGCTTTTGCCTGCCTTTTTGTCTAGATCAAAATGAACAGACATGTAGGAGGCTGCAGGCACAAGACAACTGAACACACTGGGTTATGTCCCACAGACTGTAACAGAGAACAGTATCTGCTATATAGGCTTTTAAAATGAACCTTTGGGATTTCATAATGAATTGTTTCCCATTTTTAGTCTCACAGAAAGTTTCTTAGCTGTTTAAGCCAAAGCCCATTGGAATCAATGGAAATCTTTTCATTTACAACATGGGATTTTGAATAAGACCCTAAGTAGCCATGAAATAATTGCAGCTCTATAAAAGCGAAACATAAATATGCCCAGAAATCATTTTAAAACTGTTCAAAAAAATCACGGAGAATAAGATTTCTACAGGATTTAAAAATTATGTTACGGACTTTGTAGGCAGAAATGTGATTTCCCATTAGATGTCAGAAGCTGGCTTGAAATATCTGTACAAAAATCTCATTTTCTATTATTTTCTGTGACACAAAACACCTGTCTGAGAAGAGAAAATAATAATCCTGCAGGGATTAATTCTGAATCTGCTCCTTGCTGCCAAACCACCTCAAGTGGTTCATCTTTTCAAAATGTGGTAAAAATACACAACAACTCAAAATTTTAAACCCATCTGCAGAAGCTCCTGTCTCTGCTTTAAGATGTTTCAGAGGATTTTACAGCCCTTTTCTCCAAATGCAGGATGCACAGGGATGCCACTGCAGATTCCTTCTGTTAGAAGGCTCAAATATTTTTCACCTGATTTAGCATGTCATCTTCTGTCCTCCTCTCTCTGCTCCTCACATATACAAATGTACATGCCCAGCTATGTCTACAATGCATGTTTTTAATTTTTAATTGAATTTTTTTATGCTGAGAGACACTGCTGTTTATGTTCAGCATAGTGGAAAAGCAGCCCTTCCTTATCAATGCCAGCAACAGTGTCTTTTGGGATAGATTTCAGCATCCAGCCCCAAAAGACTTGTTCCTTCACTGAAGTAAATTATTGCATTATTACTTCTTCTTCTGTATTTGAGAAGGTGATGAGATCATTTATTGTTTTTAAGGGTTAATAGAGCCTGTCAGGATCTTTTTCCCTTGTCTGGTTTTGCTGCTATAGGATCAGTAACAGCTCCAAGCTACGTGATGCTAAATCAGACCACACTTTCCTGAAGAAAAGAAAGAAAACTTACCACCAAGCGAAGAAGCAGTTCAGTCTGGTTTAAAGGAAGGGGAGGGAGGGAGGCAGGGGGAACAGGGACTAACTTTGGAGAGAAAATAACAAACTTTAAGTCCTGAGGTCTTTCCTCTATATTGAAAAGGCAGTTTGGAAAGGAAATTAGTAAAAACAAACAGAAGGTGCCAAGGTTTCTTTATCATACCTGGAGTAGGATATGCTGAATTCCACAAGCCCTCGCACTGGCGCCTGGTGCTGTGCTGGAAAAAATGGTACCCATGGCTCAATAAAATGATCTGTTGGGACTTCAAAGTCGTGGCAGCCCCGTGTGGCACAGGATGTGCTCAATTAATTATGTGATTTTTAAATGACAGGGGTTGGGAAAAGTAAAAATAATAAAAAGGGAAGAAAAAAAAAAAAAAAAAGGAAAAAAAAAAGAGAACATGACGAAGAAGAAAAAGGTTTTTAAAGAAAATAGTATTTAAAAAAATGGGAGAAGTAAACTGAAAGGCCTTGTTGTCTGTCTGCCAAACAGCAGCAGCAGATAAGGTCCATAGTTGCCGTGGAAACTCAGGCCCGTAGGAGACAGAATCCAGTTTCAGAAACCACAAAATCAACATAAACGTGTGCAAAAATAAAAAGGTTTGTTTGGCAAGTAATAAGTAGAAGGCTACCAATGTATAAAACAGATGAACCGGGGTGACCTTAGCCAACTTTCAGCCATAATAATGACGATGTCCCATGTAGCTTTGGCACCTCCAAAATGAGCAGTAACAAGATGCCGTCCGTGCTGCTGACTGTTATCATCTCATTGCCACCCTTTCTCTGGAATACTCAATTCCCCCATCTCCCTCCCCTCTAGCCCCCTCTCCCTTAAAAAAAAAAAAAAAAAAAAAAAAAGAGAGTGAGGAAGGAGAGATACTCCTTAAAGCCATGTTAGTCATCTCATTTTAAACATCAGAAGGCTCAGGGCTTCAGAACTGATGCCTTTAATTCAGTTTTCACCTATATATTGTCTACTAATACTTTGTAAAGTCATTATAGATAGGAAAGTCCTTCTCTTCTCTTGCTCTCCTATGTGGCCAGAGAAGGCCAGACTTTAAACCATTTTCAAGCCTGTGAAGACTGTGCAATTGCAACCTTTGCAGTTTTCCTGGAAAAAAATGTTACAGCACAGGAGTGACTCTCACTACAGTAAAACAGACATCACTGAAAAGATACCAGGACACCTCTTCTAATCCCAGCTCCAGGGATTTCTTGAGTGAAGATGGCTTTGGGATACTTAGACAACTTTGAAACCAAACTGTAAAACTGAATAGGTCTGGGGTTAAGTGAGATGGCTTTTTGGAAAAAAACAAAAAAAAACCAAAACCAACAATAAAAAAAACGCCACAACAAAACCAACAACAACAAAAAAACCCCAAACAAAAAAAACCCAACAAAACAAAACAAAAAACCCACCTCAAAAGCCTTAATCCAGACAGGTTTTCATCCAGCCTGCTCTTGTTGCCTGCAAGTGGGATGTAGGCAGTGAGCCTTTAAGGGTCTGCCATGATTAGAAACTGTAGAACATTATTTACCTTAACCCAACTAAACAGCAGAAATATCTGGGAAGTGATTTTAAACAGTATCACCAGGAACCTGGAACAGCACTGGGAGAGACAAACAATGGTCCTTGTGGGGTAAAAACTTAATTTTGTATTTTATTACAACCTTACTGCTGGGAGCCCTTGACAGTAAGATAGGATGCAGTCATTTTATTTTAAGCACCCATTAGAGAATGGATCATGCCTTCATTCTGTGCTAAATGCCTATTTGTGGCTTAGAAAATAAGACTTTATCTTCTCCACCTGATGGTTTCTCTGTGTTTCTGTTTCCCCTGTGTCATGAAGAAGCAGCTGTATGTCAGGCCCTCCCCAGAGCCCTGCAGTCTGCTGGGGGAGAAGCAGCAGGACTCCCCTAACACTGCTCCTCAGCTTGAGGATAAAGATCTCCTGCTCAGTTGGGTCTCACAGTGCCATGATATAAGCTAGTAATAATGCTTTAGCATTCCCTGAGAATATCCCTTGTAAAATACTCTACTGGTGCTGACAAGGACTCTTCTTGCACAATGAACTGGGGTTACTCACTAATGACAGCAAAGCTTAAAGGCCATTAATCTTAACAGGGTCTTTATTTCTGTATCACTATGTGCTATAATTTCCTCTTTCAGCAAATGCCTCACTTCAATGTTAATTGTCCTTATTCAGCCAAAGTGCAACTGGCTTCAGCCTTGGTCAGCCAGCTTCACTGGAGGGTTTGTCCTGGGGAGGGAGGCATTTCTCTGCACAATGCATTGAAAATGATACTTATGGGCAGGACAGTTTTTGTGAGGCTTTGCAAGGTAAAGGCCTCTGCACTTCATACAGACCATTGCTTTTCTGCTTTATGCTATTTTCTTGCTCCCAGCAGTGGCACATAGGAGAAACAGCCAAAAGCTTCTTCAAACACTGTCATTCCTCATGTTTTTAAGAGCACAGCTCTACAACCACATGGATTTTAAATTACTCTAGGAAGAAAAGGGCAGAATATTGAGGTGGAAGGTGTGGGACAAATGTTTCCACAATTTCCATGTCTCCAAAACTTTCATTTATTAGTGCTTTCATCCAGCAGAACATGAAGCTTGTCCTTCTCTAGCCCTTACTTTGAGAGCTTCAGTTCATGCTCTACCCCCAAATGGACTGATTTTCTACTCTTTTGCAAGAAAGCTTGGGCATTGCAGACATCTAGGGAACCTCTGTTACCCTCTCTAAGGTTGTCTGTGTTAGGAGAAATCCTCACAATGGAAGCAGAGTCGGGAGGAGAGAGATGGGAGGAAAACCTGAGCTGGGAAATATCAGACCATCCCTCATTGTTACAAAAGTAATTTGCATTTTCAGCTAAATTCACAACAGCTTTTCAGAGAGTTTCAGAGAAGAGCATTTCTGTGTCACTGAGCAAGCTCCATCAGGAGCCATGCCAGGCTGGGGCTCTCCTGTCTGCCTGCACGGGCCCTCCCTGAGCACCCTGTGCCTTGACCCTGCGCTGCGGGGTCAGCACCAGCCCGGGCAGGGTTTTCCTCTCCTTTGCTTCCACCAGATTTGCTCTGCCAGTGAAATCCAGAGCTAAGGTGGCTCACTTGCCATCCCCAGGCCAGATTTGTCACCTTGCCGCTGATGTCCCCAGCAAATGGAGGGATGCCAAGTTCCCACACTCTGGTCATGCACAGCCCTCCAGAGCAAATATGGGGAGGGTTTTCTCTTGTCACCTGGGTGCTGCGGGGTCTTCCCAGAGCTCCTCCTCTTCCAGGGATTTTGCTTCTGACTGTGTGAGCCCAAACAGCCTGCAAAGTGGGACAAAAGAGAGAGGAGCACCCTGGCAGACACCAGCCAGCTTACAAGAGCTGAGGGATGATGGTGCAGCAGGCACAAGGGGCTGGGAATAAAGAAGCCTGTGTTCCCCTCCCATGGCTGCCAGCAGTTTGCTGTGTGACAGCGAGTGAGTTATTTTGGCCTCTGCTTTCCAAAGTGCCCACAGGCTTGGATGCATCAGATTTTTGCATGGTCAGTTTGGCTTACTGGCGTTATGAAGGACCTGGTTCTCAGAAGCAATTATGGCCTGAAGATGGAACTCACTTCCCCACGGGCTGCAAAAAGTAGACGCTTGTAACCCGCAGGCAGACACCAAAAATTAGTGACATCTCCTCTGCCTAGGTACATAGCTTGGGAAAAGATAATTACTCCTTCTCTCCTGCACATCTGCACCAGGCCAAATATAATGAAGCCCTATATTTTAATGGGCAGTAATGTTTAATATTTGACATTAGGTAAATATACTTGCCTCGCCGCTAGAATAATTTCATACAGATTTAGGGTGGAGCTTTGAAAAGCTGCTGGGTAATGGAGTACGAATTCAACTGCGCTCAAGGCTTACACTGTTTTGAAAGTCCCACCCTTAATCTCTGATCATTATAAACTCTTACCAGCCTGTAAATCTCGACCGCTGTGTTTTCAATAATGGTTATACCAAAAAAAAAACAAAACCCAAAAACCCCAACACCTGAGGTCAAACCTTCTGAGGCTGGGCCGTGGTGTTTCTGAGGACAAGCAGTGATGGCACACGCAGCCCCCGGGCTCCGCTGCAGGAGCCGACGGGGAAAATGTCTATTTGTGCAAAAGCCTTGGCAATGTGGAGCAATGGAAAAGGACATAAAGAGCGAAGGCATAGAGCTGAAATGTAAATAGCAGTTTTTATGAAATATGTCTCCACGTTAGTCCATGCCTGACAAAAGTTCTTGAAACATATCTGGATATATTGTAATGTCTTTTTTTTTTTTTTTTTTAAGTACTTTACCAGTCTATCTATGGCAGCTCAGTGCATGTCAGCAGCAGTGCTGCGTTTAAAATGATAGATACTGTAGAATGAAACTATAAATCTTTACAGACTCACAATCTACTTCCTTTTAAAAAACGTGGGTAATGGCAAATGGAGATTTACAGTAGCAGGGAACGGAGCGGCCGTGGTGTTTGGTCTTGATGCAGCAAACATGCGGCTGCTTTTTGTGAGGGGTGGTTCTTGGCTTGAAGTCAGCAAAGGCATCAGTCAGGAAGAAAATGTGGTTGTGGAAAGGATATAGCTGATCTCGTCAAGGAAAAGCACCTCAAAAATACTGCTTGGTGTATAGGAATACTTATAATTTATTTAAGCGAAACAATAAAGAATGTAATAAATAGGGTAGACTTTAAAAAAAATAGAGACAATGAGGGATTTTCAAGGATTGACTTGACTTTTTTGAAGGAGTGGTGGGACTTCAGCAGCTGTAAAGGTCTGGGTTTGTTGGGGATGAGAGTGAACATAAAGCAGAGAGAGGAGGAAGGGAAAGTAGTCTAGAGGCCACAACAGCGTCCTGTGCTGAAGCCTGGGTAAACATGATGGACATGGTGGAGAAGATGCTTGTGCACTGCTGAGCCAGAAGCTGCCTCTGGTTTGCATGAGGGAAGTGGCAAAATGCAGGTTTAATAAGGCAGAAACTGGCCTCTGAGCTTCACCTACCCTCACCTTGCTCAGAAATAACATCTGAAGTGGTTTGTAATGTGGCATCAGGCACTGAAGATGATTTCTGTTCCCAGACTGACCTTAGTGCAAGGCAGGCCAGCATTTGGTGAGATGTCTCTTCCACTATTTTTTCGGTACAAGATAATATTATAAATTATCCTGAAATAGAATAACAGAGCCTCCTTAAATCATAACATTGAGAACCTGAATTGTTTTTCAAAAGAGAATTAAATAGCCCATTAGATGATTAATTCTCTTTTGCTACACATGCAAGGCAGAGCTTATTTTTCCATTACAATTTAGCTGGTCTCCCAGCACAAGAAAGAAAAATGCTTGCAAACAGCACATATTTCAGGACTGGTTGAGTTGGAATGAACTTCAAGTATCACCTTTTTCTATTTGAAACATGCACCAATGCTGTGCTGTCTCATATGAGGTCTTTTTCAGGGCTGTAACACCAAACAGAGGAGCTTCAGCTTTCCTTGCAAGGAACTGACTCAGCCCCGTGATCTGAGTGTGGTCGATGTGTGATTTGGGTGGATGGGTGGGTGCATTTTCTGCCCAGTACATCACACAATAACAGTGCTAAGCTTAAAAACACTCAGCAAAATAGGCTCTGGTTTTTGCAGGGTTGATTAAGCAAGACATAATCAATTAGTGTCTGAGACCTCACAGGTTTCTGTAGGCAAATTGTTCCAATTACCAGCACCTGAGAGCAAATTAGGAGGCAATTAAAAGGAGCAGCTGCAATTTCACTGTTACTCTTGTCACTGTCAGGTACATTCTGGTTTAGGCTCATTAAAGAGGTATTTTGTCATTTCAATTTTTCTGTAAAAGTGGCATTTAAAAAAAAAATTGAAACACACACTTAATACGTTTGGAAATATTTCCTAAAACTGAGCTAGGCGAGGGTATGTGCACGTGTGTATTTGTATGGAATGTGCTTCAGGTAAAGCCTCTGGAGGGGTTTTTGCTGCTCCTTATTCCAAGAGCTGATTTGCATGCACAGAAGTCTCAGGAAAAACCAGACTTCTGAGCACATTTCCTTTCCTGCAAAGTATCTATTAGAAAGAAAAACAAGAGGAGAGAATAATCCATTTTCTACCATCTTCTTGCCTGAAACAAAGCAGTAAAGTCCCGTTTTATTGGCTCAGTGTCACACAAATCATGTGCAAACCATGCTCAAGTGTCTGCTGGTCTGAAGTCTTTAGTCAAGGGTCTCAGGTCACATTGCAAATACGAATTAATTATGCTTCACTCTAGCTCTGCCTCACAGTCAGGTGAAGTGGGGAATTAAGATTTAAATTACTCAGCATCACACAGGAGATAGGAATCCTAACCTTTCTACTTCCTAAGCAAATTCACCATCCTTAACTCAGGCCAATTGCTAGGCAGCCTTGCACTGTCAAGTCCAACTTTCCTCATCTGACTTTTTTTTCCCTAAACACCCTCTGCTGTCACCAGCCATCCTGCCCTGGGCTCTGCCTTTTCCCATTCACATTCCTAAACCTTTTGGAGATTCTCCATCTCCTGTACCTTCAGTCTCAGGGCCCTGGCTAATCACAACGTGTTTAGTGCTTTGGGTGCTGGCTGGTTTCCTTGGGCTTGGAGCTGGTCCCTGGTGAAAGGCTTCACGCCAAGGATTTCATGTCAGTGGGAGGCAGGATCAGCCCCAAGCATGGGGAGGAACAAAGCAAATTTTCTTGGATTTTACCCATCAATTGATCCACCTCTTCACCCAGCTCCTCTTTTTAGCTGTCCCCACTCATTGCTATATCGAAATGCCCTTTTAAGAGTGGAGGCAAATCCCATCAGGAGCAGAGCAGAGAACAAATGTCCAGAGTGAGGGGTTTTTTGGTGATGGGGGTATCTGCAGTCAAATGAAACCATTGCACAAATCCCTCTTGTTTGGAGGCAAGGGCAGGAAGAGTTGGTGGAGATATGGCACTTGGCACTACAAAGGGTGACTGGAGAGGAGATGGGAGTTCCTTTCCTTGAGGATGTTCCTGGGCAAAGGAAAGTGGGTGGTGGGAGAGACCCCCACCCTCTGGGAAGTGGGAAGGAGGGCTAAGGCTGCAGATTGGAGCAGGAGCAAGGAAAGGATGGGGAGATTTAGAAACACACATTTCAAGGAGTTGAGATGGCAACTGCATTTGTTCTTGAGCATTTAAAAGGTTAATAGTCTTCTCAGTTAACACCATGTGTTAGTCTGAGAGGTACCACCCAAGGGGAAAAAAAAAAAAAAAAGCCAAATTAAAAAATAAGCCTCACACCCACCAGTCTGCAATCAAATCTGCTCTGTCATGCTGAGGGACTGGTGGAGGAGAGGAAGGAAAGCAGCTCACTCCAGCCCTAATAACTCTCATGATTCATCGCTCCGAATTAACAGAGGTCTTTGGGGACAGAAGGAACAGGATCCCACTGCTTCTTTAGGGATAATAAACACTCCTGGTAAACATGCCTTCCCTGTCCCCTAAAATATTCACCTCCCACAAATACCATGAGTCAGAGATCCCACCCAATGGCAGGTTCCTGCTCAGCCCTTCCCTCAGCTCAGCCCTTCCAGCACCCAGCAGCCTCCCCAGGCACAGGCTGCTGGAGAGCACCCAGCCTTTAGTTAGTTGGATGGAGATGCACACACACACTCACACATGTATCTCCATGAGAAAGACTTTTAAAAAAATTATTATTATTATTATTATTATTTTCTAGGGCAGCCTGGAAAGGCACCTTGCCAAATAACCGACACCAAGCAGCGTGTTCCATTTGAGGTGTTGACAGTGGATAATAAATCCCAGCCCTACCTACCATTTACAGGAACATTATAAAATAAGTGAAACGGCGTGAGCTGGTTCCCAGGGCAACCAGACAAACACAATAAACAGGCCACAGAGGCAAGAGTAAGTTACACCATACTCCTGGGTCTCAAATATATCACTTTATGATAGCACCTTCTGCTGGTGCTGCTCCTGAAAGCTCTTTGTTTTATTATTGTTATTTAAAAAAAAAAAAAAAAAAGGAGACTGGTATTTTTTTAGTGCAGATCAGCATGAAATCGATGAGTTCCTTTGGTTGCTTGTCTTTATAGGTCTTTTACTGCACATTAAAGCTTCTGTGAAAGTAATAATGGCTATTAATAAATCTTTATAAAAAAACTGCATCCCCATCCTGCAGAAGAATATTATTAATAAGGTGTCTGGCAAGCAAGGGCCTTTGTTGGCCAACTAAAAACTAGTTTTGAGGGGTGTTTTTCCTCAACACAGATACAAGATTAACTGTAAAATATATGGGGTGGCTAAGCCAGCTTTCTCTTGATTCAGCAGCCTTTCTCCAACTTTTCCTGTAACCAAACTACAGGTTTGGATCTGGCCATCACTAATTTTCAAGGACTGTTCTGGACCCAGCCAGGTCATTGCAGCTTGGGCTCATCAAGTCCCATGAGGGGCTGTACAAAACAATGTCATTTATTTCTCCTCTTAACCAGCCAGTACATTTCTCTTCACCTACAGCTGAGCATATATTGCATCTGTATTTTCAGATGCATTCCCTAAATACATCGTTTTCAGAACACAGACTGCCCAAGAACAGGAATTAGGAACTTCATTTGAGAGGGGAGAAGGAAGGTGGGGCTTTTAGAGAAGCACAGAAGTTGCAACAGGTTTGGGAATGACGTGATAATTTTGGAAGATGACCTTAGAAGTTCCTCAGCATTTTAGACCACTCAACTGATTTATCCACTGATGCATCAGCAGTGCTGAAGGAATTGAGTTTTGCAATTTTTATACAGTTCTGCCCATCCACTGCTGCTAACCCTGCTGGGCTTAAAGCTCTCTTATTTATGCCTGTTGAGACACCTTTTTGTGGTATCCAAAATTAGTTTGGTTTGTACTGTTTCAGGATGGGCCAATATGGGGATGCTCTATCTCAGAGAAGTGTTCTGGTGATTCTACCTGGATACAAACCAGCTGAGTCAAAAGCAATGTATAGAACATGTGAATCTGCAAATCCTCCTTGAAGCAGCAGAAGTTGTTCAGTTCACCTCCCTCTGCTTCTCCTGAGCTGTCCTTGCATGAGGAGCAAATAATAGTGACCAAAGGGAAATTGCTTGGAAACGAGGGAGTGCTAGTTAATAGCCCCAGAGTTTTAAAGGCGTTTCAGCAATGACTGGAACCCTTCTTCGTGTGTTATCCAAGGTTTTCTGCACAGTAATGACATTTGGAAGCGTGGCTACCAGACTGACTTACAAGTGAAGGGTGGGGTGATCACATGCTCCTGGGTTCTTTGCCATATTTAGCTCCATCCTTTCCTGACTGCGGCAGCTTATGGGCTTGGGTTGAGTGGCCCTGCCAAGAAACAAGCTGCTGGCCACAGACACGAGGGTGGATGGCTGCTGAGCATGGACACATCCACCCGCTCAGTTGGAGGGCAAAGGAGACAGCTTTGTGGGTAATAACTGTGTGCAAAGTGGAGGTGGCTTTTTTTTTTTTCTTTTTTTAATGACCGAATCACTGCCCTATCGATGACTAATTAGAATGAGTGAGGTCCAGATGGCCAGCTTCTTTAATGAGGCTAATTAAGGATCCAAATGTTTTCATACAGTGCCCTTTTTCCTAGAAGGACAAAGCAGCAGTGGAGGTCCAACCTTCTGCTCCAGACACGTGATCCTAGAGTACTTAAAAAATAAAAGGCAAATATGATAAGGAAAAAACTAGTGTAGATTCTCAGGAGGGAGGCCTTGTGTCATGCCTCAGTCTCCAAGATTTATGCCAAAGTCCACCCCTGAAGGCCTTCTCAGAACTAAAAGCCTTTTCTTGGTCGGGTTGCCCTGCTTCACTTTCTCTATCTTACTATTTTTTTCTGCTGCAAACTCTGCACTCCTGAGTCATGGTCATGAGAGAAGAGCCCTGACACTGTGAAACAGAATTTCCGATTCCTAACCTGAGCAGACACAGCGAGTAGCTCCCGAGGTTCCCACCCTTGTTTTGCAGGTTTTCAGTAGGGTGTCTAAGCAACTGGCTTTAGAGTGTTTATTTGAACTGAAGGAGCTTCCTGAGGCTCTGTTGTCACAAGAGCTGTCTCTGTCTGGCCACCTGAGGTCTGCAAGACATCCATTCCTACATTGCAGTACTACCCGAGGACCTCTTGAGATTCCCGGGAAACACTTGCATTTTACAGATGGGGAATCTGGGAGAAGGACTGTTTGTATTGCACAGAGTGCAGAAGATGAAACAGGGAGAAGAGCCCCAGTTTCCAAACTCCAGGCTAGTACTTAGTTGCCAGATCCATTTTCTTGCTACTGCACTTCATAGAATCATAGAATGGTTAAGTTTGGAAGGGACGTTAAAGATCAAATGCCCACACTTCAAGGACGTTGGGGAAGAAGGCAGACTCCAATTAAAGACTGCCCCCTTTGCTCTGATTCAGAAATGCTTGTGTACAAAGGCAACCACACTATCGTGCCTTTAGTAGAGATGGTCAAAAAACTCCTAGACCAGCAGCCAGTTCTGCTTCCCCAGTGGCTTTAGGGATGCAAAATGTGTCTCAGTCCTGAACTGGTCTGCAAGCACAAAACTTAAACATTGGCTTTTTGATAAATGAAACAATCACATTTTTAATCCTTCTATTCACAAAACATTTCATTTTTACAAAATATATTTATGTTTTTAATATGCCAAAGGGATGAATAAACATTTTATTATTTCCAATAGCTAGAGTAACTCCACCTGAGCATCAGGTGGTTGCAGGGTAGCTGAGGGCCTGATGTTTCACAGTCTGAGACTCCTCAGGTGAGCGAGCTCTCCCCTGGGAAAAGGCAGCAGAGGAATGCTGTACATTCCAAAATGTCTAAGGGCTACTTGGAAACGTACATGTCTGAGTGCACTGGAGTGGATCAACCACAGACATGATGAGGTTTGTGGTGTGTCTGAATGTAACAGCAGCAGCAGAAGTCAACAGGAGATTTCCCGGACGTGTAGGGCCAATATAGATTACATGTGTTCCATTAAATACCCAGGAAACTGAACAGGAATTATAGCCCAGATAGCTCCTCAGATATGTAGGGAATAATGTCAGTGTTGCCAGGATGTTTCATTGTTACCAGAAGCACAGTGTGGAGGAAACTTTACCCTTCCCATGGTCATCCACTCACCCCTGTTCTGGGAGGTTGGGTCCCAGTCCTGGAAGGACTGACCATCCAGTGAGCACAGCTGTCTCGTGCAGAAGACAGGGAAGCCAGTGTTTCTTCTGTTAAGAGATCTGGGTTGTTCCTTCCATCAGAAATGCAGACATAATAGGGGTGAGAAAAGTTGGTCCTCTAAAAAGGTGGAGGTAGAGAGAACTTTTGAAGCCCCTGGCAGCTGAAATTATCCGTGTGTTTGAGAAATGACTGACCAAGGAGCTACTGGAAGCATTGCTCTAGTTTTCAAGATGTTACTGAGTGAGTGGCAGGGAATATCTGTGACAATGAACCTTTTCCCCAGATTCCTTAATAAGCAAAATGAATAGAAAGGAATAAATGTCTGGAGAGAAACCCCTGGGTTGGGCAGTGGAGAGGAGACCCAATGCTCTACCTGATGTCAGTGTAGAGGCACTTGCTTTCATTTAGATTAGGAAAATATGAATTTCTTTGTTGAGTTTTAATAAATTCATGCAGATTGTGTGCCTCTCAAATGGGCAAACTGAAGCTCCTGAAGGAAAGGTGTGAATAGTTCCTGTTTCTGGCAAGACAGAGGCTAATGGGCAGTTGCAGGGAGAGGCTGACAGAGAGCAAAGGCCCACACTGCCCAGTGCCCTGGGGCTGCGTGTGTAGATGGAGGCCTGAAGGAAGCACAAGGCCATCTAAGGGCAGAAAAGTCTCCTGGGAATTTCTGACATATTTTGGGGATAAGCTGAGGCAAACAGAAAAAGGACTTAAAACACTAATAGTGGGCAGAGACAGGCTAAAACCCCAGAGGTTGAGCTCCCTTTGTAGCTATTTGTGGTGCTGGGTAGGATTTCACTCGTGGTTTCTATTCTTTCCCTCATCCTTAAAAAATGTGGTGGATTCATTAAGTTTTCTGACTGCCAACAGGTCCAGCATTGCAAAACCAGCCGAATCCCCCCCAGTCTCACAGCCCCTGCTCCAAACTGGGCTTTCCCACTGGGCATCCAGAGCATACCAGGGTTATCCAGCTGGTCCTCACTGGCTGTGTAACAGCACACAGCTTCCCGGGCTTGTCAGTAGTCCACAGCCATCATCCCAGGTTTTGTAGGGTGGCTGAAGAGAAGTTTTATTCCTGCCATTCATACAGCTCTCAGTTATGGGAGTCTGATGGGGTGGGAGTCCAGGGTTTATCTCCCCCAGTGCCCCTCCTGTATCAGGGCCTTGTCCAGTCCCTGTAATGAGTCTTCATCTCCAATAGCTCCTGCTGCCCTGTGCTCTATGCTGCTGCCTTCAGACGTGCCAAGGCTGCCAGGTCACCCCACTGTGCCTCAGCAGGCAGGGCAAGGGCTTGAATGTGCTGTAAGCCATGAGTTAAACAAGTATCTGTATCCATAGTAAGCAGCAAGGAATATAACTCTGAAGATTTAGGGAAAATTTCTAGCCTTCAGTCTAAAAACTTGTTTACCCTGTTTCAGGTTTGGGAAACACCTTAATTTCCTTTAGGAGTCAGTCCTAGCCTAGATGTCCCATCCTGCCCATAGGACATAGACACAGAGACACAGAGGAGACCAGGTACCAGTGGCACCTGCCCAGGGATTTGACACTGTGGTTTTGGATTCATCATGGGTCACCCTAAACGTCCTCAGCCACATCACCTACTAAGCAGTAATGGAAATGTTACCAAATTCCAGTGCAGTTTGTCTTTATTTTGGTCAGGTACTCCATGTTTCTTCCTATGTTAATACATAAAGGATGACTTCACACATTACATAGAAAAAGTCATTTTCTGTCCACCCATGTTAATGGTTCAGGTGAGAATCAAAGCTTTTTCCAGATGCATCTTTCTGACTATAATAAAACAGATCTGAGACCCAGAGCCATCCATAGGCCATCTGCGGAGTGCCATTTACTGACAATACCAAGTCACCAACCAGGTGTCTGTATGTGTGGGCAGGTTATAAGCATCTACTTGGTCCCTATTTCAGGAGCCTCTTCCAGCACCAAGCCAGCTAGCTGGGCCATTTCCCTCAGCACTCTCCTGGCAGCTTCATCATACTGCTCCAAGAGCTCCTTGGCCAGGCTGATTTTTTGGATGTTCTCTCTCAGGTTACCTTCCAGCCGTACCTGGTCCAGATATTCTGGGTTTGTGGTTTTGATCCTCCCTTCCAGCTGAGCCTGGTTCTGAAGCACTGAGCAGATCATCTCCTGGAGAATAGTTTTTCTACCAAGGACACGCTTTGTGGAACAACTCAGCTCCTCCACCTGCTGCTGGACCCTCTTTAGCTTGTCAGGCACCTCATTCTTTACACTGAGCGAAAAGCCATGGCCCTCCACGTGCACCTGCACCCTGTGGGCACCTGAAAAGACAAAACATCTCCCTTGTGACTTGCATCTGGCTGGAGTCCAACAAAGGGATGTCTAAACACTTCTGTTTCTGCAAAACGAAACACATGATGCAGTAGCTCTCTGGTGACCAACTGTGAAAAGCATCCCTAAAATGAGCTGGTTTGCAGTTTCCTCATCACTGTTGCTGCTCCCTGTGGGCGTGCTATACAACAGAGGTGTTTGCCAGTAACAACCCAATAGACTCATCTAAAACTTCCTTGAGGACTTCACAGGGCCAAAACCATCCCTGGTACAGCTGCTCTACCTTTCCTCTGGTGAAATCAATAGCCTTTTCCACCTGGCTAAATTTGAACTACCTTTTCTGTTTGCTCATTCAGTGAAAAACACAGGGGACTGGGTGAGTCTTTTCTGAAAAGCATATTGCAAATACATCCTGATCTTCCATGAGACACCTCATTGTTCTCCTGATCAGGTCCACTGACTCGTGGCTTTTCTGTCCCCCAAGTTTTGGGGCTGGTTCTGAGCATGTCACAGGGCAGGGCTGGAGTTAGAGCCACGTGAAGTAGCACTAGAAAAGCCAAATCTCACCACATGCGTTTTCAAGATCAGTCACCCTTGTCAGAAACATTAGACTGTAGTACCATAAAGTAGAAACAAGCTATAAAAAAGGCCAGAATCTCCATGAAATCTGAAATCTATCTGGACTGTGTCTTGCACCATGTGAAGCAGCAACGATGGGGGCTCTGAGCAGGCTCCAGACACAGGGACTGTGACTCGGCAGCACCCACGAGAATGCTGTTAATTCACATGGTCCTGAGTATTCTAATGCTGGCCTCAAGTTCTTCTTAGCTGTCTCCTCCTTACCATGCTCCTGCTGCAGAGCCTCCATGCAGGCTGTAAGACTGGCAGTGGGAGAGCAGCCAGAAACCTCTTTCAGCTTCTGGGCACCCTTCACCATGGCAGAATGATCGTGGTGCTGCTTGTTGAAAGTGTTGGCAATGTCAGAGAACAGGCTGTCAATGGCAGGGACATTTACCAGCTTCATTGTGAGGGTCCCTTCCTTATCAAAGACCCCTGGGGAAATGAAAAACCCAAAGGAATTTCAGAGTTGGCAATAGAATAAATCAGTCAGAGACTTGGGGAAGGGGTGAAGGAGGGTGAAAACTTGTTTGAAATGAGCATGGGATCCTGACTTGGATGCTGTGATCAGCTACAGACCCTTCATTTGGCTTTGGGAGTTACCTGAGATCAAAACTTTACAAAAGGAGGGATAGATTCTGAGCAACATCTAACAGTCATTTGGAGGAGGAGTGAGGAGGGGCACTGAAATGGCTCAAACAGTCCATGTTAATAATTTCCAAAGTGGCAGAATAAATTGCAGTGATTTAGTTTGAAATGTAAATTGATTATTGAATCATTCCTCTCACTCACTGCAAGTTCTGGAAATGCCACAGAAGCCAAGAACTCTCCATAGTTAGCAGAAGCACATAATTTGGGATCACATCATGCTGAAAAGCTCTCCAATGCATGAAGGATTATATTGCTGCACCAGATACTTCAGAGGGAAGGTGAAGAACCCCTCAGCATGGAGGTGTGGGTTCTGTGGCCTTCACCAAGCTCTTCCTTTGCCAGGAAGAAAAACGAACAGTTTTTTACACTTTGTGGCTAAAATCATCCATTGGATAAAAGATGCTGATTTCCAGAAGCAGAGGATCTCATTCAGTAATTTTTCATACCTCCAGTAGATTAAAGTTTTTCTCCCCTAAGCAAACCCCTCCTTCTTGTACAAAGAGCATTTCCAGTCCTGTTAGAGCATGCTCAGTTCGCAATAATTTTAATCAGAATTTGACATTCAAATCCCTTAGGCAGCTTTAGAACTTGCAAAGCAGTTGCACCACTGGAGCCCTAATTAAAAGCTCAGTTATCCAACTGGAAATCAGAGCACTGGTTCCATGACAGCACTCCTAGCCCATAGTTTGTTTTACAAACCTGCAGAAATCTAATTGCATCTCCTGCGCAATGGAATACATGATCCATTTGCTAGCAAGATTTCCAACAAATGTCAGAGAGGTTTGTTTTTTTATAGAGGGAAAACTTCAGTCTCAGTTTTAAACAATAAAATCTGTTTTAGTAAGTTTCCCCGTTGCCAAATTAATGCTGAGTGTGCTTTGCTTTGCTTCTCTGTTTTGCTTTTATGTGTCTAAGTTTCCTAAAAAAAATTAGGGGGGGGGAAGGAGCAGGGAGGAACATGGGGTTTTTTCCAATAAAGTGATGGATCCTAGTGATAAATAGAAATGAAGAATCTGTTCTCTGGGGTGCTACAGAAGATCAGGATGTTCCTTCAGATTTATAACAGTAGAAGAGAAGGAAAAATTGCTTTCTATCAAATTCCATCTAGTTTCATAAAAGTTATTTAAAGTAGAGTCAGTGAATAAATAAATACTTCATTAGACTACCCTGAAGTTTATTACAGAAAATTAAGGAAAATTCAGAGCAAAGGCTGAGCTTATTATTGATCCCATGGCTTACCCTCTTCAGCACTCATTCTTGGCTCCCTCCCCACCCCACAACTAGGCCTGGTGTTTGACAGAAACATGGGGTTTTAAGAAAATGAAAACATTCAAATAAAATGCCTTGTTTTCTGGAGAAAACCAGACTTTTATTAAAAAGATATATACCCAGGAAAACACTAAAGGTTTTTGTCTTTACTGAAAGCTAAAACATTTCATCCAAAGCCTCACAGAGTCTTGTTCAGGAGGATCATCATTATGGTTTTTGGAAGGGTATTTCAGCTGTGCCTCCTGCAATGTCCCATTTTCCCCAGTGGGGTGGGAGCCTGGGGCTCACTTGGGGGGATGTAGTTTCCCATATAGGAAAACTGTGCTTTAATTCACCCAAACTGCAGCTCCCACCAACTGCTTTTATTTTTTCAAGAAGTTCAAATAGTGTCAGTTTTAGTTCAGCCAATTAAATAAGGTTCCTTTTATTTCCCCTTCTGTGACCCCCACCAAAACTTCAATTACTTGGAGCTTTGGGAACATTTTACACGAGTGAATAAGGCAAAGCTGGAATTGTGTTGTGTCTTGTACTGCAGAATTTATGGCTAAATTAACATTACAAATGGAAACTGTCCTTGCACACTCCTTTAAAGGAACCTTTGCATTGACACGCAGTGTAGTAACCTCAGCACATCCAACTTGGGCTGGAAAAAATGTCCTAATTTGTTCTATACTTTTTGCTCATACAATGTTATTTTGATCTTCACTGGTGTTTCTGTCACATAAATAATCCTCTGCACATTCTGTAAATAATCCTGCAGCTTCAAACTTTTTTAGTCTGTGCTTCATGTAAACAAGCTGTTTTGGGGGATCCTTGAACTTCCCTTCATTTCTACTGCGTTTAGTATTTTTCACTTTCTGCCCTAAATTGTCCCAAAGAGGCTCCCCATTAGCAGCCCTGCAGTGACTTTGAGAAACACTTGGCAGTTTGCAGAGCAGTCGGGTTTCTCCTGGATGAAAAGCACTGTATAAATGTGAGGTCATTACCATTTAATGTCCTCTTTTATAACTGCATGTTTACACTCTCTGGCAGGGGGTCTACACTATATTTTTTTTCTTTCTCCCCAAGTCAGAAATTGGGGTGCTGACAATCTGTGTACACGCTTTTCTTCTGTGTCTGTGCACAATTTCAGCTGGAGCGTTTTTGGATGAGTACCAGAGTTTGCTAATTATCACTTTAACCACTATCCACAAAGAAGGGGGCAGGGGGTGAAACATCCAAAGAAAATAGTTAAAATCTTATTACCAATGTTGCGACAGGGCTGCCTGGTGTTTACAGGAAGGGGTTCCTGCTGTGAGAGAGAAACAAAGTCATGATGGGTGTTTCAAACCCAGGAGGAACCTGCTTGCTTTACACAACAGTTATACATATATAAAAATATATTCTCCAGAGGGAGAGGCTGCACTGCAGGGGAAAGAGACTCCTGAGCAGCCCAGGAAAGCAGGAGGGTTTGGATGGATCAGACCCAGCTGCCATAGGGCTGGACCCCACCACCTCCTGCCCTGTGTTCAGTCATCACTCACTGGACCACTCGTTCAGAAATGCATGAACCCAAAGAAAGGAAAGCTTTACATCAAAATACCAGCTGAAACTGAGATTTGGAAAGTTCCGAGCAGGGCACGAGGCTGGTTTCTCTCAGCTCTCCCACCAGAGTCTGTACAACCTTCCTTCCACCAGCAGAAACCTTGTCACCTCCCTGTCCCTCTGCTTCAGAGCCAAACACTTTTCTAGCACTTGGCTACCTGAGGGAAAAGGCAGTGCCCAGGCCCAAGGAAGCAATGAGGGGTCATCCATCAGGTGGTGCCTGACACTGTGCTGGCACCCAGCTCTCCCACTGACCTTTGGATAAATGGAGAAGGCCTCTTCTGGGCTGGGCCTCCATTCCATGCCCTGGTGTTAGCACCAGAAGTTGTTACCTGCAACACACACTCCATAACTCCTGTACCAAGCCCTGCCTCTTGCTTCCCAGCCTGTCCTGGGACAAAATGCTGGAAAAATCTCTCACCAGTCAGCTCAGGAAGTCTTTAAAAATCAAAAAAAGAAGGGTTCAAGAAATTGGGACTTCTTCTACACTTCCAGTGCCTGCATTTCTAGTCTGTTTGTTTCACTGAAAACTGAGGACATCAACTCTCACCTAGCTGGCAGTGAGGCCTGGTCAGCTCAGATACTGAACAGTGTCTGATTCTGAGAACTACAGATCAAATCCAGCAGAAGAATTCCACATGTTCACTCAACAGGTCTGAAATTTCAGGGGTTTATGCACAAAATTCAAAAAATCTAAAATAGTAGCTATATTCAGATTAAAAAGCTGGATTGTGACAGTACATTAATAGGCAAGCATGGCAGCAACTTAAAAATAGCAGTGTTGGCTTCACCCCTTGATTGGCAAATCAGTGAATAATCAGCAATTATATTTGTGAATAATCAGCAATTTTACTTGTCTTCAGAATGTTTTGTGTGTTCATATATCAGATGAGTATGTCACTGTTAAAAATGATATTGTTTGGAACATGCTCTCCCTTGAAAAATTAATGTAAAAATTGGCTTTTCATGCATGAAGAAAGGAGACCAGAGAAATCTTGTTAATCATCTCATAGCAATAGTATTTCATAAATTAATTTTATGCTGTAGTACAGATGTAACATGGTTCCTGCCCCACAGGATTTACCAGGCCAGTTACTCTCTGAAATCTGTCTGGAAAATGAATATAATTATTGCCCAAATGTATAAAACAATTCCCTGTGATCCCTAAATGCATGTCACACTTCTGGGGGCCAGGCTGGCATCCAGCACCTGCCAGCACAGCAGCAGCTTCACTCCAACTCCACCACAAATCTTGTTACACACCATGACACAGCCAAAATCTCTTTCCCCTCCCCTTGTGTCCTTCCTGCACTGCTGACAGCAACAGGGGAAGCTGCTTTCTTACCTCTTCTGCAGTAGCTGAGAGACAGCAGCAGCAGCAAAGGATGGGCATCTTCATCTGGAAAAAAAAAAATCCCAGAAAAGGGGGATAAAAGAATCAAGCGTCTTACTGGGACCTTACAGAGCCTTGTGGCACCAGGGGAAAACAACAGCAACCCAATTGCAAAACAACTGCAGCCCAAATGTAGGCAGGACTTCATGTCATGGCATGTCCAGGGACTTCCCACCCCAAGATGCTCCCTTGCCCAGCTTGACAACATTTCTGCCTAAACTGACAACATTTCTGTTGAAGTCTCAGTTTTCTTTCAACAGTGCAATGGTGTCTCACAAGTCACCTTCTCTCCCTTTGTAAATAAACTTGGGATAATCAGACAAATACTGGGCTCTGGATTTCCTCCCAGCACTCCCCTCTGGTCCTCCAGACCTGGCAGAGGCAATCCAGATTCCTGCTGTCACCAGAGAAACAAAGGCAGCCCTGGGGACACCTGGGCACCACAAGCACTTCCCTGCAAGCCAAGCGTCAGCATGAAAACATATCAACAGGATATTTTATTGTGCCAATAAACATGCAGATGAGGAGTGGATGTTGATATTTGAAGCAGTGCTCACCTTTGATTCTCGTGATTGCTTCCACACTGTTTGGCTGCTTCCCTTGAGTGACGTGTACCAGCAGGAAGGTGACCCTGTCCAACCCATCTGGTGCTGTGTTTCAACACGTTGTCTCTCATCTCCATGGGCTTAGATGATTTTTGTGCCCGTTCTGACTCCAGCTGGCACATGCTGATTGGCCAGTTTGTTATATACTCTATTAAACCAAACAAAATTCAACCTTCCCACTACAGACTAAGAGTAAACTGGTGTTGAGCAGAGCAAGATGAGGAGCTGCAGCACACGTGGATGGCTCTGTTTGCCAGTGTAGGCAGTGACCTGTAGCAGCAGAGCTAGAACTCAAATCTTCCTTGAGACAAAACAAAATTGAGAGGGACTGGCATCTTCTTGGCTCTCAGAGAAGCCTTTGCTTTCTGGAGGGCTCCTGTAATGCAGCTAAACAATCAGTTTCCAGCCAATAAGAGGCAGAGACACAGATTCATAAAAACCCTCTGGATCTTGTAAACCATAAAATGCAATTGCTAAATTAGAAATTCAGATCCTCCATGTACTTGGCTGAATGGAAATGGAGACTCCAAATTACTTATTACTAACCACAATGTGCTGGGCTGGTTTTGATTTTTTCCTCCAATCCCCCTTCCCACTCTTGCTATGACATCTTTTCTCTGTTTCATACCAGTCTTTCAACCACGAATCCCAAGTCATCATCAGATTTGTGTTTCAGTCTCAGGTCTCCTGCCCATTCTCTTACTCATATAAAATGGTGCAATTAATTTATTGCAGTCTCGCCACAGTTGTTTTATTCATCATCACTGCAAAGCCCCTGTGAAGTGAGCCCAGGAGAGGTAATATCATTTTAACAAAACTGTCCTGATGAAAGAAAGCTGAGAACCCAGGGAGAAACAGTAAGCTTATATACCTAGAGTGTGTTTCTGAGACAATATTTCTTCCAATAAAACATTATTTCACATGATAATGAGTCTACAGCCTGTTCAGAGAAGAAGCCACCCAGTAAACAGATGTGGAAAAAGTCAGAGAGAAAAAACACCAGTGGCAGACACCAGAATTAAGCTCAGGAAACGATGGCAAATTAATTGAGAGATCTGCTCTTGCCTCATGGATGGGTCTGGGATGGAAATGTAAGTGTCTTGAAAGCGTGAGTGTATCCAACAAGGCAGCGATGGCAGCTGTGTCATGGGCTCTCAAATGCAGCTGTTGGAGAGCAGTGCCCCTGCTCTAAGGGACAGAGAGAGCTCAGGGATGGCCTGAGGGGTTTAGATCCCCTTTTGGGCAGAGGATCATCTGTCCACAGGAAAAAGGCAGATCTGGGACCTGGGGTTCTCCAAGACTGATTGTGTAATGTCATTTCATCAACTAATGCAACTTGATGGGTACTGGCTACTCATGATGGATTTACAGGGGAAAAAAAGACAGATCAATCTTGCAACTCAGCAATCTGAGCAAGCTGCCATGAGATCAGTTAGCCTCTCTCATTAATCCCAGCTTTGTTTTGTTTTACCTGGATCAAGTTAAGATTGCTGGTAGAATCCTTGACCCATGTAACTGGGTTTTATGGGCTGTAGGCATGAACCTACTTTGACTTTTACTGTCTAAAATGGTCCATGTGAGTCTAAATCATGGTCTACAACCCATCTCAGTCAATGATTTCTCAATGCCAAGCTGAAGTGCTGAAATGGGCTCTCCATTGTTTTTTTCCTATTTTTTTTCAGTCAATACCTGAAATCCTCTGAAGTTACATTAGTCTGTGCCAAGCTGCCATTCCACCTCCAGTCTATCTCTGTAGCCAATCAGTTTTTGTTATAGAATCATAGAGTGGTTTGGGTTGGAAGGGACCTTGGGTGGAAGGTTGCAACCTCCCTGCCATGAGCAGGGACACCTCCCACTAGACCAGGCTGCACAAGCCTCATCCAGCCTGGCCTTGAACACCTCCAGGGAGGGGGCACCAGCAGCCTCCCTGAGCAACCTATTCCAGTGCCTTACTGCCCTCATGGTGAAGAATTTCTTCCTGATGTCTAACCTAAATCTACTCTTCCAGTTTAGAACCATTCCCCCTTGTCCTATCACTGCCCTCTCTGGTGAGAAGTCCCTCCCCAGCTTTCCTGGAGCCCCTTCAGGCACTGGAAGGTGCTCTAAGGTCTCCCCAGAGCCTTCTCTTCCCCAGGCTGAACAACCCCAACTCTCTCAGCCTGTCTCCAGAGCAGAGCTGCTCCAGCCCTCTGATCACCTTCATGGTCCTTCTCTGGATCCTCTCCAACAGCTCCAAGTCTTCCCTGTGTCTTTATAATTCTTCTTAATGGCCGCGTAGAACATTAAAAGGGTCTGCATGTTAGTAAAATAATAAGAAAAACAACAGGCTGAGGTACAGAACTGGACTGTCTCCCTATGACATCGTGCCATGAGGTTCCCAGACTGCTATTAAGAAAATATAGCTCATCCACATCGTGCCCCTGCCCAGCTCTGCTTCCTCTGCCAGGCGATGTTGAAACTGTGCCTTCCTGGCGCTGCCTGTATTTACCACAGTGGCACTGACTTCATGCTCTGAGGCCCTTTCCACTTGGGTTGCCTCAGCCAAGGTCATCATTGCGTAAAGCATGAGCCCACAAATAGCAATTTCTTGCTATTTCTGAGGAGAATTACTAGTTCTGTTTGCATCGAGGACTGTGAGGAATCCCTGCTACACTTGGGACGTGGCAGAGCTGACTTAGTCAGAGTTTCTTGGATTAAGCAGTAAGAAGAAAAAAAAAAAAAAAGAGCTAGAAAGATGAGTCACTGCTGAGTGAAAATGTGCTCTGTAGCTTCTCATGGAAATAAAGCTTTCTAAAAATCCTATGATGTACTTTTTTCTATATATTGATCCAGACGTGAGGATCCAAACGTACATAAAAACACACCAAAAAAGGTTCAAGTTTTGCCTGCTCCCAGAAATGTGTGCCCACAAACATGTCCCACCAAATCCTGACTGGGGGTGAGCCCGTGTGCCTAGGACATAAACCCTAAAGCTGCTGAAGGAATTGCACAGCATGCCACCACCCCACGCCTCTTCCGTGCCTGCTTTGCAAACAGATTAATGCTTTAGCAAAATAAATGATCATGACAATGATGAGCTGAGGCACATCAGGTCCAGATCTTAAAGGTATTTCAGTGTGCAGCTCCTGATGAAATCACAAACCAGATGTTCTGCTCATCTTCTGTCACATGCCCAGGGCAATGCAGAAACTCTGAGACATTTTGGAAGTGTGAACTTCTGACTTCAAAGTTATGTGTCCTTTTTTCATGGTGTTACTTTGAATTTCCCCTTTCCAGGCAGTCAGGGAATACAAAATTACTGGGGGGGGGGAAGGAAATGTCATATGGATGAAAAATACTGCTTCAAGATTTTGACTAGTAGGAGTATTTCTTTATTCTGCAAAAGGACATTGTATGAGCTCCTATCAGCTGGTGAGGCTCCATTGACACGAGTGTAACTTTCACCATTTTGACACTATCAAAACTACCAATGGGTGAACCTACAGGTTGGAGGGAACACTGATGAAAGGAGTAAGGTCCTTTGTCTTTTTTCTCTTTCCCAATACCTGATTCATCATCTCATAATTTCTGGGGTGTATCCATCAATGAAGCTGAGATATTTCAGCCAATCCTTTAAGCATCCACAGAAGAAGTCCAGGGTATCTTAAGAAAATGTCTTATTCTTCAGGTACTCTCTGGGTTGTCCCCTTACCATTCTGGGCATTTGTCACAGGTTCAGGGTTTACACAAGAGCTGCTGAAGAGCTTATCTTTATTCCAGGGCTGACTTAGTGCAGTATCTGTCTCCAGACATCCTACCTGGAAAATATCCTGCATCCACATAGCATGAGGGAGCAGCATGACCACTGAGCAAGGCACCTCCATCACATTGATCCTGTAACTAATCACCTACCACCTGTTGCATCTATAACAGGAAATAAACACTGATGTTCTTTTCCTTAACTGAGCTAAATCTAAATTAATCCCAACCAAAGGGGTTGGCTGTAAGTTATTCCTTATGGTTGTTCTTGTTGTGGCTGTTCTGACTCAGAAGGTACAAAGTGACCCGATAAGGAGCACAAGACCAATCACACCAATGAGCTCCTCCAGCATGATTTGGTTTCTCCCACTTTGCTGTGCCTAATTAAGGTTTTACAAGATGCTGCAAGCCCTGGTCTCTCTCCCCTCCCTGCAAACCCCCTCCTGCATGGTCACCACATGACTAAGAGACACCCCCATATAAAGCCCAGCTGCAAACTATACAGACATTTACAGGTCTCAGAGATCACATTTATGCAGAGGTCCTGCAGCAGGGAGATGCTGAACGTCAGACCCTGTTGGTGGAATGTCATTAATCAGAGGATAATGGACAGGAAGGTGGGTGGCTGCTGATAGTTTTGGCTCATTTAGGATGGTTTTGGAAGGCTGCCAGGTTGTGTGGAGAATTTTTGAAATGTTTTAAACAATACCTTCTTTACAATGTTATAAAATACTCGGGGAGCTCGAGTGGGTTTCAAACTGGCTCCTGGCCAGTAAAACCTCAGGATTCCAGTCAGCTGTAACCTGGACTCAAATATGTGTCTGGGGTGGCTGAGGTCACCAGCACCCCTTGCACTCTCCCTCATGTTTCTGTACCACCAGAAAGTAGACAATGTCCATGGCACTCAAGCTTGGGCTAAACCTTAAACTTTCCAGCTCATCTCTTCATGACTTTGCTACTGCAGCTATTTCCCCTTCATAACTCATGGAGATCCCCTTCCCTTCAAGCACAGACATCACGTTGTGTAATACTGAAATAAAATGGTGCATTAATGATCAGGTAGAGTTGCATCTTCCATCATATTTCAGGTTAGAGTCCAAAATCTGTTTTGCCACAAAGGGAACCAGTGTGTTGTGAAGAACAGACAGATGCCTGCAGGGACATAAAGAGTAGAATCATAGAGTAGTTTGGGTTGGAAGGGGCTTTTTAAGGTCATCTAGTCCAAACCCCTGCATAATGCTACAGTAATGTGTAAAAAATGAGCCTAAACCTGAATCAGGTCTGCAGTCATAGAATCATAGAATGGGTTGGATTAGAAGGGACCTTTAAAGATCATCTAGATCCAACCCCCCTGCATAGACAGGGACACCTCCCATTAGACCAGGTTGCTCCAAACCCCATCCAACCTGCCCTTGAACACCTCCAGGGATGGGGCAGCCACAGCTTCTCTGGGCAACCTGTTCAGTGTCTCACCACCCTCACACTAAAGAATGTCTTCCTAATGTCATCTTAGGTAAAATACAATTAACGACTTTGTGTTCGTGCTTTGCTTCTTACTGGCTTTCCAGTTCCTTGTACCCATCAGCTTCTTAGACATCCAACCTGGTTCAATGGGAGAAGGGCACAGGATTAGGCAGGATGGCCTCTCCTCCACAGCCTCCTCTCCAGGCAGCCGTGCAGGTCCCCCTCACAACTCCATCAGCTCCCACCTTTTGCAGCTCTTTATTTCAGTGCCTTCTGCACCAGGGCTGTAACTCACTGGCACTGATGGAAATGTCTGCACCATGTGTATGAGCAAAGACAAGGCCAGTATCATATGGTTTGTAAATAATTACTGGGCTTGTTTCTGCTGGGTACCACTTGATGGGACAGAGAAGTGAATTAATTGTATTCATATGAGCAAATGCTCATAAGTCACAGACCAGGCTCTTTATCCCTATCCACAGGAGGCAGCCACACTTCCATTAAAATTAGGGAAAGTTTTCTGGGCTCTCTTGAGAGCTGTAACACTGAAGTCTTTCAGCTTTTTAAGAGTAAAAGTTTCCCATGCTGGTAAAAGTGATTTTATTTCATTTTATTAATTTAACTTTTTTTTTGTTTTAATCTTATTTTAGTAAAATATCATCCTGATTTTTTTTATTATTTTTGCTAACAGAAAATTATTCCATTTCCAAATAAGACATAGTTCAGAAAACTTTATTTATAGGAAAGTAAAACCTAAACCTGAAGCTATCTTTTCCTCCCTTCTATGTTTCCATAAACATGGTTTCTCCCAATAGAAAAAACAGTAGAAGTAACTTGTCATAATATCATTCATCAAAAGGAGTCTGATAATCCCAGACATTTGAAGCCACGTTTGGAAGCAAAACACACTAAATGGAAACAGAATGCTCTAAGAATTATCCAGTTTGCATTTCTTGTCTTTCCCGTTTTATTTTTTTTTAAAAAAGACTGTCATGTTGCAAGGCTCTTGGTACATATGATGCCTTCTTTGTACTGTGAACCTAGAGCAAAATCATTAACTATGGAAGCACAACCTTGTCATTCCAGCCTCACCTGGGTGACACTATTTAAGGGAAATGCCACATCTGAAGAAGGAGCTTTGCTTTCTTCAAGGCAGAACCAGCCTCCTGAGCAAACTCATCATCTTGCCCAGGCCCTGCTTCTTTCTTGGTGTGGATTATTGATTGCTTCAGCACATGGCATATGTCAGAGACACACTTTCCCTTTTCAGCTGATTTTGATTGAGCCATGAAATAAAACCCCTTGTAACCAAAGGAACTAAAAGCCATCAGCAGGCACAATGGTGAGGACCAACAAGCACCCACTAGAGTCCAGATAAAATAAACAGATATGAAAGCAAAGCAGGCAAGGAAATATCCTAAATGCCACTGTCCAGCTCCTTTCAGGGAGTCAGATGTGTGCTTCCCCAGTTTAAGGGTTTGGTCTCCCTGGATGGCTTTCCATGTTGCTGGCACTGTCCTGTGCAGCACCTGGACTCTTGACACTGGGCACAGATGCCCCAGCCAGTAGCACAAGAGCTGACACACACAATCCAGCACACACCAAGGTAGGAAGGGTATTCATCCTTCTCTGAGCACTATGTTTTCCTTTGATAGTTTAGTAGGGCTCAAGTACCTGGGAAATTTGTTCTTTCCAGCTACTTATTGCACCATTTTAAGAAGGTTATTTTGCACACTTGCTGTTACCACACAAGCCTCAGGAGCAAAGCAGCATTATTTTATGTCTCTCTTTCACAAAAGGTGATCACACGTGTTGAGGCTTGAAAAACTTCTGGAGGTCTGAAGAAATAAGAGGGAAGTAGAAGAGAATGGGGCTCACTAGGTGTGTGTCTCTGGGAAATAGCTCAGTACAGCTCCACTCCTGTTGCCCAGCCAAATGGCTTCAGCAACAGACATTAGCCTTAAACCTGCATTTCTATTCAGCTTTTCAATTCCAAGGCACTTTTCCTGATACACCTCGAGTGTATCTCAGCCCTGGAAGCCTCACGCTCACTTCATTAGCCTTGTAACGACTGCTGCACAGCTCTGAAGTCATGAAGTCTTTTTGTTAATAAAAATTATACTGTGATTATATAGTAGCTTAAAAAGCAGTAATGTTAGAAGCCTTTTCAATATTCCCATAATACTAAAATAAAGTGTATGTTATTTTGAATTCCCAGAAATATAATCTTTTCTTGGAAGTAAACTCATGGTATATAAACACACGCTCCTCCCTGCTGGTGAATGCTCTCCCACCTCTGATCCACATTTCTGTCCTGAGTGGCTTTTAATGACAGAACAGGGGAATATATTGTGGTTTCACACATACACGGGTTTTACAGTCTCTTATTCCTAACTAGGAGATAGAGAGACATACCAGAGAAGTATTCTTGCTTTCTTCCCAGGTACTACACCTCTGAGTACAGTAGGTGGTTCCCTGTATTGTAACCTAATATCTTGGAACAAGTTTTACATTAAGAAGGAGAAAGATAAAACAAATAGTCCCGGGGGCTAGATGATGGGAAATTGTTTTAGGAGAATTCATTTCAGTCCTAATACCTGTGATTTGGGGTAACTGAACACTTGGTTTATTGCCTCACCACAATCATTCATCGAGTTACCTCTCTTGTACTTCTCAGTGGGCCTGGAGGCTGTGATGTTGCCTCATCAGGTTGTGCACATAAACGCCTTATTGTGGCAAGTCCTGCTTTCTGTAGTAGCACCAGCTCCTTTCAGCCAGGGGGTGAGTAACAGAGAAGCAGTGTGATTAAATGGTGGTCGATGAGAAGCTGTTAGAAGTACAGGGCAGATAATCAATGCATAAACAGGAATCCTGCACTTTCCAATTACTAATCCTGCTTGATTCCCACTGCCCTTAGCAAGTCTTCTCTACATAATCTGGAGAGTGATGCTTTCACCTGGTTTGTAAAGGAGTTGAAGTAAATTCTGCACTGTGCAAAGGTGGCTGGGACCTACAGATACCACATGGAAACTATCCTGTACCTGAGCAAAACATCCAGGCTTGGACATTCCTTCTTGTGTATTTTCATTTTCCAACTTGTCACAGGGGTGTCCAGCCTTGCTGCTGTTCATGGCAATAAACCACTTGAGATTATGGTTTTCTATGGAAAATGAACTTACAACAAATGCCTAGTGTTAGGTGTATATTTAAGTGCTTGATGTGTGAAAGCTCACTGACTAAACTCGAGCCTTATTACGTGCCTCATTTTGCACAGCCAAATTTGAAAAGATTGGTCTAAATATATTTTCGAGTCACTTAAGTCTCTTCTTTCCGTGCCCTCCCTGACATTACTATTTTACAGGAATTTGCCTTTAAAAAGGCAATGAAAAACGTATTTTTGAAGTAAACACTACCTGATTTGGCACTGCTTTTGATTGGCATTTCAGATTTTTTAATTTTTTTTATTTTTTTTTTAATAACCAGGATATTAGTGGCTCCTTTACAAGCTACAAAAATAAACAACAAAAAGTAAATGCAAGCCTTTGTTTGGGGAATTCTTTCCTTTTTTTTTTCTTTGGGTTTCCATCTGAATGTATTGAGCTGTCTGGGGTGAATCAAGGCTGATCCTGGTGCAAAACTATTCTCCAACAGATAGCCAAGCTGCTTGAACAAATGGTTCATGTTAGCTGGAGAAAGACACTGAATCTAAACCATGTGCTTCTGGGTCTTGTGGTTTCAGACTGAACCACAAACACTCAGGCAAGCTGTCAGTCTCTAGTCACAATTTCAACCAACCTTGCAGAAAAGAAGGGGGAGTCTGTGCCCACCAATCATGTTTTTAACCCTTATGTGATTAGTGGGGTGCTTTTAATGCTGTTTCTTGAAGAAGTAACTAGACTGATGGCCCGGGAAAGAAATAAAGACAAACACTTGATGCAATGGGGGTGAAAATCAAGATGTTTAGAATCCTACAAGGTAGGGCTCGAAGGGATCTCAAGTAATCATCCGGTCCAAAACTTCCAAGAGGCAAGATCATACAAAACTAAGGCATCCCTGGCAGGTGTCTAACTCATTCCCTGGGAGCCCCAGCAGAGCAGCTCGGAACAGCTTTTTTACAGAAGAGCTACTCTATAAAATGCCAGATTTTTGTCATTCTGGGTAAGCAGCTGTGAAAGTGCTGCTGTAGCAGAAGGTCACCGGTGAGAACAAGCCTGGGACCTTCTGCATCGGAGGAATGTGCTGCTGCCACCTGAGCTAAAGGAACAACCACTGTGAACTTGGGCTGTGTTTACTGTTCTGGACCAGAACACCAATGTATGAGGGTTTGAAGCAAATGTCCTGGTTGCTCCCACTTACTGTTTGTTGGTGAGGTCACACAACAGTGAGCTCAGAAGGTGCTGTTGCCTTCACTCCTTCCCATTGCTGTGTCAAAGAAGTCAGGCACAATCCCAGCCTTGGGACAACTAAGCCAAGAAAGCCAAGAGAGACATTGAAGAGAAGATGCCCGTGCATGTTGGAGGACATTATGCAAGGCAGCTATTTGCAGGTTCCTTCTGGGTTTTTTTTTTCCAGCATGTAGGTGACCTACGTGCAAGGAAAGAACTGCTTGTTCAGGAGCTGAGGTTGCTGGGGAGAACACGTGGGGACAAGCTGCATTCACAGTCCAGGAATCACGCTGGGTAAAACCCTGCTGCAGAGAGCTCAGACACACCTGGTTGCAAGCCCAAAATGGAAATGTGCAAGGGCTGAATATTTTGTGAGGACATGTTCTATAACAGCATTGTTTGGGGGGCTAAAAAAAACCTCCCCACTGCAAGGCCTTCGTAAATCTATATCTCCCACCTCAGCACTCTTGAAATACCATAGGAATGTTTGTCTGTTCAAGCACTGGATGGTATTTGGGACTGCTCAGAGGACTGAGGGCTACAGAAGGGAAGAAGAGGTAAGGGTTAGAATTTGTAACTTTGAGTCTCATTAGTGGTTTATATGTTAAAATGAGTTGCAATCTTCTTCCTCCTCACTCTTCACTTCCTTACCTACACAATGAGGTATCATGATTGAGATCTTCTCAGGACACCTACTAAAGTTGCTATGAATCAGTTTAAACAGCAAATCTTCTCAGACTCATCTTTTCATTTAGAATTAAAAAGCAATTTGTTTATTTGGAAAGAAGCTCCAATGCAAATTTTATCCAATTTCACTCCAGTGGAACAGGCCTTATCTCAGCCTCTGAGGCTTGACCCTAGTATTGAATGGAAGAAATAATGTCATTGTAAACTGATAGTTTTAAGTACTGGTGAAGATACGAGTCTGACTCCTGTGCTGTAAGAAACTTGAGCAATTGAGCCCACTGAGGGGGAGTGGAGTCGGGTGTAGTGGGCAGGGAAGTATGTTTGGAAGAAACTCAGATTGCTGGCTTGCCACCCCATCTGCTCACTGGACAATGCTGCCCTTGTTGAAGAGGTTACACCCACTACTCATTTTTCACTCGGAGACACCACTAATGGCAATCTTAAGGAATTACTCCTCATTATATTGGTTTTTATAGCACAGCTGTTACACAGTCACAAGGCAGTGTCTGATCGGGACAAACCTGTGGCTGACCCAACTCTGCTCCCTTTGAGCATCTTCTGGAGATCCCGTGTCCTCTTTGTGCGTAGACCTCCTTTTAGGGATGAAAACAGGAAGAATGGGACCAAATCCCATCACTTCTGATACCACCTCAAGGTTTTCACCAACAGTGCTGTAAGATCTTTTACATCTTAGTACCAGTTAAAAGGAGGAGAATGGAAACTGCTCTTGTTTGGGACAACAGAACATTGCTCACCTTCTCACAGCACATGGTGGACCTCCATCAGGGATATTTAGCGACCTCCCACCATTAAGTGATTTTAAGGAGTGTCTGGTCAGGGCTCCAACCCATTTGGTTTAGTTCATGTTCCTCCCTTCATTTACATTCCCTTCACTTCTAATTTGGAGAACTTTGGTGAATCCAAACTCAACTTTGTGCAACCAAATACAATTCTGGATTAACACTGCTGCAGCCCAGAGCTACCTCAGGCTAATACTGCTATAAACGAGTACTAAAACTCTTTAAAAACAACTGTTTCCAACGTTGCATGAAGGTTACATGATCCCCTACTTAATATGCACATGAACCAGGATGCCACAAACTTCCCTGGGGTTTCCTGAGGGCTGAAGTAAAACTTAATTATACCAATTGGTTAAACAGACTGTTAAAACTTTTGTTTCACATACACTTTTTATTCCCTCTTCTCCATCTTTTCCCATTTGCCAAAACCTCCTGAAGAGAAAATAAGAGATTATTTTACTTTTTACCTTAAAGGGCTCCTTGTGTGCATTTGCCTTATTAAATAACTGCCAGAATATCTAATATTCCATGGACAGCACTGATGAAAATGAAGCATAACATTGGTCAAATGAGCAAGTTTCATGTATAGCATTGTCCCTAATTTGGTCTGCAGCCAATGAAAATTCTGTACCATGCGTCTGTTGGCTGTAGATGAGTCTTTGCATTTAAAAGGGTCTTAGGAAACACAGGGTTTTCTCTTTTTTTTTTTTTTTTGGTCACTATCATTTTGAGCATAATCATAACCCATCCATATATGCCTCACTGGGCTTTTTCTGAGCCCAACTTCAGTCATCTTTCATCTGTCCCTGCATAGGCCTGAGCCTTCTTTCTCTCCTTGGTGTTCTTTTTGCCAGTCAAGCACAGAGAAACTATCACACGTTGGGTACAGCAGAGCTAAGCTCAGAACAGGTATCATGACAACAGCCTCTAACCTTTCCCAGTCCAGAAATGGGAGAGGGAAATGTAGTTATTACTATCTACAGTAAGTCTGGTAAGTCTAAGGAAGGAATATGGAGCTTCAGTGTCTTCCAAGCAGCCAGTCAAATATCCAGAAAGCCTCTGTGCATCTGGCTGAAAAGCACTCTGCAGACTGACGCATCATTAAGTTCTCCTTTAATGATTTAAAGGGGAAAAGGCCTTTTGCTGGATTTCCACAGAAGGTTAATTTTCCCTTTTCTGGCAGATCTGCAAGGGCCTTAATGGTAGATGGAAGGAAACGGTGCTACCTTTCTACACAGACTTGTCTGTAGTTAGACCACTAATGTGGGGACCACCATATTCTTATGTTTTACCAATAAGAAATTAAACACCAGCCATTAATATGTTACCTACTGACGGCAGCTGAGTTCCTTTCCTGTAGGTTTGCCAGTTGTTAACTAGGAGGTTCCATTCCCTGACTTCAGACAGGGATTTCTTCCTCCATGGTAAAACATCGCCTACCTGAGGCACCAGGATCTTGTTCAGCATTTCGATCCAGAAACAGCAAACACAATCTAGCTGTGGCAAGCAGGGGGAAAACTGGAATGCCAAGGGCAGGCTGGGAATCCAAACCACGATCTGCTGGAAATAAGGCCTGTTCCTGGAGAAGCCAAGAATTTCCACCCTGTTTGTTTGAAAAGATTTCACTTGTCTGTGCACATGGATGGGCTGGAATACAGAGCTCCAGTCCTCAGAACAGCCTCACTGCAAATCATGTTAAACTTCAGACCTCATATGGATCATGAGTTGAAAATAGTTTTTCTTCAAGTCCATCCCTGTTAGCACAGTGAGCTGGGCTGCTTCCAGGCTTCAACAAACCATTTCTGGTAATTAGGTTTGTAATTCTGTTCAGCGATGGGGATACCAAAAAGCTTGGAGAAGCTGGAGCAATGATAATGTTACACTAGATGGGAAGACATCTCCAAACCTTTTCAACAGCCCTCTGCATTCCAGAATGTTTTACTGTCATTTGCCTTTGCCTCATTCTGCAGTCGCTTTTATGCAGCCAGAAACCTTGTATGTCAGACAAGTGACCCATCTCTCCTTTTTTCCATTTCCTTTTCAGTTCCTAAATGAATCCACACCATTTTGCAGCACTTCTATCACACCTGCAGCCATCTAGTAGATGTGAGATTTAAACAGGGTCTCATGTTTTGCAGAGCAGGGGTGGAATGAATTCCCTATTCAGAAGAAAATGACCCATTAAAAGAAAATTGGGCACACGACTGGGAATAATCCATCCATGCTCCTTAACACTCACATCAGCACCCTGAGAGTGGCTGGAGAAGCGTATTTAAATTACCAGGCCAGTGTTCAATAAAGTAAACAGGACTGAGAATTTGAACCAAACATTTCAGAAAACTGTTCAAGGCTAAATCAATCAAGAACGTATTTTAAGATGCACAGTTGAAATGTGGTGTCGTTTGAAAATTAGTCAAAACAATAGCAATTTTAACTATATTTATTTAATCATTCATACAAGGATTGTGAACTTGATTCCTGTATAGATAATTGAGACAGTATTTCCATCTTAGGCTTAAACAAATGAGCAGAGATGGGAAAATGTGTTACAATCAATTTTGATCTTGCATGAAATTATGCATTAAGAAAACTGACTGAGAGAACCAAGCTGTTTCAGAAAGACTGGAAATACAAATGTGACACATTTTACTGCAATCTGAGTAACTTCCCATGGAAAGAAAAAATGAGGGCTTGTTTAATTAAAAAAGAATGTATTTTCTTATCCCTGATTGCTGGAAAGACAGTTGGCTATTGGACTGGTACAGAACTACACTACAAAGACTAGAAAGGGGAACTTTAAAAATGGCTGGGGGCTTTATTTCTAGAATGTGGCTTCCTGGAATAATCTTGTTAGTTTTAGCAGGCTGTAGCAAAACCAAAGCAAGGGAGATGCCAAATAGGATCAAATATGTTGCTGGAACCAATAAATCTGCTTTGAGTATCTCTTACCTCAAGGGCCATGGGTTCCCTACGTGTTTCTTTCTGTAGTGCTGTCCTTCTCAGAAGCAACTTTTTGAACACCAGCATGAAACAGAAACCCATCTCCAGGAGAGCAAAATACTGGCTGTTAACCTGATCTGGGTTTCAAGTGGACAGAATTCAAATCACACACAGGCAGATTAAAAACAGTTCCCCGTAATTTCAAAAACAAACAGAAATGAGACAAAAATAAGATGAGAAAATATTCTGAGATGGGAGCTGTTTGAGGAAAAAAACATTTTACCAAAGCTTAGGCAGGCAGAGAGACACATTCAGAGCAAGGTGAAAAAATGTAACTTTTCATTGTCAAATGAAAGCCTCTCTATGCTAAAGTTGCTCAGCAAATGATTCAAAGAGCTCCTGATGGGCCTTACCCAAAATTCAAGGTGTCATCAAATCCCCTGAGCATTCAGGGGGCAAAGAGAAGTTAGAGTCCATACAATTTTAACCTCACAAATAGTCCCTTCCCCATGGGATTTCCACAAGTACAATACAAAACTCTATTTCCAGCTCTACTTGGAATGAATTATTTTCTTTCTTTGAATAACCTCTTATCTCTTGGCTCATGGCATATTTTTATTAGAAATAATTTTGGGCTGATATCTTCTCTACATGTATACATACAGATATACACATCTGTCAATAAATGGGCTTGTACTTTCATGTCTGCATCTAGCAGCCCTTCAGTTTGGGTTAAGCTTGTCAATGCACTGCCCTATTCTACTAAAAATTAAATCCTGAATAGAAATTATCTCCAAGCTGAACCTAAGTCTTCTCCAGATTCCACATGGAGATGACAAAAATAGCAAACAACAGAATACATTCCCAGCAGAGTAGCTTTGCACGTGCTGTGCTGGGGATCTCAGAATTTAAAAGAGTGGTACCCCTGGTTTAATACTTCCTCGTGGCAATGGGAGAATTAACCCCTTTAATTTGGGTGAGAACTGAGGATCCAAACAAGGAAAGATTCTAGGTGGATTTTAGGAGTCAAAAATGAAAGTGACTGTGCAGTGTGAAAAAATGACATTTATATACTCTGCCCAGAGATTTTTTTTTTCCACTATGGAACTAAACTTAAACAAGTTTACTTTTTTTTTTTTTTTTTTTTTTTAACTGCAGCCCTGGGAAGCATTTTAGGACGTTTTGTACACCTGCTAGCTCCATTTCATTTGCTTAAACACATTTTATAACTGCAGTTTATATATTTTTCCAAGAAAATAAAAATGCTAAAAATATAATGTGGTGTTTGGGAGAATGTAGGTGGGGGATTGGAAGGAACAAGAGGGCCTCATCTTGGCATATGTTCCACTTCATGCCAACTGCAGCACATTCATCAGGAACCTACTGGATGGGGATTACCTCTGGACACTCATTCTCACTCACACACACGTTTCCCCTTTGCACCAAAGAGCAAAATCAGACATGGGGCACAATAGGCCTATTGGGCATGGGTGCTGCTTTACTGCTAATTACAGTGTATGCTCGGCCAAGGTGTTACTGCTCTTAGCCTTGAAGCAATTTTCTGCTCCATTGGTAGGATATGCCTCAGCCCTTTTGGTGCAGTCATTGTTTTGGAGCAAAGCCAGCAAGAAAGGATTTCTACACATGAAATGTTGCAGCATTCATCCCATGGAAAAGTCTTTACAGGGAGACCCAGCGGGATCTCAGAGATCTTGAGATGGTTTTGTAACAAAGGACCCGTGATGTTCTTGTCCTTTAAATGTTTTCATTTTCACTGGCCTTACTGCCACTGTGTTTTATCAGCTTCTGTGGTTAGTTCATTGCTCGGCTGCAATACAATATATGTTGTAACTCATGGCAAGCAAATGAGAAAAAAGACCTTCTCCTCTTCTTGAGAAACAAAGGATTTGGAAAGATATTTCTCAGAAATGCTGGCACCCCCAGTAGCTGATGTGATGTGTTTATCCAAAGTCTTTTATTTGTTGTAGAAATACAGAAGAGCAAAAGGGGTCTGGATCCTTTATCAAGTCCCCTGTTGTCACAAGGAGCACTTTTTATCTTTCATAAATTTCATATCAACAAGGCAATGCTTATGACTTGGCTCCAGACTTGTTATCTCCGTTTTACAAAGGCAAGAACATTAAGCATCACCACTAAGGTGTCTTACTTAAGGTCTTGCAATGAATTGTTATAAATCTTGGGACAGAGAGACATCCCCCCCAACCTCTGCCTGCTGCTCTGAGCAGCACCCACGCTAGACTGGCAATAAATAATGAACCTGTTTCTCTTCTGAGCTCTAGCAAAGGGAATGGTTGGAGTTACTTGAAGTTTCATGGACCATTGTGGACCTATCTATCTTTCAGTACGAAAAGGCTTCCTGACCACGGCATGTGTGACTTAAACAATTACATCATCTCACCACAGAACATGTTCCCTGGCACAAAGAGATCTTTTTTCCTTCTGAGGGAGTTGGTGTTCTTCGACTCAAGCTCTGGACTAAACCAGCATGATTCAGATCTGCCAAACGGCACATTAGCATAATGCATCGAGAGGGAGTAGCACTGATTTAGCTTGGCATTCAGTATTCATGACCTTTGATTTTTCTTTTCAGTTTTCCCCCTCCAGAATACATGTGCTCTTCTCATACTGGCCCTCCTCTTTTCTAGGAATGATGGGAGAGGTCTCTCACCTCCTAACCTAGTGACATCTGAGTCTTCTCCCAATGCCACTAAGGTGAGAGAGAACGAAATAAATAAAAAGCCAACCAAACAAGAGCATGTTTTGCCTGCTATATTTGAAGAGGAAAAAGAATAGCCTCAAGACAAGAAGACTCCCTTACGGCCAAGACGACTGACAAATTCTTGTGGTTTTCTCCAAAAGTCAAACCAAAATCCACCCGCCAGCCAAGCTGAGCTCTGGCAATCTTGCATTGCCTGGAAATGAGCGCAATCGTATCCTAATAGCTATTTGGATAATTGTCCCTATGAGTGATCTGCCAACCAATGTTGGAAACAAGTCTTTATTACAAATATAGCATGAAGTCTAATCTGGAATACATTAAAATGTTATTTCTGTAGCTGCCTTTTCCCGAACTTTAAATAATGGCTAAACCATTTATCAGCTTTTGAGGAGAAAGGTTGTGTATACTGTACTTTCAGAGCAGAGAGATGAGAAAAAAAAGTCTTCAATAAAAATATTCTCCACATAAACTCTGTAATTCCTGGTCCCTGGTACATTGCTAAAAATTATTACAAATCCAGTTCAGATTTGCTGAAAGAGGCATGGTTTGAACATAATAGAATAGCCAAACTGTCTTTCTAGGCACCTGCTGCAGACCTCTACTGATCTCACTAGAAGCTGCAAGTGGTCAATGCAGCCAGACCCACTCAGGTTTTGTAGACTATGTAAATTATGCACAACACTTAGTAAGACATCATAGAATCATAGAATGGTCATCATAGAATCATACACATGCCTGAACAAGCCACACTGCAACAGAACATGATGGCCTACTCAGGTGATGGGCACTGTATGAGGAGTCTCACCATTGCTTTGTCATCTTTGTCATCTACTGAACTTGATGACACCAAATCCACATGTATTTTCTACTTGTAGACAGCTTAGGAAGCTATTTTATCCTTAACTTTCATTTGGTTCCTACAGGAGTTCTCCATCTTGGAGAACATGTTTGGACCAGATGCTCTTTAAAGGTCCCTTCCAACCCTAACCATTCCATGATTCTTTGATGTCACCATCTTCTGAAGACAGTATCTCAGATGGGGCTGAGTCACTCCCTAGAAATATCTGTATTTCCCAAGGTGCTACTGAGATGATCTAGAAGTAAACATAGTGTTATGTGATAGCAGCTAAGGCACCCAGAACCTTCCCTGGCACCAGAATTTGGAGAAAATATCAAGATATGCTTTTCATACATAAATGTGAATGGCACCTGGGGCATCAGAACCCCTCATTACACCATAGCACATCTAAACTATTTTTAATTGCTGTGTTCTCCTGCACCTCAAGAAGAGTATTCTGTGTTTGATGGATGTGCTGGGACTGCCACATTTCAGTCCCTCCGTTTCTCTGCCTTCTTGTTTTTCTTCTTGTTATATCTATTAAAGTGATTTACGACTTTTTCATTGTCCTGCCTGGAGCTTGGCCAACTCTTGAGATCAAAATCCAAAAAACTCTCCTCAACAAAACATTAGGGTGACCAGAATGAAACAGGACCTGTGGAAAAGATCTGAATTGTGGGAAAGGAAATAACCCCGTCTCCATGGAAACACATTCACGTTTTCCAGTTGCTCCTGAATAATGAAGTTTGTGTTCTCTCATTCCTAAACTTCAATTTCAAGCACACCTAGCCTGAAAGTACCTGAGAACACTGTTTAAAACATCAAGGTTTCTCTGAGTGGCATTGCAGTTTCACAGTGATGCTGCTGCTTTTGTTTTGGTTTTAATGTTTCAGGAAAATCACCATCCAAGTTTTTCAGAAAATGTCTGCAAAACACACACAATCCACAAGGTGCTTTTAAGAATTAGCTGGAGTGGCTGAGTTTCTACTCCAGAGTTGCAAGCCCTCCTAATTCCTGAAGAGTCGCTGTAGCAGTCAGTAATACTTAATGAGCCCCACGTGTGTGACATTACTAAAAAAATACTTAAAAGTTTTCAAGCTTGAATTTACATAATCTGAGCATCCAGCCAAGTATTTCCCTCAGTTTCTCCCTCACAGGCCTTTGGTGTCTCTCCCTGGCAGTCGTGGTGCAGGAAGACACCAGGCTGTTTGATTTTTGTACAGAGAGCTGAAACACACTCAGCATCTGCCCTGGACTCTCGTGGGCTTGTGCCAGTTTTCAGGCCATGGAATATTGCACAGAAAGAGGGAAGCAGGATGCCCTCTGCCCCGTGCTGGTGCCCACACAGGCTGGGTTGTAGAGGCTCCATGGCATTCCCAGGGTACATCCAGTGAACTTGCAGGTTTCAGCTGGTGGAATTGCTCCTGACCTGCAGCAGGCCATGGAAATAAATGCAATCACATCTCAGAGTATCTGGTGGAGGTTAATTGCTTCCGTGTGTTATCTCAGAACCAGAATCAATTCTTACTGGGATCAGCCTGAAAATCATCATTAGCAGTATGTATTAATTGTAATTGCTCATTGCTTTAAAGACATGAGTGCTGCTTTATTGTGTTGTTTGGTTCCTTTACTATAAACTAAGAGATCTCATGTTAATGTTTTCAGTCTCCCCTGTGAGAGGTCCCTTTGCACAGCTAGTCCATGTTCCCCACTTCTCAGTGAGGACCCTTCTTTCCCAAATCTGTCCACTTTCCCAAGTCTCATTTACAAGGGGAAAAGAAAAACTGAGTTTAAGAACCTTTGAGGTGAGGTGGCTGTTTATTATTTCTGTATTATTTGTCCCCTCTGTCCCCTCCTCTCTGCACTGCCCTCAAAGAGAATCAACTAATAGCCAGAGGACAGATAATTCACAAGAAGCCAAGAGTCCTTTTCCACTCCCCAGCACCTTTTGTTCCCAAGTCTGTTTATTTTAATGTTTCTGTATAAAATTAATGCTTCTGAAAAATAAGGAATTATTAGAACTACCTGCTGGAGCCAGGATTGGGGGAGGTAGACTCGGTACAGGGTTTTTTCTGAAGTGGCTTTTTCCTGCATGCCTAGGGTTTCAGTTGCTGTGCTCTCTGTACTTGAATTTGGCATCCACCCCATTGCAAAAAAAAAACCCCAGATTTACAAATGCAATTTTCACTGCTGACCTGCAACAACCTTTGTCACTCGGCATCCTTCCACAAGCAGAGAAAGGCTGTTTCCCACATCTGGCCACGTCCAAATTCCATCTAGATTTTCAGTGACATTTAACTGGGATAAAGATGAGACCCTCTGAATTAATTTTCACTTAACAACTAAACAGATCTGCAAACCTTTGTCCTTAAGAGCTGCCTGTAGCACCAGCGATTCCCCCACCTTCAAGCTTCTTTTTCATTTATGGCAAAGGGAGCTTTGTTTTTAGTGCAAAATTAGGAACTACCTTTTATCCTGTGTCCTCACCTATTCGCCATTCCCAAATTTATGGAAAGAAAGAACATAAACCTTAAATTCTGATAAAATAAGGGGTCTGTTCTGCTGCAAAATTCTCTTCTGAGGTTCAGTAAAGTACTTTTAGCCTTCTATGTCCTAGTATCAATCTGTAAGTCACAAAGCAAAGGGATGGTCCCCTTTCCTGCTGAGGTTGTGAGCTCCCTGTAGGGAGCAGGGTCCCACAGCTGGATTTACAGGTGAGATGTCTAATAATCTAAAACACAAGACTTCTTACACTTAGTAGATATGATAGGATGGTTAGAAATCTGACTGTGGGCCACACTCTGGCCTGTGGACAAGGCTTTTTACAACCACGGTTTTGTACGTTGCAGGAAAAAGGAGTGTATAAACAAGGCCATTTCACTAGGAAGATTTTCAGGGGTGCTGAGCATGTGCCTTCCCTGTAGATGAGTGGGCAGTGTCAGCTATTCAGGGCCACCTGACAGAGGTGCTGAACATTAGATGTCTGCCCTTGGAATCCTGGCGGAGCCCTGCTGCCACCTTCCCCTGTGGTGGCCTAGCAGGCAGGTTTGGTTGGCAGGGCTGTGGATGCTGCAGCCCACACTGCTGTCCTTGCAAGGCTTTTTTGGCAGTTTCTGCACAAGCTTTAAAATGGGTTCAACAGAGATGAATTGTCCCTGGCTGCACAGGTAGAAGGTGTCTGGTCTTCTTTCAGTGTTACGCCAGACTCGCAAAGACCCGATAGCTGTGGGGATCAATAACCCCTGTGTTTTCAGTCCCTGCTTATTAAAGGTGGTGCATGGAAAAAAAATAAGAAACTTTCTCTATTTATATCTGGAACTTAATGAAGTGAAATTATCACAGCCGACAGGCGCTAGTGTGGTAATTCAGAGACATGGCTTGGCTTCGAGGGATCTGCAGGCTGTTTTTATTCCAAATAATAATAAAAAAAAAAGAGCGAAACCTAATCCTCTAATCAGTTCCAATTTACATATTCACGGGTCTTATTTCCAGCCTGCAGGAAGAAAAAAAAAGATAGTGTTGGAGTCACGAAGCGATTATTTGATTAAGTAATTATTAATCCCAGAGTGCTCTGATTAATTCCAAGCAAGTTAAACAAACGTTTTGGAGTCAGGCTGGTCACCTTCACGCCATTGTAACACGTAGGGGCAAAACTCTTGGAGATATATTTTTACCTGCTCTACACTGAGGAGTTTTGTTCACCAAAGGTCTCCCATTCACTTCCCATGGGGTTAATACTCTGCTAAATGAAGTGTTACAAATTTGAGTTTTATCTTTGGCTAACTGCAATACCAAATGCTGATCTTTATTTTCAGACTGGAAACTCCATCCTGGATCTGTGCACAATTCATTTTTTTTACATGTTTAAATAATTTTAAAACAAAACAAACAAAAAAAGAGGAAAAAACCTCTGAATGTATTTTTAACAACTTTTTAACAGCTGCCTTGAACCTATCATGTAGATAATGTTGTATCTGAGAGTGCACCAAAGTAGAGCACAGCCACTGACTTCAAGAGAGATGAGAAACACACTTCAAAATATTATTTTTCTCCAAAAAAAAAAAGAACACTGAGAGGAAACAAGCCTGGAACTTATATTTGCTATTTGTATTGGAGTTTATGTATTTTATTCTTACATACTAAAATCTCTTGTAGTTAGTTGCTGTATTTCTTCAGACACACACACAAAACCCCTCCTCAAATTCCCTGTGCTGTTCACTTCAGCTTAAGAGCTGTGCTTCAAACCATGCCTTCCTCAGCCTCTCTGCTTGCCTTCATTTACCCTTTATCCAGAAAAAAAGCTTAGGAAAATAGGAAGATAAGGTATAATAAGCCAGTAATAAACAAAGCTGAAGCCTACTGCATCAGAGGAGAAGGTGAGGAGCACAGTATGGAACACCTTACCAAAACCCCCTTGTGAACGTCTTGTTGCTGTGACTGGGGTCAATTTGTGTCACAGGGATGCTTTGCACTAAAAAGCAGAATAAGTCAAATGTCTCAGATCTTCTAAAAATGGTGATAAAAGAACTGCTTTGCTGACTAGGGACAGGGCTTCAACAGGGTGGTTGTGAGTCAGATCACCAGATTATGGAAGGGTTTTTGTTATCCACTGCCTGTTATTTTACTGCTTAACAGTATCTTCTCATCAGAGCCGAGGTCCAGATCCATCTGGTTAACCACATTACACAAGTGATGAATATTTGGAATCAAGAGTTTTCAAGCAATTGGGAGACTGAGACTGGCTTCAGCATGATTTGTTAATGAAATACAATATTCATAACAATCAGTTCTTCCCGTGGGCATTCCTAATGACCCAAGTCTTTCCATCAGCATGGCCCCGCAATAATTCATAGTAAAAAAGCTCAAGTCTCCTGACTAAAATGAGTTTTTTCATTCCCTTCACAGTTTTTACATCATAAAAATGTAAATTATCTTCACTGTAGATGGTTTTGATTTTCTTTGTTGTTGCTGTTATCACTTGTGGATTGCAGCAGAGAGCTCCCAACTCACTGCAGCTGGAACATTCATCATCCCTTTTGAGGGAATCGCGCCGGCTGCACGCTGCTGCAGGGTGAGCCAGTGCCCGAGCCCAGGCAATCCTCATGGCTAAAACTCCCTTAGAGACTTCAAAAATACTGACCAAAGGCTGTTTCCTTTGATCCAGGCTACTGTATCCCAGCTGAGCACATGCAGGGATGAAAAAATGCCAGATGCCCCAACGCGCTGGGGAATTCAGCACGGAGGAACCAGCAGAGCTGGGAGCAGTGACCTAAAGCTGCAACTGAAATAGCTCCTGGTGAGCAGAAATGAGCAGAGTAATGATGGCAAATGGCTCTGTGCAATGAGGGGGCAATGGACACGGATTCACATCTTCCCTGTCTCTTATGGTGGGATGTGAGGCTGAAACAGATCAGCTTTTGGGGGAAGAAAATATTCAGAGGTTTTGTCTGAGAAAGATGAAAGCTTTTGTTTTGAGGGAAATGGAAATTGTGCTTCTCTGTTCCTTGCCTCACTCATCTCTGTAGTATTTTAGTATCTTCTAACACAGCACTAACTCAAGGCAATCAAAACCTCCCTCCAGAGCCAAAATAATTCAGATTTATTAACCAAAAAACAGCCTGTAGTACCTTAGGAATGACAATAAACACAGAAAATCAACCTTCTTCCTGGAAGATGTTAATTTTTATTTCAGAAAATATTGCCTTCCAAATCCTCTGAGCAGCTCTCTGCGTGACTGCTGCCTCCCACTTGAGCCTTCACAAGAACAAGGGGAACCCCTCTCTGCTGCAGGAAATCCTTGGGATTCAGGAAGGTTGCAGGGGATGTAATTGAGGGCGACTGTAGCCATGACTGTAATGTGCTACAAGATCTGTCTGCAGCACTGTGGAGAATGTATGAGGAGGGCTGCAAGAATTTAACCAACAACCTCAGTCTCTTTCAAAACTTTCCAAGATTAAAGGAAACTACCAGGCAATGCAGAGATCTCAAAGAAGAAAATAAGTACGTAAAATGTGGTTTTCTTTTGTTGTTGTTGTTGCTGTGAGATCACAAAATTTTTCTGCTTCTTTGACTTGCTGTGACACTCATGAGGCGCCGTCAGATCCAGTGAAGAAATCTCACTGGCCTCTGGGCTGATATTTCGTCCAGAAAGTGAAAGGGGAAACAGTGGACAGTGCAAATGCTTCTGAAAGCAGATCTCGAGTATGGCCTGTCTGCTGCAAGCTGAGCCTGGCTCAGCTCCAGAGCTGAGGCAATCCCAGGTCTCCATGTGATCCCTGCCATACATGTCCCACGCTGGCTGGCACCACTCATCCTTTTCTGTAATCTCCAAATGCAAGATTTTTTTCTCTTTAGGGTTTGAAATTGTATTTTTCAAGTTATGATCTAGCTATAGCTCCCTTGACTTATTTAGCATGAACCTCTCTGATAAGAAAAGGTGGCCAAATAACACACACATGGATTTGTAAATATTTTCATGAAGAACATGGAGCATCATGTATTTTTTTTCACCACTGGATTGACTGTTCAGAGACATCTGAAAGCCCCTTGAGTTCTCATAAAAACCCTAGAGTTGAGATAACCCTTGAAAAAGGCAGAAGAGCCACTAAGCACTTAAATGAATGTAAGAGCTGAAGACTTCAGGAAAACCTGGGCATCTGCTGCCCTAAAGCCTCATGTAAGGAAACCATGGCATCTGAAACATGTAAACGTGCCAAGAAGGACTTGGAGGAGACAATGTGCACAAAATCAGCTTGACCACAGGTACTTCACAATTAGCAGCATTAGTTCTCAGCTAATGAGAACACGACAGCTAGACACTTTGAGAAGTAAGATTGTATTTGGCTGGTGCTCTTTAATGAGCAGAACTGGGAGGTTTCTTTCAGTCCCATCCCAAAGTACTGTGTATGCTTCTTTAACCTTTTGAGTCTAAAATCACCTCATACCTAATGGACCAAAAAAGAACAACTAATAATCTGAGAGGGTGGAATAGCAAATCTGTCAGCCTGAGTCAGACTATTGGACCATCAAGCCCAGTATCCTGTCTCTGAAAGGCTGTCAGTATCTGACACTTCAGGCTTAGTTGGGATAATAGAACATTTTCCTCAACGTTATGTAACATCTCAGCCTGGCAAAGAGAAGATTTAAACATTGATTGCTTTCCACTCCCCTCTATCCCATGAATGTGAATCTGACTCTTTTCCAAAATGAACAACTCTGATGAGCTGGAATTGGTTTCTGGGCAGGATGGGAAAAGCTCCTCTCTCGTTACTCATTCCTGGATAGATCTGCTAAACCTTTGCCTCCTAAAAGGGGGACTTGAATTACGATACATTAAACTTCATCTGCAAAATTCTGGGTGCCCAAGGATACTTTTTCATGGAAGGTGGAAATGCATGTTGTAAGACTTCATGTCTAGTCACTTTATTTTTCCCCCATCGTGTCTACTTCCTCTATTTTTTTATTTGTTTAAGCTCTCCATTAGTTTATTAGCTTGACAGCAGCCCAGTTAATTAGACCGTCTTCCCTCCCCCGGCATAAGTGGTACATTAGGCTCCCCAAATGCACACAAAATTTAGTGCTGCTGCTGGGGCACTTCTCAAAACAAATAAAAGATTTGCAAACCAGCCACCAAGCATCCAACGTAATTAAACTGCATTTGTTACTTTTTCATCACTCGCACACAATCGGGGCCTTGTACGGAGCAAGCACTCCCCAATCAGGCTGTTTTTCTTTTGGAGGGAAGAGTGCCAGGAGCCTCACCACCCCAGGTAACACAAGATCCCAACGAGCAGCAAATGGACAGTTGCAGCCAGAGTGAATGGACTGTGGGGAGATCTACATGAACCTGAATATCTACAGAGAGAGCTACAGATACACACAGACACACACATACAAGGGAGTATAGTTCTTCAGGGAGAAAAAAAAAAAAAAGGCAGTGGAAAGCCTTCTAGAAATTATTGCTCCATGCACAGGTATGTAAATGACTGTGGAGTCTTGCTGTCCACCACCTCAATCAATTGCAAGGTTATTCAAGATAAAACAAACACCATTTCAATTAACTGCACATCCAGCAGTGGTTAGAGGCACAGGCAGGGAAGAGGAAGTGGGAGGAATTTTTGGAAAATGGAACTTTTTTTCTTCTTCTGTAGATAGGCACGAATAGAGGTTGCCTTGAGATGCTCTGAGTCCAGCCATGAATGGTCTTAACTCCAACCCAAAGCCATCGTGCTCTAAACCAAAAAGAAAATGGGGAAGGAAAAAAAAAGGGAGGAAAAAAAAAAAAAAGTGTGACTGAGCCTTGAAACATCTGTTTAGTTTGTCCTGGCCCAAATCAACTATCAGCCAGTGGGAGCAGAAATCAGGAGAGATGCTCCAGTATCACTGAGTCTGCTGAAGAGAGGCTCTTGCTGATGTTTCCCTCAACAATTCCACAGAGCAGCTCTGTGCAGGTAAAGCTTTCTTATCTCTGCCCATGGGAGTGTTTGAAGCCTTGCTGTATTAGGGTGCAGCTGGATGACAGAATCTGAAAACAACAAATTTAGTCATGGTTTGAAAAGACAGAGTAGTGGTGAAGACACAGGGACTGGACATATAAAATCAGGGGTCATTTTCCATCAGTGCCACATGCTTCTTGCCTCACTGTGAGCAAACCATTTGACCTCTTTTCTTCATTTTTCATACTTCTGTGCAACAGGCAAATCTCTCAACCTTTACCTGTCTGATGCATTTACAGTCTGATCTTTTCAGTCCACCAGCAGTGTTCTCTCAACACAGGCTTCATTCTCACTTGGTTATTAGTGTGCCACTGGACTATAAATCAGGTACTCTGATCACAATACATCATGTTCTACGTGACCAGAGGCATCCGCTCTCCAAGGACATGGCTGTTTGAAAACAAGGCACATCATGTCTGGCACATTATTGATTAAAAAAAAAATAATAAAGTTATTTCTCTATCTTTCTGGGAACTGCCCGTGATTACATTTTGATTGTTATTTGTCAATTGAAATTATGGACTAGGAAGTTCTGGTCGAAAGGCCTGTCTTACGGATTGTTCATCTGCAATAGGTCAACCAGAAGTTTACATGATTCTGCTACTTCTTTGGCTGATGTAGTAAAGCAGTTATGACCAACAGGCTTTAAAAAAAAAAATTAAAAATCATTCTTTATTAATCAAATACTGTGTTCTAGATGAAATACAACCAGGTCAGGAGATAGGAATAAAATTTATAGCTGCAGCACCATAAACCACCACAGTCTCTTGCAGCTATGCTCATGATCATCAGCAATGCAGACACAACAGGTCACTGTGAGCCTGCCCCCAGCCCAGTGCAAGAGCCAGGGAAATCAGGTGTATTTGAAACACCTTCACATTAATTCTGCTCACTCCCATTTGGAGGGTGCTGGAAGTCTGGTGTCCTTCCATGCCTCCTTCTACAACACTTCAACTTACATTCCTGACAGCCCAGAAACACCGACCTTCTCACTTACTGTAGTCCCACCTAATGGGCAGTGACATCTTGGGAGCAAACTCCACACTTAGGCCATGTCAGCCTTCTGTTTGCTGACTACAAGAAGTGAATAAAATCTTGAATTTGGGAACTGAATCAAACCCAGAGCTGATAACTGGCACTCCTTCTATAAAGATTCAAACCTCAGACCCCTGAAAGGTAAAGAGGTAGTTACATGGCAGACATATTTAGGAAGACAAGGTACAAATCCTTGCCTTGATTTCAATGCTGAATTAAATACAGAAAAATCGGCTCTTCCTGATCCCTCTTCCCTTCAATTTATTTTTTTTCCCTCTTCTCCAGGAGACTCACTGCCAGGAGCCACCCTAAGCATCAAGTCAAAGATCCCTGCCGGAGCACAGACACAGCTTTGGGTTTTTTATATATTTCCCAGGACTATTAACAGAGTAATATAATGAGAAATGAACTGAGGTTAAAGAATTCAGTACCTCGTGTATTTTCAATAAAAACACTGACTGCATCAGGGGACCTGCCAAGAGGAGAGTTTAATATCGTATGAAAAGGAAGAATTTTCATAATGATACTTGGCAGTGCCTGCATCCCCCCCCATGAATGAAGCTGCTGGTGCTTTCTCTCCTCCTCTCTCCTATTCTCTCTCTCCCCTCAGCCCAATGGCAGGACAAGTTATTTACATTTGGAAATAACTGGGAACCATGAGATCTAAGCTTGTTTCCAGCACTGGCCTGCTGGGCAGCCTTGGGCAGCCCTTCAAGGTGGTGGGGGCTCCTCAGTGAGGAAGGTACCTCGGGAAAGCAGCTTTTCAGGCTACAAAGTCTCCCTGTGGTCAACAGGGAGAAAGTGGATCCAGAGGGTTTCTTGGAGTACCTAAAATGTTTAGTCCGTGTGAAGCACTCTCCTTGGTATCCAGCAACTTCCTCTGTAAACATATCTAAGAATGTTTAATGAAATTTACAGATGCGTTAAGGCCCCTGCAGCTCAATGGTCAGTCCTGGAGGATACAGCAAATCTTACACATTTTGCCTTCTATTCCATCACTCACGTGTCATTTATATCCCCTGATACCTGGTAAAAAAACATAAGACATTTGGTACAAAAGGCCAAGGGCCTCCAAGATAATTATGTGTTGAATGAAGATGTTCAGGAAAGATGAAAGCAATCACTAATGTCTTGAGTTTCTGCAAAAACAGGGAGTTTGTAATAGGAAAAGGTTTACATCATCTTCAGAAATTAATCACTTCCCACATCTCAGAGGAAGACCAAAAAGCCCTCAGCAAAAAAACATCCAGCCCTGAAGGCAGCTTCTCAAACTGACCTGGTGAAAAAATCGATTCCTGGCTTTAAACCTGTCTGTTAGTCAGTATATGTGGAAGGTGCACCAAGAGGGCTCCTAGAATGTCTGTAAGCTCTGGAGATCCCTTAGACTTCCTGCTCAGATCCTACTGAGAAGGTCCATTCTCTTAAGCACACCTCTGCTAGAGGAAAAGTGCTCGCAGAACTGCAGAGACAACTGAATGGGAAAGGTGGTCATGAGATTAGAAACCAGGAACATGGTGTTTGGCTGGAGAATTTATGGGATGTGCCCTCGACAAACAGAACTGCCAAAATACTGGGTGCTGCAGCTATAAATTTTATTCCTATCTCCTGACCTGGTTGTATTTGTTTCTCCTTCCTACACTGTGGAGTCAAAGTTTTGTCTGACTCGAAACAAGCTAAAATCTGAGAGCCTGCCCCAGTGCAGCTTCTAGGCAGAACAAAATCATAAAACAAGATTCTTGTAGGAAGAAGGCCCAACATCAGTAAAACAATTCCTTGTGGTGATACGGAAGAGCAGGGGCCAAATCCTGCTCCTCTCAGAGGACACACGCAGATTCAAAGGGTCCCACTGAGATTTCTGGGGCTCACAGCCACCCTCAGGGAGCCGGGCAAATCCTGCAGCAATAAAACCCAGCACAGCCCGTTCGTTCCCACTGAGACTCCTGTTATGAAGCCAGCAGAAAAGGGCCCTGGCGCCAGGATTACAGAATGTAACTCTTCCTTCAGAGGTGACGGCAGGGCCCTCATTTGCAAGTGATAAATGTCAGTCCTCTTCCATCTGCAACCTTTTTAAACCATGTTGAGGGACTATGCTCGTGTATCATGAGGCTACGCAGCCCACGGTGACTCGGAGGGTTGGGGCAGGGAGGCAGAGGAAGCATCTGAGCTTTATTGAGTGTGACATGGGGGACTTGTCTTTTTTTTTTTTCTCCCCCCCCCCTTTTTTTTTTTTTTTTAAACAAAATGAGGTGCCCCAGGGGAAAGTCAGCAGTTAGAAGCGGCCCCACCTGAGTGTGTCTTGGGAGGAAGCCTACTGCCTCATATTTTTTAAAAGGGGAAAAAAAAATTATAATAATAGAGCTGAGCCAAAAATATCAAGCAGTTCAGAGCTGTTAAAAAGCCAGGGAAAGCTGAGTCGCACCCGTTCAGTGTTGTTCTTCCAAACAAGCTGACCACCCTCCCTTCATAACATTTTATTTATTAAAGCAAAAGTTGCCCCACTGGAATAAAATTATGTTATAGTCATAGGCATACATATACACATGTATGTATGTGTACACACACACACACACATACATACACTTATTTATTACTGTGTTTCTATAAAGCATTCAGCCAGAAGGTCCTCCTACACTTTTTGGTGTGTGGAGCTCTGAATTTGTTAAAAAGAGATAAATTTAACTGCTGTGGAAGGGACTGAGTTCCAGTGCGGACAAGGCCCCGGGGCAGCCACCGGCGGGTCTGCAGGGCGGGCCTCGCACAGCCAGGCCGCAGCAGGCCCCGCCGTTGCCGCAGCAACAGGGTGCCTTTCTCCCATTGGTCCGGGACGGTCACGCATCACCCAATGAGAGGCCGGCATTTCACTGCCCTCAGAGTAGGGGTGGTGGGTGGGAGTAATGGCGGCCACGGGGGCCCGAGGTCCTGAGGGAGAAGCCTGGAACGAGGCGAGCAGGCGGAAGGAGAAGCTGTGGCTTTGTGTGGGTGCTGCAGCGCCTGCCGCCTCTGTTTGTAGCTTCGAGCTCCCCGGCACGGTGGTTGTATGGAGCCGCTTGAGTAACATCACCCTCACGCAGTCCTTCAGAGCGCCCTGCTCTTCCTCACAGGGAACAAAGCCGTGTCGTGCCCTTAAATATCTAACCAAGTGCTTCCGAGGGCCAGGTCAGCAGAAGCAACATCTTGGATATTTTCCTCTGGCTGTTTATTTTTTTAAAGCACCCTGTGTTTACCTGCAGGACAGTCTAGACAACTAATGAAATAGTAAGAACCCAGTGGATTTTTACAAGACTGTAAACAAAAAGAACGTCAGAAATGGGTATATATTTGAATAAGGATTGGAAGGGACTGAGTGTGCCATATGCAAGGGTATCCCTTGGTATATTACTGTCATTCCTAAAAATCACCAGAGGAATCACCTCATTGTTCTAAGGACTGTACAAGAACAGCAGGTCAAACTTATAAAATGTGCTTAAAGATGCAGATAAGATCCCAAAGGAATTTTTCCAGACACTTCATAAAACCAGGTTGTGAGTCACCACTGGAAGCTAATGGGAGTAAGGCCTGGAACATATCTAGGTGCTTTTAATAAATCCTACTCTTTCCATATCGAGGTGATTAAATGCATAATATGCTTTTTTTTTTTTAAACCCGACCCAGTGTTTATACAGTGCCAAGAGCAGCAATCTGAGCACTGAAATACTCCATAATTCTGGGGAGTAGTGCCTACTCTGGAGAACCAAAAATGTTAATGAGCAAGGTGGTGTGCACTCAGACTCTGAGACACAGAAATGAAGCTTCTTCCTCAGCGTTTCATGGCAGGCTTTTAGTCCTGATGCTAATGTTTAGACTCTCAATTTCAGAAGTTGCCTTCAAACTGCCAAGGCCAGGTCTGCATTCCTTGTGTTCACTGAAGGTAATTTCTTGTCAAGTGTCCTGTCAAAAATGATGGGCATTGCTAGATGACTTTCACCCTCACCACACAAGGTATGAGAAAGTGACTAAAGCATCACCTGGAAAACCCAGTTCTTATATTCCAGTTTCTCACAGAGGAGAAAGACACAGAGGATGAATTTCCCCACTGCTGTTACCTGTTCCTGTCCTTGCTCATTGCTATCACTCCTCAGTCACCTTGTTACCCATCACTTTTTCCAGCTCAGCACAGGGTGTTGTCGTGTGGTCCTTCCTCCTGTGTTCCTGCTGCATGTTGTTTCTGGAGAGCACAGTACTACTGCTTGGCCTGAGTTCTGGCCAGTGGCTCGGAGGTGGTGGCAGGCAAAATGAGCCCTGCCCAGAGCTTTCCCATGAAGGCCTGGCTTCCTCACAGAGGAAAAGCAGCTCGGCCCAGTGAGGCGTGGCTTCCAGTCCATCGGGAAGAAAATGAAAAGTGATTCAGCTTATTTTTGTTTCATCCAGCTGCCTTACAAGTAACATCCCCAGTGAAGTGGAGCTGTTGTGTTTTTATTTGAAACGTGTTCTTCACTTTGCAGGAGTGATTTTCTTTGAGTGTTAATTGTTTATTTACAATTCCCCCATCGTATGTGGCTAAATAAAAAGCCCTTTTCTTTTGAAGCACCCTGTTAACCACGTGAGGAACAGGATAAGCTCAGTAACTTCTAGCGGACTGCCCAAGTCTGAATAAAACACATTCAGTGATAATAAAATCATAGAAGACTGGAGCCAGAAGGAAACTAAATAGATCATGTAGTTGGACTTCCCTCCCTGAGTCAGGATGAGCTACAGCTGGACTTGGATGTTTGCCTGACATTTTTAACATCTCCAGGTAGCTTCCTCAGCAGTGTTGTATGGATCCTCTTACTGTTTCACCTCTGTGACAGCTAGAGGCTGGTGACTAATTTAGCAAAATTAAGCAGGTAGGAACCTTAAATTTCTCTGAAGTGCCCTCCTTTAATTTAAGTAGCTTAGAACCTGGAGCACATTGTAAGAAGCAGGAAGAAATTAAAGCTGCTGATTTTTGTGAGATTATTTATGGTTTTAATTGGGAACTTTAAACTGAGAACTTTAATGGTGGAACATAAAAAAAAACAACAACAACTCCATAAGCTAATAGGTTTCCCTAATTTTCCTTGTCTTCCACTGCTTTATTGGAAATGGACTGTTGTTACACCTGCCTTATATTTGGTGGAGGGTTTTTAGTAACTACTGATACTGACTTTGGATTTAAACACTATAGTGAAAATTTTCTCAGTGTTTAGTAAAATTGCTAAAAAACCTCACATTTTTCACCATGACTCTCCAAACAAACAAACTTTGTGTAAGAAAAAATTACTTGATTTTTTCTATTTCCTCTAAACTGCTCAGGGGGGCTGTGGCAAAATAATGGGAAAACCAAGAGTTCCTAGTGATCAATTCCTATGAAAATTCCATATATTTTTTTATAAATCTCTTACCCAATGCTGTCTGTGAACAAAGTGCAAAGAAAAGGAAAAGTAGGGCTTTTTTTGTCATATATTTGGGGGGGGGGGAGGGACAATAACAACCAGTTTTAGTTGGCATTATTTTGAAGATTTTTTTAGTATATATTAACCAGTTACCAGTGTCTTGGTTCCATACTGTGTTTCTTGAGGATAACTGAGGATCAGGAAGGAATTCTGTACATAATGAAATTAGTTGAGCAATGGCAGAGGATGGAATCCTTGAGGACAAAGTTATTTCTTACCCATTTCAGAACCTAGATAGAAAGGAAGAATTCAGACCAAAAATCAAGTCTTTCTTACCTGAGTTGAACATTTTTCACTATCAGATGAAAGTTATTGCATTGAATTTGATTGAGACTCAGCTGATAGGCCATAAGTGGCTAGAAGAGGAAATCCCAGTTTATATGAGTCACTATTTTTGTGCAAATATTAACTTTGGCTGATACACGTTTCTCCTTCTATCTCTTTTCCAGATCTGAGTGGAATTATACAACGTCTCAGAGTCAGCTAGCTTGGCTATTTTCAGCTGTAGCCTTTAGTTATTTGAATAGCTTCAGTTTTTAACTGTTTTATCTATTTATTGTTTCTGAAAGGCAAAAAAAAAAAAAAAAAAAAAGGGAAAAAAAAAGCCACACATACTTTTTTGCCCCATGATTCTGCTTCTGGTGAGGCTGTATTAAATTGTGCACCATTGAAAAAACACGTTTAGTTGATGGCAAAAAGCACAATTCCAAGGGTTTAATTTGCTGCACTAAAACCAGTGGAAAACCCTAGAAGCTGGTGATCTCTGCTTCCCTGGCTTCTTTTGTCAGTAGGTCTCCCAGGAATGAGGAAGATTGCTGGACACTGGAGTCAACCTTTCATTTTGACAAATGTTCATATCATCTGTCAAAAATGGTCTTCAGGGTTGCTACCAACAACTGGATTGTTACTTCTCTTCAAAATAAGTGACAGCTGATGAGGAGAGAGTGAATTAATTAGCAGGTGTCCAGTGTTTTGCACCATCTTAGATTCCTGATTGTGAACACCTGCAGTAGAGGAGCAGAGGGAGGCAGAGTTTGAGTCTAGAACCCCAGGTCTCCAAGGGCAATGTCTTAACTTTGAGCAAAAACCAGTACTGAATTAGTGAGCCATGGCTACCAAGCATGGTTAATGCATCTGGGCTTCCTCTAAACAGTCTGGAAGTTCAATCAATCACTTTAAAATTTTTTTAAAGTATCTTTTTCAGACTGTGGGTGTTAAAGTGCTGATGCGAGATGATAAAGGAAACTCTCTTCCCAGGACTTAGCAGCCACTGGGACACCATTCCACTGGCACTCCTCAAGCCACTGCTGGACCTGCATCATTGTGCAGTTCCAGACAGAAGGGACAATTAACTTTTCCAGTTGAAACTCCAAGCAGTATTTCAGGGAGGCTGAATATGAATAGCCAAGATTGGATTTGGACAGTACACCAGGGCTAACACCTATACTCTTGCAAAATGTGCCCTGGGATCTTGAATGACCACAAGTGGTCAGCAGCTTGGTTTTGGCATCCTCTGTTGACATGTTTCCTTCAAGACGTCAGCAGTCATCTCCCTGTGGGCCTGTCCTCTGCTCTCAGTGGCACCAGCAGCCCTGCACACTGGCAACTGACTTGGGGAGACTCTAAATAGCCAACATTTTTTTCACCTATTCTGTAATTCTTTACAGAATGGAGAAAATAAACTGCCCAGATAAGGAACAGTCACCCCAAGCTGGTATGGAAAGGACCTGGGAAAGGATCTATGAGCAGAATTAACTGAGCAATGCAGAATTTCAAGAGCATCATCTGGT